>JAILYA010000003.1:7682500-8882500 GCA_021437795.1 Rhodamnia rubescens
CACAGTTTATCTGTCTTTGTATAATTCGGGATCACAAGTGGAACTCTAATACTTTTCTTTTGGTTTTTGGTTGTCCATATCGGGACCACAATAGTGTGATTAAAGCAATCTATTCTGGTGCTGATTTCCTGGAAGGTGCGATTCTTTGGCGAAGAAGTGGGCTTAGTTATGGATAGCACTAGCTTCTATGCTTGAACAAGGTGGTCGGGTATTGTGTTGCTCACAAGATCAATTATTTTCTTGCTTGAGACCTAATTGGAGACTCTTTCCGTATTGTTGCATCATTTATTTTGAATGATATGATTGACCGATGTGCATGCTCGTATAGTAGCTAGTGCCACTTTTAACATAGGATGGCTCTTAGAAATAAGCTTGTGCCTTTGTAACATACATTCTGCATTTTACAAAATAGCTGCGTGTTTTTCATGATTTAATTTACCTTACATATCTAACATACCTTCTGCATTGTACTAAAATATTTCCCGTAGATTTATGATACCGGATTGCTTGATGGGCCTTTCGACACATTCCAAGTTTGTAATGTCCAACTTGTTGGAGGTTTTGTTCTCCATATCGGTTCCCTATTGGGGGAGAGGGGAAAAGTTGAATGTTGGTGATGAAGTCATTTGTAAGGTATATCCACGAGATAAATTAGTTCTTGTTTGGTAATTATCCTATGTCATGTTTCAACTGTTTTACTGATTGTTTTTACACAATGTGCAAGTGGACTATGAATGGCGTCAACTTATAGCCCCAAACCATACCTGGACACACATGTTGAATTTTGCACTCGGGGTATGCTTAATTGCCAAGTGAAGTGGAGCCAGTGAATTCCATTTGATTAATTTTCAAGTTTAGACACAATCATATTTGTATTTCCTCTTCTTGTATATTTGAGTATCGATGTTTGTCTTCTAATTGTGAATTCGGGAAGTGCTTGGTACTCATGTTGACCGAGGAAAGGATCAATTGTTCACTTTGAAAAATTGAGATTTGACTTTTCTCATGGTAAGATATTGTTGATTGGAGGGAAACAAACAGGGGATTTGTGGATAATACAAAGATCCATTTTGTAAAAATAGGGATTCTTAGCATTTCACTTCGAATTTTTGGTATGCCGAGAGATCGATCGACATAAATGCCATTCTAGACATACTAGACTCCTCTGGCTCTTGATTTTGTAAATGGTTTGAAGATCTTTGGATCACTGCTTTACCTTTTATTTTGGTGCAGATAAGCGAAGCCGAAATATGAAATAGAACTAGAAGAGGTTTCAACCAAAAGAAAATCTCAAAAGGTGAAGGGGGGAAGTCCCTGAAGGTGCTCCAGATTGACATTGTTCACAGAGTAAATCACACAGCTTATAAAACTTGGGTTATGTACTAGTATATATTCTTGAAATAGGGTGCATATTTGACCTCTGAACATGGGACGGGGCGTACGTAAGCTTTGATTACGTGCTTCAAACTTCAAAGTCCCAGTAGTCGTCGAGGACAATAAACAAAGACGCTGTCTTGCAAGTGCGGACCGACTCCATTTCGATAACTTCTTTGTCCTTTTCCCCATCCGATGGAATCGTAGGGCCGTCCAGGACTGCAGATACCCATGTTCTTGAGGAGCAAGATAGTCCTAGGACTTGAAATCGGCGGGAGAGATGTTTGATCCCCGTCTAATTCACATGCTCGGGCTTAATCGGCTAATTGATAGTTGATGGAAGGGAAGCCGACGTGAAGACAAAAAGGTTTGAATCCACGAAGTACTACAAGATAGATAAGAGTAGACTTGTCAAAATGGGTTATAATTACATTTCTTAATCCACATATGATGGGCTGCGTTGTTATACAGGATAAATCAAGTTGATATGGTTCCGGTGCGGTCCAATGAGCAATAAAAAAAGGTAAAAATTTTAAAAAAAATAGTAAAAATAAAAATACAAACTTAATTAGTTTACAAAAAATAAAAAAGCCTGAAAATTGAAAAAAAATTAAAATACAATTTTTTTTAAAATAAATTGAAATTGGCCCCGCCCCACCACTGCTGGCCATTGTCGGTGATGGTGGGGCGACGGCGGCAAGGGCTTGTGATAGCCCTCACCGCCCGGTTCTCTAACTCCTCCAATTTTTTTCTTTTTTTTAATTTTAAGCTTTTTAAAGCTTATTTTTAATTTATTTTGAATAAAGTTTATGTTTTTAACAAATTTAGGTTTTAGCTGATTTTTTAATTTAAATTTGACTTATTATAATTTATTTTAAAATGTAGAAGTCCACGTGGAAGCCACGTGGACTTCTGTTTTTTTTAAGTGACATTTTACATTAAAATTGTAATTGGAAAAGCCACGTATTAATTTTCACCGGAAATTGTCGCCGGAGACACCAAAGTGATCATTTTGTCTCCAATCGGCACTTAAGTAACCCGAATGAAACTTTTGGCACCAAAGTGATTTTCGTACACAACTTTTGGTACCAAAAGTGTCCTTTTTCCACAAAAATGAAGTTGGCGCTTGCCTAGGTTCATGGTTGTGGTGTAGTTCAAGTGCAACTTAGACCTACATTCCAATGGAGATTTAGAGGTTGTTTCACAAAAATTTTGAGCATAAACACTATGCGAGTCATTGGGTTTAATTGAGAGCGAGAGAACACCGAGAATACTTGAATAACTCGAGCGGAATGAATTACCAAAGATGTCATAAACATAATGCATTCGTGTCAATTCAATAATAAATCTTTTTTTTTTTGCCAATTAAGTCATAATCCTTCTACATTTATATCAATTCAATCCATCCGGCTAATTTTGGCCTAAAATATTTGATATAGACATCAACCGTCCTATATGATGCTGCCGACGCCGACGTGAATAATTTTTCTATGCTAATTTTAATGGTAATGATGCCTATCCTATCACTTTTCTTTGTATTTACCAACGAAATACAAGTGCATGCAGAACCATTTCAATTACATAACACAACGACAAATACCATACATGTAAAAAAAGGCTAAAATACACTAGAAGTATCAAAACTTGTGTATGGCGCTCACTTTAGTGTCAAAACTTTCAAAACGATCACTTAAGTACCAACTTTTTTAAAAAACGATCACTTAAGTGTCAACTTCTTTTAAAAACGATCACTTCGGTGCCAACTCCAATTTAAGCCGACGTGACTTGTTAGAAATCCGACACGTGCTATTGTTTTATTAATATTTGAGCTAACATGTATTCATGGAGTTGACATTGAAGTGATCGTTTTTTTTTAAATAACACTCAAATGATCGTTTTTAAAAAAAATTAGCACTTAAGTGATCGTTTTGAAAGTTTTAGCACTTAAGTGATCATTTTTCAAAAAATTGGCACTTAAGTAATTGTTTTGAATGTTTTGACACTAAAGTAAGCGCCGTACATAAGTTTTGGCACTTATAATGTATTTAAGCCTGTAAAAAAATTTATTAAAGAAGAGAAAACATCGTTATCGCCATTACAGTTAGAGGACTAAATCCATAAGAAGACACTTTGAGAACCAGTACAGGAAACTCCAATAATTGAACGATGACATTTTCCATAATGCAAGATAAGCTTCACCATGTCTTACGAAAGACAAGAGTATTTTTCTAGCTCCATGTGAACAAGTGCGAGGTGTGTGTCTATATATATAGGACAACTTGGTAATTTACCTCCTTAATAAAGTCGACAAGCGGCGTCTTTGACCCAAACGACAATCGTGTACGTAGACCATGAAAGAAGATGCTCTAGGGGGGACGAAACCATGCGGTGGTGTGGCGAAAAATTAATGATTTCAAAAATATTTTCTTACAAAAGTTCGCTTGTATAGCCTGTAAAAATGAAAAAACGAAAATTGTTTTCATCATTCACAAGAATGGGTGGAAAGGACACTTTTGGTGCCAAAATTTATGTACGGAGATCACTTTTGTGTTAAAAGTTTTATTCAAATCAAGTTTCATTAGTGCCAAGTCCGATTAGATCCGCCGGAATTCGACGTGACCTTATTTTATTATAAAGTAAAGCTGATGCGGTTTCGGTGCGGTCCAGGACAACAATAAAAAAAGGTAAAAATTGAAAAAAATATTTAAAATAAAAATACAAACTTAATTAGTTTACAAAAAATAAAAAAAGCCTAAAAATTGGAAAAAATTAAAATACAAATTTATTTAAAATAAATTGAAATTGGCCCCGCCCCACCACCTCGGCCGTTGTCGGCGATGGTGGGTGTGGCGGCGAGGGCTTGTGATAGCCCTCATCGCCCGGTCCTGTACCTCCTCCAATTTTTTTCTTTTTAATTTTAAGCTTTTTAAAGCTTATTTTTAATTTATTTTGAATAAAGTTTATGCTTTAAACAAATTTAGGTTTTAACTTATTTTTGAATTTAAATTTGACTTATTTTAATTTATTTTAAAATGTCGAAGTTCATGTGGAAACCACGTATTAATTTTCATCGGAAATTGTCCTCGGAGGTACCAAAGTGATCATTTTGTCTCCGATTGGAATTTAAGTGATCCCATTGAAACTTTTGGTACCAAAGTGATTTCCGTACACAACTTTTGACACCAAAAGTTTCCTTTTTCCCCAAAAATGGAGTTAACGCTTGCCTAGGTTCACGGTTATGACATAGTTCAAGTGCGGCTTGGACCTACATTATGATGGAGATTTAGAGGTTGTTTCACAAAAAAATTGAGCATAAACACTATGTGAGTCATTGGGCTTAATTGAGAGCGAGAGAACACCGAGAATACTTGAATGACTTGAGCGAAATAAATTACCAAAGATGTCATAAACATATTGCAATCGTGTCGATTCAATAATAAACCTATATTTTTTTGTGCCAATTAAGTCCAAATCCTTCTAGAATTGTATCAATTCAGTCCATTCGGTCAATTTTGGCCCAAAACCGTTGATATAAACATCGACCGTCCTATATGATGCAATCAAGACCGACGTGAACAATTTTTCTGTGCTAATTTTAACGGTAATGATGCCTGTCCTATCACTTTTCTTTGTATTTACCAACGAAATACAAGTGCATGCAGAACCATATCAATTACATAACACGATAAGAAATACCATACATGTAAAAAAAGGTTATTAAAGAAGAGAAAACATCGTTGACTCGCCATTACAGTTAGAGGACTAAATCCATAAGAAGACACTTTGAGAACCAGTACAGAAAATTCCAATAATTGAACGATGACATTTTCCATAATGCAAGATAAGCTTCACCATGTCTTACGAAAGACGAGTATTTCTCTAGCTCCATGTGAACAAGTGGGAGGTGTGTGTCTATATATATATATATATAGGACAACTTCGTACTTTACCTCCCTAATAAAATCGCCAAGTGGCGTCTTTGACCCAAACAACAATCGTGTACGTGGAGCATGAAAGAAGATGCTCTAGGGGCGTGAATAGGGGTGATCGGTTCCCGGTCCGGTCCCCTTCCCCTCAAGAACCGAGAACCGGATCGATGGTCGCGGTTCTCAATTTTTTGAAACCGGGAACCGGACCACCGCCCGGTCCGGTTCCCGGCCTATTCCATTGGACTAGACAAATGCCAAAAAAAAATATGCATCATTCCTAACATAGAGCACATTAGCTTGGTTACTTTCAAAAAATAAAACAAAGTGTAACTAAAAAGACTTCTATATAGAAGAATAAAAAATAGAGAGTACTAATAGCCTCTCAATTTGATAAAATTTCTTAGACACCCTTAACAAGTAAAGAGAGGGTAACTTTTTTTTAAAAAAAAAAATTCGATCTGTCCGATCCTGACGGTCCGATCCTAGGACCCTTGAATCGGGAACCGGACCGCTCCCTTTAAAACCTGGAACAGAACCATCGGTTTGGGGGTCCGATTTGCTCACCCCTAGATGAAACCATGTGGTGGTGTGGGGGAAAAAGAAATACAACTTGTTTCAGAGAAAGCATCGTAACGAGATACATGTATGTATCAAGTAGAGTTCGTTTGTTTCGCGAAAAATTCATATTTTAGTAAACATTTTCTCAAAAAATGATCGATTGTATCACTTACAAAAATTTATGAATGGAAAATATCTTCACTGTCCACAAAAAGATTTAGATTTAAATTATTATCGACAATGGAAATATTATTTGTTAGCTAAATATATTCCAAGAGATATAACCAATCATTTCAAGAAAAGCATTTTTCAAGGATCGTTCATCTTGGGCAAAACAAACAGACCCTTTAACTTAAGGGGAAGCTCCCACGAAACTTGGTATGGTCAGTTGTATAATAACGACTGAGACTAGGATGGAAACTTCTCTATGGCGCTTGTCTTTGTCACGGACAACAACATGGAAACTGATGACCAAGTGTGTTTGGGACGATGTTCACACGAAGGGTGGCCCCTGTAAACTTTATTTTCCCTGAAATCAATTGGTATTAGATTAGGCCTCCGCCCCCACCACGAGTCTATAAAATGAGAAGGTTTTGGTTCGATCGCCATCACTATTCAAATCACACAAAAGCTCACTTGCTGATAAGCTAGAGCCATCTTTGTTATAACCTTGGGACCATGGCAGCCACAGCACTCCTCTCCCAGGCAGCACGAAGGTATGCAAATCCAATTCACATATGTCATCAATCAACTATATGGAAATCGACCGCATCTCTGGAAGTTGGAAAGTTTTCTATTTTATGTACTTCGTTTCTTGCATGTAAATCTAATCTTCCGGGACGTAATCTTGGTTATATGGTTACCCACCTAAGCTTAATGAAAATATACAACGATTTCAGTGCCGACACGTAGGATGAGTTTTTGCGGCATATGTGTATTTCACGGGTCCGAATAACTCAAGAGCAACACCACAATGCTCATTCATCGAAGGGAGAAGTACTCTCGTTTTAGTTTGTGTTTTGGTCCTGTCAAACTGGACCTCACTAGCGTATGATCTGCAGACTAGAGGGAAAGGTGGCCGTGATCACCGGCGGGGCGTGCGGCATAGGAGAATCTACCGCCAGGCTCTTCTCGAAGCATGGGGCTAAAGTCATTATCGCCGACATTCGCAGCGACTTGGGCAAGTCGGTGTGCAAGGATCTGGGGCCGGAGACCGCATCCTTTGTGCATTGCGACGTGTCATGCGAATCCGACGTCGAGAACGCCATCGCCGCTGCAGTTGACAGGCACGGAAAGCTGGACATAATGGTGAACAACGCCGCGATCGGGGACCCATCCAAACTCAACATATTGGACATTGACAGGGCCGACTTCGACAGAGTGATTAGCGTGAACCTGACGGGAGTTTTCCTAGGGGCCAAGCATGCGGCTCGAGCCATGATCCCGTCGCGAAGGGGAAGCATCATCAACGTCGGAAGCGTCAGCTCGAGCGTGGGCGGGGTGGCGTCCCATGCATACGCCAGCTCCAAGCACGCCGTCGTGGGGCTCACGAGGAACGTGGCCGCGGAGTTTGGGCCGTACGGGATCCGCGTGAACTGTCTCTCGCCTTACTTCATTCGAACGCCGCTGGCAGAGGAGATATTCAAGATCAACGAGAATCCAGGATTCCGAGCCTATTCCAACTTGGAAGGAGTGACTCTTCGGGAAGAAGACGTGGCGGAGGCCGCTCTGTTCTTGGGGAGCGACGAGTCCAAGTACATCAGCGGCCACAACCTGGCGGTGGACGGCGGGTTCACCACCATCAATCCCGCCTTTGGCTTGTTTGCTCGCGCTTAAAGGAAAAGCACTTCTCCGTACCATTTTGTATTGTACCCTGCACGTCTTTCCGCTTCGTACCTCGTGTCGAATAAAAGTGTCGATGAATAATACAATGAAATATTTTTCGTTGATTAATTTTTTTAAATAATATAAATAATTATTTTTTAAAAAATATTTTTCAAGTCGCTTTTTTTCTTTTAGAATCAAATCGCCCCTTCGAAAGTACTCAAATCTTGAAATTGAGATGTAGGCCAGGGCTAC
The DNA here is from genome assembly GCA_021437795.1 of Rhodamnia rubescens. Classification (NCBI taxonomy): domain Eukaryota; kingdom Viridiplantae; phylum Streptophyta; class Magnoliopsida; order Myrtales; family Myrtaceae; genus Rhodamnia; species Rhodamnia rubescens. Next base: position 7,690,441 of record JAILYA010000003.1, read on the forward strand.
TCTGGAAATTGCACCATTTTCTGTGTTTAGGTAAATTGATGGAGGATGGGACTATCACCATTAACCCTAAGACTTAGACATATTCGACGTATTTTACCTAAGCCTCAAGACATATTCTATCATAAGCGACTGTTCCGGAAGCATTGCATCAAGACACATGACCTTTGCTCATTAACTAATGTTTTGTCCAGTCTTCATTCTATAAGTTGCCCAAGGAAAGTGTTGGTCTACGTCTGTCGCACGTGGCTATGTTAAAACAAACCCAATTGCTTAGCGTTTTGAACCGGTTCCTTGATAGATACTTCCCACCTTTCCTAATACTCTACCCAGGAAAAATTACAAAAAAAAAAAAAAAAAATTAATTTTTAATAATTTTTTTCCTTTACTTTTCTTTTTTGTTAGGGTTGGCAGGAGGACATCGGCCACCGATCCGGGCCTGGCGACCTCCGGCGGCCGTTGGATGAGGGCCTGTGACCCCTCATATCCTCTTTCGAATATCCAAAGTAACATATGTGATCAAAGCTGCCGAAACGGGTGATGGACCCATTTTTAAGCCTATGTTTAATGGGTTAGGTTATTATTCGAGTTAGTAAATTTTGAAAAAACCAATTGGTATGGGTTTATAAAAAGCAAAGCCCATCTATTTCTGGATTTTAATGGGTTTGGACTCTACCCAAATCGGACCCGGTGCAAGGTTGTGACTCTTACGTGCTTGATTTCCTCCTTACTAAGCCCGTTGGTATACCCAACCATCGAGCTAACATTAGGAATTGAATTTCACAAGTTGGTACGATAGTATGGATCGTAAATAAGGATTATAATGGATTTGGTAACAACAAAAGAGTTAACTTTATTTGGATCAATAAAGCATGCATTCAGAGTATGTGTCGTCACAACACATGCTTACTTTTTTAGTTGTTTACAAGTATTTCAATCTTTTTGTTTTATTATGTTCTTTAATTTGTTTATTAGCTTCTTTTTTATTTTGTTAATTTACTTTTTAATTTGATATAAAAATAATTATCCACATTAAGAGCTTCAAGTAGGTTAAATGGGTGCGTAAGGGTTTTCATAGATTGGGTTAAATCTTATTGTGTTTGGTAATATGGGTTGGGTCAGGTATATTCGGGTCGGTATGAATCACTAAAACTATATTTCTTAAAAATGGATAAGTTCGGGTTGGATCATTTTCAAGCCGATCAGCTCATTTGTCGGGCCTAATACGTAAGCATCCTTATGTGGATAACTTCTGAAGGGCAATATCGTTCTAGTTGAATCACTGGCGAGTCCACGTCCACATAGATGACACACTTTTGATTTGATAGAGCGCCCCGACCTAGTTGCTCACAAAAGCCCAAAAATTTGGGAAAAAAAAATATGCGATTTTCACCATTTCTAGAATTGTATTTTTGCGCCTTATTTTTGGTTCAAATATTTGGCCTTAATATCGTAATCAACGTGTGAGATCATTTAAATTAGAGTACATTTACAATTTTGGGAACATTTGCAAATTCGGTCTTAAACTTTTTTATTTTTGCAAATTGAGTCATAGCTTTTCAAGTTTTGCCAATTGAGTTCATACGGTCAAAAAAATCCAATGTGGATGCCGGCCATCTTACATGGCACAAACGGTGTTGCCGTGGATAATTATTAATAATTTTTATTATTTTTTTTATTTTTGAATTTTTTTCCTTCTTTAATTTTTCTTTTTATTTTTACCCTTTTTCCCTTTCTTTGCAAGCGCCAGGCCTTGTCGATGTTAGGCGCATATCATCGCTTCCGCCGAGGGTCACCCTCGCCGATCCGGCGAGCGATGCCCTCGCCAACCCAGGCCCAAGCATCCCTCGTCCAAGCGTCAAGGGCAACTCTCGCCCAAGGCATCAAGGACAACCCTTGCCTATAGGTGGCGACCTCCATCGGCCATCAATGAGGCCCGGCGGTGGGCGACGGAGGGAAAAAGGGAAAAAGAAAATAGGAAATAGAAAAAGAAGAAAATGTAAAGAGGAAAAAAGTAAAGAAGTAAAAAAAATGAAAAGATAAAAATAAATTCTGAAGATACTAAAATATTATTAGAAATTATCCACCATATCAACGATTTACGCCAGCGTTGCCGCACAAATGCACTACGTGGGCTGTGGAATCGGGTACGACGATCACCAGTTCACAAAATAACAATTTCATTTCCATTCGTGAAGACGCCGAAGGATATGAACCGATCTCTTCTAGAGTACGATATTCCGATACATGTACTTTCGCTTTCGGTGTGTTTTCCATTTGTACAACTTTCGCATTCACGACGCTCTCACGCATACATCGGGCACAGCGGAGAACACTTCGCGATCGCTTAAATTCGCCGGGTTGTATCAATAGGTGGAAAATTGCACATATTTCCTTATAAGATCAAGGGGGCGACCGTGTTGCTAGACTTAAAAGAAAGAACGGACTACTCCTGGTGCTGTAAAATGGTCCTATAAGAATGCAATGATGATGAAACCATGCATCGAGCGAGCAACCAATTACAATCAAGGGTCAAAATGTGATTTGACCTCCTTAGTTTTGCTTATTTCGGGACACAAAAATTGGGTCTTCCGTGTAAACCATTCGGCCATAAGAGGAAAAAAAACACTATATAGAAGTTGAAAGATAGAGAAAGGCCCGGAAAAGTCCTAAATCTATTGCATTTTTGCCAATTTAGTCCTAAATCTTTTAATATTGCCAATCCAATCCCAAACTTTTTGCATTTGTGCCGGTTCGGTCCTAAACTTTTTATTTTGCCAATTCATTCTTAAACCTTTTGCATTTGTGCTAATTCGGGCTAACTTTGGCTGGCCAGCTATGATGTGGATGTCATCAAGCGAATATGGACAAATTTTATTAACATTTTAATATTTTTTTCGAATTTTTTTTATTTTCAAATTATTTTTGTATTAAAAATTATCCACATCAGCACCGATTGGTATCCACGTCAATTTCGGCCGGTCAAAGTTGGCCGAATGGACTGAATTAGCAAAGATGCACAAGTTTGGGACTGAATTGGCAAGACTATAAAGGTTTGGGACTGAATTGGCACATGTACAATAGATTTAGTAATTTTTATGACAATTTATGCCTTGAAAACCTAGCTAATTCTTCACCTGATTTCATCAAGTTGAAGGTAGTGGAGATGAGGAGAGATAGTGATGTCGCTTGTGGCAAATTGTTCCATCTAAGGTGAGATCTTTAATCTCAAAATCTTGATTGAGACTCCTTCAAAGATTCATGATTGGTGATACGCTAAAATCCTGTTTTTATGGGATTTCATGTGACGTTTTGTGGATCGAAATCGAGGTTGGAGGCGGCGCACTTCTTAAATATCCAGATTTTTATCTAATTTAGGAGAAACTATCCACTTTTGTCCGAGCAAAATTCATGACTTTTGATTGATTTAATGTCTTCTATATCGGAGACACCAAATCCATCTTTCTTTTTCGACCTCAAACTTTTTTTGCATATAATCACATTAACAACAATGCCAATTACTTCAAAACAATAATACATCCTTAAATTAAACACAATGAAAAAAGAAATAAACTTACAAGATAAGAGACTCAAGGAACTCATCCATGGTATTTGGAATTCATATACATAAACATACATATATATATATATATATATATATATATATATATATATATATATATATGTGTGCGCGCTAGATATGTGTGTATATATAATGTGCTCTTTTTTTTTTTTACTAATGGTGATATTCTACTGTTGCCAATGGACAACATCGTCATTTTAATCTACAGAAAAATGTGACATCCTTAAAAACATTCAATCTTTCTAAATAAAAAAGTTGATAATACTCGTCATCAATGATCATGCATTTTCTATCTCTGAAAAATTATGAAAATAATGAAACCAAACTGACTGTTGTTGGCATCACTTAATATCTTTTCAAGGATAAGCACTTTGAAAATCTAAACACTTGTCGCGAAAGTAAAATTAAATCCTAAAAATTACATAAAAATACAATCAAATCATAAAACTTGTCAAATTATTGAATCATTTCGCTAACTCCGTCCAACTTAGTTAACGAAAAATATTAATGTCGCGATGACATGGCTATGACACGATACAAAAGCTAAACGGCGTCATTGAGATGACGTGGCTATAACATGAAACAAAAGCTAAATGGAGTCAATTTTGATCCAAATTTGATTTTTAAGACAAATTCAAATTAAATGAATAATAAGCTAAATTCAAAACAAAATAAAAAATGAAAAAGAGAGAGGTGAGAAATCGGGCAACCCCACCATTGTCGAGAAGAGCCGACGATGATGGAGGATGGCCGACGGGGGTTGTTGGGTCCTGGCTAGTGGCCGGAGAGGGCCGCGACCCTCATCCATATCGGCGTATACTACAACCCCTCGTCGACGGTTGACGAAGGTTGACGACCACCGGTCGAGGCTCGGCAACCCCGGCCATCCCCCACCATTGTCGGCCTTTCTGGCGATGATGGGGCGGCGCGGCCTAAAGAGCTACAATCCCTCGCGGCCATGTTCCTCACCTCTATCTTTTTATTTAGATTATTTCTTAAATTAATGTAAATAAATTTGTATTGAAAACCAAATTTGGACTAAAACAATGTTGTTTTAGCCATGTCATCCCCATGTAAGATAGAAAAAATTAAAAGAATCACATAAGTATTTTTTGTTAGCTAAGTTAGGTGGACTTAATAAAATGATTCAATTGCACCAATTTGACAAGTTTTAGGAATTGATTGCATTTTTTTGAAGTTTTATGGCTCAATTATACTTTCGTAGCAAGTTTTACGATTTCAGTGAACTTATCACATCTTTTTTTTTTTTTTGCAAAGTGATATTCAACAACTAGTGAAATAACTTTCTCATTCTACTAATTATGTCTATTGTATATATGATAAATCTACCTTTCGTTATGCATTAAGGATATGTAGCCCTTCCCTTGATTTTGAAGTTTTCTGGAAGCCCATAACTTGTGACAACAATAGCATAAACATGCATTTAGACCTTTTCGAAGGCCGTACTTGATGGAACTCATGTTTAATAACGAAACAAGCCGGCACACGTAACGATCCGTTATGAATCAAGAATTCATTGGGGAGGCCGTGCTTTAGTAAAGTTCAATAAGTATGAGGTTTCTTGGGCCTCTAAATGCTATCGGCCCGTTAGCGCGGCTATTTGGCCAATCTCCATGTCGCTTAGTGCCCACATAGCGAGGTGAATTGGTTAAAAAGTTTAGAACTCAATTGATTAAAAAGAAATCTGACTGAATTGGTACAATTATAATAAGATTAGGAGACTTTTGTAATTTTCCACGTGTTTATGAACATGGCGAGTCTCGTATGCACCGATTCAAAGGAGCGAGGTATTTCCCATAAACTTAAATGGCTGAGATGAAGTGGACTTAAATGGTCCGAGGAGCACCAAGAACTTTTCCCGAAGAAGGGTGTATGGAATTGGTGCGCGTGCCTGCCTTTCCCAAACCCGATGAGAAGATATTGCCGATATGTAAATCATCTAAATTTCTATCATCTCAATCATTAATTACAACCAAGCAAAAATGGATGTTCAAAGCTCGAGGATGCTCGACATCTTAATTTACGTCAATAACTTCTAGAAGGCGATATCATTTGCGGACCTTGATCGTTCTAATTGAATCACCGATGAGTCCACATCCACTTAGAGGACACACTTTTGATTGGACCATCGTACCCCGACGTAGTTGCTCATAAAACCCTATAAGCTTGGGAAAATATGGGATAATTACACAATGGTGAGGTCAGCTAGGTCGAAGCTTACCTATGTATATGTTCAAGCACATAGGAACTGAGCAACAAATCCAGAAGAAGACCTAGCAAGTACAGGAAATCTTTTACCATGGCTTCCTATTTCAAGATGCTGGCCCTCCTTCCTGGCTCTTCAATCATGCAATGTCGCTGTAGGAGATCCGAACGAGGTCGAGGTGGGCTTTAAGAGCGGCGACGAAGTTTTCATGCCGAGCAATGATCATGGCAGCACTTAGATCGTCACCTTTCGATGATATAGAAGCAAACACGGCACCGCCGGCTTGCCATTACAGCTCGCTCGCATGGGCTGGTGGGGCATGTTTGGTCATGGAACGTGTAGTCCAGCGATCTCTAAAGCAGACTGCGATGCGTGCATGGATTGTCTCACCGCGTCACGAACTACCCGGTGCCTACAAGCATGGAGGCACAAGTGCAGCTCAGGTACGATGATCACCCGTTCCCGGAACGAAAAGTTCAAATTTTTTTTTTTGTGAAGACGACACCAAACGTACAAACTTCTTTCTCTAGGAGTACAACATTCCAATAAATGTGTCTTTGGTTTTAGGTATTTTGCTTTTGTAACATTTGCATTTCGCACACCTCCGCATTTGTCATACTCGGTTCCGATAAAATGCCGTCATGGATAAAGAATGCTTAATTTAGTGCTTTGGGAAATAAATGGTTTCGATACTCTCGTTGCAAAGTATAACTTTTCGGGCATGCGAAATACTCCGCACTCACTTGATTCATGATTGTTCACTGCGAAATTGCACATGTGAAGAAATCCCTTGAAAGCTAAGAGAAAGGGAGGCGGATGAATGGAAAAGATAAGGGGAGGATTTACTTGAAACCCTAGCTAATTTATCACCTAATTTTCTCAAGTTGGAGGTAGTTGGTGATGGTGCCTGTGGCAAGTTCCAAATCTTAATTAGAGTTACTTCAATGAGTCATGGTTGGTGATGGGCTAAAACTGTTTTTTTCATGGAATTGCATGTGAAGTTTTGTGGATGAATTGAGGCTGGAGGTGGCGCACCTGTTAGTCCAGATTTTGGCTAATTTTGGAACGACTACCACTTTCGTCCAAGCTAAAGCTATGACGTTCATTTACGTAGGTAAAAGCAAACCAGTCTTTATTTTCGACCTCGTGCTTTTCGCATATAATTCCATTAAAACTTCTCTATGGCGCTTGTCTTTGTCACGGACAACAACATGGAAACTGATGACCAAGTGTGTTTGGGACGATGTTCACACGAAGGGTGGCCCTGTAAACTTTATTTTCCTGAAATCAATTGGTATTAGATTAGGCCTCCGCCCCCACCACGAGTCTATAAAATGAGAAGGTTTTGGTTCGTTCGCCATCACTATTCAAATCACACAAAAGCTCACTTGCTGATAAGCTAGAGCCATCTTTGTTATAACCTTGGGACCATGGCAGCCACAGCACTCCTCTCCCAGGCAGCACGAAGGTATGCAAATCCAATTCACATATGTCATCAATCAACTATATGGAAATCGACCGCATCTCTGGAAGTTGGAAAGTTTTCTATTTTATGTACTTCTTTTTTGCATGTAAATCTAATCTTCCGGGACGTAATCTTGGTTATATGGTTACCCACCTAAGCTTAATGAAAATATACAACGATTTCAGTTCGACACGTAGGATGAGTTTTTGCGGCATATGTGTATTTCACGGGTCCGAATAACTCAAGAGCAACACCACAATGCTCATTCATCGAAGGGGAAGTACTCTCGTTTTGGTTTGTGTTTTGGTCTGTCAAACTGGACCTCACTAGCGTATGATCTGCAGACTAGAGGAAAGGTGGCCGTGATCACCGGCGGGGCGTGCGGCATGGAGAATCTACCGCCAGGCTCTTCTCGAAGCATGGGGCTAAAGTCATTATCGCCGACATTCGCAGCGACTTGGGCAAGTCGGTGTGCAGGATCTGGGGCCGGAGACCGCATCCTTTGTGCATTGCGACGTGTCATGCGAATCCGACGTCGAGAACGCCATCGCCGCTGCAGTTGACAGGCACGGAAAGCTGGACATAATGGTGAACAACGCCGCGATCGGGGACCCATCCAAACTCAACATATTGGACATTGACAGGGCCGACTTCGACAGAGTGATTAGCGTGAACCTGACGGGAGTTTTCCTGGGGCCAAGCATGGGCTCGAGCCATGATCCCGTCGCGAAGGGGAAGCATCATCAACGTCGGAAGCGTCAGCTCGAGCGTGGGCGGGGTGGCGTCCCATGCATACGCCAGCTCAAGCACGCCGTCGTGGGGCTCACGAGGAACGTGGCCGCGGGTTCGGGCCGTACGGGATCCGCGTGAACTGTCTCTCGCCGTACTTCATTCGAACGCCGCTGGCAGAGGAGATATTCAAGATCGACGAGAATCCAGGATTCGAGCCTATTCCAACTTGGAAGGAGTGACTCTTCGGGAAGAAGACGTGGCGGAGGCCGCTCTGTTCTTGGGGGCGACGAGTCCAGTACATCAGCGGCCACAACCTGGCCGTGGACGGCGGGTTCACCACCATCAACCCCGCCTTTGGCTTGTTTGCTCGCGCTTAAAGGAAAAGCACTTCTCCGTACCATTTTGTATTGTACCCTGCACGTCTTTCCGCTTCGTACCTCGTGTCGAATAAAGTGTTGATGAATAATACAATGAAATATTTTTTGTTGATTAATTTTTTTAAATAATGTAAATAATTATTTTTTAAAAATATTTTTCAAGTCCTTTTTTTTTTCAAATCAAATCGCCCTTGAAAGTACTCAAATCTCGAAATTGAGATGTAGGCCAGGGCTACTCTGGAAATTGCACCATTTTCTGTGTTTAGGTAAATTGATGGAGGATGGGACTATCACCATTAACCCTAAGACTTAGACATATTCGACGTATTTTACCTAAGCCTCAAGACATATTCTATCATAAGCGACTGTTCCGGAAGCATTGCATCAAGACACATGACCTTTGCTCATTAACTAATGTTTTGTCCAGTCTTCATTCTATAAGTTGCCCAAGGAAAGTGTTGGTCTACGTCTGTCGCACGTGGCTATGTTAAAACAAACCCAATTGCTTAGCGTTTTGAACCGGTTCCTTGATAGATACTTCCCACCTTTCCTAATACTCTACCCAGGAAAAATTCCAAAAAAAAAAAAAAAATTAATTTTTAATAATTTTTTTCCTTTACTTTTCTTTTTTGTTAGGGTTGGCAGGAGGACATCGGCCACCGATCGGGGCCTGGCGACCTCCGGCGGCCGTTGGATGAGGGCCTGTGACCCCTCATATCCTCTTTCGAATATCCAAAGTAACATATGTGATCAAAGCTGTCGAAACGGGTGATGGACCCATTTTTTAGCCTATGTTTAATGGGTTAGGTTATTATAGGAGTTAGTAAATTTTGAAAAAAACCAATTGGTATGGGTGTATAAAAAGGAAATCCCACCTATTTCTGGATTTTAATGGGTTTGGACTCTACCCAAATCGGACCCGGTGCAAGGTTGTGACTCTTACGTGCTTGATTTCCTCCTTACTAAGCCCGTTGGTATACCCAACCATCGAGCTAACATTAGGAATTGAATTTCACAAGTCGGTATGATAGTATGGATCGTAAATAAGGATTATAACGGATTTGGTAACAACAAAAGAGTTAACTTTATTTGGATCAATGAAGCATGCATTCGGAGTATGTGTCGTCACAACACATGCTTACTTTTTTAGTTGTTTACAAGTATTTCGATCTTTATGTTTTATTACGTTCTTTAATTTGTTTATTAGGGTCTTTTTTATTTTGTTAATTTACTTTTTAATTTGATATAAAAATAATTATCCACATTAAGAGCTTCAAGTTGGTTAAATGGGTGCATAAGGGTTTTCATAGATTGGGTTAAATCTTATTGTGTTTAGTAATATGGATTGGGTTAGATATATGTCGGGTCGGTATGAATCACTAAAACTATATTTCTTAAAAATGGATAAGTTCGGGTTGGATCATTTTTGAGCCGATCAGCTCATTTGTCGGGCCTAATATGTAAACATCCTTATGTGGATAACTTTTGAAGGGCGATATCATTCTAGTTAAATCACCTGCGAGTCCACGTCCACATAGATGACACACTTTTGATTTGATATAGTGCCCTGACCTAGTTGCTCACAAAAGCCCATAAATTTGGGAAAAAAAATATGCGATCTTCACCATTTCTAGAATTGTATTTTTGCGCCTCATTTTTGGTTCAAATATCCGGCCTTAATGTCGTAATCAACGTATGAGATCATTTAATTTAGAGTACATTTATAATTTTGGGAACATTATCCAAAAAGTCCTAAACCTATTATACTTTTACAAATTCAATCTTAAACCTTTTTATTTTTGCCAATTGAGTCATAACTTTTCAAGTTTTCCCAATTGAGTTCATACGGCCTAAAAAACCTAACGTGAATGACAGCCATCTTACATGGCACAAACGGCATTGCCATGGATAATTATTAATAATAATTTTATTATTTTATTATTTTTGAATTTTTTCCTTCTTTAATTTCTCTTTTTCTTTTTCTTTTTACCTCATTTTCCCTCCATCGCAAGCGCCAGGCCTTGTTGATGTTAGGCGTCGATCATCAGCTTCGGTCGAGGGTCACCCTCGCCGATCTAGCGAAGGGATGCCCTCGCTAACCCAGGCCCAAGCATCCCTCACTCGAAGTGCCAAAGTCAACCCTCGCCCAAGGCGTCGAGGGCAACCCTTGCTTAAGGTTGGCGACCTGCACCGACCATCAACGAGGCCCGGCGGTGGGCAACGGAGGGAAAAAGAAAATAGAAAACAGAAAAAGAAGAAAAAGTAAAGAAGGAAGAAAAAGATAAAAATAAATTCTAAAGATACTAAAATATTATTAGAAACTATCCACCACATCAGCTATTTACGGCCAAAATTGATCGGATGAATACGATTGGAAAAATATAAAAAGGTTTAGAAATCAATCGGCGAGAATTAAATAATTCATCATTGAATTGACAAAAGTGCAATATGATTAGGACTTTTTGAACAAGTTTCTCCACAGTTTTTGAAGATTAATCGATTTAGGCAGGAAAACAGTTGATATTTGAAAACCTCGCCGAAACACATATACATGTATGGAAATATAAGGATCGATACCAAATAAAATAGCTTACTTCACTCCAGAAGTCATTGCTAATTTGATAGCAGTATATTCCGATCCCCACGGTATATCAGCAGTGACTTAAGGAAATACAATCTGGCAATTAATCATAAATAAACCAAAATGGTGGAGTTAGCTAGGTCAGAAGCTTACGTAAATATTGTATGTTCAAGCAAATAGGAATCTGAGCAACAAATCAAGAAGAAGACCCAGAAATCCTTTTACCATGGCTCCCTATTTCAAGATGCTGGTCCTCCTTCCATGGCTCTTCCAATCAGGCAATGAAGTTTTCACGCCAGGCGATGAGTACGATCAGTGCTTAGGTCACCTTCTCGATGATACAGACAGAAACACGGCGGATGCCGGCTATGACCATTACAGCTCGTTGGCGTGGGCGGGCGGGGCTTGCTTTGGTCATGGAACGTGCAATGCGACGATCTCCAAGAAAGCGTGCTTCATATGCACGGATGATCTCAACCAAGGAAATACTCGAACAGTGTTTCACCAGCATTTCGGCACAAATGCACTACGTGGGCTGTGGAAACAGGTACGACGATCACCAGTTCACGGAATAACAAATTCATTTCCATTCGTGAAGACGCCGAAGCATATGAACCGATCTCTCCTAGAGTACAATATTCAGATACATGTATTTTCGCTTTCGGTGAGTTTTCCATTTGTGCAACTTTCGCATTCACGACAATCTCACACATATGTCGGGCACAGAGGAGGACACTTCGCGATCGCTTAAATTCGCCGGGCTGTATCAATAGCTGGAAAATTGCACATATTTCCTTATAAGATCAAGGCCGCGGCCGTGTTGGTAGACTTAAAAGAAAGAACGGACTAATCCTGGTGCTGTAAAATGGTCCTAATAAGAATGCAAGGATGATGAAACCATGCATCGGGCGAGCAACCAATTACAATCAAGGGTCAAAATGTGATTTGACCACCTTAGTTATGCTTATTTCGGGACACAAAATTTGGGTCTTTCGTGTAAACCATTCGGCCATAAGAGAAAAAAAAACTATAAAGAAGTTAAAAGATAGAGAAAGGCCGATCTATTGCAAAAGACGAGAGGATTTGCTTGAAAACAAGAAAATTGCCAAAAAAGTCCTAAACCTATTGTACTTTTGCCAATTTAGTCCTAAATTTTTTAATTTTGCTAATCCAATCCCGAACCTTTGTATTTATGCCAATTTGGTCCTAAATTTTTTTTTTTGCCAATTAAGTCTTAAATCTTTTGCATTTGTGTTATATCAGGCCAATTTTGGCCGGCCCGGTGTTGATGTGGATCTTTGGTGAAGTCGACATGGATAAATTTTATTAACATTTTAATATTTTTTTCAAATTATTTTTTATTTTATTTTCAAATTCTTTTTGTATTAAAAATTATCCACGTCACAACGATTGGTATCCACGTCAATTTCGGCTGTCAAAGTTAACCGAGTGACCGAATTAGCATAGATGCACAAGTTTAGGACTAAATTGGAGGCAAATTTAAAAGGTTTATGATTGAATTGGCACGGGTACAATAGAATTAGTAATTTTATTGGAAATTTACGCCTTGAAAACCTAGCTAGTTCTTCACCTAATTTCATCAAGTTGAAGGTAGTCGAGATGAGGAGAGATGGTGATTTCGCTTGTGGCAAATTGTTCCATCCAAGGTGAGATCTTTAATCTCAAAGTCTTGATTGAGACTCCTTCAAAAAGTCATGATTGGTGATACGCTAAAATCCTGTTTTTATGGGATTTCATGTGACGTTTTGTGAATCGAAATCGAGATTGGAGGCGGCACACTTCTTACATATCCAGATTTTTATCTAATTTAGGAGAAACTATCCACTTTTGTCCGAGAAAAATTCATGACTTTTGATTGATTTAATGTCTTCTATATCGGAGACACCAACCCCATCTGTCTTTTTGACCTCAAACTTTTTTGTGCATATAATCACATTAACAACAATGCCAATTACTTCAAAACAATAATACATCCTTATATTAAACACAATGAAAAAGAAATAAATTTACAAGATAAGAGACTCAAGAAACTCATCCATGGTATTCGGAATTCATATATATATATATATATATATATATATATATATATATATTTTGTGTGTGTGTGTGTATGCGCATATAGATATGTGTGTGTCTGTATAGTGTGCCCTTTTTTCTTTTTTACTAATGGTCATATTCTACTGTTGCCAATGGACAACATCGACATTTTAATCTACAAAAAAATGTGACATCCTTAAAAGGCTTCAATCTTTCTAAATAAAAAAAAAAGTTGATAATATTCGTCATCAATGATCATGTATATTCTATCTATGAAAAATTATGAATATAATGAAATCAAACTGACTTTTGTTGGCGTCACTTAATATCTTTTCAAGGATAAGTACATTGAAAATCTAAACACTTGTTGCGAAAGTGAAATTAAATCGTAAAAATTACATAAAAATGTAATTAAATCACAAAACTTGTCAAGTTTGTATAATCGAATCCTTCCGTTAACTTTGCCTAACTTGGTTAACGAAAAATATTGATGTGGCTTTTTTAAAATTTTATCTCTTCTAAGGGACGACGACATGGCTATAACATGAAACGAAAGCTAAACGGCATCAATTTTGATTCAAATTTGATTTTTAATACAAATTCAAATTAAATTAACAATAAGCTAAATTTAAAAACAAAATGAAAAATGAAAAAGAAAGAGGTAAGAAATCAGGCGGCCCCACCATTGTCGAGAAGAGCCGGCGATGATGGGGGATGGCCGATGGGGGTTGCCGAGCCCCGGCTAGTAGCGAAGAGGGCCGCGACCCTTGCCCATATCGGGAGTATGCCTGTAGCCCCTCATCGACGGTCGATGAGGGTTGACGACCATTGGTTGAGGTTCGGCCACCCGCCGGCCATCCCCCATCATCATCGGCCTTTCCCGACAATGGTGGGCCGGCGATGGCCTAGAGGGCCGTAAGCCCTCGCGGCCAAGTTCCTCATCTCTATGTTTTTTTGGTTTTTATTTAGATTATTTTTTGAATTAATGTAAATAAATTTGTATTGAAAATCAAATTTAAACTACAACAATGTTGTTTTAGCTACACCATCACCACATAAAATAGAGAAATTAAAAGAATCATGTCGGTTTTTTATGTTAGCTAAGTTAGGTGGACTTAACCAAAGGACTTAATTATACCAATTTGACAAGTTTTACGACCTAATTATATTTTTTGTAAGTTTTATGGCTCAATTACATATTCGTAATAAGTTTTAGGATTTCTAGTGAACTGATCACCTTTTTTTTTTTTTTTTGAAAAGTGATATTCTACAACAAGTGAAATAACTTTCTCATTCTATTAATTATGTCTATTGTCCATGTGATACATCTACCTTTCTTTATGCATTAAAGATATGTGGCCCTCGTCCCTTGATTTTGAAGTTTTCTGGAAGCCCATAACTTGATGACAACAATAGCATAAACATGCATTTAGACCTTTTCTGGAAGGCCGTACTTGATGGAACTCATGTTTAATAACGAAACAAGCCGGCACACATAACGATCCGTTACGAATCAAAAATCTGTCAATTGGGGAGGCCGTGCTTTAGTAAAGTCCAATAAGTATGAGGTTTCTTAGGCCTCTAAATGCTATCGGCCCGTTAGCGCCGGCTATCTTGGCCAATCTCCATGTCGGCTTCAGCTGCCCACATAGACCGAGGTGAATTGGTTAAAAAAGTTTAGAACTCAATTGATTAAAAAAAGAAATCTGAACTGAATTGGTACAATTATAATAAGATTAGGAGACTTTTTGTAATTTTCCCACGTGTTTATGAACATGGCGGAGTCTCGTATGCACCGATTCAAAGGAGCGAGGTATTTCCCATAAACTTAAATGGCTGAGATGAAGTGGACTTAAATGGTCCGAGGGAGCACCAAGAACTTTTCCCGAAGAAGGGTGTATGGAATTGGTGCGCGTGCCTGCCTTTCCCAAACCCGATGAGAAGATATTGCACGATATGTAAATCATCTAAATTTCTATCATCTCAATCATTAATTACAACCAAGCAAAAAATGGATGTTCAAAGCTCGAGGATGCTCGACATCTTTACGTCAATAACTTCTAGAAGGCGATATCATTTGCGGACCTTCATCGTTCTAATTGAATCACCGATGAGTCCACATCCACTTAGAGGACACACTTTTGATTGGACCATCGTACCCCCGACGTAGTTGCTCATAAAACCCTATAAGCTTGGAGAAAATATGGGATAATTACACAATGGTGAGGTCAGCTAGGTCAGAAGCTTACCTATGTATATGTTCAAGCACATAGGAAACTGAGCAACAAATCGAGAAGAAGACCTAGCAAGTACAGGAAATCTTTTACCATGGCTTCCTATTTCAAGATGCTGGCCCTCCTTCCATGGCTCTCTCTCAATCATGCAATGTCACGGTAGGAGATCCGAACGAGGTCGAGGTGGGCTTTAAGAGCGGCGATGAAGCTTTCACGCCGGGCGATGAAGCTTTCATGCCAAGCGATGATCATGAGCAGCACTTAGATCGTCACCTTCTCGATGATATAGAAGCAAACACGGCACCGCCGGCTATGACCATTACAGCTCGCTCGCGTGGGCTGGTGGGGCATGCTTTGGTCACGGAACGTGTAGTCCGGCGATCTCTAAAGCAGACCGCGATGCGTGCATGGATTGTCTTACCGCGTCACTAACTACCCGGTGCCATACAAGCATGGAGGCACAAGTGCAGCTCGAGGTACGATGATCACCCGTTCCCGGAATGAAAAAGTTCAAATTTTTTTTCTTTTTTGGGTGAAGACGACACCGAAACGTACAAACTTCTTTTCCTAGGAGTACAACATTCCAATAAATGTGTTTTTGGTTTTGGCGTATTTTGCATTTTGTAACATTTGCATTTCGCCACACCTCACGCATTTCGTCATACTCGGTTCCGATAAAATGCCGTCATGGATAAAGAATGCTTAATTTAGTGCTTTGTGCCGAAATAAATGGATTTCGATACTCTCATTGCAAAAGTATAACTTTTCGGGCATGCCGAAAATACTCCGCACTCACTTGAATTCACCGAATTGTATCGACTCGGCGAAAATTGCACATGTAGAGAAAGAAAGCCCTTGAAAGCTAAGAGAAAGAGGGAGGCGGATGAATGGAAAAGATAAGAGGGAGGATTTACTTGAAACCCTAGCTAATTTATCACCTAATTTTCATCAAGTTGAAGGTAGTTGGTGATGTTGCCTGTGGCAAGTTCCAAATCTTAATTGGAGCTACTTCAATGAATTCATGGTTGGTGATGGGCTAAAACTGGTTTTTTTCATGGAATTGCATGTGAAGTTTTGTGGATGAAATTGAGGCTGGAGGTGGCGCACTTGTTAGTCCAGATTTTGGCTAATTTTGGAACGACTATCCGCTTTTGTCCAAGCTAAAGCTACGCACGTTCGTTTATATAGGTAAAAAGCAAACCCGTCTTTATTTTCGACCTCGTGCTTTTCGCATATAATTCCATTAAAACCATGCCAATTACTCATGCATTAACACGTTCTTATATTCGATACGATGTGTAAAGGTATAAAGATTAAATGAATCACTCAAATTCGATACAAGATGCTCTCATCCTTAGTATAATAAAGTTCAAATATTTAGATTTTTGTCCCGTCTTGTGAGATTTTAATTCGTCCAAAAAATAAAAATCTTTTATAGAAATAAGTAAGGAAACTATTTTATCCGTATGTAAGATTATAACATACGTAGAATGTAAAAACATGGACAGATGCTAATTTTCTACAGCAACCTCTTTTCTTTTTTGTTTTGAACGTTTGTTTGTGAGGAGTTAAAATAATTTGGCGAAATGTGGTGCAATCACTTGTTAAATAATCACAAAGAGAGAGTCTTCCGCAAAATCTTCTCTTCCTTCCAGTTCTTACCAACCCTCTCCCTCTCATCCTTCTTCTTGAATATCAGTCAATCATTCGACCTTGTCCTTTAACCTCCTCTCTCTTTGGGACAACCTAAGAATGGCCACTTCTGTTTCCATTAGCCCTTCCCGGATAATTCCTAATCCACCTACTCCTCCCACCTTTAATGTCTTTGGGACAGGATGGCCTTTTGGAGCCCCCCTCATTCCCTCCCACTCCTTGGCCTCCTGTCCATCCTCCTTCTCCTCCTCCCATGCCACTCCTCCTCCGTCGCCGGTGCTGTCCGCCTCGGCATCATCCGGAAGCCCTCCCCTGAGGTCCCCATCTTCAGGGAGGCCCCGCGTTCAGCAATGCCGACGCCTGCAACCGAGCCAATAGGACCCACGTCGCCATGACGCTCGACTCCAACTACCTCCGGGGCACCATGGCCGCGGTCCTCTCCATCCTCCAGCACTCCATGTGCCCGGAGAACTTCGAGTTCCACTTCCTTTGGGCGCGGTTCGAGCCGGAGGTCTTCTCAAGCATCCGGTCCACCTTCCCCTACCTCCGCTTCAAGGTCTACCGCTTCGACTCCAGCCGGGTCCGCGGCAAGATCTCCAAGTCTATCCGGCAGGCGCTCGACCAGCCCCTCAACTACGCTAGGATCTACCTGGCGGACATGATCCCGACCGACGTGAAGCGGGTCATCTACCTCGACTCGGACCTGGTCGTGGTGGACGACATCGCGAAGCTCTGGGAGGTAAGCCTGGAG
Organism: Rhodamnia rubescens; assembly: GCA_021437795.1. Lineage (NCBI taxonomy): Eukaryota > Viridiplantae > Streptophyta > Magnoliopsida > Myrtales > Myrtaceae > Rhodamnia > Rhodamnia rubescens. Next base: position 7,708,099 of record JAILYA010000003.1, read on the forward strand.
GGGAAGGTCCTGGCGGCCCCGGAGTATTGCCACGCCAACTTCACCAAGTACTTCACCGACCGGTTCTGGTCGGACCCGACGGTGTCGAGGACGTTCGAGGGGAGGAGGCCTTGTTACTTCAACACGGGAGTGATGGTGGTGGACGTGGACAAGTGGAGGCAAGGAGGTTACACGGAGAAGGTGGAGGCCTGGATGGGGGTCCAGAAGCAGAAGAGGATCTATCACTTGGGCTCGTTGCCGCCGTTCTTGCTCGTCCTGGGCGGCAATATCAAGGCGGTCGATCACCGGTGGAACCAGCATGGGCTCGGCGGGGACAACCTGGAAGGCAAGTGCAGGGCTCTCCACCCTGGCCCCATAAGTCTGCTGCATTGGAGCGGGAAGGGCAAGCCATGGCTGAGGCTGGACTCGAGGAGGCCATGCAGCGTGGACCATCTCTGGGCGCCCTACGATCTCTACCGCTCATCCATGCACGCCATTGAGGAGTAGGGCGGGAGGAGGAAACAAGGGAAGACGAAGGGAGTGTCCGAAGAGAACAGATGACCCGAAAAAAAAAAAAAAGAGGAAAAAAACGTGAGCATGAAAATATTTATCTTATATTTTATGATTTGAGAGAGATTGGGATTCCAGTGACATTTTGGAAATATATATAATAGCCATTCGTTTAACGTTTGCCGTGGAGGGATCACAGAACCTGTTTTGCTCTCTTTCTGTAGACATGATCTTGTACAGTTTTGGTGGATTTAGGAAGAAAAACAAACCTTTGAGACTTTGAACGATAACGATCATGGGTCGGTCAAACGTTAAAAACACAACAACAGCCACACAAAAAAAAAAAAAAACTCCTTATGCTTATAGTACATTGGGACAACCCGGACAAGGACAAATTAGATGGCGTTGACTTTATTTGGTGGATTAAATTGCCAATCGGACCATCACTTGTACACTTCTTTCTACCACATTTTGCTTTCGGCCTTTTCCCAATTTTATGATTTGGGTCTTTGCCAGAGAGGTCTATGAAACAGTTGTAGCACTTATCAAATGAAAGCTAAATTTTCCTTTCCTCTCGATTTTCCACCGCTTTCGTGGCTTAAGAAAAGCGTCCTAGTCAACGTAATCTCGTCTGAAAGAAAGATTGTTGTGTTATGAGGCTTGAGTTCGGGAATATCACCCGTGTGATGAATCATTTTAGTCGCGACAATCGCGCCATCCTTGGCCGGCATTGAATACATCACGAAACCTCCCGCCCAAAAACTCTCGAACCCCAATCAGATCCCCACCTCAACCTCCTAACCCGTACAGTGTCCGGCCCTTGCCTCTTGAGCGGGTGCACGACGCCTGTCGCCGACGTCGTCACCATCTTCCTCCGGGCGTGCTCTGTGTAGTCATGGCATGGCGGATCTCATTTTCCAGAAAATCCACTAGTCTCCTCGGAGATCAGGCCGGCTGATGCCCTTGACGCCCACCCTGCAAGCGAGCCTCCCGATGGCGATTGTGCTGATTCAGGTGTACTTTAGTGTGGCGGTGACGGCTCTCTGCATGAAGTACAAGAAGGAGAGAATGAGCATTTATCTTCCGATAGTGGTGGCGGTGGGGTTTTTTTCCAATTTAATTTTTTAAAAAAAATATTTACAAAATTATTTAAAAAAAAAATATTTACGGATTTGGGTCTCGCTCGGCGGTGGGCTTGCCGAACGAGACCCGCGCGGCAGCCCAGTTTGTCGAGCAAATTTCAAGGCGACCCATGGCCCGGCCAGCTCGGCGGCCAGTGCTGAGCGGGCCCATTTTTTTTTTTTTCAATTTCCTTTTTTTAAAATTATTAGTACTTATAATATTTATTTTGTTTATAATTTTTTTCTTGTGAAGCTTATCTTTATAATATAATTAGCAATAATTAATGTAAAAATTTATTAAGATATATAATTAATAAATAATGTTGTAATTATAAAATTAATTTAAAATATTCATAAAATAAAAAAAGAGATTTTCATAATATATAATAATCATCAACTTACCAATTATTAAAAAAATATTTTTCATATTTTTTTTCGAGAGGGTGGGCCCTTTTTTCGTATTTTTTTAAATTTCATATTTTTTAATTATTTATACTTATAATATTTATTTTATTTATTTATAATTGGTAAGTTGATGATTGTTATATATTATGAAAATTTATTTTTTTCATATATCTTACCAATTTTATTTTATGAATATTTTTTAATAGGAATTTCACTCGCTTAGGGCTAATAATTCAATTTCATTTTTTTAATTTCATTTTTTAAAATTATTAGTACTTATAATATTTCTTTTATTTATAATTTTTTTCTTGTGAACCTTATCTTTATAACATAATTAGCAATAATTAATGTAAAAATTTATTAAGATCTATAATTAATAAATAATATTGTAATTATGTAATTAATTTAAAATATTCATAAAATAAAATTGGTAAGATATATGAAAAAAAAGAGATTTTCATAATATATAACAATCATCAACTTACCAATTATAAATAAATAAAATAAATATTATAAGTATAAATAATTAAAAAATATGAAATTTAAAAAAAATAAAAAAAAAGGCCCACCCTCTCGAAAATAATAGGAAAAATATTTTTTAATAATTGGCAAGTTGATAATTATTATATATTATGAAAATATTTTTTTTATTTTATGAATATTTTTAATTAATTTTATAATTACAATATTATTTATTAATTATATATCTTAATAAATTTTTACATTAATTATTGCTAATTATATTATAAAGATAAGCTTCACAAGAAAAAAATTATAAACAAAATAAATATTATAAGTACTAATAATTAAAAAAATGAAATTGAAAAAAAAAAAAATAGGGCGGCAATCTGTAGAGCGGCCGGGCCATGGGCTACCCATGTGAGCGGGTCTCTCGGCAGCCCATAGGCGGGTCTCGCTCGGCAAGCCCACCGCCGAGCGAGACCCAAATCCGTAAATATTTTTTTAAAAAAAATAATTTTGTAAATATTTTTTAAAAAAAATTAAATTGGAAAAAACCCGGTGGCGGTGGTTGTTTATTCGTTTTCTCCATGTTAATGTCCAGGACAATCATATAATTGGTCCGTGAACTTTGTTATGATGTATAATGTGATATCTAAAATTTAGCTCGATGTGTAATGTCAGTCTCGAACTTTTAATTTGTTCAATACGGTCCCTAAACTTTTGAAATATGTTCAACTTAGTCTCTTGAATATATAAAAATGTTCAAGATTGTTCTTGAACTTGAGTTAATGGAAGGATAACGTTGAATATTTTCATACATTTCGGAGATTAAATTGAACATGTATCAAAATTCGAAAGACCATATTGAATAAATTGAAAGTCCAAGGACGACGTTGCATAGTAAGTTAAAATTTATGGATCACATTGAATGAATTTAAAATTCATGAATCGTATTGCACATTTGGTCAAAGTTTATGTCTTATCCCTTCGCATTACGGGAAAGAGAGTCTAAGACCTTGCATCTACGTTTGACTTGGCTAGAATTTAAACCCATACATAGGTGGACTTTGCTTTTTATCCACTCATTTATCAAACTTTACTAGCTCATATGATAACCTAGTCCATTATGGATTAATAAATGGATTTATGACCTATTTTGACAGCCCTACCACTCACTTTGCTTTTGCAAATGATCCGATTATTTTTCGAGATGTAAGGTCGGGACTGGTCGATAGGTTCTATCGTTTATCTTATTTTGAGCTTGATCATAAGAAAACTGAGTGATATTCAGCAAGGTTCTTTGAGGAATCTCTTGCTAATAATAAACACAAGATTAAGCTTGGAATGCTTTCCATGGCCTTATATAATTAGAACGATAACAAACGTAAAATTAAGATTTTGCTGCCTAAAAAATACCTTTGCTCTTGCTATGATTATTTAAATTTAAATTTCTTAACATTGTGGCTCCGTTCGTTTCCTGAAAAAATGTGACATTTCGGAAAACATTTTTCGGAAGTCATTTTCCGGAAAATTGACAATATATTTTTCAATGTTCGGCTAAAACCCGAAAATGAACTAGAACTATTTTCAGTTGTTTGTTAAGGAAAATATTTTTCTTCATTTGATTTTCTACATCATCGTTTGGTCAGAAATTCTTGATGTGAACGGCCGACGACCACAAGGAAGAAAAAAAAAAATTAAAAAAATCAAAAAAAAAAGAAAAAAAATTACAAAAAAAAAAAAGGATGAGAAGTTGTGTAGGGAGTGAAGATTTTCTCCACTTTTGAAGGTATTTTTTCTATTGACAAAAAATATTTTCTTTGACAAATTTATTTTCTTTTGAATCAGAGAAATCCTGAAATCATTTTCCTAAAAGTTGTTCTCCACAAAACAGAGAGAACCTAAATTTTTTTTAACACGTTCAAATTATTATTTTTAATTCTTTTCTGGCACACTCAACTAAAGCCAGTGTGCTCTTTCACGTGTTTTCCAAATAACGTTTTAAAAACAAGAATTACAACCTTAAAGATTAAACAGTAATTATAATTCACTAGACCCGGTTCACTCATCCGGTCCAAACGCATCGCTCGATCCGGTTCACCCAACCAATACGGCAGTACATATACATGGCTTCTCGACGGTCCCATCAATCACTCTCTCTGCATCGATAACTTTCGATCGAAGTCGGCTTCCATCTTCTTCTCCACCTCGTCACTCCACATCCCCATCTCTCTGCTTCGCCGAAGGAACCCCTGAAAACTCGTCATGAATTTCTTCAAATCCGTCTTCTCCGACGACCCAGATCCCCCAAAACCCGCCCAATCCGAATCGCCTTCCGAAGGCGATCCATCACGAGAAGAAGAAGCTGCTCAAGAACCAGACCGCCCATCCAATTCTCGGTGGGGTGGCTTGGGCGGCCTCGTGAAAACCCTCACGACCAAGTCCGAGTCCGTGCTCGAGACCTACCGCCGCGACCTCCAGGAGTTCGGGCTGGGGCTGAGGAAGGAGATCCAGGTGGCGCACGGGTCGCTGGAAAACGTCGGCCAAGCCATCGACGAGCTCGGGTCGTCGGTCCTTAAGGGGACATCCCAGATCATCTCCCAAGGTAAGGAGGCGATCCTCGCCGCCGATCTCAATTCGGATTCCCCCGATCAGGGTCATGGCAATGTAGGCAATAGTAGCCAGTTTTATAGGAGGTACAGTAGGCTGGATGCGCAGGTTCGGGCGATTCGGGGCGATGTTAACACCTTCGGCGAGGAGCCGGAGGATTCGGAGGATTACGGTGGGTGGAAATTGGGGTTCCATTTGGGCGAGAAGGGGGAAGAAGTCGAGAAATTGATGGAGGAAGATGGGCCTGTCAGGGGATTCTACTATAGGCTAGTGCCGGGTAGCATCGACCACGATACTTTCTGGTTTAGATACTTTTATAGGGTGCATAAGCTTGAGCAGGCTGAGAATGTGAGGGCTAGTCTTGTGAAGAGGGCCATTTCAAGTGAAGAGGAAGAGCTGACTTGGGACGTTTATGATGATGACGATGATGTCAATGGTGAGAAGGAAGTGAAGAAAGGAACTAGATTGAGTAATGTGGTGTCCGCGGAAGCGGTTCATATGGACAATGATGAAGATGGAAATTTGGGGGAATCTGTGAAGGAGAAGAAGGATGGTTCTTCTAAGGAGGCAACGGAGTCGACTTCGGGGATGGGCAGTGTAGAATCAAAGGACACCTATGGGAAGGAAACAGAGGATAGAGCTGATGAGAAAATTGGGAAGTCGGTTAGTGATTCGCATCACAGGGAGTTAAACATTGAAGAATCAGAGGAACAGAACGAGGAGAATCAGGGTGGGGAATCACGAGTTAGTCCGACTCCCAAAGTTGTCGATGAGAAAGTGGAGAATGTGGCCAGTGAGGATAGCAGTGAGGGTGTCGCTCTTGTCCCAAATGACAGGAATGAGCCTGAAGAGGATGTGCATCTGGAAAAGGTTTCTGATGTCAACAGCAGAGATTCTTCTTCAGCACCCCGAGAGAATTTGGCCTCAAACACAATTGTTGAACCTGGAAAATCAAAAGAGAGCAGCCCTGCTGCTGCACTGAGCAATCCATCGGCAGCCGAGGAGGAGGATCTCGGTTGGGATGAGATTGAGGATCTTAGCGGTATTGATGATCAGAAAGTCGCACCAGGCGGGACTCCGAGCGCAAATAGGGCTGATCTGAGAAAAAGACTGAGTGTTGCAGAGGAGGAAGAAGACTTGAGTTGGGACATTGAAGATGATGATGAGCCTGCGAAAGCTTGATCGGATTTATTGCCGCATCACGATTCCTTCCGACACATATTAAGGTTATGCATAGTTTGTTTCGAGGAGGATGTTTCATTCCCCACTTCAATTGTTAGAGATGCATATATTTCTCTCAAATTGTCTCTTGTATGCCCTTCTTCGACTGTCATCAAACAATGTTCATAAAATTGTTCTCTTTTTCGACCAAACAAAAAAAAAATTGTTCTCTTTATTAATATATGCGAACATTGTTCCTATAAAGAAAACTGGTGTTTTTACAATTATGAAAATATTGCCAAGAAAGGCCTAAACAAATAAGGATCCAAAGTTCGAGTTTAATGTAATATGAACACTGAAAAACAGGTTTATATAGGTAAAGCTCACATGTTGTCGTGCCATGTGGGCATAATCATGTGTAAATAGTACCCACTTTTGTCGATATATACCGAGAGAAATTTGATATATGAACTCATATTTGAATGATTTTTTATCTTTAGAATTCCTAATTATGTGCCTACATAGTTTTAATGGATTTCTAGTCTATATAGTTTTTTGAGATCTTTTATCTTTATGTGTGTATTTCAAGAGTGTGCGTCTAACCAGCTTTCTTGTCATATGTTAGATGACTTAGGGGAGGTTATGTTTCACAGTTCACATCGATCATCAATATCAGACATATGGCAAGTCTCGACAGACAAACTTCATTTCACTTGGATATGTAGAAATATGCAAAGAAAGCCCAAGTAAATCACTTAAGAATCATCTGACGTTATCATCAGCAAAACTTCATATTCAAAGTGAGATTCGAAAATTTTGCCCACAAAGACTTCATATTCGACCAACAATATTAAACAAGGAAAAGGGATGATAAAACCAAAACCATTTGAAGTTAGAAAATTCCTACCGCAAAGCTAATTCGACGCTCAAAGACTCCAAAACCGGAACTACCACCACGCCTCTACATTTCGTTGCATCCGGGAGGAGGAAAATACATGGACTGACAACTAGAGCCTCGACTGATCATCACACAGCGATCGCAGAGGGAAGAAGATGGAACGGACAGGAGAAAGAGAATGCTCTTCTAGCAGCACCTAGGCCTCGAGTTTATACATCGAAGGGAGACGCCCAAGAGCAGGCGTGAAGCTATTAAGTGGAAACCAAATTCCCTTCGCAGCCAATGCCGGCTCTAGAAGAGGACTCTGCGGCATGATGCCGTCCCTTTTGTGCGCGCGGCGGAAGATGCTTGGCGGGTTTTCGTGTTCCTAAAGCCCAGGGCAAGAAAACGCCGGTGCCACCATTTTGGATCTTTTTAGGGCTCAAAACCATCGGGCTTACCGGGGCTAGCATTACCACAGGTGCTCGGAGGACTCCCCATTTAGGCATCATATCGACGGCCTCGTAAGCACCCATACCTCCGCTTGGCATGGCGAAAGGGGTTGGGTTGGCTGCTGCTTGCCATAGAGTCATGGAGCCAGAAAGAGGACTCGATGGTTGGCTTTGGTTGCTGTCTGGTCGGACCCTGAAGAATGTGATGGTGACCCTCTTGTTTGGAGAAGGGCATGTTACATGTCTTGCCATGTCGGCGCTGTTACCCCTCATCACCAAAAGAGACCTGCAGAAAAGAGAAAATGAGCTACCTATTCATCATCTCACATAAAACTTAAGGTACACTATTTTTGCACGATTGGCTTTTGCGACTAAGTCGAAAGTGATTACGAGTACAATTGAAAGACGAGCGAAGACATGAAGAATATCAACTAACTACTCACCCTTCTTTCAATGGAAGCATGAGAGGTCCTTTATAGTTGCCTTCATTGTCGCTAACAAGAAACCGGCCGAAAACCATGGTTGATTCAGAGAGGAGCAGAGATGCTATAGGCTGATCCAAATGAGGAGGCTTTAGGAAAGGCTGAGAATACTCTTCCTGCATTAGGAGTCAATTTGGGATCACATGCTATTCCGTCGACAATTTGTAGGAAATACCAGAATAGAGAACTTGAAATAACCATACTCAGGATATATCCTCCCACCAATCTCGAACCATATCTTAGATGAACATGTTGGGGCAGCGAAACAAAGTGTACCTCGTCGAAGAAATTAATGATGCAACTGTTCGGCTTTTTGTAAACCGGTATTAGCTGCCACTCAACCAGATGATCTATGACACGTTCCAGAAGTGCTGGAATCGGCTCTATGTTACCTTCGAACGCAACAGATTCATCAGATTGAACGTTGGATTAGCACTCCCTTTTTGATGGGATGAATTTATCTGAAATGGGGCGCAAGTTACCTGTTTTGCTGTTGCATGTCGCTTCCTCTTGTATGTGCCCGAAAATGGGGACCCCAAATTGGATCAGCTCCCGTTTGTTTCCTTTCATCTGCTTGTTAAACAAAATATAGGTCTCACCTGTATGATTTGAAGATTCGCTCAGCACTTCATAAGCCGAAAACTTTTCAGAAAAGAATCGCGAGGAAAACATGCAATAATCATGGTATGGCATGTTCTCTGAGTAGGTTAAAACAATAATGATCCTCTATTCATTGAAACTAAGCAATGGAAGCTGCCCCTAGGAAGTATGCAATGGCAGTATGCAACGAAACGGCTTTGGAATCCTCTGGGGCAGCATTCATCTGTCATGCAGAAAAACTAACAGCAGTTCATTTTATCCTTAAGCATGATGCCTTGTTACTGAAAGATGCAGGGAAGCTTTTCAAATAACCTGAGAGTTCTCCATTTTGACCAGCTACACGGAGATCACTGACGAAATCTGTCAGCTTAGAGAGCTCTGAATCAGTGAAAACGTTCTCATATAGCTTCAACCCTTTCACGACATTGACCTGCCAGTTTGAAGTTCATTCAATCCGGGATCAAAAAGCCACTTTTTCTTTTCATGTACTCAGAACCAAAACCTAATCCATCTGAAAATCCCTTTTTCAAGGAAAAGAATGCGCTTAAATTATGAAAGAAATGAACTCGCCATATGCCCTTTCACTGGCTCCTTGGCAGTAAAACCTTTTGTCAGCTTGATTTGAGCTGCTCGCGCTTCGCAGAGTTCGTGGTTGGAGCACAAGTCGAGGTTTTCCAGCGCAGGCTGCATCTCATGGGATCCTGCCATCGAATTTTTAAGGAGCAGGGTCGATTAGTCATTCGTTACCACGAAAAGAGGACCATACAAGCGGGTTGATCAAAAGTCAAAAAGGGCACCCCCGCGGCGAAAAGCACGCATTTTGAATCTTCCGGGGGTACATACGGAGTTTGTAGAAGCTTTAGCTTAGCATTAGTATTGCACAGCACAGATACTAATGAATCAGTTTCAAGCATGTAGCAGTCACAAAAGCTAAAAAACGGCCGCTAGAGACAGCAAAATGCCCTTTTTCCACCTTTCAATCCAGTGCATAAAACACAGAACAAAAGCACATCGCCATTCACCTAACTTGGCACTCAAATGCAAAACCTACGGAGGGGGGGACGATAGAAGGTCAACCAGAGGCTGGAGAAGGCTAGACGATCAGCTCCTCGGTTGGTGGCTGGGTTGGGGACTGGACCTCAAAAGTCCAGGTCAGGTAATGGAGCAGGGCCCATTGCTTCAAGCCCAAGCCCAAAAGCCCAGACAGGTCGTGATTCCCAAATGTAATTCCCAAGAAGCTGAATTTTTTTTACAGCGAAAAACTTACGCTACACTCTCCTATATAAATATAGCTAGACCATTAACAGGATTTTGGCGCAGGAATATATCCATGGGTATTTCTATTATTTTAAGCCATACCGATACAGGATGCTAATTATAAATACTTGAAAATTTATCTTTTCACTTTTGGGGTGCATTCATTTTTGCGGAAGATGAATGATTCGAAAAAATTTTCAAAAAATTAATCGGTTGGTTCGATCACAAAAATAAATTAATTGAATTTTTTTTTATCGCCTATCAAAATAATTAGGCATAGATTGTTATTAATGATGAAAACAAATTTCGTCGGCTAATTTTTTTAAATGATATAAGCAGCCATTTTTTTTGGAATATATATATATATATTGTTAAAGAAAAAAAAATTCAAATTGCTCGCTCTTTAGGAAAGAAATGGCATCCTCAAAAGAGCAAATCTTTCCGGCAAAAGGACAAAGGAAGTAGTACCAAAAGGAGCATGAGAAGTCGATGTTTTGGGCTTTCTGTTGCGTCATTCTCCCCTCTCTTTTCTGTTGCACCACCCACCCACACCCATACGGACCGTGGACCACTTGACCAACCCCTCTCCCGAATTGACCCGCCAACTCGGGTCGCCGGTCAGAACCGAGGCCCACCCCCCAGCTCAGTAGTCTTGACTCCAGACGGGACGAAAAAAGGCCCCCACGACGAGGGAAAAACTAGAGACGCCCGTGGCCCCCCAACCCAAACCCCTGGTGGGGTCAAGAATTCCAGATCTATCGAGATCAACGGTCAACAATGCGCAGCCGCCCCGCGAATTAAAATCATCGCCGCCACGCATCTCGATGGCAGCGTCCAGCCGACGTCATCGATTGCGGCCCCCAAAAGCTGGCAACTGTATTCGCGGTTGCACCGAATTCCAGCACCTCAAACCCAAATACCTCTCGCCTCGGAAACCTCAAAAAAACCACCCCGACCCGTTCATGAAAACCTCGGAAACATAACTACCTCGTTTTCTTTCTTTTTTTCTGTTATAATAGGCCAGTCATTGTTTCCGGTGCCTATATTAAGAAAAACCTCCCCCACACCGAAACGTCGGGTCGTTTCTGTTCCGTTAATTTTCTTCGATTTTTTATTTCAAAATTGATTATACAGAATTCAGAATCATTTTGGTTAAGAATATTCCGTCGGGAGGACGAAATTCACCGAAACGCAGAGAGTCCCCACTCGAGCATCTTGCTCGAGAAACGGACCCAGAGAACCAACCATTGCGGGACAGATCGCGACCACCTAACCCTACCAGCGCCGTAGGAAATCAGGTTAACACGTGGTGACCGGTTATCAAACCTTGGATCTGACTCTTGAGAGTAACAACGTGTCTAAATTTTTCTTTCCGGTGCCATGTGAAATTTAAAACCCCCCCCCCAAAAAAAAAACGACAGACAATTCAATGTCTCGTGGTCACCTTAAATTGATCGGTTCTTGTAATCTACACACCCCCAAAAAAAATGAAAATCGAAATTCAAAAATCAAAATTTTGGCCCGATTTTCTTTCGGTTTCTTTTCCAGTTTTCACCTTTTCCTTCCCTTTTGCGGGCAGCCGAACAGAATGAATGGCAACAACGCCAGATTTAAAGATTTCTCGGGAAGGTGATTGGGGAGATTTTTACAAACGTTTTTCCGCAAACAGTGTGGGAACCCAAAATTGATGGAATATGCTTCAGCTCGATGGGGTCAAATTACAGAGCATGCACGACGAGAATTCGCCGACCGGACGTCGAATTTCAGACAATGGGAATCGAAAAGGTGGGGAAGAAAGGATGACGAGCTACGTGTTGTGTGTGTGTGTGTGTGTTCGTTCGAGTTCAGGCGGCGTAACAGTGACCAGAAAAGGCTGACCTCGTTCGTGAACGGCGGAGTTTACCAACTACCACTATCTCGGGGGAAGAATTTGACTTACCTGAATCTGTAATGTCGCTATCCGGCGAATCGTCCTCCTCCTCCTCCTCCTCCTCCCCGTCGATGACCTCGCCGTTGGCGCTTCCATCGCAATTACTATCCACCGCCTTCACGCCGGCGCCGGCGAAGGCGGTTCGCTGTTTCTCGCCCCCGCGCAGTCCTCGTCTTCCCGCTTCGCCTCCTCCTCGGCCGCCAGGCCCTCCGGTTCCTCGTCGCCGCCGTCCCCGGCCTTCTTCCTCGACGCGACGCGGTCCAGCTCCACCGCCACGTCGGCGATGGAGTGGTACTTCTGCATCTGCAGCACGGGGATCCAGTTCATCCTCCGCCGGTGCACCGCCGCGAACACCGCCTCGTACTCCGGGCCCCCGCCGCTGAGCCGCGCCAGGTGGCCGCAGAGCGCGTCGATGATCGCGTTGGCCGCCGCGAACTCGCCGCGGAACCACGCGATGACCGAGTCCCGAGCGAGCGCGTCCGCCGCCAGCATCGCCGGCGGCTGCTGCTGCTGCATTGGCACGAGCGCCGCCGGCGGGGCCCTGTCTACCGCCGCCAGCGCCGCCGTCGTGGGCGATGCGGGACCTACTACCGCCATCGGCATCAGGCTTCGCACTCGCTAAAAGTCTCCTCGCAGCTCCGTTACGAAGTCGAGATTTTTGTGTGGGTTTCGGAGCTTTTTGTTGGAATTTGACCGAAATAGGGGTGATTACATTTATACATCGCAGAGAGAGAAAGAGGGAGGATGGCGTGGAGCTCAAAGAAGGGTGGCTTTTGTTTTCTTTCTTTTTTTTTTTTTTTTTTTTTTGCATTTTCAATTTTGATTTTGTTCATGATTTTTGGGAAGTGGAGAGGGGTGGAATTCATATTATGGAAGAGTTTAGGGGTAGAAAGTGGGGGAAGATGGGAGTCCGTACGGGCGGGGGGGCCCACGGCGATGACACGGCACTCAGGCATTGAAATGTTGGTGACGTGGCAGGGAAAGGGCGAGGCGAAGGTTTGTTATATCGTCTTGCCTTGAACTGGCTGGAGGCTGCCGTTGAGAGGAAGGTGGCGGGAGCGAAATTACGGAAGTAGGTCCCGGTCCCGGTACTGGTCCGGCGGATCCGAAAGAGCTCCCCAGTCCCCCACGGTTTGGGTGGGAGTGTTATGTGATGGGCTGATGGGCACGTGGAATTATTGTTGGCGAAAATTAAAAATAATAATAATTAATTAAACGGTGAATATTTTTTCCGTTAATTCCAGGAGTTTCCCAATTAGCTGGAATCTCAGAAACCTTCTCACTTGTAGACATGGAGTCACTTGATCGACTTAAATCCTCACTCTTTTTCATAGATTTAGGGATAAAGTCGTGTCAAGTCCGATTCATCAACCGCTAATTCCATCGAAGCACCGACAGTAAAATACAGTTTCACTTGTAATCTAATAATGTACTCTAAGCACGCATTATAGACGGCATGCGAATGCCCCTCCATACTTTCTTTTATCAATTCGATAGATATATCATCCATACATTTCGATAGATATATCATCCATACATGCGTTCTCCTTCCAAACTCCATAAAATATTAGGCTTTTGACCGGAGTGGTATTTTAGGTTGCCTCCTGTGTTTTTTCTTCTCTTTTTTGGGGGTGGGATTCATGCCGTGCCAAATGTAAAGCAGGCTTTACTGAATTTTTCCCAAAGTCTGTGTCAAAAAAGTGAGTCCAAAGAAAGACCGATCATGCTAGGTCGATGTTTTTTTTTTGCTTTCGCCCGTCATGAATCTCGTCGTACCGATGTCACCTCGTAGGGTTTTTGGCGTTAAGCACTTCGAATGCGCATGAGGAAACTAGGCCCTATCCGTCCCATGATGGTGCTCGTAACTTTGCTGGTAAAAAAAAAAAAAGAATGCTTGACAAATAAGCAAATATATATATAAATATATAAACAAAAAAATTAATAATAATAACAAAGGGGAAAAAAAGAAGAAGAAAAACATAATCATAGCAGCCAACGAATGGTCAGAAGGGGGGAAAAGCGAGGTCAAAGAAGCTCTTATATTCTAACCATAAAATTAAGACCTTCGCGGAAGGAAATTTAATGTTAGCTTTGTTGGCACGATAACAGGAGAAGTCCGTCACGTGTTTTCAAACCGTGGAATCCCGCGATGAAGAAATTCCGACACGTGATGAGCCAAGAGCTCTAGACTTATATGCATGCCGTGATGAGATTTTCCAACAGCTTACAAGCTTTATTATTTTCAACCGCTCTCTTGGATTATCAAATTCCCATTGATGGGGACGGAAAAGAAAAAAAAGTTTTGAAATGGAGCAACCAAATGTCCGCCTCTCTCTAGATCCGGATCCCTTAACATCTTTTGACAATGTTATGAATGACATTAATTAAATCGGATCATCTAAATCAAAATGAATTCACTTGATTTGATTCATGCCATCTCTTCAAAAAGTAGAAAAATTTTGGGCAAAAATTTTTAAAAATTTTGAAGAGATGTCATATGAAATTAATCCATCTATTTTGATTTGAACAACCCGATTTAATTAATATTATCCCTAATATAGAATGAAGGATCCATTCTCCTTCTGGAAAACCCCCCTAAAAGTCTGACCCAAAAAAAAAAAAAAACACCCCTAAATGGGCATTATGCCAAAGGAATATGCCTCTAAGGATGGGATCGTTTGCTTTATACGGTGAAGTGTCATTTTTATTCTCGAAAAACATACCATTCTTAATGGCTCCCCAAAAAAAAAAAAATTAATGCCTTATTATTATTATTTTTTGGCTGACAGCAACCGTCTATCCTTCAAATCAAGGGACGATATCTGCAACCGGTCAAGAGAACGACCATCATTGGCGTAGATGATTCGGTCAAATTGATATTGAAACGACAAGGAAAAATTCAGAGGTTCAGGGGGCAGATATATCAAAATCTTTCTCCCTTCTCTTTGTCGCGACACAGTATTCCGGCGAATGATCTTGAGAAAATTACAAACGCAAAAAAAAAGCAAAAAAAAAGGGATTTTCGCCACATTGATATCGAAACGCAACGGAAAAGAGAAAATGAGAAAACGAAAACAAATAAAAATTAAAAAAGGCCCCACGCCCCAAGTTGCGAAAAAGGCACACCCGGGGGGAAACCCATGGACGGTTGACAAGGAGCCACGTAGCGGTGGGGCCCATCGTCGTCTTTCGACTGGGGAGGAAGGTTGGGGCGGGTCCCACCGTACTGTTGCGCTCCTTCCCTCAACCGTTGGCTTACAGAGGCGATGGCGAGGAGGCAGGCAGGGAAGGGGAAGGTGTCGGGTGGGGCCCGCCACCTCCGAGGGAGAGCATTTTAGGCACATGCGGACGATGCCCTTTTCCACCACCAGACCACTAACGACGCTCCGGCTCCGGCTCGTCCGGCTTCCCGCTTCCCGAAAGCAGATATAGATTAGATGTCCTAGGAATAATTAAGAATAAGGCTGGCCACTGATTAAAAAATTAGCAGATACCTTTTGCCACTGATAGGGGCGACACTAAAATGATCTGAATTTGAAGAAACGGCTTTATATTTGTTCAATACAGTTTTGTTCTTACAAGCCTCGCCGATGATATGATTTGATCCTCCGCTGATTTAAATTTTGTGCAATCGAGGACTTCTTTAAATTTGCTCAATCATATCTTTCAGCCAATCACGATCGCGTAAGAATTTTTCCTATATGGACTAAAAGTGAGATTGGAAATTACGATTTTACGTGAGCTGGTCTCGATAAGGTAAGACATAAATGTTCTTAATTACTTTAATACGGGGCTGTTTTATATGGGTTGGGTAAAACTCCGCTGTGTGATGAGAGGGCATGTGGTTAAATATTTTTATAAATAGTGCTTCAAATCTATCCTATCCCGACACAAAAAGAACCTCACCTAAGGAGCAGTTATAGAATGCAATTTATAAGGGTGGTCTTATTTAGCAATTTTTTTTAAAATTTTATTCTCTTAAAGAGTAAAGAAAAAGAAGTCGCCATAACTCTAAATCGGACCAAGACGGATACCGATGGTCCGATTCTCGATTCTAGGATGGAACCGACCCAACTCGGGAATCGTTGACCCTTATGGCATAGGCTCATAATTAATTGGTTCGTGAAGGTTTGTAGAGTATTTTCACGGGCTTAATGCAGTTGTGCTCCTGAATTATAAAGGGCAAATAAATGTTCCAATGCTTTTCCATCCACTAGCAAGAGAGAAACGTCAATCACAGAATAAAAGCAGGGAGACTTTTGCCTATGGAGATCTTAAGGTGCTGTTTTTGAGGCTTACAAGTCGCTGCTCGCTAGCTCCGTCAAATTAGCTCCGTCAAGTGAGCTGGTTGGTGCTTGTCAATCATTGCATTGCAGGGCATTTCCGACACCTCCTCCAAAGAAGGGTCGAGCATATCATCATCTAATCCAATTGCATTCTTAGATAAAATAGCTTTTGCTCCTTGTTTTTTTTTTTTTTTTTGGTCTCTCTTTTCCTAAATCAGGAAAATCTTAAACATGTCGAATCGGATATCTTAAAGTGAAGGTCGCGAAAGCCGTTTCTTTTTATTCTCTTCTCCGATCTATTAAACATGTCCGAATCGATAAAGGCATGATGCCGTTGCTATCTCTTCCCTCGAATTGTTCTTTGAAACATAAATAAAGAGAGAGAGAGGGAGAGAGGGGGGTGGGGAGGAAGCTTTGGATGCCAAAGGGAAGGCATTGACATCTGGCTGGGAAGAACCTTCTTCCCTTTCCCTTGACTTTAAGCTTTTCACTTGATTCTCGAGAGATGACAAGCAGAATCAACCTGCAAGAGAAGAACAATACCCCAGATTCTCCACCACACGGGAGGCCGAGCCGAGCCGAGCCGAGCCGAGCCGAGCTTAGTAGGAGTTGTTTCATCAAATTTTGCATTCGATTGCTCACCCATCCCCATCAATGGCGAACCATTTCTTCTTAATCTTTTTGTTAAGGACAAGTTAGAGAATGTCTTCTACGTAGCTGTTGCCAATTAGGAGACTGCGTCCATTGACATCAGCTTCCATGTCTGAACATGGAGGGGAGGGGTTCTGTATTTTATTTTTTTATTTTTGTAAGTACGTGTAGCGCTGGGACTGGACTCGGTCTCTGTTCTGAGTCATGCGGCAGCAATGCTGCTGCTTCTTCTTCTTCTCCTTTGTCTTTTGGGGACGAAGAAGCGTTTCTCTTCTCTTCTCTCTCTCCCCTTTTGGTGCCTTTATCTCTTGGCTGAAGGGGCATGGGGGAATCTTAGTCATCCACCATTGAAATTGATATCAATCCCCAAAGAATCTTAGCAGAAGCACCTTCTCTCTCTCTCTCTCTCTCTCTCTCTCTCTCTCTCTCTCTGTTCTTTTCAACTTTCTATTATGTACGACTTTTGTTCAAATTATCTTTTGGATTTCCGAGAACGACACACGTCTTATGTAAGGCAGCAGAGGAAGTCCACACGACTCGTGGGATAGCGAAAGCTGGATTAAATGTCTCCCCTTTTTTGGAAAGGCAACCCACCATGTTCGAAATATGCAATGGTGGAACGACCAAAAGGGTAAACAAACAAGGCTTGGATAGAAATAAATTACCCCTTCTGATGCAATTTGTGGACTCGATTGCGCTCCACACAAAAGTTTATGACTTCCGGTCCAAGATCCACGTCCTTTTACAACAGGATTGTTTTAGGGTTTGTCACTTCACACTTGTCGCTGCGACTCCGCGTGGAGTATGAGGTTATCACCACGGCCGCAACCAAGACAAGACCAGAAGTCCCCCGAGTTAGTACAGCAACGTTTGATGTTTTTTTGCTATATTGGACGAAAGAAAGAAATGCACGAGTGTCAACCTAGTTGCCCTTCAGAGTTCGAGTCGGAATTCGTTTGTGCAAAGCGAAAAACAGCGAGACGGGGATGATGCAGACAGATTGTTTGGACCAGAAGAAGGCGGGGCGGGTGGCTCGGGTCCTTTCGAGCGTGTCACATTTACTTCAGTTGGCATGAAAGTTAGGTTCTGTGGATCGAGAGTCATGCGCTGTTTTGGATCTAGATCGAAAGGAAAGTTTCTCTTTCTGATGACATCTTTTTGCTTTGCCTTCCCTATCTTCTTTGAGAACTTTTCATGCATTGACTTAATCCAACTTGTGGATCTGATTCATCTTGGAGCTGAACCATCCGCCTCCCCCCCCCATCGTCATCGCCTTGATATTCTTGGTGAAAAAGCATCGCGAGCGTTCGAGAAATCGGGTTCTGTCTTTATGTAGCTTTCGAAGCCGAAACTTACGTGCAAATCTCTGTGATGAAAAGCGAAAGTTGATGGGGAAAAAAACCTGCCTCACCTATCTTTGTAATCAACAAGTGTTATGATCTGGCCAAACCCCTTTTAAAGGGTTCTTGTCTATATGCTTGATAGACACTCTGCACCCAAGTTTTAATTAGAACATTTAAATGCTAAATAAAAGCATTCATCTAATAGCTTAAACTTGTTAACAGCCGACAGTAGTTCCATGAAATTTTTTCATGATGTTCGGAGCAAGACCAACAGCGTTCAAATCTTTCCGGACTTTTACTTGCCACTCTTTCCCAATACATATCGTGCGACCTAGAAATGTTCCGATCTACAAAAAAAAAAAAAAAAAGAGATCTTCATAGCAATTGGCGTCACGTACCATAACCTTATTCCCCAATCAAGTACGAATCGGTTCTGCAAAGCCTAATTAGTTTAGATACGTGAGCTCGATATTTTTCTGCACGGTCGTAGTATGTACGATTTTTCCTTCAGTTTGGAGAGCGTGACTAATGGACATTAGTATCTGAAGAAGGCATGCGCAAGTCCGTTGACTTTCCGGATGTTTTTTCCCGCTTCCACATGTTATTCTGTGGATTTTTAACAGATCGGCTGCGCGTGCCATGGATGGATCAAGTCAGAACGTATGAAAACGCAGGAAATAGTGTTTTGAATCTGATCCAAAGAGAGTGAGAGATTGCATCAGATGCTTCTTGAATGGGTTTTAATCAACAGCTGGTCTTCACATTCATATAAGTATTTGAAGAGTGCATGCATGCGGTGACATTGACATTCATATAAAGTCAAACCTGTTGCATACGACACATTCTTTAGTTGATTTGCTCATCAATTTGCAAGTGCCTTTTGTCGAAGTACAAGCTAGAGAGCAAAGCTATCGCGGAGAGAGACATGCGGTCAATTTTGGCCGAAAATCGCTAATAAGACGATGTCGGTGCTGACCTGGCACTTTTTTTAAAAAAAAATGATATTTCAATATTCTTTTTTCATTTTCTTTCCTATCTTCTTCTTCTTCCTCTAGTCGACCGGTCCGACGACCAGCCAGAGGCGAGGGCCATGACTCGCTGGCCTCCCCTAGCAAGGTGCGGCCTCGCCTCGCGACAGCGAGGTCGAGCCTCGCGCAGATCTCCAAGTGTCCTCGAACTTCCATCTCGAGTCGGTTTCTCATCGAATTGGGCCAAACTTCGACTTCGAGACACAATCAACGGATGCTCGTGTCGATCAGCTGTTTGCTACATTTAATGTGATATGTTGTACATGTAAAGGCAAGCTTAGACACGAGGGTAGGGCGGGTTAAAATATCTAATGCACATTGAAATTTCATTTTCGAAACTTTTTGGACAAAGAATTTACTTATCAGTTTTCTTGGGCCAGCAGAGGGAGTGATGGCCGGCCCGAATTTGCAAACAAGGTTTTGATAACATTGTAAACGATTTCATAATTCGAAAAGGGTCATGCATGAGCAATCACGAACATTCCGATAACATAAGATTCGGCACGGCAGTTTCTTAACCTTGTTCGAAGCCTACTCCAGTTTAGTGGTTTCTCAAACCAAGCGCGAGCTTGAATGTGGCTTGATATGCATTCCTCGATGTGACTAAGAATCGGCGTGAACGAGGGCGATTCCCTAATCCAATTTCACTGTGAACATTGAATTGAGTTCAATTGCGCAAATTTTTTTTCATTTACAATTGCGGGGTTGATTGGATGTCATGTATTTGCAGAGAACGCAACAGATTTGGCACAAAAAGGCTATCTTTTTTGGCAATTTCAAACCGAAACAAACCAAACCAGTAGAAGCAAAAAGCATGTTCTTACGGTACATATTTCTAGATCCTGATGAGTAACCATGGCTGAGCATCGAGCGCTGAATTATTTAGTACCAGTAAAGGCGCTATCGGTCAGACTTTTGCGGCCTCACTTAGACTGAACTTTTTTGTCACCACCGATGCCTGACATGGCTCTGATCTTCATCTTA
The DNA here is from genome assembly GCA_021437795.1 of Rhodamnia rubescens. NCBI lineage: Eukaryota > Viridiplantae > Streptophyta > Magnoliopsida > Myrtales > Myrtaceae > Rhodamnia > Rhodamnia rubescens. The sequence continues at coordinate 7,728,237 of JAILYA010000003.1, forward strand.
GCTCGTTGAATATAGTTCCCGAAATGCTCGGTCCCGCCGTCCTTTTTCCCGGCACCCTCCTTGCCTCCGGCGTTTGACATGGTTCTAATTCTAATCTTGGCGCTAGTTATGTAATTGGACACTCGTGTGTTGATGTCCACTCCTTTCCCCTTTGCTTCTCTACTTTGATCTTTCCTCGGGGCATTTCGGGGTCCCCCAAAAGTCTTCGTGGTTGGGACTTTCTCGGGCTTGGGCTTAACTTTCTCCTCTTGTGTCGAGCCGAGAGGAAAGGACTCAGCTTTCCTTGCGCCAGTGGTCTCGCCAACGGCTAGCTTTGAAGGAGACGCCATGTCTGTTCTTGACTTTGCTTTCTCTAGGACAGCGACAGCAGATGCTCCTGGTTTGGTCATTAGTGCAACTTCGACTTCTCGGTTGAGGCCTTTTGAAGTGAATTCCTCCTCCTGCATCCACTGGCCGCGCCCCTGGTGAGGAACGAAGACAAGCGTCTCGACCAAGTCAGACTTCAACTTGGTTTTGGCCATTCCAGGAGACGACTGCCTCACAGGCCCGACCATGGTAGGCATTATTCCCACTTGATTGTTCTTGTGAATAGGCACTTGGAAGTCAGACGATGCCTCCTTGTTATTGTTCGTTTGAATCGGCGGATTGACATACGCAAACTGGACAGGAACTGCTTCAGTTCTCCCATTTTGTTGGGCGACGGATAGCGGGTACATTGGGGCACGACGAATGGCTTGGAAATTTGAGGTCGAGTCGAAGTGGTTCCTTTTCCGTCTACAGGTGTTTGAAGGGAACGAAGAAGGCCGAGTACGTGTTATCTGAAGAGAAGACAGGGTGAGCCGGAGAACTCCACATTCCAAGTGCCTCTTTAGGTGCGTTATATACTGAGTCATCTGGGTACAAAGTAAGGCCTAGATAAACCAGCCTAATGAGAAGGGAATAAAGAGAATGTGATTATGCAGACAGCACTTGGTTGCGTGAAAGACCAAGATGTGATCTAAACAATATTTAAACATAAGACTATCAGCAAGAGTGCAGGCTTTTCCCGTAATTCCCAGTGATTTGACAGTTGAGGATCAAATTCTCATTTCCATTAGCTATCCAGAAAAGACAGAAGGGGAATATAACAAAAGCATTCTAATACAGCAAACTTGGGACTGGCCGGACATATCGCTACAGCTTTGGACATTAAAAGTCTCAGCAATTTACTACAAAAGGCGCACAATCGAAAGAAGTCCAAAGCGATTCCGATAACAATGACAAGCAAAAAAGAGAAATTCTGTCAGTTAGCACCAGGGGCGTCATCAAAATTTAACAAACTACTAGTTGTCTCTATTTTGTCCGACGCTATCGGAGGCATGCAACTCAGAATCAGTGGATTAAATAGCCGAGTAGCTTAACCCTTGCAAAAGCAACATTTTGCAGGTGCAACTCTTTCATAAGGAATGCATTCATTCAGATTCACTGCTGACAATGTCTAACAGTAAAGGCCGTGTTAAGCTACAGCCCACGAAGAGCCGCCATAACGATAAAATTGCCAGATGATAAGCAAATTGTAGACGATGGAACAGATGATCCCAAAAGGGTAGAAGCAACAGGGACCCGCATGATTGCTGCTGGTGAACGCATCAAATAGACAAGGACAAGCAACAACTGACCTCGAACTTACAATATTGGAGGGTAACAATAGACTTCTTGTTCAGAAACATTATGTGGGAGTCGCCGTGACATCCAAGAAGTTGGCCTTTTAACCAAGAGCACAAATGCAAGAATCCTGTAGTATGAAATTTTTTTACATGGCAAGATGACAAGCGATGCAGCCAGAACGGAATTTAGCCTTCTGAGCCTTGATTACGTCTGAATTTATGAGCTCCGAACTGCAATACAATTACTTCAATGGCGGAAGGTCTTCACAGCTTGCTCAATCCGCCGCCGACAAAGTGGACAATTTGTCAAGTGCGATGAGCATGTTGTACAGCAACACATATGCCCACACCTGTTGAAGAAATGCATGTAGCATGCTAAGTACAAGTTAAGAAATCAACCAGAAGCAGTAAAGATAAAACACCTTAGAGGGTTTGATTATACTCCAACATGCGCTAGGGAGGATGCTTGTTTTTTTAGGTCATGGATAAAAGTTATACGCCTCCAGTTGGGGTTTATTTCATTTATATTTTTGACAGATACCACGACAGGGATTTATAATGTTGAGTATCCATTTATCCAATTAAGAAGGAGCAACTGCCAAACAGCATTTTGCCAATTAGGACCCACGCCCCAGAAAGCTTAAGCATCGGAGGCCGAAGCTTACAACACAAACGTTGGCAGATTAAAGCTGGACCATAGGTATACACCTTTTTTTTTTTTTTAGACCATAGGTATATTCTAAAGCCACTAAATGTTACAAGAAGAGTACACAGGTATGTGCATGCTATCTTGCTAATTATGTGCACTGCAAAGCCTGCACATGGAAATTAACCTTCTATTGCCTAAAGGTCATTCCAATATGGGAAAAAATACAAATGCACTATCGACAGCTTACTCTAATAATATCTATCCAATAAAGAAAAGATTGCTTACGGGACAAAGACGGAATTGTACTCCTGCTCAAGGCATATGACACAGAGATCTGGCATTGAACGGTCTCTCTTGGCACTGTCTGGCGCATACTTGGTCTTTTCATCTGTTCCTGAGAAAGAATCATAACCATCGGTACATGAACAGATCATTTGTTTTAAGTAACAATTATGTAACACAAAGTTACCTTCAGTATCCTGTCCTGATCTCCTAGCAGCAGCTGCAAGAACCCTGCATGGAGAGGACTTAACCAACATTATGCAGAAAGAGAGAACAATAACCAAGATATGCTACTGATAACCAATCAGTCTCCAGAAGGAAACGCACCTGATTTATTACCAATAGAAAACAAAACAAAAAATTCTCAAGTATGACTAGGAAAGAAATCGAGAAAACAAATAAGAGGAAAGACCTTCAGAAGAAGTAGAAGAGGCATTTGAGAACCGATCAGAGACCACCCAGCAAAGATAGCAATTTGAGCTAGGTAACGTAAAAAGGTCAAATATCTGAATATCAATCAGCATGAGGAAGAAACATTATACTAGCAATTGTCTTGAAAGACAACTTCTTGATTTCATATTAATCAGAAGGGTCCTGTCATCCACAACCGGATTTTATACAATGATAATTGTGTAAGCTGACAAAATGAATGTAAGCCACATTATCGTCCTATTTGACAGAAGCGCTCAAAAAACAAATCAAGACCGGAAAGTTGATACTGTCCTCTTCCTCAAACAACAAAGAAATGATCATGCGAGAACCTAACTTTATCTACTGCTGTTTTACTGGTGTGTCTTTCCCCAATAATTAATTGCGGCAAAATGAATTGCATCACCCCACAGTGCTTGACTCTGGTTGCTCGACAAAGGTGTGTTTGACTCCAACACTCACGGCTGCCCAGAAACTTGACAGAAATTTTGATAGTCGATGAGGTTCTGATGTTCGTAATCGAAGATGAGTCACACAACAGAAGACATTCACAGTAGAGGTTGTTAGGGTTTTAAAAGGACCAAAACTGGGATATCTCGCTAGAGACAAATGATGAAGAACACTGAAAACAAATGGGATGAGCTCGTCAGAGACAAATATGGAGGATGAGCTCATGGCCAGGACTGCTTGCAACGATGATGACGGAAGGCAGACAGAGACGAAGAAGAACAATGGGCCACAAGAGAGATTGTAGCTGACAGAGGAAGGTCATACGGTGGTGACTGGTAGCGGCCAGCATAGGAGAATGCACGACTCTCCAGATCTGGATGACCTGGGTTGGCGACAAGCTCCTCCTGATGACGAGAAATAATAATGAAGAGAGAAGACAGCAAGGGACGAAGCTCGAGTCCTTGCCAGAGAAGAAAATTATGATGTGTTACTGAAGATGGGCTCGAAAAAGTAACAGTGAGTGACTGAGTATAGCTTGAAACAGAGAACACGATAGCTGATGGAGAAGACGACAAAAGCCCTTCTTTTTTCTTATTACTAGCAGCAAGAAAAAACAGCTGTGTTTTGGCATTCTAGGGTCTTTATTTGGGTCCTCTCTCTTGGTGACTCTAATAATATATAGATGTTCGACAGAGAGCAAGAGAAATTCAGACGGTACATCTTTACCAAGTAGATTAATGAAAGGATACATAAGATGGCTCGATTTATAGGGCAGGAGAGATACTAACAAAATCCTAATTTCCTTATTCATGACTACCTATCAGCTCCTGACTAATATCCATTATATACTTCAACAGAACCCATGTAGTTAAGAAGAATATAAGTCGAAAAGAAGAGGAAGCAATAAATCTTCAAATAAAACTTTGATGTTGACTAAGAATGCAAGTGTGAAGAGAAGGAAATAGCTAAATATATCTCCAGCCAAAAGTCCAGTTTAAAACAAAATAAAATTGGCCTACGATTTTGTGAGCTGCAAAAAATAGCCATCCCATGTTAGTCACTGGCACAGAACTTATGGCTAGCAGTTATTATCTGTACATGGCAGATTCATGTTATGTCCAGTCCACCAAATACTTCAGGGCATCTAGACAAATGAAGAAAAAGCAACAACTGATAATTTCGACAAACCAGTGCCTTCCATTTCTAAAAGTACAAGCTTCACTAGATATACCTTCGCTGCAGTTCCCAGCGTCGCTTTCTATCCATGATGTATTGGATAGCTCGTTTTGTAATCAAACAAATGCCGAATACTGTAAACCCTACGGAAGCATACCTATACCACCTGTTCAAACTCCTAATCAGCATGCATTTGAAAGAACGAAAGAAATTTAAGACGCCACAGCTGTTCACTGAAATAATTACCTAGCCCATTTGCCAAGATTTGAAATCAGCTGGTCAATAGTTTTCGGAGATACATAAAAGGGCCCTTTGTATGGTCTCTGGATCCGCACTGTCCCAATATCATCTTTGACGGCCTGACTCCAAGCAAAGAAGCGAACATGGTAAATTCACAGAAGAAACGATATCAAACTGAAGAGTGAGAGCTGCCTCGACAAAGTAGATAACTTGACTCTTGTACTCCGTAATTATTTGCATCTGTACAGGTTGCACCCCTGGTGCTCTTCAATGAAGCTACCCCAGTTCATCAATATATATACAGGACATTTGTTTTTGTTTGATAGGTAAGTATAGAATTTGAAGTACTGGATTTACAACTTGAAGCATTCAGGAGCACCGTACTAACTCACTCAACCTAAACTCATAAAAGTGTTGCCATACTATACATGATGACTACACCAGATGCAGTGACTTAATTCTTCAGACGCTTAAAATGCTCATACAGAGAAATGTAGCGATATTTTTCTGGAGTGTTAGTAATTTCTCGGTTGCTACATTAGTTTGCACTTTTTCAATTATTAGCTTTAGCTATTGAGTTCAAGCCTCCCCATTGGAGGGGGTTAAAATGTAAGTTACCTTCACTACATAACTGATTAGAAATTAATTTAGAGAGGTTAAAATATAAGTTACCTTCACTGCATAGCTGATTAGCAATTAATTTAGAGAAAAGCCACTGGTTGGTTATTAGCTAAGTAACACATATCTTCACAAAAATCTACAAGGGTCATATTTCAATAAACTGCGGACTTTCCCAATAAGTGAATATTTTTATCCTAATGATGGTACAAGCAATAGACAGTAACATCCCTTTCTAAGGAGGAGACAGGAAGATGTACATTGATTCTTTCAAAGCTGCCCTCTCCACAAATTGAATGACTGGACTTAGTATGAAATTACGATTAGTCAGACTCAGTCAGAAATCAGCTTTGAGAGGAAAATTCATGCGGCCCAGTTCTTTTGGAGTAGCAACAAATTTACACAATCAGTGGCCATTACTCCACCATATTCATTTTGTAGATAGGTTTATCTTCTTTGCGAGAATAATGCACTATATTGACCAACATAGGCTCTAACTCCCAAATAAGTTCAATAAATCAAACGTGGCATTACTCTGCAGTTGGCTCCGTAAAATGCTCATAAAATCATGTGCCCCTAAGTCTGAGAGATTGATGTCTTTGTAATGGGAGATAAAATCAGCATTATCAACTGAACAATAACGTGAAGAGATTGATGTCTTTCCTAATAAGTGACTATTTTTATCCTAATGATGGTACAAAGTAACACCCCTTTCTAAGGAGGAGACAGGAGGATGTACATTGATTCTATCAAAGCTGCCAACTCCACAAATTGAATGATTGGACTTAGTATGAAATTACAATTAGTCAGACTCAGTCAGAAATCAGCTTTGAGAGGAAAATTCATGCGGCCCAGTTCTTTTGGAGTAGCAACAAATTTACAAAATCAGTGGCCATTACTCTCCACCATATTCATTTTGTAGATAGGTTTATCTTCTTTGCGAGAATAATCCACTATATTGACCACCATAGGCTCTAACTGCCAAATAATTCAATAAATCAAATGTGGCATTAATCTGCAGTTGGCTCCGTGCAATGCTCATAAAATCATGTGCCCCTAAGTCTGAGAGATTGATGTCTTTGTAATGGGAGATAAAATCAGCATATCAACTGAACAACAACGTGAAGAGCATATTAGCGTAATGTGAGTTTTTAACTCACAGTTCATATCTGAGAATACAAGTTGGTTTTACTACATCATAGGCTTAAGGAGATGTTTTCCTATCATTCTTTTAACATTACAAAATCTTATTCAACAGCAGCCTCCAGTTAACACACAGCATCCAGTTTACAGTGAGTATACCCAGCTCAAGCAGACCCATTGAATTGCAGTTCATCCTAAAGCACTGAAGTTACAAAAGATACGATACTCATGACACTATCCTCAGTCGCTTCATTGATACTCAGCCATATCCAATATTTCACATCAATAATCACATCATAAGACATACATAAGGACCACTTGAAAGGCCTAATAAAACTGCTTATAAATTGACAACACATTGGTCAATCCATCATCGTCACACAAGTAGCTGTCAAGTTGCCAATGTTTCATTTTTCAGCATATAACAGCACCAGCTCATTAAACTCCTCGAGATGGCAGAAAACTTACCTCACCAACAACAGTCAAGGAGGAACCAACAGGAAGAACGCGCTCGATCCTCTTGACTCCAAGCATCTGGAATATTTAAAAAGAAAAGAAAAGAAAAGAAGGTGAATAGATAAATAAGAGAGAATCAAATGAATCCTCAATAAGCTTGGCTTATAGTCCATCAACAACATATTTGCTGAACAGGAAGCCATGAGACAGACAAACCTTGAGACCCTGAAGATAATCTAATGTTCCTCGTACAAGAGATCGTCCAGACTCTTCAAACACTTCGCTTGCAATGTTTAGTTCAAAACCTGAGGCTCCTCGGGCCCCCACCACATGCACGCGGCCAGTACCATCATCCTATGCATATGCACAAGAAATAATAAAGGCCTATATTTAGATCGTCATTTGGACATAGAGCAGAAAGCAAGATGTTCTCAAAGAAAAGAAGAGAAGGCTCCAATCTTTCTAGACAAGACCGACTCGCGACTAGTCAGCTATGCAGTCAATATAAGCAAACTTACTTGGACCACCAAATCAAAGTGAACAAGAAAGTTAAGAAAAGCATGAGAGAGCAGCCATTCCTCACCAGGTACCAGGGAACTTCTTTACTCATAGACAGCATCAACGCAGAGTCTTGAATCCAAGAACCAGTATCATTGTGCTTCAAAAAGTGTTGTTCCGCCTGAGAACAAGTCAACAACATTAGTAATCCCATAGGGTAGAGCATAACAAAGGACCAAATAAGCAAGTATTAGAATCAAGGGAAAGCTCATTACCGTCTCCTCCACTATCACACCTCGTAGACCACTATACTCACAATTAATTGGAGTGTCAGAGCCAACTCTTCCACAAAGTGTGACAACCAAAGGTAACACCTTAGATTCCTTATCCAAAAGCTGTGCTGTACCAGGCAAAGGGAATGCATAAAACCATTTTTCGGATAAGTTTAAGTAAACAGGCACCAATTCATTTCAGCTGCTATAAGCAGTTGTGCTGTTAAGAAAAAGGAATTGCACTCAATGTGGAAAATGAGGTGTTTGAAAAGTCAGAGCTTGTTTCCTGATTTCTTGATGAAAAATATGTTCAGAGTACTCCAACGAATACAACAGCAGCTACAAGAAGATGGCAAAGTATTTCAAAAGAATATAGGCAGGATGATGGAAGTTTCCCTCCTCCCCTTCCGTCATGGCTGACTGAGGGAGGGTGTGCCTCCACAACCCCCCACATAAAAAAGAACCCCACCCCAGGCGGCCAATTACGCAAGATATGTAAGAGTCCATTTTTGTGCCTTGCCCTGAGTCAGGTAAATGGAAAATTTATTTATCTCATCCCCTAAACTGACTTTCTAGGTTCGCCACTCCTTTTGGCCTCAAATACTCGCATAATTTTGACAAAAGAGATGGCCATCTCCAAAATGCTGCAGTCGTAAGATGGCACCACAGGAAGAATTCCGTAAAGTGAAGCCAAAATGCTCACATCACATTCATGGCAAGTCATAAACCACTCGGTCCAGGAGAGACAATAAGAACAAGAAGGAAGGAAGAGAGATCATTCTCCAAGACCTCGAAAGTGCGCTTACCTAATTCCTTCAATTGGTTCACCCGAAAAACACACTTTAAAGCCTCTGCATCCCTGCGACAAGATTCAAAACCCAAACTTAAACCAAACCAATGAAAACCGTCAACAGCACATCGACAACTAGTCACAGAGCCTCTTTTTTTTTTTAATCGGACTGCCGAACTTAGCTCAACTTGACATCCATAAAATTCAAACAAATAGCTCAAAATTCCACTTCATCAGAGGTAATTCGGCAGCGCCCGAAGTACACATTACCTTCCACTGCTTCTGCCCAGAAGGTACAGAGCAGCTGCGCTCAAGCAACAACTCAGACCACCCCAAGGAATCATGTCGAAGCAATCCCGACCTCTTTCCTGACCATGAACGAAAACGAAGCCCAGAAATCCGAGCAAGATCAACCCGAACAAGCCAGAAAACTACGAGGAGACCTCCTGATTTCGTGGCGATAAAAGAACGAAACCGGCGCAAACGCACTCGTTGAACGCAAGGCCACGAGATCGCAAAGGAGGAGGAAGAAGAAGAAGAAGAAGAAGAAGAAACAATCGAAGAAGTCAGCGAGGAGAGAATCGGATGCGATGAGTGGAGGTGGGGAGGAAGGAACTGTCTGTGTGGAGAGAGACTACCTTCGGAAGCACGGACCTGATATCTTTTCTTGTTTCGTTTATCGATTCTATCACTTACAAATATAAATAAATAAATAAATATTTTTATGAAATATAATTTCAAGCATACAAATATTATTTTTAATAAAATATTTTTAAGTAATTTATTTTTCAGTAAACAAATGAATCATTAATAAATAAATAAAATAAAAAAAAGTATTGCGTTCTTATTGGCGTATAATTTAATTATTCTTTTTGTATATTTGAAGGAAATTAGGTATATGCAAATTAAGTTTCATGTTAAAAGCGTGGCTCCATTTGAGCGGTTGGTCACTTTTTGTCTCCCCTGGTTTTGCATATTTAATCACCAATTTTTAAGATATCGTAAGACTTTGACTTTTGATCTGCTATTACATTTCGATTTTAGGGACCCTTTCATGATCTTTACATGAAATCGATTTTTATGACTTTGGATTTACGGGAATTCAGAAATAGGACTTGCACTTTATCAATCTCTTTAGTATCACAACCATGGACCTTCTATATATTATAGTGAAAGAGAGCTTACGCATAGTTAATATATTTTTATAACCTTAGATTGCTTACTGTCTAAGGAACCCAATACAAAAAAAAGACTCTAAACATTGGGATAAGCTTCATCGTCGAGAGGGAAATAGCCCGGATCACCAGATAAGGCCCTTAAATAACCACTTAGTGATAAATGAGGTAGGGGTGCGAGAGATAGTTAAGATATTTAACTAGAAGCAATCACATTTGAAAAGAGTGCGTAATAACTCAATGATTGAGCACTCTTGCGCCAAGATGAATGGAGCTAAGGTGAAATGATAGAAGAATTAAATCTTCCGAATATGAACCGAAAGGTCATTAAGTTAGCAATAAATATTGTTAAAGAAAAGATAATCGAGGAACTAGTAATTCTGTTTCGAGTATATCGCGATATTATTGTAGATGTGAACTTACCAACATGAGTTAATTTTCAAGAGGGGGCTAGTGCATACCTTAGGATGATCATCACAACCTACACCTCACATCTCGGCATAGTGTGGACAAATTCTACATTTGTTCCCGTAATTTATATCCTAACAAAATGCGAGCCGATAGGTTAAGAAGCGATTTACTCGGGACGTTTAACCGAGAGAAGACTGGCACCTCCTACGTCACCAAGGAAAGTGAAAAGGGAAGGCATACCAATCCCGAGGCTACTAAGAGGAGGGGGTCCCACTCTCAAAGAAATTACGGCACGAGTCAAACTTAAGTGGATTTTTCCAATTAAAAAAGAATTGCCCTTCACGCTTTAGATAGAATTTATGGTGAATGATTGATTTACATACGTTGCGGATTCTCTACTTGTTATTTTGCTTGTTTTCCTTTAATTGACCCTTTTTTTAAAACCACAAATTAATTGTCCGATTGACATGGTTGTGCGTGCATTCAAATAATGGCAATGTTCCTATCGCGCATGTGTCAATTTCACTTACCTAGAGGGAAAAGGCAACTAAATAGGATTCATACACATAGTGTTCACATGTAAGACTCGAATTTTACACAGGAGAATGTGTTAAGAAATATGTCATAAGTTATTATGGAGTCATATCAAGAAGGGCAATTTTATTAGAAAAAGGAAAAATAAATATCGAGCACAGTTCTATAAGGTGCATCAAAATTTATTTGGTAATCGACATATTAAGTATTTCAATATACCATTTCTTTTAGCTAGATCCGCATAGATCGGGTCTATCGGAATCGTTAATCACATGCAAATCCCATGTATGTCTTGTAAAAATCAACCTTTGTGATTGCTTGTGACTAATTGACCAAGATCTTATGTAAGTCCTTTGTTTTTTTTTCTGGAATTTGATTGTACCTTATGTATTATTCAATTTTAGTAGGAAAAAGAAAGAAAGCAAGAAGTTAGGGCTAATTATCCACCATTAATCAAAAATAAAAAATTAAATATTAGTACATTATTCAAATTAGAAAAAAAATCATAGGTAAATTGATATAGTCATCAACATTATGAAAGTTTGGGATATTTTGGATAGAAAATAGTTAGTCGTAAAATTTGGATTAAGTGAAAAAATCAATGGCAATTCTGTAATTTTCAGGACAAACTTGCTAGATCCCTTCCCTCTCTCTCCTCCTTAAACCCTTCGAAGCAGCAGGCAGAGCAAACGAGAGGCGAGAGCCAGCCCTGAACTAAAACCCCTCGCGGCTCGGCCAAACCCACTCTCTCCCCGCCGATTTCAATGGCTGCCGTTGCCCTGAGAAACCGCAATCCGAAGCATCTCTTGCCGCTTCCCTCCCAAATCCATTCTTGCTGCAGGGGACTCGTCGCCGGCCACTCAGTCGCCGATTCCCTCTCCGCCAATGGCCAGCAATGCGGCGCGTCGCTCCCCTGGTGGAGATCCATGGCCACTTTCACTCGGACGTGAGTTTCGCTCTCCAATTGGCCGGTTCAGTCGTGTTTTTCCGCGTACTGGGTGGAGATGTCGATTTGATGTGCTTTTTTTCTTTCATTTCATCTTCGTCGCGTTTGTTTGTTTGTTTGTTCTGGAGCTTGTCCTTCTGGTTTATTCATGGTTTTTGTGAGATTTTACTGTGTTTCTAGCGCGTTAGCTTCTGTTTCAATGGAACTTGAAATTTCTCTCCTTGACATTCTGCCAGTGACTGACTGTTCAATAGGATCTTAGCTTGGCCTGGTTAAAAAGAAGCTTCTTTTGTTTATTCTTTGCCAGAAGGAGAAAATAAGAGGAAAGGGAAAGGAAAGGATGCTATACTTAAACTTCTTGTCCTTGCTTAAAAGCTCAGGATGATGTGGGGCGACATAGTGTTTGGTTAATTTGTTTAGCTGAACGAGTACCATAAAGGCGAGAATATCGATTTTAGTAGTCTCTTGAAAGTACTGTCTTGAGGTACAAGTATTTTTTTCACTGGGAATAGTGAGCTTGAATGTGTACTGAGGTTTTTGGATAGCAACTAGTGTGTGTGATGCTATTGTCTTCGAGGGAGAAATATGGCTGATCCTCAAAATGAAGACCTATTAATGGTAGTCATATTATTGGGATTTTAGGGCATAAATTTGAATGCGGAGTGGCTTTATTGTCTGCATAGTGTTTGATCTTCCTTAGCTGATTCACTTGGCATAAATTGACTTTTCTACCGTGCTTTATCATTATTTTTGTAATACCTCAGAAATGTAACTCTTGCCCGTCTTAGAAGTAAAATTATTTCCATTACCATATTATCCGTTTTCCTTTTCACTGTCTTAGCTACCAATACGAAAACTGTTCTTGGTGAAGAATATGCTATGGACATTTTTCAATGATAAGAAGAAAAGATAAGTTGCTAAACTTTTTTTGCAGTGCAGCTCGAGTTTATGTTTATGATTTCCTTTTCTTGCAGAAAGCCTCATGTAAATGTTGGTACAATTGGCCATGTTGATCATGGAAAAACTACGCTTACTGCTGCTATTACAAAGGTGGGTATTGGATGGAATTTCTTTTGCCATCCTTTTCACTTTTCTCTTGTGTTTATTTAAATATTGATTTTGAAAGCGTCGAATCGTAAAGACCCAAGTTTTTTGACAATGATATGTTTAGGTGCTGGCAGAAGAAGGAAAAGCAAAGGCTGTTGCCTTTCATGAAATTGACAAGGCTCCTGAAGAGAAGAAAAGAGGGATTACTATTGCAACAGTAAGATATCAACTGCGTGCTTAGTTTATGGGCATGGTTTAAGCTCTTTTATGGATCTTGATTTACTTTGCAGTTTGTTGATTTATAAACTGCATGTTGTTTGTTTGACCTCAATTGGACATAATTTTGCAGGCCCATGTAGAGTATGAGACTGCCAAGCGACACTATGCACATGTCGATTGCCCAGGACATGCTGATTACGTTAAAGTAAGATGTGAATGGACCGATCTCTTCATTTGGAACAATTTTGGTTAAGTGTCAGAGCTATGAGAGGTTACATTGTCGGCAAGGATATATCTCATATAAGTGCAATGTGTTGTTTGGTTTATACAGAGCATGGTTTTGATGCCAATATTGCTGACTATTGATATTTTAATTTATGGATGGGATGTCGCGTGTGCTTTGCACTATTCAACAAGTTGTGTTCATCTCGTAGAACATGATAACTGGAGCTGCTCAAATGGATGGTGGTATTCTTGTTGTATCTGGCCCTGATGGTCCCATGCCTCAAACAAAGGAGCATATTCTATTGGCACGCCAGGTCGATATTTTGCTTGTAAAAGCTGTATACATATCAAGCAGGTTTTTTAGCACATGTCATTTTACATTTCTTGAGCAGCAGTTTTTAATAATAAGCATTTGCTATTGCATTGGGCAGGTTGGGGTGCCATCTCTTGTGTGTTTCTTAAATAAGGTCGATGCTGTTGATGATCCAGAGCTCTTGGAGCTTGTTGAAATGGAACTTAGGGGTAGGGTGCTTATGGAAGTTCTCTTTTTGGATATCTACTCTTTTCTTTTTGTTGAGCTAGAAGTGTTTTACATGAACTTCACTTTTTTCCAGAGCTTCTTAGCTTCTACAAGTTCCCTGGGGATGAAATTCCTATTGTCCGCGGTTCAGCGTTGTCCGCTTTACAGGGGACAAATGAAGACATAGGCAAGAAGGCTATTTTGAAGTTGATGGAGGCTGTTGATGAGTACATTCCTGATCCTGTGCGTCAACTTGATAAACCTTTCCTCATGCCGATTGAAGACGTTTTCTCAATTCAGGTGAAGTAGAAGTTCACTTGTCATCGACATAATATCATTTGATGTTGTCTTATATCTTTGTGAGAGACTACATTTACAAATATTATAAACCGAAGCCCCCACCATTCATTATGTTTGTGCACTTTGAACATTTGAAGAGGATGCTGCTCCTTTCTTTCGCCTATTTAGCTGGCCGTTAATATCACAGTACTTTCCAGCATAGATGCTTTTGGTCTTGAATTCCTTTTCCATGCACCAAAAAGGGAAGTGTTATTGTTCTCTAATCTTGCAACTCTGGTTGTGTACCAGGGACGTGGGACTGTTGCAACTGGCCGTGTTGAACAGGGAATTGTTAAAGTTGGTGATGAAGTTGAAATTTTGGGTTTGATGCAGGTGAATATCAGAATAAATCTTCTCCTTTCATGTCAGCATGACATATCATGGGTGATTGTACTTAGATTAACCTCATCTCATCAGTCAGTAAGAGGAAAGTTTGAGCCTGATGCTAAGTTTTTTGTGTAGGGTGTTCCTCTGAAAACTACAGTGACTGGGGTTGAGATGTTTAAGAAGATATTGGATCAGGGACAGGTAAGGTTTCGGTTTCGGTTTCGGTTTCGGTTCTATACAGGCCTCTGGAGAACCTTACACAGCAATTTTTCTGATACGTCCTATCAAACTTGTAGGCTGGTGACAACGTTGGCCTCCTTCTTCGTGGGTTGAAGCGGGATGATATACAGCGTGGTCAGGTAAGTAAGCTGGCTTAAATGTTTAACCTGGAGTTTTTATTTATAAGTGTGTAGTATACGTTCTTGTTATCCTCTGGTGATGGCTATTTATTGTCACCATGATTGTGTGTGTCACCGACAGATGGACGATTTAGAAACGATGTGAAGGCCTTTGTACATTGTTCTAAATGTATAGAATTACTTACATCAGAGTAGGATGTAAACAATCAGATATGATGTTATCGAGGAAAAGTATTTTTTTTTTTTTTGGTGAGAATGTAATTAGTTTCCTCTCTTGAATAGGTCATTGCGAAACCTGGTACCGTCAAAACGTACAAGAGGTTCGAGGCAGAAATATACGTCCTAACAAAAGATGAAGGTGGACGCCACACTGCCTTCTTTTCAAATTACAGGCCTCAGTTTTACATGAGAACTGCAGATATCACGGGAAAAGTTGAACTACCTGAAGAAGTTAAGATGGTTATGCCCGGAGACAATGTGACGGCAGTTTTCGAGCTTATTTCACCAGTTCCACTTGAAGCAGGTATGTGGAATTCATCTTTAAATTTCACTGTTCATTGTGATTTTCATTGTAGCCGAGAACTTGGAATATAATTTCTCAATGAGCTTATTAATCCTGGTTTGACAGGACAAAGATTTGCCTTGAGAGAGGGAGGTAGGACGGTCGGTGCAGGTGTAGTGTCAAAAGTGTTCAGCTGAGCTGAGCTGAGCTGAGCTGAGATTCTCAAAGTTTCAATTTCTGAAAGCAAATCCTGGGTTTTGAGACGCAAAGTGCGGCAATTACTTTCATAGCCTGCAGGTTTACTTCTGATGTTTATGCAGAGCACTATTTGTAGCAATTGGTAGTGGTGTGATAAAGTGAACTAGGAGGAGGCTCAGCTGAAATGTTACTTTGCTTGCAAAGCTTAGATACTTGCACATGATTTTGCTCTTCTAATAATTTATAACTGCATTTGTCCTGTGTAAACGGTGTTTTTCTTTGAGCTGTAGCATGGATATATATCTCGCCGTAGCTACATTCGTTGTTTAGTGGAAATTTGGAGACCCATAGGCAAGTGTGTTGTAGTAATAAATTGCATCCATCCAGTTCGAAGCTCATGGTTACTATTTGTTTGTTATTATCTTGATGAATAGGGCGAGCGAGCTTGTGGTACTACAGCTCAGGGTGCGTGCCACTGCCCCGCAGGTTTCCAATTATTCTTGTTCCGATGACCTGTGTATCATTATTCCTGGGGCTTGACAATCTCACTAATAACTTTTGTGATGATGCACTGGATCCGTTCAAGCTGCGTAGACTAATCATATGTATTTCTGGCGATTGAAATGGATTCAGAGGTTCATCATGTTCATTGGCCTTCGGTGAAAGTAATTACATGGGTGGGTTAAATTACCAAAGCAAAGTCGCGATAGCAATCAGGCAGCAATGAGGATGAGGCTGTCAACAATATTCAACGCCTCTGGCATTGATGTGATGGCTTCATTCAAAGAGATAGAAATGAATTCTAGAGAGACAGCGCGCGCGAGACAGAGAGGTGAGTGAAACAGAGCAAAAACAGAGTAAGAGAGAGACCAAGATGGAGAGAGTGAAGTGAAGCAGAGTCAGTGGATTTGAGCAGAAACAGAGCGTAAGAGAGAGAGAGGGCGGGAGAGTACACTCGAGAGTTGGACAAAGCAGAGTCGAGTATGCAACTTATCTCAGCCAATGCTATATATGAATGCCACGTGGGAACAAAGCATGGGGACATGCAACAGAACATTACAAAGAGCTTCCACGACCAAATTATAGAAAGAAAAACACTGCAAAAACTTCTTACTCTTTAAACATTTTTCCATAAACATTCATCAAGTTAATTTAAGAAAGGTGATCCAAATTCAGAATTACAAAGCCCGTGCATAAGATTACAAGTATCATCCAAATTCATCTCGAACCGGGCATGTGCATAACATGTGCGAACGAAAGAACTAGGGAAAGTATGTTTGTAAAAATAAATTGCATGGATCCGACTTGAATATAGTGAACCGTGTGCTTCACCACATGTACTAGTGCAAATATATTGGTATTGCAACGCATTGTTTTAATAAACTTATTGGATCCTCAAACTATCTTATATATCCAACGTAATCCTTTGATCGAACCAAGCATTTTATGTTGATACGAACTATTAGCTCTTCTCTCTCTGCATGTCAGCTAGTCTATCATCCAATTGACTACTACGGACATGATTTAGTTAGAATCAAATTATTCAGAGCATCAAAATGACTAGAATGTACATAATTTCCTTAGAATCAGACTATTTAGCATTCACTTTGCACGGATATTTCGAAATTTTGTTTTTTGCTTTCTTTTTCCCACATTAAATCAACCTGTCATCCCTAAAGGTTCACCATCTCAGTGAATGCTTGACACAAAGACTCACCTCCTCTTCATCAAATTCTCTGTAGTTGAGGACAATTTCAACTGTACAAAGTTACGAAGAAACCTAGACTAGGCAAACCGAAGGCATTCTTTGATCGCGATGAGAGGGTCTCCTCCGCAGATGAAGAAATGTCGTCTAGGAAGCTTTGTGGAAAGTTGGAAACTGCAAAGTGCAAACTGGAAGAGATGGAAAATTTGAGTCACATTGGGTAATTTATAATGTGATGATCAGTGGCAAAACCCATGATGGTGATCAAATCGGAAGTGGCCACAACATTATAGAAGAAAATGAATATCACAACATTAGAGAAAATCAACTTATTGGATCTCTAATTACCAAAGTGACTCTGAACGAGTAGAATAAAAACTAAAGGGATGGATGGCCACTGTCATCAAATTAGGTATGGCAATGTCCCATAACATTTCATAACAATAATAATTAACATTTTCTTTCTTACCATAACAAGAGTGTAATAAATATAGTTGTTGTACGACTAAAATTGTAGTGTTAGCTCGTTAGCCATAAGATAAGGTTCAAAAGGATTGTAATGAAAATGGGCAAAAATCATATCTTTGGACACGTGGCCCAAAATGATAATGACAATTAAACCTGTCAAATGAGTAGATCGGATCGTGAATGGTCCAACCCAAATTGACCCATATAACCCGTTTATGACCGTTTATTGCAATGCAAATTATTTGATTGCCAACCCAAATTAAAAGTTATAAATCCTGTGCAGACCATTGCAAATATTATTTAAACATTTCGAATTGGGCACGTGCATAACTCGTGCGAATGAAAGAACTAGTATTATGTTGATGCCTTTATTCACAAATCGGGATTGGCAAAGTCTATACCCTCCGGGTGTCGTTGCTGCGAGTGTAGCCAAGTACCATCTCCGCTTGTCAAACAACCGCGGGATGATCGTCGAACCAGGTGGTATCGGTCAAGAGCCGCAGGGAGAACCCGCCCCGAAGTCCTAGCAGAGCGTCTCGAGTGGCAGTGTTGGCGGGTAGTATCATGAGCGAAGCCCCCGCCAAGCTCGTCGGACAAGGACGACACGACGTGTCGCCATTGGAGGATGACCCACCGGTAGATTATTACCCGGAATATTGTTATTCCCCGATGTTGACAATTTGGTTTGTCACTTTAGAGACGATGCGCCGGGCCCATTAGAGTACATGCCTCCATTGTCGACACAAACTTCTTATGAATATGGCCATAGCTAGGTGAATTATCTCTCGGAGATTGATAATATGGGGATCACTTGAATGAAAATTGTGTTGCGATGTGAGTTGCCACAATGAACTAGGGTCATAGTATTTTCTAGGTTTTTTTTTCAATTAGTTTTGGATTTCTTATTAGGCCTTGAAATTGATGTGTTTGATGAACATTTGTGCAAGGAGAGTTCCTTTGAGATTAAAAGTGCACACCAGGAGATTTGCATTGTAATAAAAATGGAAAAACATCATGTCTTTGGACATGTGGGCCAAAATGACAACGCCAATTAAATCTATCAAGGATCGGATGTTGGTTAGGTCATAAAATGGACCGACCCAAATTAACCAATATGGCTTGTTTATTGAAATGCAAATTATTTGATTGGCGACTCAAATTAAGACTTACAAATCCCGTGCTGACCATTGCAAATATCATTTAAATTCATATTGAATTGGGCATGTGCATAGCACGTTCGAACGAAAGAATTAGTACTATGTTAAGGCCTTTATTCATAAATAACTATTTACTAAACCACCATTTCGCACGGATATTGCACGTACATTTCAAAATTTTGTTTTCTACTTTATTTTCCCTTCATCAAAACAACGATCATCCACAAAAAAGTTCATTATCTCAATGAATGCTTAAAATACCTATGTATCTTCTCTCCGTGCATTCCCCACTCTTCTTCGACGCCACAAGCTCCACTCACAAAGGTTAGACAAGTATGGTTAAGGACACGGAACATTCGATCCGTGTCACTTGCATATCGATCAATTACTTTTTTCCATTATTATAAAAAAAAAGACGAAAAAAACTCCTCTCTCATCGGATATTGTAATGTTATTTCAATTTTGTTTCCGGGACCCCTAGGACACCCCTCCCGCTTCTTCACACCCTTCGCATTTAAATCGCCGCCATCAATTGCTTCTCCTTCGCCGCCGACGACTCCCTCTTGCCCTCGACCTCAAGTTCGGTTTCCATTGAAAGCCGTCCCTCTCTCCAAACCCCAAAGCACGCTCCGAGCTCAAGCAATTGCTCAATGGAGTCAACTCGGCCTAAACCGCAAGCAAAGCTGTAGTATTAGTGGGGAAATGGATGCCGAGGATGCAATTCTGCAATTGCTCAATGGAGTCAACTCGGCCTAAGCAAGCTGTAGTATTAGTGGGGAAATGGATGCCGAGGTGCTTCTTGCCAAAGAAATTGACCCCAAGGAAGAAGGACAAAGATTGCGAGGATGGCGAAGCATGCTTCGCCTAGCTTGATTAGCGCTTTGACTTTGAGGACCGGCGGTGAGAGGAGAGAAGGACGGAGATTACGCGGGCGGAGAGTGGCAGTGGACCTTTTTCCAAAAAAAAAAAAGCTTGAAAATTCATGATCGATCGAATGCTGAATTTTTCTCACTTTGCATAGCCGGCCCATCAAGATCTTCCCCGCAAGAGTTTGTTCAAATCTTCATGTTCCGTGAAATCTCATCCGTGGAAATCTTCATGTTGTCCCAAATCTCATCTCCCCATAGAAGGTGAAGTGGTGTTCAAAGACTCTTTGAAAAAAAAAAAAACACAAACGGCACTTTCACTCATTTGAAGAAACGCTCCAATGGTGTCCAAAGACCAATGGATCGGACAACAAGTCGAGGGGCACGTGTATGCGGTTCTCCCGAATATGGACGGCATACAAGAAGAACCTATCAAGACCGAGGTCTCCATTGCGAGACTCGGAAACCGGGGCCATCGCTGCGAACCTAGGCAATCATCGTCTCCACTCATTGAACAACCGTGGATCATCGCGATTGCGGGAACAGGTGGTATTGGTTAGGAGCCGCAGGGAGAACTCGCCCTTGAAATCACGGTGAGCGTCTCGATTGGCGGTGTTGGCGGGGAGTATCATGAGCGAGAGCCGCCGCCAAGCTCGTCGGAAGAAAGCAACCACATGCCACAAATGGACGACCACCTATCGCCGCATTATTACCCGAAATGTTATTATTCACGGGACAACGACAATTTGGTTCGTCAAAGTATAGGCCTCCATTATTGCCACGAACTTCTTATGACTATGGCCATAGCTCGGTGGATTATCTCCCGGAGATTAATAGTATGGGGATCACATGTATGAAAATTGTGTTGTGATGTGAGTTGCGATAATGAACTAAGGTCAAAGTATTTTATATATTTTTCAATTAATTTCGGATTTCTTATTAGGCCTTGAAATTGATGTATTTGATGAACATGGTTGTGCAAGGAGAGTTCCTTTGAGATTAAAAGTGCACACCTGGGAGATTCGCATTGTAATAGAAATGGATAAACATAATGTCTTTGGACATGTGGGCCAAAATGACAACACCAATTAAACTTGTCAAAAGGGTGGGTCGGATCGAATTTGAGTCAATCCATATATGGACTGACCCAAATTAACCTATATAACACATTTATTGTAATGCAAATTACTTGATTGGTGACTCAAATTAAGAATTACAAATTCCATGCGGATCGTTGCAAATATTATTTAAATCCATATCAAATCGGACACGTTCATAAAGCATGTACGAACCAAAGAACTAATACTATGTTAAGGCCTTTATTCATAAATAACTAGTTACGAAGCCGCCACTTTGCACGGATATTGCACGGACATTTCAAAATGTTGTTTTCTACTTTATTTTCCCTTCATTAAATCAACCATCATCCATAATGGTTCACTATCTCGATGAATGTTTGACATAAAGACTCACCTCATCTTCATCAAATTCTCTGTAGTTGAAGATCATTTCAAATGTTTTCATATGCCGATGAAGGATAGACATACAAGTGGACCGACATACAAGTGAAAAAACAAATTCCATAAGCGGCATCCCAGGTTCACAAGCTTCAAGACAAAATTTCTGAGAAAGATCAAGAACGTTGTTAATGGATTTCATGACCATGAAATAACACGTAAGAAACGATGTAAATTGCGGGATGACGGGATATTAACACTCAATTACTTCATATATAGGAATAAGACTAGCATGAAAAAGGAAACCTATCACACAATTCAAGACCCAACAAATGTAGATAACTTTAAAATTGTAGCGCAAGAAATCTACCCTCTTAAAAATGGAGATAACACCCTTAATTTGCCAATTGTGTGAAACCAAGCTCACATTGACAACCACATTAAAAATGGAGATAACACCCTAAACCTTTTGTTATGGATTCCTTTCACCGGTATGGCAGCTTACTTTTATGCCTTCCACACTCTTTGCCGCAGTAATCTCCGCCCCTCTCTCCTCCTCGCCGCTTGTCCTCAAAGTCAAAGCACTAATCATCTTCGCCGACACTTGCTTTGCCATCCTCACAATCTTTGTCCGAAACCCAAAAGCTATGAGTAAGGTGTGCTATTACATTGTGATCTCATAGTTGTTATTTATTAATATTTAGTGAAGTAAGGGATGATGAACTATGATCATCATTTTTTTTTATTCTTCATAGTAAGTGAGTAGGGTCAAATGATTTGTTACCTTTCACTTTTTATTTGCATTTTTTTGTTGCTATATATGGTTTGTGAATCTCATCAAGTTAATCTAGAGTATAATGAATGGTGCCCAAATTCAAAGTTACAAATCCCACACGTAACATTTCAAATGTCATCTAAATCTATCTTGCATCTTGCACGTGCATAAAATGTGCATAGCACACGCGATTGAAGGAACTAGTACCACGTTAAGGCCTTTATTTGTAGATGACTAGTTACAAAGCCACACTTTGCACGAATGTTGCACGTGTTAAGAAGTTAGTGAAAAGTGCACGTGAAGTAATCTTGCGGGGTCCGCATTCTAATTTGAGCACCCGCAGATTTTAAAAGTCTATATTGGCGAGGATTGAAGCATGTTTATTGCAATCTTTCTAATAAATAAGTCATTAGATACATCCACAAACAAAATACACATACCTGTAGATTTTAAAACACCTATTTGGCAATTACGGACAGCTTATAAAATCGATTCTTCGGGAGGTTCTACTAAGTTGAGGGGGAAGAACATACGTATTCCCGACCATTTAGTTGAAACGGGTGATCTAAAATGTATAGAGGAATTGTTGAATGTTGACTTGTACCTTTTGCTATAATCCATGGGATGGGAGGTATTGTTAAATCCACTCTTGTTCATTATTTTCAACCAATTCCGGTCTAAATTCAATTGCTCTAGTTTCCTTGAAGATACTAGATGTCGTGATATTCTAGACGTGCAAAAGAAACTGACTATCCGAAACATTGGGCTCGACCTCTGCTCAAGAAATCTATGACATCAATGGAGGCATGAATGGCATAAAAAAGAGGATTTGGCAAGAAGAAAGTTCTGATTGTTCTAGATAATGTGAACGAGAAGAAAGAGCTCAAGAAACTCTAATGACAATACTAGATGAAGATAACGAAACTTGAGCTAGCAATTACGTGCGAACCAAAGAACTAGTACTACGTTAAGGCCTTTATTCATAAATAACTAGTTACACACCACTTTGCATGGATATTGCACGGACATGTCAAAATTTTGTTTTCCACTTTATTTTTCCCTTCATTAAATCATCCATAAAGTTGGATCCTAGGTTCACAAGCTTCAAGACCATATATCTAGGAAAGATCAAGAACGTTGTCAATGGATTTCATGACCATGAAATAACACGTAAGAAATGATGTAAACCGCGGGATGATAGGATATTAACACACAATTACTTCATATAAATGAATAAGACTAGCATGAAAAAGGAAACCTATCACACAATTCAAGACCCGACAAATGTAGATAACTTCAAAACTATAGCGCAAGAAATCTACCCTCTTAAAAAATGGAGATAACACCCATAATTTGCCAATTGTGTGAAACCAAACTCACAATGACAACCACATTAAAAATAGAGATAACACCCTAAACCTTTTGTTATGGATTCCTTTCACTAGTATGGCAGTTACTTTTATGCCTTCCACACTCTTTGCCAGCGTAATCTCCGCCCCTCTCTCCTCCTCCTTCCCGTCCTCAAAGTCAAAGTGTTAATTATCTTAGCTACGCTTGCTTCGCCATCGCGATCTTTTGTCTAAAACCCAAAAGTTGTGAGTAAGGTGTAATATTACATAGTTATCTCATAGTTGCCATTTATTAATGTATAGTGAAGTAAGAGATGATGAACTATGATCATCGTTTTTTTATTCTTCATAATAAGTGATTACGGTCAAATGATTTTTTAGCTTTCACTATCTGTTTATTTTTTTGTTGTTGCTATATAGGGTTTGTGAATCTCATCAAGTTAATTTAGGATACAATGAATGGTGACGCAAATTCAAAGTTACGAATCCCATACATAACATTGCAAATGTCATCTACATCTATCTTGCATCTTGCACGTGCATAAACCATGCAAAGCACACATGAACGAAGAAACTAGTACCACGTTAATGCCTATGACTAATTAGAAAGCCGCACTTTGCACGAATATTGCACATGTTAAGAAGTTAGTGAAATGTGCACATGAAGTAAGCTTGTCGGGTCCGCATTCTAATTTGAGCATCGTAGATTTTAAAAGTCTATATTAGCATGATTGAAGTATGTTTATTGCAATCTTTCTAATGAATAGGTCATTAGATACATCCACAAACAAAATACACATACCTATAGATTTTAATACACCTATTTGGCAGTTATGGAAAGCTTATAAAATCGATTCTTCGGGAGGTTCTACTTAAGTTGAGGGGGAAGAACATACCTATTCTCGACCATTTAGTTGAAATGGGTGATCTAAAATGTATAGATGAATTGTTGGATGTTGACTCGATGACCATGTACCTTTCACTATAATCCATGGGACGGGAGGTATTGGTAAATCCACACTTGCTCATTATCTTCAAACAATTCCGGTCTAAATTCAATTGCGTAGTTTCCTTGAAGATACTAGATGTCATGGTTTTCAATACGTGCAAAAGGAAACGCTATTTTAAACATTTGGCTCGACCTCTACTCAAGAAATCTATGACATCAATGGAGGCATGGATCGCAAAAAAAGAGGACTAAGCAAAAAGAAAGTGCTAATTGTTCTTGATAATGTGGACGAGAAGAAGGAACTTAAGCAACTCCCGTGAGATGCAATTGACTTGGTTCCCGTAGTATGATCATTGTCCTTTGTTAGGGCATAACGACAATACTAAATGAAGACAACGAAACGTGAGCTAGCAATTACTTGGCCTACCAAGTATTATAGATGCCTTTCGATCGAGCAATTAAGCTTTTCAATACTAACTTCTTAACACGTGTAATATTTGTGCAAAGTGTGACTTTGTGACTAATTATCTTTGAATAAAGGCCTTAATATAGCACTAGTTCCTTCGTTCATGTGTGCTATGCAAGTTTTATGCACATGCAAGATGCAAGATTGATTTGGATGACATTTGCAATGTTATGTATTGGATTTGTAACTTTGAATTTGGGTCACTATTCATTATACCCTAAATTTACTTGATGATATTCACAAACCCTATAAAGTAAAAACAAAGTGCAAACAGAAAGTGAAAGCTAACAAATCATTTGACCCTAGTAAGGTATTGTGAAAAATGAAGAAAAAACCATAAACCTAGCTCATTATCTCTTACTTCACTAGATATTAATAAATAGCATCTATGAGATCACTACGAAATATTGACCTCACTCACGGCTTTTGGGTTTTGGAAAAATGAGAAATAACATGGTACTACAAGCCATCGAAATCTAGCTTATATAATTGCACCCACAATTATGATCCTTTGAAAATGACAGGACAACCAACACGAGCTAGCATTTACTTGGCCTATCCAAGAAATGAGATGCCTTTGGGTTGAACAATTCAGCGAGCACATCTTTAGAAGCGATGCTCCTCCAATAGATTGCTACACTTTCTCGGAAGAATTCGTTTTAAGCATAGGCGGCTTCCTTTGACCTTGGAAATCATGGGTTCTCCTTTTTCTCGCAATGGCAAACTTTAAGTGGAAAGGGATTTGAAGGACTTAAAGCAAGTCCCGTATAGGGAAGCCCGAGAAACATTGATGATAACTTTGAACAAATTGGATCGCGAGATATATGTTCTTGTATTGGGTAGGATAAGTCGAATGCGTACTACATATGGGATGATTGCAAATGTTCTCCATGCAGTGCAATTCATGATCTTCTCCTCATGTCATTGATAAAGATCGGTAAGAACAATTATTTATAGATGCATGATGAACTTCGAGATCCGAAAGGTATATTGTCAAGAAGAGCACTTTAAAGATCTTTGGAAAGGGCCTTGGGTGTAGATTAATGAGAATATTTTAGATATATTCAAGAACAACGAGGTTAAAGTTATCAAGAGTAGAAGATACAATCAATCTAGCAAAATCTTTCATCATGTGCTTTAATTTATTAAAGCGCCATTCGATTAGTTGAAATTTTTTCATTTCGTGCTTCAATGAGAATGAATTAGGAGTTTCTTTGCTTCCATAAAAGTGTGTTTAAAGATAGAAAATCAATATTTACGAACATTTTAGACATGCTTGCTTTTGTTTTATTTTCAATTTGATAAGGGTAAAAGGGTGCTTGTTTTGTTACAACATGCCTTTGATTTAATTAGTTTTGGGTTGAAACCGAGCCTAAAAACCTATATTTTTTCATCGAATCTTACTAAAATGAACTAACTAACATCCCTATCCTTAAATAGATGCCTTTCGATTGATCGATTCAGCTTTTCAATACTAACTTCTTAACACGTGCAATATTCGTGCAAAGGGTGACTTTGTGACTAGTTATCTATGAATAAAAGCCTTAATGTGGCACTAGTTGCTTCGTTGGTGTATGACATGCACGTTTTATGCATGTGAAAGATGCAAAATAGATTTAGATGACATTTGCAATGTTATGTATGGGATTTGTAACTTTGAATTTGGGTCACCATTCATTATACCCTAAATTTACTTGATGATATTCACAAACCCTATATAGCAAAAACAAAGTGTAAACAGAAAGTGAAAGCTAACAAATCATTTGACTCTAGTAAGGTATTGTGAAAAATAAAGAAAAAACCATAACCCTAGTTCATCATTCATTACTTCACTAGACATTAATAAATAGCATCTATGAGATCACTATGAAATATTACACCTTACTCATAGCTTTTGGGTTTCGGAAAAAGGAGAAATAACACTTTACTACAAGCCATTGAAATCTAGCTTATACAATTGCACCCACAATTGCGATCCTCCGGAAACGATAGGACAACCAACGCGAACTAGAATTTACTTGGCCTATCCAAGAAAGGAGATGCCGTTGGGTTGAGCAATTCAGCAAGCACATCTTTAGAAGCGATGCTCCTCCAATAGATTGCTGCAATTTCTCGGAAGAATTCGTTTCAAGCATAGGCGGCTTCCTTTGACCTTGGAAATCATGGGTTCACTTTTTTCCCTCAATGCAAACTTTAAGTGGAATTGGATATTGAGGGACTTAAAGCAAGTCCCGTGTAGGGAAGCCCGAGAAACATTGATGATAAGTTTAAATAAATTGGACCGTAGATATATGTTATTGTATCGGGTAGGATAAGTCGAATGCGTATTACATATGGGATGATTGCAAATGTTCTCCATGCAGGTGCGATTCATGATCTTCTCCTCATGTTATTGATAAAGATCGATAAGAACAATTATTTATAGATGCATGATGAACTTCGAGATCTAGAAAGATATATTGCCAAGAAGAGAACTTTAAAGATGCATGAAAGGGCCTTGGGTGTAGATTAATGAGAATACTTTAAATATATTCAAGAACAACGAGGTTAAAGTTATCAAGATTAGAAGATACAATCAATCCAAAGCAAAATCTTTCATCATGTGCTTTAATTTATTAAAGCGCCATTCCATTAGTTGAAATTTTTTCATTTCGTGCTTCAATGAGAATGAATTAGGAGTTCTTTGCTCTCTTGAAAATGTGTTTAAAGATAGAAAATCAACATTTACGAATATTTTAGACATGCTTGCTTTTGTCTTATTTTCAATTTGATAAAGATAAAAGGGTGCTTGTTTTGTTACAACATGCCTTTGATTTAATTAGTTTTGGGTCGAAATCGAGCCTAAAAACTTTTATTTTTTCATTTAATCTCACTAAAACGAACTTACTAAAATTCCTATCTTTAAATATAGCCATAACAGGTCCTGAAATCTCCTTCTATCACCGGCCATCGAACATTTTTTTAGATTCCAAGGAAGATTTGCTTCTCAAATTCAGCAATTCGTTCTTCGATTTCGAACACCAATTTCATTATATTGTGAGTGTCCCTAATTGAACACCAATTTGACCCATTTGTTGTCCAAATTTCATAAAATTAATGCCAAAATTGAAATCTAGAGTATGTATTTCACCTAAAAATGACAATTTCGAGTCAAATTGGTTAAGATTTATGCAAAAACCCCAAATCACAAGCTTGACTCGAATATAAAATTCAACCAATTATGGCCTTTAATGATCAATTCGTGTGAATCTTTCCTCACCAATGTGTTTAGAATGCTGAAAAACCTGTGGGTGAAGGTTTATCTATGCATGGGTTCATCTTTAAAATGCCAATTCGACCTTAATTGAAAATTGAAGACTAAATCGAAAATGCAAAAAAGTCCATTTTATAATCTGCTCAAAAAATTAAAATTTATTGGACCAAAATACAATTAAATATGTAAGAATCAAATGTCAAAACTTGGACCAAGTGAAAAAAAGACTAGAACGGCCTCAAATGAATTTTTGGCTCAATTCGGGGTTATGTTAATGAAGACTTTTGTGGTTCCGAATTGAATTTTCAAAATTTTAAATTTATAAATAAAAATAGAATTAAAATAAAAATATTGGCTATTTTTCCACATGTTTGTGGCCACAAATGCTATTTTTTGTAATTTGTTTGAGTATTTTCCTAATATATGAAAAATATTAAAAAGTGTAAAAAATATATAAAAATATTTTTTATTCAAAATTGGTTCTTTAGGCTTGGCAAAGGCTTCCAAAGTCGATTTTTTAATTTAATAATGAAATTGTTTTTTTTATGAATTTTTAAATATTTTTCTAAAGAAAAACTAATTAAAAATCAAGTGTCAACATAGACTAGTTCATTGTAATATCTATTTTTATGTTCAACACTCATCTTTATACTATCTCGCTTTTGGCGGAAAAATCGAATGTATAAGCACTTAGCCTGGTTACTAGTCATGACTTAACACTTGAAGGATTAGCCCGCTTCCCAAACCTAAAGTTTCTAGGAGATGGAAAAGAATGAATTTTGTAGGTGACTTCGAAAATCTTCTTCGTAGTCTATGATGGATTTCTTGGTATCATTGCCCAACGAATCTTTTAGCAACGAATCTACATCCGGTGAATTTAGTCGTGCTCAACCTTTCCTAGAGCAACATTGTAACGATCCTAGGACCTTTGCCATGTTATTCTCTCTCTTATATAATTTATTTATTATTTTACGCCAACCTTTATTCTTTATTTGTAAAAACTTAGAAGCTAACCTAATTTACTAGACATAACAACTTTCAAGATATTTATAAATATGCTTAGTTTTACACATTTGCCTCAAATATATTTTACAATATACAATAACCTCCCTTATTATGTATAATCAAAATTTAAAAGGTTATCCTCGACTATGGCTACTTTGCCCCTCCATACTTTTTCTAAACTTTTTAAGACCTCTTCCTTATCCCGACTTGGGTACTCTCCTAAGGTGTCACTTCGCCTTGGAAACCCGACGGTCCATCGAAATTGCGCAGAGGACTCATGATCATTTTTCCACTGTACTTTTCGACACCAATCTCTACATTCATGACGTTTTCTTTGGGAACATTCCATATGAATCGTCAATCCAAATAACGAGGCACAAGACAAATCCATCTTAGTTTCCTGAAAAATGAAGGGATGAGCGAGCAACCCAATAAATGAAATTATTAAGCCTAAATCGAAATGTTAGCTTTATACCCAACAAAACTATCATATGATCTATTGTAAATATGAGCATTAGTCTTTAATGGTAAATCATGAAATGCGTAGAGTCCACCACATAACTTTTGTTCAAATGCCATGAACACATCAATTCATGCAATTCACATCAAACGGCCATTCCTGGCTAGCCAATTTGTGCCTATCCGGGCCATAAATATTTCCCTATCCAAGCCATAGTAGTAGGTATCCCGAGAACGCTCACTTGTGGGTTCAACGTCACTAAAAGGTGAATATCTTACATAATCACCTTCACGTGAATGACAGCTCAATATACCCACAATACGAACTCTTGAGACTTTAAGGGAGCGTTTGCCTATCCGGGCCATAATAATTGCCTATATGGGCGTACGTCGTTCCTCGAATGATCCGCACAAATACATTATTGCGGGCGCATGCATTAAATCATTTTAATGCAAGAAAATATCGTTGTAGCATGATTCAAATCATCTTAATGCAAGAAAATATCGTTGTGGCATGATTCAAATCATTTTAATGCATTGTCGTGGCTTAATGCAATAATACTCATATCGCACACAAATGCACACAACTCATGTCAATCTAATGCAATACTTCGTTTAAGTAACAAACGGACATTACCGCGTTAGATCTAGTAATTCCATTTACCTAGTACCCAATTTATGGTCAAGGATGATCATCTTTCCCTTTATCAAATAGTCAAGGATGATCATCTTTCCCTCTTCATCTCTATGGGAGAATTCATCAGGCCTTCAGACAAATTAAAAACCCCAGATATTTCAACTGATCGAAACCAATGTAGTATAACAATTGGAAAAAGAACAGAAAACCACAGATGCCCAATACAAAGCTTAGAAGAACACCCAAATCCCGAAGGTCTTCTTTACAAGGAACGGACAAAATGTTGCACAACCAGTAACTGCATAAAGAACTCCACACCCTTTACCAAAGCAAACAAAACTCGAGCTCTGAAACATGAAACTTCAAATTCGAGACATCCTCAAGGCATGCGCCAAGGAAATCAAAAATATAGAGCGAGATAGGAGAAAAAATAGGCCCTTTTCAGTCCGGGGATGATAAAATGAGTCAATTTTGAATTGTGGAGTGATGCTCCCGATGTATAGGAAGTCGTCATCTTCCTCACTGCTCTCCATCTCTCTCTCGCTCTTTCACTAAGGTTTTTGGTTGTTGAACATTTCCCACTTCTTCAGCTATTGTTAATTCACGAATTGCTCGAACGAAAGCAAGAAAGAAAGAATTTTGACGAAGAAAACGGTCGAGATTTGGAATAAGCGTGACTATAAGCAGCTGCAAGAACTGAAGTGAATTGAACTGAAAAAAGCAAAATGGACACTCCGCTCCATCGGACGAGACGATAAGAACGAAATGGATTTGACCTGCGTGTCTGACAAGCGAAACATCACATGGCAACCAAAAGGCGCATGAGAAATCCGTTAATCACCACAACGTAGGTGGTTGACCATTTACTCAATGTTAGCACCTTATTTAGAACTCGATTTCCCCGGGAATTTGCTAGTTTTGTGGCCCTGGAGAAGTAAACGCAGTAGTTTGGATCCGTTGAAACGACACCCAGCAAACCAGCAGCAAACTCAATACAAGCATGATGAACTCCAGCAGCAAGAATATTCGAATAAAATACCAACACAAAGGAAAGGTTTTGAAAATAATAAATAAAAAACTACCAAAACAGAAACGGAAGGAATGCAAAAGAGTGATGACAGAGGGCGCCCACTTTTACCCTTCTTGACCCAAGATGTAGCTTTTCCGTTTATCAAACAGTCAAGGATGATCCTCTTTCCCTCTT
The DNA here is from genome assembly GCA_021437795.1 of Rhodamnia rubescens. NCBI lineage: Eukaryota > Viridiplantae > Streptophyta > Magnoliopsida > Myrtales > Myrtaceae > Rhodamnia > Rhodamnia rubescens. The sequence goes on from JAILYA010000003.1 coordinate 7,759,438, forward strand.
CGTCTCTATGGGAGAATTCATCAGACCTTCAGACAAATTAAAAACCCAGATATTTCAACTGATCTTAACCAATGTAGTATACCAATTGGAAAAAGAATAGAAAACTACAGATGCCCAAAACAAAGCTTAGAAGAACACCCAAATCCCGAGGGTCTGTAGAAGAAACAGACAAAACGTTGCACAACCTGAAATTGCATGAAGAACTCCATACCCTTTAGCCAAGCACACAAAACTTGAGTTCCGAAACATGAAATTTAAAATTCGAGACATCCTCAAGACATGCGCCATATTTACAACTCGATTTTTTGTGGCCATGGAGAAGCAAACGCAGTAGTTGGGATTCGTAGAAATCACGCCGAGCAAATTAGCAGCAAATTCAATACAAGAATGATGAACTCCGGCAGCAATACTATGCGCATAAAATACCAACAGGAATGCAAAAGAGTGATGACAGAGGGCGCCCACTTCTACCCTTCTTGAACCGAGATATAGCTTTCATGTTTATCAAACAGTCAAGGATAATCATCTTTCCCTCTTCATCTCTATGGGAGAATTCAATCAGACATTTAGACAAATTAAAATCCCCAGATATTTCAACTGATCGAAACCGATGTAGTGTATCAACTGAAAAAAGAACAGAAAACTACAGATGCCCAATACAGAGCTTAGAAGAGCACCCAAATCCGAAGGTCTTTAGAAGGAGCAGACAAAATGTTGCACAACCTGTAATTGCATGAATAACTCTACACCCTTGAGCCAAGCAAACAAAACTTGAGTTCCAAAATATGAAATTTAAAATTCGAGACATTCTCAAGACATTCGCCAAGAAAATGAAAAATCGTGAGAGAGAGTGAGATGAGAGAAAAAAGAGGCCTTTTTAATTCGGGGCCGATAAAGCGAGTCGATCTTGACTGTGGAGTGATGCTCTCGACGGATGGGAAGTTGTCATCTTTGTCACTACTCTCTCTCTCTCTCTCCCCCTAAGGTTTTAGGTTGTTTGGACATTTCCCGCTTCTTCAGCTGATGTTAACTCATGAATTGCTTGAACAAAAGCAAGAAAGAAAGAATTTTGACGAGGAGAAAGGTTGAGGCTGGGAATAAGCGTGACTATAAGGAGCTGCAAGAACTGAAGTGAAGAAAGCAAAATGGATGCTCCGCTCCATCGGACAAATGGCTCAGAACGAAATGGATTTGACCAGCAAGTCTGACGAGCTAAACATCCCGTGGCAACCAAAAGGCACATGAGAAATCCGTTAATCACCACAAAGTAGGCGGTTGATCGTTTATTGAATGTTAGCACCTTATTTAGAACTCGATTTCCAAGGGAAGTTACTAGTTTTGTGGCCCTGGAGAAGCAAACGCAGTAGTAGGGATTCGTAGAAACAACACCCAGCAAACTAGCAGCAAACTCAATACAAGCATGATGAACTCCAGCAGCAACATATGCTCATAAAATACCAACAAAAACACTTACTTTCGATTTTTATTTGGTCCTCGTCTCAAATATCATCACTTAAGTGTAAAGACAAGTCAAGGCCATCAATCGACCTAAAAAAAAACAAAAGGGTCTAGGCCATCAACACCAAGTACACATGGTTGTACCAAGCGACAAATGGAAATTTGTCGATGAAGTCTCAAAAACCGTTGGTGAAAAAGATTTACGTGTCCCTTGATCTCCTAGTAATTTGTAGGTAATATACCTTGATTTTTACAAAACTACCAACACTAATTCATGGTTTGCAAATTTTCACTGTTCTTATCTTTCACAACTTGCACTAATCTTTCTATTCAAGGACACATGTATGTCGTTTCCGTCTTAAGATCGTGACACGTGTGACCCAACCATTCTCCTCATCAAACCCATCTAAAATCCCCGCAAAACTCCAGCAATAAACCCCTATGTTCTCACTCTCCCTCCTCCAGCGACGTGAACTGGAGGAGGGATCAGGTCGGCAGGGATCCGGGCAGAAGGTCACTCAAGAAGTGAGAAGAGGGGAATCTTAGCTTTGGAGTTGTGAACTGATGTTAAGCTCAAACGAAGTGTCCATTTGTCGTCATCTCATAATTGGATAGACACTTTAATATGAATGTGCCTCCGTTTCCAATGCCTTAAATTTACCAATTATTATATTAATAGCGATACTTATTCACCAAATTTATTCGAATAAATAATCAACAAGTTTTGAGTTACCATCTCATTACTTCGATGTTTTTGATTTATAAAATTGTGTTATTTTTTTTTATCAGTTTCTATTTATCATTTCTTCCAAAAGCGTTAAATGAATCAACTATTTTTTCCTTGAAGTTACCACATTTATTTGTGTGGTTCACTCAGTTTTCTTCCATTCCTGCAAGTGGGTTTATCATCTCTTGTTTGAGTTGTTTAGCGGTGTATTTTTTAGTTTATTGAATTTTCATTAAATAAGTTTTATATGTCTTATTTAAGTTCTCTTCTTCTTCGGGTGGAGATCCAATTCGTTTGGATGCTTTAGTAGGTGATTTGGGAGGTAAATTCTTGAGGATCACGCCAGACCACTAGAGAGACAGATACGGTAACTCTCATAAGTAATCTAGGAATGACTTTGTTTCCTCTGACGGGACTCCCGTTGGTGTTCGTGGCCAAGTAAAGATCGACTTTACTTGCGGGGGACAGTTACAAAGAGAGACCAAAGACATCTTCTAGAACGTAAACATCGTGCTCTGGTCGGCGATCACGGGCGTTGGGGCAGAGGGCCCAACCCTCTCGCCTGAGTTTTTTTTTTTTTCTTCCTTTTTTTTCTTATTTTGCTTTTTTTTTAGGTTTTAGGCTTTTTTTTCCTTTTTTGGAGAAAGAAAAAGCACAAAAAGGAAAACAGAAATAAATTAAAAAAAAGAATGACGGAAAATGCCCTCGACTAGTCCGTGATGTCGGTCTCCTTTTTTGAGACCGACATGGCCACTTTGAGCCCTCATTGAAACAACGTCCACTTTAAACCCTTATTTGAAATAATATCCAAAAGCTTTTATTTGAAAAAATGATGGCACTTAGGGTTCTTATTTGATTTTTTTTAATATTATTAAAAATATTCAAGTTAACGTTGGTCTAGCCACGTAAGACAAATGGCATGCATGTCGGCGATTTCCGTCCAAAATTAATCGGGATGGACTCAATTGACAAAATTTGAAAAGGTTTAGGACTCAATTGATACAATTAAACGATCTAGAATTGAATTGACAAAAGTTTAGTAAATTTAGGGCTTTTTAGATAATTTTTCCCATGAAAGAGTATAAGAATTTAAATGAGGTAATCAACTTGTCTATCGATACAATAACAGCGATGGTCCAAAAAGAACAAATTGTTGCCTTGCTTTTGCTGCACCATGGCACGACCTTATCAACAATCCAATAAGGCTTTTGCGATGAGAGTGAAATGCTTTTCTCTTCTTCATTAGTTTTTCTAATAAAATAAGTATCTTTCACATAAGTAATGTAAACATAAAGATAATACCTTCCACTTCATGTGTATTTCCTAAGTATACGATACAGATGCATGACATGGAAATCAAAATGGATGTGGAGTAATCAGAATGGAGATGGAGTGCTTGACGAGAAATGGGTTTGAATTGCATACTTATAGTCATTCTACAATATTTTTGAAGCCAACAATTCTTGTAATGATGATACCCTCCAAACAATATATGACTCGTGATGACTTACCAATTATAAAACTTAGGCTCAATAAGGTTCGGCAAAAGTATACTTTGGCTTATGATATTATTTCACGTCCAGTCTTGGGAATTAATTCATCTCTTCAAGGACTTTGTCCTTTTTTCTTTAATATCAATCTACATCTTAAACTATTTGAGCACCCGATTAGTCTCTGTCAAGTGCTGGAGTTCCTGTGTCTCCCATATATTGGGTGATAATTTGAGAAAAGAAAAAAAATTCGATTTATTTTCGATTTAGATTTGTAAATTTTTCCTTTGTCAAAAATGAAAAACCAGGATATACACACAAGCTCATGACATGGCCCCTGTTCAGTCGCCAAGGCCCAACAATTGACCAAGGGAAAAGAAAAAAATAGATAAAAATAGATAAAAATAATATAGTAAAATATTAAATATTAAAATAAAAAATGAAACATTAAAAGAAGAAAACATAATATATAAAATTTTAATTATTAAAATACTAAAAAATTCAAGAGGAGAATTCGGAAAGTGGGGAATTCATTTTTCCGAATTTATACATGAAAATTTTTGTTTACCAAAAGTTTTTTTTGTTGACTCCTTATTTTTGAAGAACCAAACGAGTGAAAGCACGAAAAATCAATTCTCAAAAAACACTTTCCGTACACAATAAGAATGGACGACAATGACAACAAACGTACACAATAAAACACACATGTCAGGCGATGACTTTGGTTTCTTTGTATCGTTAGCTAAGCTTTGTCCCGAGGATCGTAGAGAGAGAAGGTTCGAGAGAAAAGCTCCAGAAAAGAGTCTTTTGTATTGGTTGGATGGATTCAAATGAGGGAGGATACCTCTATTTATACTAGAGCGCCTCTCATTACAACCGTTGATCTATCTTTGATCTAATGGTTAAGATCGCATCTCCCATCTACTCAACTACCAATATTAAATAAGAAAGTTCTAGAATACAAGACAGTTATAGTATCCCCACCCCCGAGAATACTCTAGAAAATCCTAGAAAACCTCCTAGATGCCAAGACACTTTGGGCCTTGAGGTTCTTCTTGGCCATGTGATCGATCAATTGCGTCACGAAAACCTCGAGTCCGTGACAGATACTTCATCCGAGTCTGCGCCAAAGCAAAGTAATGCTCAACTGTTCATTCTTAATCGTAGCAAAAGATGTGTTATGTGGCGTTGCTTCCACTTTTGTCCGGCCAATTACCATCAAAGCTTCAGCCGCCTTCTTGTCTTTTGGGATGGACTTGTTAAATTGCCCGTGGATAGCGCGAGATTCTTTCCCGTTAGAAAGAGAATCCTTGAGATATAATAGATATTTTACCTCTTCGGTATTTGATTACTAGACAAGCTCCTCTCATGTATGAAATCCACACATTTAAAGGAAAGCTTTGATTATAAATTTGAGATTCCCAACTAACAAGTTGATGAATTGTCCTCGTTGCTATAATACGAGTTGATAAACTTAACAAATTCAATTAGCATACTTTAAAAAAAAAATTTAGACTTCTTCAAATGATTGACGACAATTTTCATGGAAAATGTCGAGCGTTATGACACATTTACCGCGATCTTTCTTTTTTTTTTTGGTAAAGAATATAAGAAGAGTTTAAAAACTAATTGGTGTACCCAAATCTTTCTTTTATGCCACCAAGAATCTCAAATTTGTATCCTTGTGACAAATTGACTTTCTGTTACAAATACGAAAAATATTTAATGTACCGAGGACAATTGCGCAAATTCGATAATGGTTAGCATCCCGTAAAGAGCACAGATTACGACTTTATGAGTTTAGATCCTAACGTTCCTTTTGCTCTTATTTTTTATGTCAATTACTCTGTTATAATAGCAAGTGCATGCCATTTTAACTACCCCTATTAGGGGTGATCGGTTTCAAGGTAAGCGGTTCCCACCCCCGAAATCGAGAACTACCCACTAAGGATCGGTTTGTGCGATAGGTTTTAATGTTAGCTTGAGCCGCCAAACTTATGATGGGGTCCAATTTGAGATGGTATAAGTACTTGTATTGGAGGGTAGAAATGCACATCTTGTTAAGCATTGTTAGTCATGTGTCCACTTCTATTTTCAATCTTCTAAAGTCAGAAACATTCGCTTGATCTACATGTCTCGTTGGGACATAAAAAAATACTGTAAAAAGGTTATTTTCCATAAGAACACACAAGTGCAAGATCCTACGTGCTCGACTAGCTATCTTTACTTGAATTTACAAATTCCACCTACACTTGCAATCCTCGGAAAACGACGGGAGGAATAGCACAAAACCGTGTAGACCATTGTAAATATCATTTAAATTTATATCGAATCGGGCACATGCATAACACATGCATAGCACGTGCGAAAGAAAGAACTAATACCACGTTAAGGCTTTTATTCATAAATAACTAGTTACGAAGCCACCACTTTACACGGATATTGCACGATTTTGGTTTTTTGCTTTTTTCTTCCAACATTGGGCTGAGTGATTGGCAAGGATCAATCAATGAATTCATCCTTACTTGAGCTAGTTCTAGATGAATCAAGACACTAATCACTCATACCTTCAATATCCATGCCATGACACAATTTCTTAAGCAAAGTTGTCTACCCACACCCACTTGGGCCAGTCACAACAATAATAGACACTCCCTCCTCCATCAACCGCTCTTTAAGCTTCCTGAAGGGTGCCTCTACCACCGACTCAACAATGAAATAGGATGCGTTAGGGACCGCGAGGTAGCCCGAAGCCCCGAGCCCACTCTGGAGGGCCCCGCCGTTCGCTTATGATTGGAACAGATCAACTCCTAGACTCTTGCACTCATCTCCCTCAACATCTTCCATTGGTCCTCGTGTTCAATAGCGACATGTAAAACTGGAACTCCCTCAAAACTTATGCATTGAACTTGGTCAGCTTCTTTGGGTGCACATACTTCTTCCAAAAGTTGAGCCGGTGGATCCTTGAGCACTTCTCGACCAGTCTTTTGCCTTCAACAAATAGGTCCTTGATCGGATCTATCTCGAACTACAGTCTAGCCGTTGGTGGTACTCATTCCATTTGTTGATGATTGGGTGTATTTTGCTCAAGGTGGATTCAATCTTGTTGAGCTGGGAACAAAATGCTCTGACGGTTTGCACTACCTTCTTAACAACCAACCTGTTGACATCTAAATTTTAACTAACCATTTTCAGTAATTTTTGCAATAGAAAATTAGTACTATTTTTAGTTCTTACAAAAAATAATCAAATCATTTTCCATATTTATTTTTAGCATTCATACAATGCGTTGACATTCATTTGGATCGACGGTGCGAGAACGAGCTTAAATTGACAAGGCGATTCGGACCACAATCCATTGCAATTTTCGACTAAGGTAGAGGGGAGTGTGCCGAAATTTGAAAGGCCACTAACCTATTTTGAGCTTAATTCAGCCCATTTAAGGTTTAATTTAAATGCATAATTAATTGGAAAAAGACTAATTAGAGCTAAAAAAATGTACGGTAAGTCCACGATTGAAACTTTGGCTAAACCCATTATCCGAATAAAGCCTAATTCGAGTTCACATTTGTGTAGAAGAGCCCACAAGAGTGTGAGATTTTCGTCTAACAAGCATATACGATAAAACACAACTTATGCTTGCTTGGATGGTTAGCTAAGCATTTTCCAGCAACGTGAGAGAGAAAGTTCATAGAGAGAAGCTCTAGGAGTTAATACTTTGTATTGGTTGGATGGATTCAAATGAGGGGAGGGCGTCTCCATTTATACTAGAGGGCCTCTCATCACAACCGTTGATTTATTCTTGATCTAATGACTAAGATCGCATCTCTTCATCTACTCAACTGCCAACATTAAATAAGAAAGTTTTAGAATACTGGACAATTACGGTATCGCCCTCCTAAGAGTGCTCTAGAAAATCCTAGAGAAACCATAAATGCCAAGATACTTTGGGTCTTGAGATTCTTCTTGGCCATGTGATTGACCGTTTGCGTCATGAAAACCACGGTCCGTGACACATACTTCATCCCACTCCGCGCCAAAGCAAAGTAATGCTCAACTATTCATCCTTAATTGTGCCAAAAGATATGTTATGTGGCGTTGCCTCCACTTTGTTTGTACAGACCAATTACCATCAAACCTTAAACCGCTTTCTTGTCTTTTGGAATGGACTTGTTAAATTGCCCGTGGATAGCACGAGCAAAAGAAAATCCTTGAGATATAATAGATATTTTAACTCTTCGGTATTTGATTACTAGACAAGCTCCTCTCTTGTGTTAAATCCACACATTAATGGAGAGCTTGGATTATAGACTTGAGATCCCCAATTAACAAGTTGATGAATTGTCCTCGTTGCTATATTACGAGTCGATGCACTTAACAAATTGAAATAGCATACTTTGAAAAATAAACTTAAAATTCTTCAATTGATTGACGACAATTCTCATGGAAAAGTCGGGTCTATGACACATTTGCCCCAAACTCTCTTTTGTGCCACCGAGAATCTCAAATTGTACCCTTATGACAAATTAACTTTCCGTAATGTTTCCATGAAGAAGCACCATTAAAAGTCGTATGTGATGGCTGACATGGACGATGGAATGTAAACGGCGATGACGGGGTGGCGTACATGTGAATTAGTAAAACAGAAAAATGTTTCCATCAAGAAATATCATTAAAATCTTACATGACGGCTGACGTGGACTACGGAATGTAAATGAGACTGGCTTGTCGTTTTTCTTGGATATTAACAAAACGGTGTCAGGCTCTTCATTTCTATTTCTGTTTGTCTCCCTTTTTGGGTTAAGGTACTTCGCGGGGCTTGGTTGCTCTCCTTCTCTTTCGATTCCTCTAGAGGAAGGAATTTGATTCGTGGCTGAACTCTTACTTGGACTCTCACTTCCTGCTCGATTCGTGGTTGGACTCTCGCGAGTGCCCTCTCCTCCCACATCCTACTCAAATTTTTTTTTCTGAGACTCTCCACCATAATCCGAGAAAACAGCCTAATCTGTGTTTTAGGCGACGAATAGAGTAGCTGTCCTTGGAAATCTAACGACGATGTTCAACAAAATAGTATTCAGACTCTCAAAATCTCCCCCAAAATCTAACGACGAGCTTCAATATAATAGTAGCCGTCCAAAATCCGACATCTTTTTGGTGTTTCATCAAAAATCGCAAATTTGCATCCGTGTGACAAGTCTACCTTCTGGATCGTTTCCATCAAGAAGCATTGTTTAAAATCAGGAAAAGTACTAAAAAAGTTCTAACCTATTGCATTAGGATCAATTTATTCGCAAACCCTTTTAATTAAATCAATTTAGTCCTAAACTTTTTTGCATTTTCCTCAATTTAGTCCATTCAATAAATTTTGATCGAAAATCGCTAACATTAACGTTTGTCTTGCGTTGTAGGCTCTGGCGTGGATGAATAATATTTTAATAGTTTTATAAATATTTTAAAAAAATTGGTTATTTTTGCTTTTTAGTACTTGATTTAATTTTTTTCTTTTTTTTTTTTGTGGGACGGCAAGGGCCACCTGTCGACCCTCGCCAGCCACGGGAGAGGATTGATGAGACACCCAAGGCCGCAAAGCAGCCACCCCCCCCACAATATTCGCTTGGTTCTTGTCGAGGGCCGCGTGAGCCCTCGCCCTGGTGGCCGCGAGCAAGGGCGTTGCGGCCCTTGTCCGGAGCCTACAAAGGCCACGATACCCTCGTCTATGGCCGGCGCCCCGACGGAAAATAAAAATTAAAAAGAAGAAGAAGAAGAAGAAGTAAAAACACAGAAAATTTAAAAAACAAAGAACCAACAAAAAAGAGAAATATCATTAGCGACCTAATATCGGGAACAGAACTGGTCCCCGATGCGTGAAGATGGCAGTCTTAGGACACTTGCATCATTAGCATGTTGCATAGGAAAATCATTACCATGCAGCATCAACAAAAAGAGAAATATCCCATTCCTTACCTGTCCACATAGAGGATCTGGAATGCAAGAATAAGCTCATAAATGAATTCATTGGATAATCAAAATTGCTTTTTATTGCAACAGTGCATTATGGTCCTCCTAAATTTCTGCATGACAAGACAACACTGGACATGCAGTAATTAACACGAGTTCATCCACGTAAAATTGTAAATTAACCAACTGGGATCAAATCAGTCAGCACTTGGCGACCGGCTTAGGCCATGGCCAGGTCCTGGTTGCGACTCGTAGAAACGTTGTTAAAGACATGGTCATTCTACGGATAAATGTAAAGAATAGCATCAGTGGGTGAAAATTTTGCCGTGACTTGCTATATTTCTTTATTTCAAAATTTTTTAACTGTTTTATCTCTGGATTTGCCCAAATCGACGTACGAAGAATTAAAACTGTCATTCATGAGAACGCACCAAAAAAATTAAAGAAAATAATACCCAAATCATATTGTCTTGCATGTGAAAAGGACTGTTTTTTCCTTTAACCGAATCACAAGTTATTATCAATCATCATCGCACACAACGGCTGCTTACTTGGGGGATTGGGAGGACGGTGGGTACATCCTTTTCGTGCTTGATCATTCTGAGAAATGTCTTCGGTCTTTTCCTTATCCCCGAGCAAGCCAATGCCGTCGAGTATGTTCAGCAAGAGCACATGTGTGAGTCCTGGTCCAGGGTTCAGGCTAACCCTGATCAGTTGGTTGCTGCTGTTCAAGTAAGGTAGCATGTTTCTCATAGGAGGACATTCTTTTACCTGGACCAACTGATACTCAAGCATGACGCTGCAGCTCATGCCATAAAAGTCAAGCATATGGATCAAGGAATTGACTTTTTCTTTGCCTATCGCAGCCATGGTGTGAAGTTTGTTGAATTTATTGGTAAAGTTGCTTCGATAAGGAGTCACAACGTCAAGCAACTTGTGTCTCATGACCCAAAGAGCAATAACTACAAGTACACTTTCTCGGTTGAGATAAGTCCGATCTGTCGTGAGGACCTTATCTGCCTGCCTCCTAAAGTTATAGTGAGTAGGGAAATTTTGGTCCTCTGGTCATATGCTCAAGAGTTACCAACATCATTGCTTTACTCTATCCATTTACTCTGAGGCAAAGTTTCTTAAATGTCGTTTAAGTCCCTCCTCACTAGTTGACCGCTTGTTGCGTACATTGTGTTATTGTTGCGCCTAAATTTTGACTAATATATTTTTTGCATAAAAATTAGAACTAATTTTAGTTCTAAACAAAAATCATCTCACATATTCATTTAGCATTGGCATATAATTTGAGCTTAATTTAACGAGTGTCGGACTAGGCATGGAGTGGAAAAATGCACCAAGAAGATTTGGGTTTGAAAGAAATATTTTCTCGGGGATTGTATTGCAAATACTCGAACTTCGGGGATCGTATGTGCAAATACTTGAAACTTCGGGGATCGCATTGCAAATACCAAAAGAAGATGGGGAAAGGAAGATGGTGAAAGGAAGATGAAGAAGAGAAGATGAAAATGGAAGATGAAGAAAGGAAGATGAAGATGAAGGAGAGAAGATGAAAATGGAAGATGAAGAAAGGAAGATGAAGATGAAGATGAAGAAGAGAAGATGAAAATGGAAGATGGAGAAATGAAGGTGAAGAGAGAAGATGAAGATGGAGAAAAGAAGATGAAAATGGAAGGTGGGGAAATGAAGATGAAGAAAAGAAGATGAAGATGAAGAAAGGAAGATGAAAATGGAAGGTGAGGAAATGAAGATGAAGAATGAAGGATGAAGAACTTTCTATAAAAGAATAAGAGTTTTGAAGAGAGGGAAGAGAGTTTTTTTGGAGTGGAAGAGAATTGGAGAGAGTTTTTAGAGGAATTCTTTAGAGAGGAAAAAGAGAATTCTTGAGAAAAACTTTGAGAGAGTTTTGAAAGGGCTTAAGTATTTTGAAGCTCGGTGCTACCATTGCCAATTTCGCACCCATCAACATAAGCCACAAGTTCATCACCATCGTTCAAGCTCCGCAAAAAAGGAAAGCTAAGTGATTTCCTAATTTCCTCTAAGTTCGGATACAAATTAGCCCGGATTTTTATCGATTTTTCTCTATGTTTTTATATTAAATAACATTTGCATATCAGCGACGAGGCATCAATGGTGCGAGAATAGAAGGAGAGCAAAAGGAAAAATATCAACGCCCAAATTGCGTCTCATGAAATTCTAGCGAGTTGAGAAAGAAGCGTGAAGGAGAGATAGGACCAAGAGATTTCTCGGTCGACGAGTCACCAAATCGGTCCAATGGTTAAGACAAGCCCGAAGCACAAGTTTGGTGCACGAGTTCAAATTGGGGAGTAATCTTGAACCTATTTCATCCCAATTTCATGTAATTTCTTTATTATAAAAATACTCAAAAATTCAAAAATGTCATGGGAAGAAAAACCCAAAAAAATTGATTCTTTGATCTTTAAGTAGAATTTATCAAATTTGTCAAATCCATTATTTTTTATGAATTTTAAGGTACCGAAAGGGCATTAGTTGTAATTAATGTAACCAAGTCCCCGGACTCTTAATCTGTTTCGAAATAAGATAGTTTTCTCCCGCTATTTTATTTAGGTTTCTAATCGACCTACCGAAAATGATTAGTGACGACTCCAAATTCAAATCACATTGCATGTTAATCATTCGAACCTTAAGTTGCGATTTGGTATGGACTTGGGAGAGTCCGAGTTAGGTTAATTAATTAATTAACTCGATAATCCATTAGTCGAAAATGATAACTTGTTTATTTTTTTTTTTAGGTCGCGTGGGTTATGGGGAGTTGGTTTCATATGAGGTTATTATTGGTGGCTCGAGGTATACCTTTGATAAGAAAGAAAGATTAAAAGAGAATGATATTTGTTCTCTAATAATGGTGTGTTAAACATTGTACATGAGAAGCCTTTATATAGGCTTAGAGGAGAAAAGGAGCCTAGCATTCTTCCTATGTGGGACTAAAGAGAAAGAAGAGAGGTAAGGGAAAACCTACAAAACTATACAACATGTTTTAACACCCCCTCAAACTCAAGGTGGGTCAAATAACGAGAGTTTGGAAAGAAGAAATTTAAATCGTTGTGATGTAAGGCCTTCGTAAAACAATCGGCAAGTTGATTCTCGGTTCCAACAAAAGGAAGTGAAATAGTGCGAGCTTGGAGATGATGGCGAGTCGGATGACAATCGATCTCAATATGTTTGGTACGCTCATGAAATCTTGGATTTGCACCGATATGAATGGCACTCTTGTTGTCGCAATGCGGAGGAGTAGGATCCGGAAATGAAACACCCATATCGGCAAGTAAGCGGCGAAGCCAAACAATCTCAACAAGAGTGTCGGACATAGCACGATACTCGGACTGCGCAGGGGAGCGTGAGACAATATGTTGTTTCTTGGATCGCCAAGAAAAATGCAATAACGGTGATAGATTTGCGATCGGTGACATTGGAAGCCCAATGCATCGGAATAGGCACGCAACTTGAGAGTAGAAGAAGATGGTAGAAATAAGGAACGCGATAAAGTGCCTCGAAGATAGCGCGGAATTCTTAGAACGGCCGCATAATGAGTTGTTCGAGGAGCGGCAACAAACGGCCCGACAACATGAACAGGATAGGCGATGTCGGGTCGGGAGATAGTAAGATAAATAAGTCGCCGACCAAGGTCCGATAGCGGGTGACATCGAAAGAGGTTCTCCATCGTCGGGCAAAACTTCGATTTAGCTCAATAGGAGTGGCGCGGTGCGTGAATCGATAGAGCCCCGGACGGAATATCCGGTATATTTCGCTGAGAAATGAGAATACCACGTGAACTGCGAGCAATCTCAAGCCCAAGAAAATAGCGGTGGTCCTAGATCCTTCATGGCAAAATGTTCTTGAAGGTGCCGTGGTATGCTCAATATGGTCATGATCATCTCCGGTGATGACCATATCATCAACATAAAGAAGAAGAATAATGCGGCTAAGAAGAGGTATGAACAAACATAGCATGATCGCCTCACTTTGAGTGAAACCAGGCCGAATAGCATCTTGAACTTCTCAAACCAAGCACGAGGGCCGTTTGAGACCATAAAGAGCCCGTCGCAAGCGCAAACCTTTCAGGTATGAGCAAGACGGGCGAAGGTTGCATAAAGATATCTTCCTGAAGATCACGTGAAGAAAAGCATTCTTCACATCAAGCTGAAAGAGAGGCCAACTGCGAATTGAAGCAACGGCTAATAAAGCGACGGATGTCATCTTTGCTACGGGAGCAAAGGTCTCCTCGTAGTCGATACCATACTCTTGGAAACCTCGAGCAACCGGCGAGCTTTGTAACGCTCAATTGCCATCGAACGAGTCTTAATCTTATATATCCATCGGCAAGATACGAGGGAGCGACCGGAGGAAGAGGCCAAGCTCCCAGTACCGGTACTCTCCAAGCCGAGAGTTCTTGAGCATAGCCTAGCGCCATTCTACATCTGAACGCTCGCGATAACTATTAGGTTCTTGTCAGCATGAGGGCTAAAAAGGAACCAAACTCGGTAGAATAAGAAGTAGCGGCAACATACGGGCGGTGGACGCCGATCTCGAGGAGGATTACGGCGTGGCTCTAGTTGTGCGGAATCGTCGAGGGGATACGGCGGGAGGTGCGGCAAGGGATAGGTGAAGATGGAGAAGGTGGCAATATATCTAGATCCGATGTAGAAGAGGGACTAGAAGGGTCGAGTAGAGGATCAACGGGAAAATCCATAAATGGAACGGGAGGCGAAACATGAGGTGTAGTATTTGTCGGAAAGAAAGGGATGTGTTCATGAAACGTAACATCACGAAATACGTACGCGTCGCGCATTTGGGTCATAACAACGATAACCTTTGTGCTCGGTGCTATAACCCAAGAATGCACATGGGATAGAGCGAGCGGTAAGTTTTGTACGTTCGGTGAGTGGAAGAATGACAAAACAAGTACATCCAAAACTCGAAGATGATTATAGCTAGGAGGTCAGAGTAAAGACGTGAAACGGGGTGTCTTGATGGAGCCGATGAGGGTAGGCGATTAATTAGATGAATAGCCGTGAGAAGAGCCTCGCCCGGACTCGGTGGGAGCGGATGTGCCAAGTAAGAGAGCTCGAGTGGTCTCTAGAATATGACGGTGCTTGCGTTCGCAACTCCATTTTGTGGAACCCCGGGACAAGATAAGCGAGGAAGTGTACCATCACTAGCTAAGAGGAACGAAAAGGCGCGGAGAGATATTCTCCCCCGAATCGAACGGAAAATTTTGATTTTGTATTAAATTGTGTGAAAACCATGGAAGTAAAAGGCGATAGATGGAAAAGAAATCACTACGTTGACGCATAAGATAGACCCATGTATAACGAGAATAATCATCAATAAAAGATACATAATATTTGAAACCACTCTTGGAAGAGAGCGGGCGGGACCCCAAACATCGGAATAAACAAGATCGAAAATCGCACTAGTTCTAGAGTTACTAACGGGAAAAGGCTTAGCGGATTGCTTGGCCAAAGGCGGATAAAACATGGAGGAAGGCTACTAGAAGAAATAGGACCCAAAACACCTTGTTGGTGAAGGACGGTGAGGCGAGAAGACGGAATATGTCCAAGCGTGATGCCACGAGCAAGATCGAGGGTAGCCAACACGGGATGAGGAAGAGAGGAAGTTGGAAGATGGAGATTTTGCATAATATAAAGTCCATCCCGTCTTCGCCAATCATCTTGCCACTCAAACGATCCTACACAAAGCAAGAGCTATTTGTAAAGCTTACGGTACATCCAGCGTCGGTGAGTTGTCCAACGGATAATAAATTGAGAGCCAAAGAGGGAACATGTAACACATCGGGAACATTGAAACCTCTTGGAGATGGTAAGAGTACCTGTCGGGTAGCTAGTAGAGGAGAACCATTAGCGGTAAAGAAATGTCTTTGGTTGCTTGAGCTCGAGAGCTTAGTGAGAAAAAAGTGGAAGTAGACATATGTCTAGCGGCTCTGAGTCAAGTACCCAAGTAGTAGAAATATCACCGAAGGTGGAGTAGGCTGCAACGGTGCTTCCGGCGGATGAGAGAGTTGTAGAAGTACCATAATCGGAAAAGACACGGGCGAGAAGGACTCAATCGGGCAAGTTGGGCCTCAAGAGCGGCAATACGGTCATCCGTAGAGGGAGAAACCGAGTAATAGGTGAGAGATTGGAGATGCGGTAGTGACTCGTGGTGATGCGAAAAGGCGTGAAACATTCCTCTTCTTCCAACAATGTGACTCGTCATGACCAAGACGATGACAATACGTACATGAAAGGCGGCGAGGACCACGAATAGGACCACGGGTGGCGAAGGACGTGGTGGAGCGGCCAAAATAGCGGTTGAATCGAGGCTGCCGAGGAGGAAAGAAGACCAAGGCGAGTTTCCTCGGTGTAATTCTTTGACGGCGTCAAGGAGGGATGGTCTTGGAGAGCGGTGAAGAAGTTGGCTGCGAACACCTTCGTAGGGAGAGCCAAGCTTCATAAGAAAAGAATGTAGACGGTGCATATCTTGAGTCGAAGCCGAGTAGATGGACACCGAGTACGGTTCGGGCATGATGGGCGGAGAATAGGAGCAAGAATATCCAGTTGACTCCAAAGTGAGTGCATGTAATTGTAGAAGTCTCGAATAGAGCGAGACCCTTGCATAGCATTGTAAACTTCTTGCTCCAGCGATAAACTCGAATGTCCCTGTGCGGGTGAACATCTCGGCAAGGCGATCCCATAAACTTTTTGCCTCAACAATATTAGAAAATTATGGGCGAAGAGCGGGATCAATGGAACCAAAAATGATAGCCCATGCCTTCGGTCGGCCTCTTTCCGGCAATATGTCGAACACCTAGGCGGCGCGAGACCGCGCGGCGACCCCAAGAGCGCCCCCATTTTCTGGAATGAACCGCATAAAGATGTCTTGAGGCATATCGAGTTTAGGGTCTGCCGGAACACGTGCTTTTGGTTGAGAATGGAAGCGTGATGAAGCAACGGCCGCCGATCGCACATCGATGACTCATGCCCGGATCACATAGTTGATAGGGTGGTCGGACTTGTGAAGAAATTTGATAAGATTGATGCTAGTAAGGTTTCAACGTTGATTTCGGAAAGACTTGTCCCTGGATAGTTTAGACAAGGTGGAACTTGTTATGGCTCTCGGCGGGAATTCTCCATTGAAATCCCTGAAGAGGAAGCGGACAAGCTCGCTTCTTTGTCGATGTTGCTAGATTCATAGCTTCGGTTCCGAAAAAGCTGCCAAGAACTTGTGAGTTCATTTTTCCGTAATGTCGGCGGGCGGGTGTTTCGCTAATCTCCTGCTTTTATTCAAGCGAATCGAGATTCAAAGTTTTATTAGTTCTTCGATTCGGGGAAGATGGGGGAAGATGGAGATTCCGTATGCGAAGATTGTGAATTTGTAGCAAGTAGAACTCCATTATCGGTCTCGGCTCGATACCATGATAAGAAAGAAAGATTAAAAGAGAATGATATTTGTTCTCTAATAATGGTGTGTTAAACATTGTACATGAGAAGCCTTTATATAGGCTTAGAGGGAAAAGGGCCTAGATTCTTCCTATGTGGGACTAAAGAGAAAGAAGAGAGGTAAGGGAAAACCTACAAAATTATACAACATGTTTTAACAACCTTAACCGATGCGCGGGTGGCTCGTGTATCGGATTTTGAGAAGATCGACCTGATTTTCTCCATTAGGACACATCTGGGTCATCTTTTGAACCCTGGTGACTATGCCCTCGGTTATGACCTTTACGGTGCAAATATAAATTACATGGAGCTGGACAAACACAAAAGGCCTCGTACTTCCTGAGGCAATTCTGATAAAGAAGAGCTATGAAGGGAAGCGCCAGAGGAAACGTGGCAAGACTCGTTCAGGGAAAGCTTAAATCCCTCAAGATGGAGGTTGCGTAGACTAGAAACAGGGCCGATAAGGAGAAGGTGAATACTGAGTATGAAGAGATCTCGTGGAAAATCCGGAATCAGGTTCAACATATCACTGTACCGAAACAGAGATTACCAGCCATCCGAGACGGCATTTTGAACGGATGGAGATATTCCTCTGTTCCCCCGGAAGAGTTGTTGGTGGATCTTGATTTGAGCGACGAAGAGATGGAGGACACCGCTTGAGAGAGAGAGAGAGAGAGAGCGCTTAAAATCTGTATTAAAAATTGTAGTCCCTCATGGCCCCTTTGTTTTTTTTTTTTGGGGAAGATGTGTTACCTTTTTTCCAATCAAATAAGTGAATCTCAAAATTTTGTGTTTTGCCGAATCAAATATGAGAGCTAGCATGGGGTGTTGGCCGAGAGGCGCGATCCACGGCCTTGGATAGTTAAAGCGATAAGATCTCGGGTTACTCATCCGCCGCGTCTTGGGAGCTTATCCGGTGGCGTTACTTTGTCCCCACCACCCGATGATTAATCCATTGCCATGGGAAGCTTTGGTTATCAAAAATAAAAAATGAGAGTTGGCAGGCATTTTTGCCCGACCTTCTATGTTCAGGACTGAGAGGGTCCTGGAAGGTGAATAACATTTGTATATGGAGAAAACCAATGGTAAGGTTAGTCTCTTTAGCTTATTCTGGGACGATGAATTACTCATAACAGGAGGTTCACGCCAACGTTTGAATATGGTCTTTGTGAAGACTTGGAATACGTGGCTCTGCTCTTCTACTTAACTTGAGGCTTTGGTAGCGCGGATTGTGAACACTTAAATGAAAAGGTCGTATATCGGTTAATAATGTCGCTATTTCCGAGTGGTTGTTGTGTTGAAAAATTGTACTGAAATAACAATCTGAGATAAATGTGCTTCTGAACATCACGTGTTACCGAATTATGAGATGAACGAATAAGAGGAACGATAGAGAAATCACCGTGTGCAGCAAACGTTCAGGTCACCGTGCAGGGTAGCTATAGCAAAGGCGGCATTTCAAGAAAGCCCGCAAAAACCAAATCCATCTTTCAATTGTCTTCGTTTTAATGCATTTTAGATTTCCTTAGTTGTAGCTGTAACTCTCATATTCCGGCCATCGAGTCAAACTCCGATGTGAATCTTTATCCTTGGTGCTTCATCGTTAAGTCGAACTCCGGCGTAATACGGTCGCATTTTCAAGCTTCGCCGTCGCGTCAAACTCTGGCGAAATTTGTTTACATTTGTTCGTCTGTAATAGTTGGACTTGCGATTTCAAGCTTCGTCGTCGAGTCGATTCCAAGCAAAATTTGTTTACGTTGGTTCGTTTATAATAGATGTACTTTCGTTTTCAAGCTTCATTGTCGAGTCAAATTCCGTCGGAGTTTATTTACCTTAGTTTATTTATAATAGTTGTACTTTCTAAACTTTTCTGTCAAGTCAAACTTGTTCGATTTATGGTTGTGCAATTCTATATTGATTTCTATACTCTCTCCTCAAGAAAGAAAAGACAGCACGGAACTTGGGTGATGGCTCGTAGCTTTTTCACCTACTTATCGTTTGGATATTTCCTATCCTGGAATCACCACAAAACCCGGACTCCTTCAATTGAGAAAGCCAAATATTTACTCTTATATTTCGTTACCGATAAAATTCTAGCGAAACAACACTATACTTTGAATTAGATTAAATTGCAAAGGCATGAGATAAAACTACATAATCTAACATTGTCTATAAAAGCTCTATTATTTAATTACTCGATTTTGTATATTTAGGTTATTCAGAGTTTCTTTCTCCACGCTTTGTTTAAATACGTAATTTTGTTCCAATGGGCCGCCAGACCCATGTCGGGTCTTATATGAGCACGTAGCGAGAAGAAGCCCTCGGTTTTGCCACTCTACCCAGCTTTCAAAAAGGATAAAAATCCAACTTTTGAGATGGAGATGGTTTACTTTGATGGTTGCGATTTCCGCAATTGTGAAGAAAACTGTAGAAATCCTGCGGTAGGACTCCCTATACGAATTTCTTCGCTTGCAAGCTTCGTTTTGCCTCCGATGTCTGTCGTCAAATTCTGAAATCGCGTTCTCTCGTTTCCTTCCAGTTTCCTCTGCTGATACAGGTCAGCACTGTGCCTCCCGCCATTGCAGCTTTAAGTGATCAAGGCTGTCGCTTCTCTCTCCCCCATGGAACCCCAGGAAGCAAGCCCTGCCAAGTCCCTTACCACAAGGTCTCTCTCTCTCTCCCTCTGTGGCTGCGAGGTGTTTTTTTTTTTTTTTCACTTTTCTTGTCGCTGGTTCCACTGTGTGGTTCCTTTGGTAACGCAGGGCATAGCCAGTGACCCGTGAAAATGGCCGATAATCAGAGTGCCCTTCTGGGTTCGCTGCTCTTTTGTCGCTCTTTGAACTTGATCGCTGGAGACCCTTTATCGGTGATTTCGACACTTCCTCGGACGGACTTTTCGAGTTTGAATGCATGTAGTCTTGGCTCTTGACGATGGACTTGTTTTCCCAAAATCAGCAATATTGATACCGAGCTTGTCCAAAACAATATGAACCATTGCGAATTGGCAATACGAGGCTAGCTAAAAGCGCTTCTATGAATTACGAAACGATTTTCAGCATTATTTCAAACACATCCACAAGAGCAAGAGTTTGTAAGAAGAAAATGAACAGATGCTATGAAGTAGTCACACTAATGTCCCCACGTCTCAAGTAATTGACCACGACCTCCGTGAGCCTCTGGACAGAAGTCTTCCCAGGATTAACCATTAAGGCCTACCCAAATTTTTTTTTTTTCCAAGATTATGGTTTAAACTGTTTGCTTTCATGGTTTGGCATTGTGCATTAGCAACACTTCCTCTTGGCCGAGAATCTAGTACTGTCGCCTGACTGTTTCTGTTGTTTCTCAGTTTGACATCTCGATGGTCTGGTATCACTCAGTTTCAGATGCCAACACTTTTATGCCGATTCATCCTGCTGCTGATGCCAAACCGTCGATATTGTACCTATGCCAAATCGTGTGAAATTCTGGTGCCAACAGATTACATATTTTTCGTGTCGAATGGCAGGATTAGGCAATTTTGGTGGCACTGGCAATGTCTAGAAGTGGAATTACATCATAGAAGAGTGAAAGAAAACCTTCCTTTTGTCCTTTAGTTGACCTGCTGTTAAGTGATTCCTATTGGCAGCTACCGCTGTTGAGTTACATATGGAAGGAACTGGTGGATACAGCTTCTACCTTGGTTTTTTTTTTGGTTTTGCTGGTTTGCTTTGCTTTTGGTTGAGTTGAGGTCTTCTGAGTTTCCCAGATCAATTTTAGAACTTGAGAAATTAACAACTATTTCATTGTCATGGTTTTACTCTCGACACGATGACATCTGCATTTATGGACGTTGCTCATTCGCTTTTTACAAATGTCAACTAAATATCGTAAGTAAATTACTTCCGGTTGGCATTACAATAAATAATGCAATAAATAAATAAAAACTTTCTTCAACACAATAAATAAATGAAAACTTTCTTCAAAGGCATGGTAGTACTGATGATCTTCCATTACCAGGACTATCTAGTAAAAGGCCTAGAGCCGGAACCTTTTGCTCCTTCACCTACAGGGTATTATCGCAATGGATGATTCCATCATTTTCTGGCAGGAATTTCCATATATTTTCCTGATCTTTATACAAGTTTCTTTGTCAAAGCAAAGCAAGCTCTCGTGTTTCCGTCTACCACCAAGTCTATTCCATACTTGATTATTTTACCTCGATGAGATATAATGAGTTCACGCGTTGACATTGCTATTTCCTCTCGCCACTTGAGTTAATACGCAATTGTCTTGAATGGAGTTGCACTGATTCTCATTGTGTCATTATACCACTAGGATTATCTAAGTTAAAATCAACAACAAGTAAATTCTGATTACACCCCTGAAAATTAATCTCTTTACTGACCATGGTTTTTGCTGCTAAAATCTTGACAGACACAAGTGCTCAGCATGCTACAAGCAATACAAGAAGAAGGAGCATCTTATTGCCCACATGAAGGTCTCCTGCCACTCTGTTCATCAGCCCAAATGTTGTGTTTGCTATAAGCACTGCAAATCGCTAGAGTCATTAAGAGAACATCTCACTGGTGAATATCGTTTCTCACTTTCCACCGTCCAGCGGTGAAGGATTCTTTATATTCTAATTGTTGTATTGCTTTCTATCATTTGTGGCATAGGTCCTTTGGCCAAAGCAAATTGTTCGAGCATTTTCTCCGAGCGAGGATGTGATCTTTGTCTGAAACTTTTGGATAGTCCGAGTGCCCTTACTGAACATAGAGAAATATGTTTTCTACCTGCACCTCGTCCATTTGTGAGTAATATTATTAGCAAGTAAACTTTGAAACGTAGAATGAGGGTGGCTTTAGTAGTTATGATTTTACTACAAATTACGTCAAATGCGGGTAGTCCATTGATCATTAACTTTGTTGACCATCTGCAGGAAACAATTTCTGTTTCTTCTATAAACTCTCAAGTCCATATTTCTGATCCAGTTCAGGGATGCAACTATGATGATTGGCAGCAAGGAAGACCTAAGGCAATTGCCCTGGATTGCGAGATGGTGGGTGGTGGTAGCGATGGATCTCTTGACCTTTGTGCTCGGGTATGCCTTGTTGATGAAGATGAAAATGTGACTTTCCACAGTTATGTACAGCCCCAAATTCCTGTTACTGATTATAGGTACATCTGCACTTGAGATCGTGTGATTTTTCTGATTTGGTTTCCTGAGACTTCATTTGGGAAGTAGGTGGAGGTGAGGAAAATGGGAGGTGGGTGCAGAAAATGGAGAAAGAATTTCATTATTTGTGTGAGAGGACAAGAGAGGGAAAATCTTAATTTTTTCTTTCCCTCCTAAAGTCCCCAATCCCAATTGTCTAATCCTCTGGGTATTATGGGTGTTTTCAGGTACGAAGTAACTGGGTTAACGGAAGGGCAACTTAGAGACGCCATGCCACTAAAGGAAGTCCAAGAAAGAATATTGGAAATTTTGTACAACGGCGAGTCTGTTGGGAAATTAAGGTTAGATGGAGGAAAGGCCAGTCTACTGGTAGGTCATGACATAGAGCATGACCTGGACTGCTTGAGAATGAACTACCCTGATCACTTGCTGAGGTATGAGGTGTTCTCTTTAGTTTAATTAATGGATAAAAAAGATCATCAGTTTCCATATGGAGGAAGATGCAGGCCAAACTTAAACGAGAATGCGGTGATTCGTGCATCTTGTTACCTTTACTTTTCTTTGTTTTAGGTATTGTTTGGATGTCTCTTCCATGGAAAACTGTGTTTGTGGTCCTTGGGCTGATAATATCCTTCTGTCACAGCTACCACATACTTACTACGAACCAATGTGAGATGCCGTTCGTTGTTAATTTAGCCTTTCTTTATAGAGAGATTGAGCAATCTTAGTGGTAGCTGCTCATCAGAGTATTTATATTTGGCATATGTAAGTGCAATTCTCTCTTGGATTGTGTTTTTGGGCACATGCATTTGCAGGGGGTCAATTCATGGAATTAGTGTCAAAGAGAGAATTTCCTAACCATTTTAGCCAAAATATATAAATTTTAGTGCATCTGCTGACATACTGGACTGCAGAATTGCATGTGGAGACTATTGCAGAAGTCATTTCTCTATTTGAAACAATTGTTTGATATGTGAGCCTTATGGAAATTTGGACCAGATTCTTAGCTGAATTGTCTAAAGATAATGAAATCATTTTCTATTCAAACTGGATTAATTTACCTAATCCCTGCATATATTTGAATCTGATAGTCGAAATACAGTCCCGAAAGCAGATTTGTTGACTTGTAGTGAACCCTGTGTAGCTGAAGCCTCAGGATATCTTGCTGCTGCTGTTTATGTATTTGGTACCAATTGCAATGCATATTTTACATTTGACTTTCATACTAGTAACTTATATTTCTGTTGTATAATCTACACCACCTAGTGCTTGTGATATGACAGCGTTTCTTAAATCAATCTGCAGTGTGCTGCATGTTCTTTACATGCTGGGCCATCTGAGAAATGGAAATATTATTATTGGGGTTCTCGTGTGATCAGTGTTCCGATGCTTTTTTTTTTTTAAATCGATGGAAACATTTTCCAAAAGGTTACAAATATCTTAGCTAAGTGGACGAGCCAGTGCACTTGCATTACTTGCTTTCTGTTTAAGTTTCCTGTTTAAGTTTCCGATGCTTAGACTGCCTAAGTGGTACTTTGTATTTCACTTTTCTCAACTAATTTTAAAAACCTGCAAATCACTTGAGAAAGCCAAAAGAACATCTCTGGAGCTTGTGTCGCTTTTGAGTAATCAGAGAGTTATTTTTCTTCACTCTTCTAGAAGTTGTGATTATTTGGTCTAGTAATCTCAACTGCCTATGCTTCAATAACAAGCAGTGGGAGCATATTTATTGATGTTGTGCAGTTAAGAGAAAATAAAAAACTAGCATGCTTATCAAACAGTGTTAGCAACCCAGTGGCTGTTTCGGAGCATCTGTTTTGTGCATGAAAAACAAACTGAGTCCCATCCCTTGGCTTTCTCTTAACTACACTATGATAAATGAACGTACTTTATTTTTTTGATTTGACGGAAGATATATTGGAGCCTCTTCCCCCTAAAAGGGAGAATTAAGAACACCATTTGCCTGATTATATGAATGCTCCTTTCCTTGCAAAATGACGTTTGCAATTCCTCTTTGTTGTGCCATCTTTATCTTACAGTCACTTCTTCAAAACATAGGGATACTGCCAAATATCGTCCGTTAATGAAAACAAATTTGGTTAGCCACTCGCTCAAGTACCTCACCAAGAAATATCTGGGGTAAGTTTTTCTTTTACTTTCTCTTTTAGTTTTTGCTTATACTGGTTTTGGAACCCAGCAATTGCCCCTGATCCCCTCCACCCTCAGCAACAGAACCAAATGCTTGTTGCCAGATCTAGGGTGACTTCTTTGTTTAAGTGCCCTGGTTGTGGTGGCGTTAAATCTTATTTTTTCTACAAGGTAGTCTTGACTTCTCACGTTGTCATCATGCTCAGAACAGTGTCCAGATAATATCGAATAATCCTTTTCCTAACCTTTGTGATTTATTTGGCTTTCGAGTTTTCTTGCTTTCTATCTAGAATTTGCGATTACCTCTTTAAGTCATAACAATTGATATCACTGATGAAATTATTCTACATCTAGATGGTTGTAGAAGAAGGGAGATCAACAAATATTCATATTGTAATGCAATATTTGCTCTGGAAATTAACCATGAATGATCCAATTCGACATCACACACCACAAAATGAATATGTTATCTGCTTGATAACAGGAGAATTCTATTCATAGACGCTGGCAGGTGTCAAAAAGTTGCTTTGTCGTATGTTTTTAGGGATCATTTCTCTTCACTATGTAATCTTTCTTGGGTATTGATTATTCTTCTTGTGATTTTGTCCATGGTTATCTTGCTTTGCACTTAAAAGGTACGACATTCAGTGCGGTTTCCATGATCCATATGAAGATTGTGTCTCTGTGATGAGGATTTACAAGAGAATGCGTGCTCAAGACCATCAATTGGAAGGAGCTGAGGTATCTAATTCGCTTGCTGATGGGCACAACTTATTCAGAAACTTCGAATTTTCAAATAAGGAACTTGAGAAGATGTCACCAGATGAGCTCTATGAGATATCAAGATCAAATTATAGATGTTGGTGTCTGGATTTGAAATGTGCGCTATGACAAAGTGCTCCTTTTCAGTTTATTCAAGGATACTTTGGTCATTGGCATCGCCACACATATGTTTTCTCCTCATATATTCCCTTTCAAAGGGATTGAATCCATGCGTTTTAGTACCTACCTGTTCAATATAGGCTTAAGGCTTCAAATAGGAACAGATTTCAAGGGGAATGTTTTGTGATCTTAAGGATTAGGAGTGTAATCCGTTCTCTTTTATGATTCGTGTTTTGTATCCATTCTTTCTAACAGTAAACACTGCAATCTGCAATCAGTCATTAACCATGGTCTGAGATCTCTGATTTGTCTCAGAGATGTCTGGTTATGTACCATGTACTGAGAAGAGAAGGTTGGAACAGAGGCTTTTAGCTGCTCCACTGTTCTTGGGTTATCCATAAGAGCGGGAAGGGAGAAAGCGAACTGATAAATTGCATCATGAGCCTTGCCTCTGTCCCGACCTGTGTGGCTTATGGTATGGTATTGTTTCTGGTCACTGACTATAGAATTAATGAGAAAAACTTCGTGCAGAGTCTTACAATATTGCCGGGCCTTCTCTCCTCTCCTGTCACTTTGTTTGACAATTCAGTAATCTCTGTGGCTATTTCCTTTCACCAGGGTTTAACGGAACCTTATTCTGTTTCTTGTCACCGTTATTGCAATTGCAATTTGTACCGCCAGGTGACTGAAGGTCTCAAAATATTTTCCTCGTACCATGGCCAACTTTTGACCTGAGGAATGTTGATAGAAACGAATCATCTTTATAACTTGCAATTGTTTGGACTCTGGTTTAGTATTTAGAGCATCTTGTGTTTGGACAATAATGCAACATTGCGAGAGCATCCTAATGTTTTGGAAGACGCGCTCGAGCGCAATGGAAGGAACTTCATTGCCGGCGCCGAGGAATCCAGGTTGAAGTCCCTATTCCGTAGCTCAACTTCTCAAACCTTGGTGGTCTTGTTGGAGATGAACTTATATGGAGTGCTCGGAGAGTGCTGGTCAGTTCACATTTGGAGCATCCAATTGAGTATGACCGCTAGAGCTAGCAGTTCTGGGTACTCGAATCAAGTTGGGTAATGTAGTATCTGAATTAGAATGGACACATCTCCATGGTTGGAATGGAGATTCAATCCCTTCATAGAGAACAACTTGATTTATGAACCAACTTGAACTCCCGCTGTTTATCAAGCTTTTTTAAGCTTTAGCAATGGAGGGTCACAAGATCGTCGAACCCGTGAGCAATTTCCATAGGCTCCGGCCGTTTCCTCCGTCCTATACACGCCGGATAATTATGTTTTAGAAAAGTATTTCATAAAGCTTGCTGCCCTTAATTTTACTTGCCTGCCATTGCACGAAGAGCTCTATCTCGTTCACTTCATTAATGGGCTACTCCACTAATTTACTAACCAAGAGCAAGAAAGCCAGTCATGCACGCGTGAGCTTGAGCCGAACCAAGCGTAAGTTGCATCGTTCGTCTTTATCCAGAAAAGCCTATTTTAGAATAAACCAAACTATCTTTACTTTTCAATTTTCAGTTAGCCTACTTCTTCCATAAAAAAACTAACCTTGTTTTGGTTGTTTTACATAGTAGAAACCGACATACGAAAAGACTCTTTTCTATGGTCCTGTCTTAGTGGATAGCTGTGTATCTATCTTCTCCATTCTCTAGAAGGAGGAGATTATCTTTGTGGGCCCAAGACAACCTTCATTTTTTTTTTTTTATAAGAAACTATGGAGCTTAGGTTTTATACTTCAAAGGCTCAGTCAAGGTTAATTTGTGTCTTATCTTAGATTAGAGCCTAAAAAAGTAACGGTGCAACTGTGAGTTACCTATTTGATTTGCTAATCAAACATATCATAAATATTTGTTTCGTGCTCGAGGAGGGAAATACTTACTTGGATCCAGGTCGAGTAGACCAAATAAATCAACACCGTTGATTTTGCGAGACCGACTTGTGAGCATCACATTGGATCCACAAAATCAACGGCGATGATGCACCCGATCGAGCGGACCCGGGGAGGTACCCAAAAGTCCAAACCGTGGGAGAAAGGTCAAAAGGATAAAAATAAACGCATTGGACCGGAGGTGCTCAATCCGTATGTTGCCTTGACGAAGAGTTTTCTGTTGCCTACCCTTCCAAGTTTTTTGACTACTGTTTTTTTTTTTTTGTGGTTGTTGAAGTTTATGGTTATCTATGAAAAGCATATCACAACTTTAGACCAGATAGTAAATTTCTCCATTTCGTTTCATTGTACATACCGGAATCAGATTATCTTTGCCGTTCATGTATTTGGATCTTAAAAAAGCCGGAACACGTCTTGGAATCATTATCGGGAATCAAATCTTGGCGCCTATAGTTATTGCGCGTGCGGCTTTCCTAAATTTTTTGAAATTTGATTAAGGATATAAGTTTTGAGGGGGATTTAAACTCAAATGAGTTATTTAAAAATCCCCCCTCCCCCTGGTCTCTTAGGGTTTCTGTTTAAAATAAAAAAAAAAAGGGCAGCCGCCAAGCACAGTAGTTGTGGGAGAGACTCTCTTCCTCCCCTCCCCTTTCCATCTCTACTTTGTTTTTTTTGAAAACTTCTTTCTTTCTAATTTGGGAGATTTCTATCCCGATCTAAATTGGAGTTTTTGCTTGTATATTTTCGTGATTTCGCTTTCCACAGGTTTCGCCGGTGAATAAGCCTAATTTTGAAGAGGATCATAAGAGCTTTGTGAAGATTTCGCTTCTCACGAGTATCGCTTCTACCTTTGTTCAAACTTTTTTATTCTGCTTCAATGATGGCGTTGGAGACGCCAAACATAAAGAGCGTATCTCGAAAGGTAAAGCCAGTAGTATTAGATGAAGTTCTCGACGAATGTTCATTATTGAAGACGGATTCGATAATTGGCCGTCGATTTTGATTTGAAAAAGTTGTAGGTGTGCTCTTTGGGCGTATGATCTCTAATCGAATTTCGATGATCTCTTTTGAGCTTGTTTTATTTTGAAATTATTTGAAATTTATCTTGATTTGAAGTGTTTAAATTAAAATATATTTTTTTGTATTTTGATGAGGTAGTGAATGAAGCGTTCTTTTGACGAGACAAAAATTGGGGGGCGCGTATGGAAATGGTGGAGGGTTAAGATTTGACGAAAGTCAAACCTTCACATTTAAAGACGCCACTTAATTAATTAAAACAAAGAAAAAAAGTAGGCCGGTGAAAAAGACCTCCATTAATGACCAGTCAAAGCATCACAGGAACGAAATAAAAAAAATAAGAAAAAAATTATATATCCCCCGCCCCTCAGGACTGACCTCCTTTCTCGTCTTCTTCGTATTCTCTCTCTCACTCCCAACGCCAAGCTTTCTCACTCTTCCTCCCCAAAACCCAAAAGGAGATTCTTGCTCCATTCTCTCTTTCTCATGCTTTCTCTCTCCTCCTCCCTCCTCCGCCGCAGATCCCTCGCCTGAAGAATAAGGGGAAGAAGAAAGGAGGGGGGAATCGATCGCCCGCCAGATGGCCGCCGTGTCGGCGCAGCGCCGGCAGGAGGAGCTGTGGGACGCGATGCTGGAGATGACGAGGTCGGCGCAGGAGAAGAACAGCGACCCGGTCCACTGGGCGATCCGACTCAGCTCCAGCCTCGGCTCCGCCGGCGTCTCTCTCCCCTCCGTCGACCTCGCCCACCTCCTCGTCTCCCACATATGCTGGGACAACCACGTGCCGATCGCGTGGAAGTTCCTCGAGAGGGCCCTCGCCGTCGGGATCGTCCCTCCCATGCTCGTCCTCGCCGTTCTCTCTTCCAGGTCCTCGTTTCTCCCTCTCTCTTATTCTTTCTTCCTTTCTTTCTTTTTCTTGCTTTTGTGGAATTTACGACTGTCACGTGCTCAGTTAGCTGTTTTGGCTTAGAGTTTAGAGTAGGTCGTCAGAGCGTGGTCATAGGGAAAGCCGCCAATTTTTTGTAGTTTCACCTTTCCTCGCTTCTTCTTTTCTAGTATAGGTAGAGTTTCTGATGTGGCGATTGATGACAGGTTTAGGGCATATCATGCGTGAGTCTCTCTAGTAGCGGTTAAAGCTTGGTAGCGATGAGCTTCAATATGCATAACTTTTCCAAGTGGGTCCTCGCGGGCCGACGTTCAATAACGCTGAATATAGAAACTTGAGACTTGTTTATATATTTGAGGACTTGTTATTGCAAGGGACGCAATAGCGGTTCATCCTGATAAAAGAAATCCACAAACTTGATAGTCAGAGTTCTCAAGTTTGCATGTCTGCATTTCATTTTTCGAATTTTAGAGGATGCAAAGGTGGAAACAAGTAGAAACGAGTTTCTGGTGTGACCGCAAATTCAAGAAGAGTCCTTAAACACAATAATAAGAAGAAATTTTCCCAGACAAGTCTACTCTCCTCTGTGATGTTAAGAGCTTGGAAAGCATTTCTAGAAATCCTTCAGGTTACTAAGAATTGGGTTGAAGGCTGAGCTTTATGATTATGTCAATTCATGTGCTTATTGTGTAGGAGGGTAACGGAATTTCGTTTTCTGCTGCCTGTTGCTCTATTTACAATTTGAGGGTGGGTTCACTCACGGTGCACAGGCATAAGAGTCTACATGAACGACCTGCATCTTCATTCTCATATTTTGTTGTGAGCATGATGAGTTTTTCTGTGTTAATGTTATAGGTCTGGACAGATCATATTAAATCACGTCATTTCATTATTATTCTTTTTTTTTCCCAATAACTACAGGGTGATTCCCAGTCGGCACACCTATCCTGCAGCTTATAGGCTCTATATGGAGCTCCTTAAGAGACATGCCTTTTCATTTGGCTCTCTAATAAATGGGCCAGATTATGAGAAGTAAGTGGATACTATCTTACGTAGGTTCTATATTACATCTACTTTGACATATTTCTGGTACACTGTAGTTGAGGTCACTGAAAAATTCTCATATTCTCTTCTTACTGTGGCAATTAAGCATTGAAATGGTTTTTAAGGCGAGCACTTCTGAAATTATAATGAACATGCTATTGACCTAGGAAAATAAAGGATACAATACGAGAAATATCTCTTTTGAAGGTTAAACGCAGATGATCTGCCTCCCCACTCCATGTTCCATTGCAGAAAGTATAGACACTTCTCTTTTCAATCTCATCACCATGCATTTTATTTGTTTAACATGTTGTCTATGCATCACACTGCAGTTTTTCCTCTGGAAAATTTTACTTTTTGTCTCATAGTTTAGGGTCACTTTCACACAACAATGGCTATTCATGTCAATGTAATTCTTGGGGATCAAATAACACCCTGTTCTTTTGGAAATCTTTGGCAGTCCTGGAAATTGAAAAAAATAAGGATTTCCTGTTCAAGTTTCATGCTGACTTAAGTATCCAATGTGAAGCTTTATGTGCGTAAATGTGGCAGTGATTGTCAGCACAACTTTATAACTTGATAAAGTTCACATCCTTAGCACAACTGTATAATGTGATCATGTTCGCATCCTTCGTGGATTAGGCTTCCTCGAACTCGCGAGAGATCTCGCTGTTTGTATCATCATGGGCCTTTATGGACTCTCTCTTCGATGATAAGATATATCTTGGACTAGGTTTGAGAGTGATACTAGAAGAATTTATTGTTTTAAGGAAGGTTACTATCTTTGGTTCAATCTAATAATTGACTCCTTAACTGAGAAAATGTTGAAAGAAATATGTTGTATGCAAATTTCCAGTTAATATGGTTGTAAAGGTGAGTTCGATTGCACACAATAGGCAAATTAAGGGTGTTATCTGCATTTTTAAGATTTCTTGCACTACAATTTTGAAGTTATTCACATTTGCCGGGTCTTGATTCATGCAATAGGTTTCCTTTTTCATG
Source organism: Rhodamnia rubescens (assembly GCA_021437795.1). Classification (NCBI taxonomy): domain Eukaryota; kingdom Viridiplantae; phylum Streptophyta; class Magnoliopsida; order Myrtales; family Myrtaceae; genus Rhodamnia; species Rhodamnia rubescens. The sequence continues at coordinate 7,790,600 of JAILYA010000003.1, forward strand.
CTAGTCTTGTTCCTATGTATGAAATAATTGAGTTTTAATATCCTGTGATCTTGCAGTTTACTCCAAATTCATGGTTGAGAATTTTCTCTCTTACATCGTTTCTTACATGTTATTTCAGGGTCATGAAATCAATTGACAACGTTCTTGATCTTTCCCAGATATTTGGTCTTGAAGCTTGTGAACCTGGGATCCTAGTTATGGAATTTGTCTTTTCACTTGTATGGCAGTTACTCGATGCATCATTAGATGATGAAGGATTGATTGAAATGACTCCAGAAAAGAAGTCTAGATGGGCAACCAAACCGCCTGATATGGATATTGATGGTCAAGATACCTTTAGTGGAAAGGAAACAGAACAGCAGGAGATGTTGCACAAAGCAAATACTTCAATGGCTATTGAGGTGATTGTAGCGTTTCTCCAGAACACAGTAACTGCCAGGATACTTTACTTGGCACGACGGAACATGTACTGGTCTATTAGTGCAACTCATCTATTTCTCATCATGCATCACAATGTTATTCACCACAAAACGAAGTCATTATCATGTGATGTTAGAATTATATTGTGTCAGAAGATTGTGAGCTGTGATGATTAAACCAGAAGTAATTCTTCTTCACATGTTCTGTCTCTGTAGGCCATCACATTGGGTCGGTTTTATTCAGCGCTTGCAACTACTAGCAGCAAATTCGGTAGTGCTGAGGAGTTTGAAACATATAACTCCAGAAGCACTTTTGCAGTTGACGTCCAATAACCGTAACGTCTTAACTCGGGAAGGCAAGACTGTATCACAGCAAGAATTTCATGCAGTCACTGCTGCTGGTTCTCTGATATCTTCCGCAGGACAATGCCATGGGGCTAGCCAATCTGCTCTTTGGCTTACTATTGATCTTTTTCTGGAAGATGCCATGGATGGTTCACAAGTTACAGCTACTAGTGCTGTTGAAATGCTTATAGGTGCAAATCGCAAATTTACTGTTAGCATTACTAATTAGTTTTGGAATTCAGGCATCTTAAAGCCTTTATCAGTATTTTACTTATATGGCGTTGTCCTTTTGCAGTTTTAGCAAAGGCTCTTCGGTCAGCTAACAATACAACATGGCATGATACATTTCTAGGTTTATGGATTTCGGCATTACGCCTTGTTCAAAGGGTAGGTATATAGTGCCTTTTCATTATTTGTCGCTGGTGTGATATTCTGGCAGAAAAGATGTTTTAAGGGAAAACTAACACTTAAAGCCTACCTTTATTACTGAGTGTAACTTTGGCCTACTGTTTCATTTCTTCTAATTTTGCTTTCAGCTGATCAGGTCTACAAGTCTTTTGGAGGGTATAATCTGATTTTGCAGCATCATTGTGGCATAGGAGGATCTTTTGATGGAAGGATCCATTATCTATATCATTTATGCGAATGGTCACCAATATTTAAAATTCTATGGAACTGAGATGGGCAATTTGGTCTGTCCATGCTTATTACAGGGAACTGTTGAGAGATTATAATTTAATATAATAAGAGAAGTTAAATAAGTTGATTCTTTCAACATGCTATTATCATTTCTGATTTACATATCTGGGTGAAGCGAAGGCTTTACTGTGAAATAAGCGAAGGAAGCATCATTCACAAGACATTAAGAACTTCATGTGCTTCTAGTCTCAAGGAATAACAAATATGCTCATTCAGTTCTCTCATTTGATTTGTCTTTATTGCTATTCTTTTTCAGGAAAGGGATCCCAGTGAGGGTTTTGTACCTCGCGTGGACACCTGTTTGTGCATGTTATTGTCTGTCACAACTCTAGCAATTGCTAGTATCATTGAGGAAGAGGAAAGAACGATGGAACAAACTGATGTAGTGGTTAGTTATCAAAGGAAAGAGAGGCATTCTCAGGGAAAGCGTCGTAAGGATTTGATTTCAAGTTTACAACAGTTGGGTGACTATGAGGGATTGATGACACCTCCTCAGTCTGTTTGTTCTGTAGCCAATCAGGCTGCTGCCAAAGCGATGATGTATATTTCAGGTCTTTCTGCGGGGAATGGATTCTATGAGTGCATAAGCATGAATGACATGGCAATGAACTGTTGTAAGTATTAAACTTATTTCTCTAATGTCTTGGTGTCATTAGTAGGGTTACACTATGTGGTCCTAATGAATTCGGCAGACATAGATGGACCAGATCGAATAATTGATTATATAGCTTCATTTTCTGAATTAACACCTTACAGAGATCACGATGAAATTCTTGGTGTCTGCGGCTGACCAATTCTTAGTATTATCCATTCTGGCGCACTGAGAAGTCTATGTTTTATGGCTGATTAGCATCCCTTCTTGATCTACTACTTCTGAAATTCATATTGCTTGCAGCCGGAAACATGCGGCATCTGATTGTTGAGGCTTGTATAGCGAGAAATCTACTCGATACGTCTGCATATCTCTGGCCAGGTTATGTGAATGCTCGCAGCAGTCAAATACCTCGAAATATTCCAAGTCAAACGCCTGGCTGGTCATCATTGATGAAGGGGTCACCTCTGACTTCCTCATTGATAAGTACTTTGGTTTCAGTTCCTGCTTCAAGGTATCTACTGATACATGTACATGCCTTTTCATGGTCAACTTTTTATATATACATTTTTTTATTGTTGCAAGTGCGTATGTTCATAGATTTTCTGATTTAGTCTCGTAAAGTGTTTGTATTGTTCTAGAATGAGCTAACAGTTTCCCTTTTGGCAGAAGAAATTGTACGGTCCTCCATTATAAAAAAATTAAGTCGCCAATTGTCAGTGACCTCAGTTTGGGTTGACAATCCCCTATTAAATATTAAGTTCCGCTTTGAATGCTTTTGCACAGATGCTTGATGAAAACGGTATATTTAAAGGGCAGAACTAGGACTTGTAAGTATTGTCTTATACTCAAAAAACACATAATAAATAGGTTATTCTCTTTCTGGTTGTCATTGTCAACCTCAACTCATTGGTCCATTTGGTATCTGTTTACTTGAGAAACTCATGAAAAGTTGAATTGAGGATGTAAAAAAAATTTGTGAGTGGCAGTTATACCTTTCCTTTTCTTTGCTTCCTTCTTTGGTACAAGTTGTTATATGAAAAGTGATAGCAACTAGAAAGAAAAAAGAGAGAGGGGGGGAGTTTGTGTGTCATCTTTGAGGGGTTGGGGGGGAGAAGAATTGAATTAAACACGATTTGCAATGAGAGTTTGGTCACACCTCGGTTTCACTGTGACATGGTCTTCAGTCAAGCCCTTATTTTGGTAAAGCAGATTTACAAGTTATTATCCAGTGGTATGGATTAGGAAAACTGATATTAGCTCATGGATTTGATGGAAGCTTAGCAGAGATTGAGAAAATATATGAGATTGCTCTCAATGGCTCTGAAGAGGAGAAGATATCTGCTGCTACCATTCTCTGTGGAGCATCTCTTGTTCGTGGTTGGAATATACAGGTAAATGCTGGCAGTCTTTTTCGGTCTCGTCAGAGAATTGCATTAAAGCACATAATCATGTACTTTTCTGTACTAAATCAAGGTTAATGTCTGTCCTTGTTGCCTGCAGGAACACACTGTTGTTCAAATTACAAGATTACTGTCGCCTCCAGTTCCTCCAGATTATTCAGGACCTGAGAGCCATTTGATTGGTTATGCTCCTTTTCTTAATGTTGTTCTTGTCGGTATATCATCGGTGGATTGCGTTCAGATATTCTCTCTGCATGGCTTGGTAAGCTAAACAAGAAACTTGCGTTCTTTTATGCTTGTGTGTGAAAAAGAAAATTATGTTGAAGTCAAATAGTTAATTGGATGATCCGCATTTGGACTTGAAAAGCTAATAATATCATGTCAGAAAATGATCCATTGAATGTTAGGCTGAGTGATTGAAAACATGAAGCTGATAATTATTAGTGTGCATTTAGCGGGGAGTGAGCCACTTTCAGCTTTCTAGATAAATGATTTGGCCTGTCACTCCATTTGCCGGTGAGGCATACTCCAGTTAGGATAGGGTACTTTGAGCATCTTCATGATATGTGAGATATGATGTTGAAAGCACAGTATATGCATGTACTTGGGAGCATCTGCTTTCTTATGCTATCAGGAACTCATGCCAATTAAACTTGATTCTCTTACAACAATGCATAAAAAGTTAGGAGTTGGCATCTTATGTATATTTTGTACAACTCCCATTTGTGACCAAGTAGTCTATTTTCACATCTATTCAGGTACCACAGCTTGCTGCAGCATTGATGCCAATCTGTGAAATTTTTTGGGTCAACTGTTCCGAATATCTCATGGGCTGGTACATCAGGGGAGGAACTGTCCTCTCATGCGGTGTTCTCAAATGCATTTACACTCCTGCTGAGGCTGTGGAAATTTGATCACCCACCTCTTGAGTATGTGATGGCAGATGTTCCCCCTGTAGGAACCCATTTAAGTCCCGAATTTCTCCTGTTGGTTCGAAACTCCCAATTAGCATGTTCTAGAAATTCCATCAGCGATCAGGTTAGAAGCGAAAGCCTCTCTGGCACTCTGGCCTCATCACCTGTGGAGCCTCTTTTTATGGATTCCTTTCCAAAACTTAAACGCTGGTATAGGCAGCATCAGAAATGTATTACGTCCACCCTATCTGGTCTTGTACAAGGCACCAATGTACATCAGATTGTAGACGCCCTCCTCTGTAGGATGTTCAGAAAGATAGGTAGAGGAGGTCCTCTGACGCCTACAACTTCAGGAAGTAGTAATTCATCTGGGTCTGCAGCAGAGGAATTAGCAATCAGACTCAAAGTTCCTGCTTGGGATATTCTGGAGGCAACTCCATTCGTCCTTGATGCTGCGCTGACAGCCTGTGCCCACGGGAGGGTCTCCCCTCGCGAGTTGGCTACAGGTTTGTCTTCTACTTGTACAACGTCTATTCTACACTATATGTAATTACATGTAGTCATTATATGACAGTCTGATAAGTTAAAACCTTGATAATGCAAAGCATAAGGGGACCTGACTTTAGCCTTCACTTCCAGAGTGGTGAAGTCAAGTCTATCTTCACGTTCTTTAGATATGGTTTCTTTTCCAGCTAATCTTGGATCTTCTATTTACGTTCCTTAACTGAGACTCCTTTTTCTGGATGTTCACACTAGTGTCACTGCTGGTAAACATGATTTAGTATGATCTCTCTCTGTGCCCTCATGATTGAACGTCCTCAGTTAAACTCTAGTCTCGTTATGTTTGACTCCTCTCTGGGGCTATAGTTCAATCAAGGTAGTGCTGATGCAAGAGCAGAATATGGAAGAAACCCAAATCCTTTTCTCTTGCTAATGTTTTCACTGCTCTGTTTCAGGTCTAAAGGATCTTGCTGATTTTCTTCCCGCCTCCTTGGCAACAATAGTGAGCTACTTTTCTGCAGAAGTAACCAGGGGTATATGGAAACCAGTTTTTATGAATGGAACTGATTGGCCTAGCCCTGCTGCAAATTTATTGACAGTTGAGCAGCAAATAAAAAAAAAATATTGCTGCTATTGGTGTTGATGTTCCGAGTCTTGCTGTGGGTATGTATTCGCACTTTAGTCTTAATGACATCTGCTTGTGCATTAACTAATTTATTTTTTGTACTTTATGACTCTTTTTTTTGTTGCTTTTGCCTTGGGGTGTGGGGGTGTGGAGTGGGTGTGGGGGGTGGGGGGTGTGTGTGTGTGTGTTGGGGGGGGGGGGGGAGGAGGATTGTTGTTCGGCAACTTTAATCTTAAGTGTGAAGATAAAACTCATGCTGTTCGAGTAACCATTTAACCTTTTAGAATGAGTTACTAGTTCGTTGGGCTATGACATAAATTCTTCATGGATATCTAATGTATTAGCCACTAAAGAAATTCTTCATTCCTTGATGCTCAAACTTAAAATTTTGCAGGGGGAGCGCTCCAGCTACGCTACCTTTGCCATTGGCTGCGCTAGTGAGCCTTACAATAACTTACAAGCTCGATAAAGCCTCTGAACGTTTCCTCACGTTTATTGGTCCAGCCTTGAATTCCCTGGCTGCTGGCTGCCCCTGGCCTTGCATGCCCATCATAGCCTCCTTGTGGGCCCAAAAGGTGAAGCGCTGGAGCGACTTCCTAATCTTCCGAGCTTCTCAGACTGTCTTCCACCATAATAGTGATGCTGTTGTGCACCTCCTTAAAAGCTGCTTCTCGTCAACTCTAGGTCTAAGCGTCTCACAAATCTCTAGCGGTGGTGTTGGTGCTCTTCTTGGCCAAGGACTTGTTTCCCACTACTCCGGGGGAATTTCCCCAGTTGCCCCGGGGAATCCTCTATTTAAGAGTACATCGGTATGTCAGGGATGTCATGTTCATGTCTGAAGTGATTCTCTCTCTTTTGATGCACTTTGTCAGGGAGATTGCAAATAGTGGGTTGCCGAGAGAGAGAGTGGAGAAACTGAGGAAGACCAAGTACGGAATGAGATATGGGCAAGTCTCTCTCGCTGCGGCAATGACACGTGTCAAGGTTGCTGCTTCCTTGGGAGCTTCATTCGTGTGGATATCTGGTGGGGTGAGTTTGGTACAGTCCTTGATCAAAGAAACTTTACCCTCTTGGTTCATATCGGGTCACAAGTCGGACCAGGAAGCAGGCGATATGGGTGGTATGGTTGCCATGCTCAGAGGTTATGCCCTTGCATACTTTGCCCTTCTTTGTGGAGCATTCGCTTGGGGTACAGATTCGGCATCTCCAGCATCGAGGCGGCGACCGAAGGTTCTAGGAGCCCACTTGGAATTCCTTGCTAGCGCATTAGATGGTAAAATTTCGCTTGGCTGTGATTCCGCCACTTGGCGTGCTTATGTGTCCGGTTTTGTGGGCCTGATGGTGACCTGTGCGCCTAAATGGGTGCTGGAGGTTGATGTGGATGTCTTGAAGAGACTGAGCAATGGCTTGAGGCACTGGAATGAAGAGGAATTGGCGGTAGCCCTGCTGGGACAGGGTGGGATCAAGGCACTAGGCTCGGCTACCGAACTGATAATCGAAATTGGCTGCTAATTCTTGGCACAGCCAGGGTGACTTGTTGTCTATAGAATGGCTGTTTCCGTTAATCTGTAGAGATGGCAATTTTGCATCAAATTTGCAGATAGTAGAGCTTCCTTAGGGTAATATCTTTTGTATAGTCTGAACTAGGAAGTATAGGAAGATTGTATTCTTCTGTATCTTGTAATCAAAGGTATGTTAAGTCAAATCAGATTGTATTCTTGTTTCCTGTAACGATATTTTACCCTTGATTAACTAAGTATAGACCTATAGTTTGGTTCATTGTGCTAATTTTTGTGCAAACATATCGAGTGAAGTTCATTGGATAAGATAGCCTCGTCATTGCACGTAGAGAAGCAGCAAGATGAGTTATGTACCCTTCAATGGTATAGAAGGAGGTAGTGAGATGAGTTTGTGTATCTGCCCGGTTGGGAGACATGTTCCGGCCGATCTCAAGAAAGCTACTTTGGCTTTGATTACTTGTTATTCTTGAATTGTATAGGCCGAGTGGAGGAAAAAGAACTCCAACATCCGATCTTAGTTAGGGCTTTACACCCTAGAGTTTCATGTTCATTACAATCACTGAATGATAGCACCAGTGGAAACTCCTCCGGCACCAAGAACTGGGGTCCTGCGGAGAACCGACACTTACCGTTGACTGATTCCGAATCAAGCAAGTCATTTACATCAAATGAATCAAAAGCCTGAAGAAGAAGCGAACCATCAACTCAAGAAATAGGTTTCAGGAGTGCCGCTTCCAACAAGACATCCCAATGATAGATTGGGATGCCCGATGAACAACTTCTGAGATTGCTGATCAAGCAAGTATTTACATCAAATGAATCAAAGCCTGAAGAAGAAGCGAACCATCAACTCAAGAAATAGGTTTCAGGGTGCCGCTTCCAACGAGACATCCCCAATGATAGATTGGGATGCCCGATGAACAACTTCTGAGATTGCTGCGATATCTTGTTCAATGTCCGGGATTCTACTTCAGAAACTCACTTTACAAGGCTCCATGCTTCTTGTTCGGCTAAATCCACCGAAATTGAGGCAGCAGCAACTTCTGTAATCAGTGCAGAGACACCCTGAAACCTTTCTATCCCTGGCTAGGCGGCTCCATCTAGTAGCATTCTTGGTTTCAACTTTTTAGACAGGAGTGGGGTGTCGAGTGCTAGAAATTCGACTACTGGGTCTTTGTTTGCTACGTGGAGTTGAGAAAATCATTTGGATTGACTACTTGGGTGGACAAGTCTGGAGATCCTGTGGTTGGGCAAACAAAGCAACCAGTTCCGACTTGGTAATTGCAGATGAACTTCCAGCTTTGAAGCTCCGGTCATCTTCAGCCCACTTTCCCCTACGTCTCCCTCTCCCTCTGTCTCTCTCGACATCAATCCTCGACTTAAGTATGCTTTATGAGAAACAGTTTAGGCAATTTGTGTGCTACGATTGATCGAAATCATCTGATTATTCTCACTTAGCTACATTAAAGCATTTTTGCTTTTGCATATGTTACTTCAATAAGGCGCGACAATGCAACAGCGAGTCGATGCTTGGATTACATCATGCGCATGATAAACTAGAGACTTATCCCAAACACGGTAAAGGAGACACTAAGGAGTTGAACCCAAATTCGGGTTCTTATGTCGACAGTTCTGTGAAGCGCTAAAGATAGAGAAGCAGGAGATCAAAGCACCAGAACTTCATTTCTGAACGTTAATTCTTTGAACATCATCTTCTTTGTCAATGGAGCGTCCGGTAATAGCAGCAGATGAGGGACTTATTCGCTGCTGTACCATGTCGAGAAGTTACCAGATACACCAGAAAGTTAAGCTTGGCAAATGAGGAACATAGGACTAGCATCACACGACACACAGTACCGAAGAGTTCGTCCTCCCATTTCAGTGTTCAGACATGAGACTCCTTTAACTGAGTTAAGTGCCTTTGTATTCCTCATATACAAAAAAGATTTAACGATTCCATGGCCTGTGGCTCCAAGCCATGCATGATGTCAACCACCAGGATGGCAATGTCGCATAAACCAAACCTTGCGACCTTGAATTGATGAGCAGCTCCTGTCCTGTGTGGAGGTGTGATTCACACTCGTTGTTGACAGAAAAACACAAGGTTCCTCTCACAAATGAGCGGGCAAGGGTGCGGGGAAGCCACCCCGGCAAGGGTCTAAAGAGGTAGCGCGCCCGATAGTTTGAGCTCGTATTTAATTGGTAGTTTAGACTTTGACCCATGAATAATTACTGTTGTATGTAATTGCTTTATCTTGTAATTGTGAGTTGCAACAGAGAGATGTGATTGTCTTAAATTGAAGCACAAAAAGGCTATTATAATTAAAATTGAATTTACAAATGATGTTACGGTTGTAACTTACCGTAATTCGGATAGTACTAATATGTCCTATTTGTCAATAAGCATTCATCGTTTGACGGTGGCTACAATATTTCGATTGTTGTTTTGACTTTACACTGAACAATAATTCGTTTACTAATTATTAATGCACCAATAGTGGAAAAGTGTTGTTGAGGAGAGCATGATGTATTGGGTGTCGATGATGTCAAAATCAAAATACATGGCATTATAGCGAGGAGATTGACTAGTGTGAGGCATGTTCCGGAGTTGAAGGAGATTGACATCCTTGAGGGATCTAGATTTAGTTGAGCATCGGTTTAGTTCAGTTGGTAGAGCTGCGAAAGTGGTTCTAGGTGCCCTTGTGATAGTAAAAACGAATTAGGCACATTGGCTTGTATGAATTCTTGGGTTAGGAATAATGCGAGCTGCGCTATCGGCTAAAATACTTAGAATTAAATTCACTTTTTGTCAGCAAAAAAGTTACATTGACGAGTCTCCAATTGACACATATGATGCTTGTAGAGGATGGATCCTCGTAGAGCCAACAATTGCTATAATTCTTGCTGGGTTTAAAAAGTCGGGAGTTCAATCTCCTAATAAGTACCACTACTGCAAAAGTGATTTTGCTTTATTTGTGATAGAGTAGATTGCATCTAGTGCAAGTGAAATTGGCTTTCTGTTAGGATCCACGGTTGTGACAAATTTTAATCGCAACTTAGATTTTGAATATGTTTGTGGCTGAGAAGCTCGTGAGGAGCTAATAGGAGAGGGGCAATGAAGTTTTTGAAGATTTCAATGAAGGTGTTGTGACTCGACTCAAACATTGAGTCAAAGTGAGAACTGTTGGAATATGATTAAATTTGAACCCACGAACGGAATATGATCCACCGGTGCACGAAAATCCGGCACAAATATTATGCAGAAAATCTCGAAAGTGGCTTTCACAAAAAAAATAAAAATCAATGAACTGAGCTTTCAAAATAGAACATAATAGATCGGGTCGATTATGAATCGCTAAATTTTATATTATATGTAATTAGATCAAGACGAATTAAATGAATTTATTTGGATTGGGTCATTTTCGATCCGATCCACCCTTGATGTAACGTTCAGGTGCACGTGCGCCTTCCGGCTTTCACTACCAGAATCGCAGGGGATGGAGGGATGGGTGGATGGATGATACGCGGTTTCTGACGCTGTGGACTGAATGCTGAGCTGGAGTTTGCGCGTCGACTTAAGCTGATTTTCACGTTTGCTAAATTTTCTAAACGTCTTTCCTGACAAGAATGGCGATGAGGAAACAGACGAAGTTTTATTAGAATGTCCCCACTAATTGCAACACTAATGGAAACCGTCAGGGGGACGCCACAAACACTACAAAGAAATTGAGTCCGTACGATCTGAGGGATCGAAATTCAATATGGTGGTCGCTACCTCACAGAATCGCTGCCACCGCTACACTCGCCAAAGTCAGACACACAGAGACTAAGAATATACGCCACGCAGGCCAGCGTCCCACCGCCAAATCTGATGCGTCCCGACGCCAATCAACGGCCAAGAAATTGTGGTTGTCACTCTGTGGGCCCCCATTCTCCGACAATCTCTTCGCCCGTGGAGCTCGTGCTCCCATCCGTGCCCGCCCGATCATCACTCCCGTTGACCACATTTTGGCCGTTCTGGTCCCCGTCCTTATCCTGGTCGTCGTCCTCGTCGCCCTCGAACTCGCAGCCGTCGTCCTCGTCGGATGACAGCGGAGCCAGCCAGCACGTGCCGTGCAAGTGCCCGTTCACGCACACAAAGTACTCGAGCCGCCCGTTCCCTGAGCCGAGCCTCCTCGCCGCACTCCGCGGCACCAGCCGCGCCGTCGTCATGCTCCACACGCGGGACCCGCAGTACGGGCACGCCCTGTCCTCGAGCTCTGCCCGCCGTCCTATCAGGCAGGCGCGCGTCATCGAGCAGCTAAACCCCTTAAACACCCCTCGGTACACCCCGACGTCGTCTTGATGCCCTTCCTTCCCCATTTGGTGCTCGCAGGGGTCGCTCATGTACAGCACGTCGCCCCGGCACCGCCTCGGTAGGAAGCTCCGCCCCGACGTCTTCGAGAACCGTGACGAGCTCGCAAAGTGCCCCGGCAGCCGCTGCCCCATCCGGAAGTTCCTGCTCTGCTCCGCGCCGCAGCAGAAGAACATGAGTTTCCCCACCGCCGGCCATCCCCCGCCGATCCGGGCCCCGCCCGGTGTGCCGCCAGTCAATGCCGCCACCATGCGTGGCGCGCGGTAGGCGCATAGCTCGCGCCACAGCAGCCGCTTCGCGATGGCGCGGAGCTTCCGGTTCACAGAGGACACGAGGCAGAGCACACGGAGGTCCCACTGGATCGACTCGAAGACGAGCAGAAGCACGCGCTCGTTGAGGATGCCAGGCTCGGGCGAGTCGGCGGCGTGGGGGCGGGTCTGTCTGAGTCGCTGGTTCGCATCCATTCTTTGTCTGCTGGGGAAGTTGTCTAGCGACGGTGGCGCTCCGTGTCTGCGGGGGTTATATACATCGGAAGTAGGGGGCGATCTCTAATGGAAGACACGTGTCCTGGCGAAATTGGGGGGCACGTGGACAGTCGATATTGGGTGTAAGACACGTGTAGGGTTGGGCACTGCCTAGGTGCCGTGAGGGAGAATCGAGGCGATACATCACCGGAGCGACAGAGTTAAGCATCGGCCGCCACGTGTCCGCGGATCCCAGATTCGGACATATCTTTTATCGCGGCTCCGAAAAATATCTGAGGTCCGATGTGTCAGATCCTGACGGAGCTTGGGGGGCGCTAGAAATATCTGCGAGCTCTTTTTCCTTATTAAAATCAAAATCCCGCGTGGGAAAATAAACATAAGGACAATAATTCCTCTCCCCTATCTGACAAAGCCGACGGGGCACGTGTAACTGAACCCAGAAGCGACACGTGTGTTTCCGGTGGAATTTGACGGTGGCTTTTGTCATTTTAGGTGTCGCCACGCGGTGGGCCGAAGCATTGTGGAAGTTCCCAAAGCTCTGCCCTTTTGGGAAGGAATGGGCCAATCATGGGGGTGCATTCAGTTATTTATTTAGTTATTATTCTGTCCATTTCGGGTGGGGGACAAGAACCGACCCAACGAACCTGATTAGAGCAAAACTCCTTTTCGTATTTAATACTAAGAACTTTTTCAGACAAATGTCATTCTTGCATTCACATTGTGCAAACTGAATTTGACAGGGTGATCAGGTTTCGGACTGATTAGGTTTCAAATTATAAACTTGATATTTATCCTGTCAGATTCGGTTCTTAATTTTTAGAATCGAGAATTGAATCGGTCAAGCCTGGAGCTAAACCAACTGATTTTAGCATCAACCCATAAGTCAAGCCACCCTTTTTAGTTGCACTTTATTTTTTTTCCTTCTAATTGATCTGAAACCTTAGAAGAAGCCTCAGAATCTATAAAAATAAAAAAATGGTCCTTGATTTCAGCAGAGAAATCGCATAGTACATTGATTTCATTAAAAGCTGAATTCTTGTTAAGCATTGTCAACTGAATAATTCTAGCTAGATGAAAATGGCGAATTCTGGCAATTTTGTGCGCAATAGAACCTAACGTACTTGCATGCCAACTTGATTCTAGTTTAATAAAGGAATAACTCTAAATTACGAAAAACAAACACTCAAATAGAGAGGTCATAGGATTAGTCACGTCTAAAAGTCAGGAACAAAGGCTTTCCTTTTGACTGAAAGTTCATTCTTTGGTTGGTGACGTATCACGTTAATAGGTAACAATGCGTTTTGAGAGAGAGAGAGAGATTTTTCAAAGAGAGAATGTGAGAGACAGAGAAATTTGAGAAATTTATTGTATTATAATTGTAATTACCACACGCACAAATATCCACAATTAGAAAAAAAAACAAATTTACTCCCAATTAGTTTGTGATACTATTTAATTTTTGTCAAAGACACAGAGCCTACAAACAATTCGTTGAAGGATCTTCACTTTTGATATCGTTGGTCCAAAAATGTTCACCTATGAAATTTATGGCACAAGTATTTTCTTAGCATCTCCTTTACTCTATCTTATGTTCATACATGCAACAAGGGGAAGACGAATTAACTAGGGGTGAGCAAATCGAACCACCCGAACCGAGATCGCTAGAATTGGTGGACCAATGGTCCGATTCTAAATTCTAGAGGGCAGTGGTCCGATTCCCGGTTCCATGAATACGGGACCGAATAGGACCGTCCAAACCGAACTAGTCTATTTTAATATTTTTTTAACTTTTTAATTGTAATTCTAAATTCAGTTTTCCCTTCTTTCTTTCCAAATTTTCTTCCCATGGCCTCTCTCCTTCTCACGTCTTAGGCAATCACGTGATAATTTTTAATCGAAGTGTTTTTTTTATCACGAAGGGCAAAAATCAAGTGAAGAAACATAATGTAACAAAACAAGAAAAGAAGAGGAGAGGGGGTTAAACAAAGTGAAAGGAACGAGGAAGCAACTCATCTTTGTTGGCTTTATTTGCTTTTCATGTGATGACCTTAAAATCTTCCTCCTGTGCAAAAAAAAGAAATGGCCAATGACCCTATTCCCATGCTACTTGTTTCTTTCTTCCTTCATGAACATGCAAAATATACATCAATAATATAAAGACAGAGACAGTGAGAGAGATGCAGTGGACAAACCCCCATTTGGTAATTGGAGTATGAATATTATTCAAAAGTCAACATAGTTAAAGTCCCATAGAATCGCCCGGGAAATCGGACCGAACCAGGTGGTCCGATCCATGGTTCCGAAAATTCGGGAGCTGGAACCAACGATCCGGCTCCCAGTTCTTGAAGAGAACTGGACCGGATCGGACCAAGAACCATTCACCCCTAAAATTAACCAACTCGGGATAATCATTCCTTTAATTCCGTTGGTTATCGGTATGAATTTTTGTAGAAGTGTCCTGAGGCATAAACTCCCACAATCTAAAAGATTAAATAATCATATTCTTCACAAAAGTCAAAGGACGCTATTTACTCCCAACACTTCCAACATATGTTAAATCGGTTCCTTGGCACAACATCAGCGTTTCACATCGGGAATCATTCACCTCATTCTCATTTCGCTTCATAAAACTTTGCGAGTATGTTTTAGATAATCTCGCCGTACTAAATCACATCAATGACTTCGTCAAGCAAATTGAGCAAGCTCACACACTTAAGAGCAATGGGCGATTTGCAAAAGTCTAGGAATAGTTGTTACACACGGGCTCGTATCGAATTCGATAAAAATAATTTCTTGCGAAATCGAGGGCAAGATTGTAATGATTTGCGATACAGAGCATTATTAACTTGACGCAAATTCAAGTGACTAAAATGTTGGTCCCGCAAATGCTTTCCAAAGATTCCTCCGCAGCTTATGGACTCGTGAAAGTTTTTTTTTTTCGTTCATCTGAAGATGTGACCCTAACAAGTTTTTGGGATGAGGAATCAGAGACAGGTAGATCAGTTGATGTTCAGTCAAAATGGGAAGATTAAGGACACGTGTCGAGCAACGGTCCCTTTGTCATGTCGTGCTGCGCAACGGTGCAGCCTTCGATACCAACACACGTCTCGCCCTCTTAGAAACAGCCACGTGTCCGGATCCGTGGCTACGGACAAAAGTGCACGCGATGCGACCCTCCGTCGCCCTTTCCCCGTATTTCTACGTCCGTTCAGCGTGGCTTCGATGATGGTCGCTTGCTACTGGACGAGATTGAAAAACAAAAACAAAAAGGGATGATTAACGAATTTGTTCTGGCTTTACACGTGGCGCGTGATTAGGGCCCAATGGTTCCTTGTCTAGGACACGTGGTGATTCGAAACTTGATGGGATGGATGCCTTCGATCGTTTTGTGGCACTTACATCGTGAATGTAATTGTACAAGAAAATGTTAGGTGCTTCGAGTGCACGGAAACCCGATTGACTCGAGCCGTCCGACCATAGGAGACTCACATGGGATTCAACTGTTCCGTCGACCGGTGCCAATGTTGACTTACTCACGTCCAATGAACGCATATATTGCTCGTCATTGTGATGATTGTACGTTTAAAATGTCCGGATAATGCTCAAAGGGCAATCGTTCCAAAGACTCGTCATATAATTACAATTCCAATAAATTTTGAAAATGAGAAAATTCAGAAAAATTTCCCGAGTTTTCATCCCAAACTTTGCACCTTCTAATTTTAGAAATACATTTTCTGCGCTATCATTCTTGTATTTAGGGACCAAATTCCATCTCTCACGTTTAGCCAAATTCCGTCTCTCACGTCACCAATGTGATCTAAAGAGACCATTTGATGCATAACTGGTCAATTTGAAAAAAAAAAAAAAAAGGGTCCCTTGCACTTTCAACTTGATAGGTGGAAAGCAAGTGCTTAGGGAAAGCCCCTCCTAAACATTGTGATTTGTCAATTTATCAAAGATTTTGGCTAATCCATGTACAAGATAAACTTGATCACCCACATTGCTCGAGCTCCGACAGGGGGGGCAAAAAAAAAATCCGGAGATAAAGTAACGAAACGTTGAAATCCAATTAATGAGAACTGTCCGGAAGCTTTCCCGGAATCAAACCGGCAAAAAAAAAAAAAATGTGAGCACCAAAACAAAGAATCAATAAATCTGGGGCTTCTGAAGAATCGGAACTTCTCTCCGGAATGAAGGGCAGTAGCACCGACACATACCGAAACAGTTAGCATCTATCGCTCGAAGGTCTTCTGTTCTGTGCATGGATTGCTCGAGGGGCCGTTGGAGAGAAATAATACTAGGATGCAAGATTTTGGGGAAACCTTGTCCAAATGGGTCTTGGGCCTCTTCAAAAATTTTGGTCCGGGCCGGTCCGAACCATCGGCCCGGGATGCCGAAGACCAACTTAGCCTGGCCAGACCGAAATGATTTAAAACAATATGAAAAATGTCTAAAAAGATACAAAATCTTAGATATTAGCATTCCAATATAAATCATTTAGGTCAGGACATCAAGCTTATGGGTCACGTGGCAAAACTATCCCAAGTGACACTGGCAAAGCACAAAAGCCCAGAGGTAAAGTAGTGCATCGCTGCACCAGCAGCGGAAGACCTACTAATCCTTATTTATTTAAAATTTTTTAAAAAAATCTAAAAGAATTGAAGTTTCGAGAATGACGAACCAATAAATTTAAATCTAAGCGTCGATATCATTGACTTCATTCTCTCTCTTTATATATTTTCATGGATTCATTACTTTTATAACACCTCTCGCTATTAAATTAATGAGTACTAATCAAATGATTTGTGACTATCAATACTATATCTGGAGATAACAAAAGAAAATATCTTGTACTGAGTGTGAGTTATATAAAGATTTAGTCTGCCATTCATATTTCGTCCATTAATCCTTCAAATTTCATATTTTTATGGGAAGAATTTTTTTTGTAATTCCTTACGAGACGCGGCGGATCTCCGCCCCCGCGGCATAGTAGCTATTGTAGTGTCACGAAATCGCACGTGGCGCGTCTTGAACTAGCGAGAGATTGCGCAATTACATCCAAAATTTTGAATTCTGACGTGGCACAAAGACCATCCTTTCCGCGCGCTCGTGTGCTTCCATTGTCGCCGGTCGTCGTCGTCGTCGCCATCCTCGAGCCCATTGCAGTTCGATTCTTCACAAACAGACGTCAAAACCCAATCCGCTCCGTTTGCGATCGGGCGAGGAAGCAGTGGGAAATGGGTTCCGGCCAATCCGCCAATGCGAAATCACTCCACGAGTTCACGGTCAAGGTGCGTCGCGACACAAATCGCTCGCGAAATGTTGGTGAAATCTCTCGTTTCTCGTGCTCGGAATTCCCATCGAATCGCGACCGTTTCAATGCTTGATGATGGTGATGCAGGACAGCAAAGGCAAAGAGGTGAATCTCAGTGCTTACGAAGGGAAGGTTCTTCTCGTCGTTAACGTCGCTTCCAAATGGTCACTCGCTCCTCCTCTGTCTCTTCTCAATCAAGTTTCTTCCTTTTTTTCCCCCATTGTGAATATTCCGATGCATTCGCTCTCTAACTAACGAGAATGATCTGTGCGTGTTTGTGGGTTTGGAAACAGTGGGTTCACCGAACAGAATTACACTCAGCTCACTGAACTTCACAACAGGTACAAGGATAAAGGTCGGTTCTTTCGCCATTTTTCTCTGTTCCGCTGCATCTTGCTGTCTGTGAGAATGGGCTCTTTTGTGGATGTCGTGTTCGTAATAATGGCCATGTATCCGTGGTGATTGTCATGGGAATTCCAGCATTGTTCAACCGTTCAGTGGGCGTAAGTATGGCGAAGGGTGATTAGCAACCATCAGGTGAGCTTGTGAGTGGGGAAAGAAAACCAGAGATATACTGTATGTTTTTACCCAAACAAAAAGGAAATACTGTAAAATTAACTAGTGTTGGGGTACTCAGACATCTACATGAGAAGCTAAGTAGTCTGGTACTGTAAATGTTGGCCAGGGGTTGCATAACTTGTCTTAATACTGCTTTTGTCTGAGGAATATTGTAAGACAAGCTCATGACAATGAATTGAGCTCGAATCAAATTTTGTCTTCTACATTTGTTCACTAATTGGTTTTTCCATTTTTCTGAGATTTTAACGAGTTGCCTTTGTAACTGATCCGATGGTTGATGATGCACTACCCTGCCTCGGCATCTTGGCTGGGGTTGCGGTCACTTTTAGGAGGTTGGCCATGCACCCAAGTAAGAATCAGATAACTTGGAATGATCAAGTCGACCTAAATGATTACAGATGCCAATTTTTAGCTTCATTTTCTCCTGGAAATCGCTGTCCTTCATCCACTCTCTATCCGCATAGCACTTGTTCTTCGTCTGATGTTGCAATCATTTCTTTCGCTTTGCTCATCGTCTGTTTGGAAATTCGTGAACATTTGTAAATTTTGCCCCTAATGCTGTGCATTGCCATGCACAGTTGTCTGCACTGGAAATTTTCTGATAGAGAGTAGTCATTTACTCATTTTCTCTATGGATTATTCCAAATATTATAACATGCACCATTGACCTTTCCTTCTTTGCCCCTCCCAAGGTGAGTTTAATGAGTTAGAAATTGAAGGAAATTGCTGCTCCCGGTTTTTCTCTCAGGATTTGAAATCTTGGCATTTCCATGCAACCAATTTCTCAGACAAGAGCCAGCAGCTAGCCAGGAGGTGGAAGAATTTGCTTGCAACACATACAAAGTCGAATTTCCAATTTTCCAAAAGGTATTCTACTTGGCTGCTCTCTTGCAACTGTTTTAGCTTTTTAAAGTTGATTATTTGAATTGTTATTTTGTCAAATAGGTCCATTTCTTCCCCTTCTCTCGTATGTTTTCGCCAGGCAGTTATATAGGTTTTCCAAGATCTTTTCTTTTGGGCTCTAATTGGTACCTGTGGCCTGTGACTGAACTGATGCTTTTATCTCTGAATAATTACTTCTTTTTGTTGCTTCTCCGTGGGGTGAAAACTCTAAGACATCTTAACTTACCTATTGTGGTCCTTGATGTTTATCAACAGCTAATAAGTAGGTCGAAATGTTTGTAGTCATAGGACTTGCAGCCATCTTAGTTGGAATTCTAAGCAGATTGTGGTAGGCTGCTCATTTCTTTATCCCATTTGGTTAGTTTGGTTGGGGAACATCATCAAGACATGAGGAAATATGTTGCATTGACACCCCCGAGAAATTAGAAAGTGGTTGCTTCTAACCTGTGAAGCATACCTGCTTCAAAGTTCGCACATGGTTCGGGTTACTGAGGCTCTATCAGATGGTTTTGGCAGCCTTTGTGATAAGTGCTGGATAGTTCTTTTCTCTGAGTTCCCTGAACTATACAAACATGGGCTATACAGATAGTGCTTTCAATTTTCTGGGAAATGTACATGCTGTGATCTCGTTCTTTTGTCACATTGTATCGGGACTGGTTAAAATGTTGAACAAGCTTTGTCTAATTGGTCTGGCCACTGTCCAAGTTGACTCAACCATCATTGTAGTGGTTAAAAGTTTTGTCATCACATTTTGCAATCAGCTGTGAAAAATGTTACTAGAAGTAATTACAGAAGGATTCTTTTTCTTGGACTCTTGAAGGAAAATCTCTCAATAGAAGCTTAAGAGGTCTAATACCTTGACTGGAGGTTAGGACCACGAGGGACGTAGAAAATCAAATTGTCAATAGTTCTTAAACCTTTGCTGGAGGTTAGGATCACAAGAATAATGGAAAATTCAATTGTCCTATCACTTTGAAATTCTTTTGACTTACTGAAAGTCACCAAGCTTCACCAATTTATGGGGACATTGCACAAAAGCTTGTTATTCTTGTTTTTTGTCAGTACAGTTTCTACACTGGGCAAATTATGTGGAGGGAGGAAATAAGGAACAAACCCAAGACATAGTTCTTGATATAAGTTGGTCACCACCAGCTGGAAACCTTGTTCCACACCTTGTACTCTAATTTTTAGTCAGCAGTTACTAGCTCACGTCAAGAACGAAAGATTCAGCTGGCATATTAGAAAGTCTTTCAGGAGAAATACTGTGATTTTTTTTTGCTTGGACTGCAAGTTTTCAAAGATTATGATTTCCTTTCGGTACAGTAATGTACAAAGAAGTCCATAAGCTGATTTCCATCAGGATAACGCGTCTATTTTCTTTGTTCATTCAGAAATGAGTTTCAGTTGAGAATATGACCCAAACGCATCATTAATTTTCTGTCACTACCGGTAAAACTCAGATGATCTTTTAGAAAATTCTTAGGGAAAAATAATTCAAAAAATTTCATAAGGTTTCAATTCTTAGATCTTTTCAGGATATGTTCAGTAGAAGAAGACCATTACTTGAATTCTCAGATGAGATCAGCCAGTAGTTAACTTCTCACATTAAGAGAGTCTGGTCTGTTTGTATGTTTGGCAATGTAGTTGTAATGAGAAAAACGCTTGATGTGTTTGGCTTCTCATATTATTAAAGGCTGTACAACTCTTGGTGGTACAAAATTCACGATCCGCCTCTTAAGGAGTGTGACCACAGAGCTACCACATCGCAGGGCCTACCCTTATCTGGGGACAAGTCACATTCGATCGCATTATGAGTGTTTGTCAGGAGATTTTTCTAGCTGTTTATAGTAAACTCCAAAGTACCAATTTTAAGAACTATATCAACTTAGAGACATATTTACTGCTTATGATTTCTTGGATAGTTTTCCTTGTACTCTACATAGCACGGCTTATAATAGATGTAATAGCTCTATGGTTAATATTGGTTATCTGATACAACTTGTTTGCTCATTTCGTATGGCTAGTCGGTTTATTTGAAGTTTTCAGTTGGCGCCTGTGGATATAGGTTTGCGTCAATGGGCAAGAAACAGCGCCCCTGTACAAGTACCTCAAAGCACGTAAAACTGGATTTTTGGGTTCAAGAATAAAATGGAACTTCACCAAGTTTCTAGTAGACAAGGAAGGGCGAGTCATCAACCGCTACGGGACAACCACGCCTCCACTTGCCATTGAGGTAACCGACATTCACTTCTGGCTCTCAAGTGCTCACCTCTCTGAACCACTCGTTTCACTTAGCTTCGCAAGATACTTTTCCTAGGAATTCATCGACATTCATGGCTATGTGCTATGCAGGAACACATCCAGAAAGCATTGGGAGTGGCATGATTGTCATTCTGTGGCCTATCAAAGTTACAGAAGTTGGTTTGATATGTCATGACTAGGAGACAGAATAAAGTATAAGAAAGCAACAGAAGTTTCTGTTGCTGTGACTGATTATCTGCATACCAAGTGCTTATTGTCTAAGTTAGTTCTCACAAAGGTTTTTTCTGTTAACATTACCTGATCGGGATGACCATGAATTTTTTGGTTAAGCATGTTTTAGATGTGGAAAGAAGGACCCGTTGTTAGATGAAATTCATTTGTTCTTTGAGATTCGACACATTTGGATTCTGAATATGGTTGAAGCAGATGAAGATATTTTATAGCTCATTATTGTTGAATTGATCAGCGTGGCCTGCGGTTCAATATGCTAGATACACGGAAGTCAAGTCAGGATGTTCATAATGACAAATTCCTTAAACACGCTGAGCTCTTGTGCTGTTTTAGATTTTGCTAGGAGTGGGGACACTGTGTTTCCAAATGTTTGTGATCATGGGGGACAGTATTTGTGCTGTGATGGTCCCATTCTTTGAAGAACTTGAGAAAATCTAGTCATCGGATCATCAAGAGTCAGCCGAGAAGTTCATGCGCTGGACGGCATCCTGGTAGGATTTTAGCCATGGCAAGTAATTGCTGAATTGAAAATTGTTTGGATCCTGCTCACCTGGAGTCTACATGAACATGGCTTCTGAGCTTAATCCTGCAATAAGTGCTCAACCGGCTCATGAGTCGGGACGTGGAATCTTGCTTAACTGTGTCGGCATCAACGGTGAAGTTCAGCCTGATATTTCCTATGCAGTCCATAAATGCTTGAATTCGCTCATACATGCGTGCAAAAGCTCTGTGTCCATTCATTCCTAGATGTATCAGCTCTCGGTGTTTGTTGCCTCTTTTTTTCAGGTGTAACAGAAATTTATCAGTTTAAATCGGCTTTAGTCCAGGATAGCGCGATGATGAATAACATGGCGTGTCTTGCATAGTAGTATAGAAGAAGCTAATGACGAAGCTCCATTAAGGCCGACGTGCGGATCTGGTTAATTCTAATTACAGTTATTTTTCTTGTTTCTTTTTGATCTCTTGCATCGTTATGAGGCACGACAATTTTGGATACCTCTGAAACTCCAGCCAGAAGGAGCAATAATTGATAATAATAATAAAAAAAAAAAACAACACAAAAACAAAAATTCGGCGGTTCTTTTTCGATTTGGTTAAGCTTTCGATTAAGTAAAACTTGGGGAGACTCGGGAATCTGAGACTATAAGCACTTTCTTGGAAGGCAATGTATGTACCATGTGAACATAACAAAGGTCGGGTAGTATGTCTGGATCGATTTGGCGCACCAATTCAATGCCACCTCTCTGATCCGGTTACAGGCATGCCAGTAAGAATCATTTGAGTAAGAATCGAATTTGAAATCAACACGGGTTTAATCTTTTACTCTTGGGAGAGAGAATACATGCGCACAATTCACTACGGTTTTTGTTTTACTATTTTACAAGACGGTTATTCACTTGTGATCATATAGATATCAAATGTCGTGTGAAAAATGAAAAGATTGGATTTATAAAGAATAAAGATGATTACTTTCATCTTTTCCACAAAAAAAAAAAACAAAGATGATCACTTTCATATGATTTGGTCAAAGATTTCTAGTCATGCATCTATTCTCATTTTTGGCAATTTAAGAGTTTCTGACAGGGATATTGGGGGAAGAGGAAAACTATCTCATCAATGGAAAAAAAAATTATTTACAGAGAGTTTGATTGGAGAATTTTGGGAAGAGAGAAGAGGAAATATTCCCTGAATATCTCAGGATACTAAAACGATTTAAGAAGAAAAACAAAACAAACAAATAAATGGGATTATTGTTCAAAATCCTCTCGATCGTTAGGATTCAACGCACAATTACAATGAAATAAAGCGTAAAAAATGAGAAAAAAAAATCGACATAAGATTTGTCTTAGTTCAAGGGCTACGTCTACGAGATAATTCCATTATAATTAGAACCTCGCAATTCTCATTACATCGCTAAATTATAAGCTAAAAAGAATATATTTGACAAGTAGTTATTCGTGGGCCAAAGCATAAACTACCAATGAAAAAATAGAGGCTCAAACTTTAATAGCTCTCTAGCAGCTCAGGAGCATTGCTCTCGTAACCCTCGCCCGCTCCACCATGGAGGGAGATCCATTTGCCTTCCCATTAATGAAGAGTATTTAATCACACCCCAACATTGATATCCTTACATAATAGCCCCTTAATTTTGACAATTTACAATTTACCCTCCTAAACTCCGGCATTGGTGCAAAATAACCCGTGAATTTTGATTTTTTTTTTTGTGTCATCCACTAATTTTCTGTCTGGTGATTGTTAAAGTGTTAACCTCCTTATCACACACATTGTTAATGCTATTTAAAAAAGTGAGACATGGTTAATGAAATTAGAAAGATGATATACAGTGAATCCTAGTCATATGTGAGCTTTTCCTAGTATTTTATTATTAAACATAGTCCCGTTTCCTCGAGTCGTTACTCATTAGCCCCAGGAAGAAAATCATGGGGGTGCCGACACATTGTGCAGTGAAATGGTTGATCAATCTCTCTCACGAATCCGCACGTGCACGAGTTGTACTTGTGAGACTCTCATCAAAAGAGAACAACATTCTCACCCGACAGCAAACCATGGATTTTTCTCTTTATTTCTTCCTCTTTTTTTGTTTTTTGTGATTTCGAAGAATTTCATCGCATTGAATGTCGAACAAAACCCCTCGTTGAAATCCTTTTCTGAGCACTATTCAAGTGACAGACATCCCATAAAATAATAATTCCGACACTAGATAATCTTTCATTTTTCCCAAAAATTTAATAGCAAGAATTCCATTAGAAAAGCAGTATAAAGAGATTAGATTCTCGAATGAGACTACGTAGCCACCGACCGTATCTGGCCCATTTTGATTAAGACCAAAAAGCTATCTTATCTAAAGTAGAGCCTAGTTGTTGTCGTCAAACAAATGATAGAATGGAAAATGGTCGTTCTTTGCTTCATTCTTGATTTCACTCACCACTTTCCACCATAACAAAATGTTTCCACTCTATCTTTGGAGTTAGTTAAAGAGCACAAATTCTCGACGCGGAATATAATACTAAAGTACTCCAAAGACTCAAATATAGTAAATCCAGAAGATGGTAAGACCCTTGTACAGTCCCCCAACATCACAGAGCTTTCCAAGCTCGGACCCGGTCAAGATCCGAACAACAAGAGGAACCAAACCTTCGAGGAAGAACTTTGTGGGACCCCTCCTTTTAGGGCGCCTAGATAGCTAAAGGTTATCCCTTTGCAACGTTGGAAGCTAAGCAAAGTGACGAAGCTGGCTGACTAAGCTCGAGCAGAGCTCAGGCCCGTAGGTGGTGACTGAACTCGCCATGGAGTTCAGGAGCCAGTGAGACTATCTTGATGAATGCAATAAGAATTGGCTGTTTGCTCCTAGCAGAATGCTTTGCCTGAGCTTTCAAAACTTAAACCTACTTTGCATGACTACACTTAAACGTACTTTGCGTGACTTCACTACACAAATATTCCCATTTTATCCAAATTGACACAATCCTTCTTAAACCAACTTCGAAGCTGAACCACAAGAATTCGATGTATTTAGATGGCGTTGGATAGGCGACATTCATAACCGCGACCATAAATGGACAACAAGTGACTTGAGTTCACGTGTCATGTCGTGGCAGTCTTTTATTTTAATTTTTCTTTTTTTCTTGTTGCATAGATGAAACTGAATGACACTGGCCATTCCCCATGATTTTTCATTTTCTTCAAACAACCCCCACCCCAACTTGTGGTTGAGATGCGAGGTGAAGGACCTTTCCCTCTTGCCAAACTTTACTGCAACAGATGGGCCAGGGCTGAGCACGTGGGCTTTGGGCCCACATGGTGAAAGCTCAGTTCCTTCAGCAGAGCTTGGTTGGCAATGTGTGAAACCTATCAACTCCAAAATGGGTTGACCCGTTTGTCCCCCCAAGTTGTAGGCCGCATTGATGGACTATGTTGGGTTAATGTTGAAGGTTAGGCTTTCGATTTCAAATGTCAAGGGTACCGTGCAATGTCTCAATAATGCGCGCCACGTGTGCATAATGCGAGCTATCATGATGATATCGATCGATTCGATGTCTCTCGATTGTATATTAGATGGTACTGACTATATGTCTCGAAAACGGTAACACTTAGATTCGATGTCACATTTTGTCTCATATCTTTGACTAAGAGAAAGAATGTTTTGTCAGATATCTAATTTTTTCATTACCACAGCAGCTTCAGGTAAATTATATTTAATATAAAATTTATTTCTAGAGGTTAATTTTACTGATTTGTTGTTTTCCCGAAATATCTGGTTGGTTTTAAACCTTGTTCGATGTAATTAGTCTGCACTAGTATCAAAAAAGTTGTCGTATTGATGACAAATTCATGTAGGATTTTGCAATTAGATGGTGCTATTCTAAACCACACCTTATAGGTTAATATGGTTTTCCTTCATATACTTGAAAAGGAAGAGATGATGTTCAAAGCTTAGGATCTGTAGGAGTGACTTGATTGCGTAATGTCAACATAGTTATCGGGATTGGGGGATTTTCAATTCGGATCATACAATCTTTCGGTCGATTCTAAATCTAGGCGATACATATTTATTAGGTGTATCGATAATCTCCTAAATAACAGGTGAATCTACCGATTCATCGGAGAATTTATGATATGATATGTATCTATTGACCTCGGCAATTCAATTTCGAGGTCGGCCTCGCCGCCTGACGGTGAGGGTGAGGTCGCCCTTGCCTCTAGCTAATCACCTGCAAAAAAAGAAAAAAAAAAAATAATTTGAAAGATTAAAATATAATTAAAAATTATCTTAGTGTCGAATGGAAGAGCGAATTGGTACAAATGTAAAAATTTTAGAATTAAATTGGCCAAAAAAATGTTTAGTATTGAATTGGCACAACTACAATAGATTTAAGATTTTTTTGATAATTTTCCCCTCATCCACGGCCACCTTCTTGAGATTGTGATAAGTGTTCATCTTTAGATTAGTCTTCCTCACACCCATTTGCATCCCTCAAAACTCAAATCAAATTTGTCTCTTACTCTTCTCAACCACAGTTACCTCCGGGAAAGAGATCGTCGCATGTCTCTAGGCCATGCCATCGCCAACTTGTTGTGCTGCCTCCGCGCTTGTCTTGGTTGCCAGCAATAGTGTTGTTCGTCCGAAGCTCTCTCTCTCTCTCTCTCTACTTAGTCATTTATATGTGACAAATTAGGGATGAGATTAGCACAAGTCAAGTTACATAATTAAGACATGTAACAAAATTTAATCGACGGGAGATGGTTCTTTTATCAATTAAGAGGGAGAGAAGTGGTGGCCAATATGAACTCCCTACCGTAAAAGTCCCATGTCGATAATTGAAAGTTTGATATGATTCATAAGTACCGCTCACTTTTTAGCGAGCCCGTCACCGCCGCCTCACCACATGTTAATAGACGTAGAGCTAAGATTATCATACGCAATGGCACGATTGAATCTACATTGCGAGCGAACCAAGGCTTTTTGAGACCGAGGAGCGACAGGAGGATTCACCGAACCTGTGACAAGGGGGGCTTCAAAACCCTGTGAGAGCTAGCTCTATATCAGCAAGACCAATCAAAAGCTGTTGTCGATCCGAAAAACACCCGGTTCCAATTTTATGAAAGCGGAAACTGAACCGGCGCCTTCGGGAACCACCCAGAACCGGCCAGTTTGGCCTGATTCAGTTGGTTCCCGGTCCGGTCGGTTTCTTTTGCACACTCCTAGAAGTTGCCAGAACGAGAATAAGATTTACCCCACGCCTAGAAACAAGACAACCGAATTAGTAGCCTCTAATCCTTAAAAGAAAGAAAGCATTGTTGTTCTTTTTCCCTACACCAGGTGGATAACAGCAACCATCGTGCTATCTTTCGGAAACGGAAATGACAAATGCTGCCCGTAATGATCAGGCGGCGAGGGCTTATCCAAGTTTCGGGGGAGAGACAGAGGATGGCCCTCGACAGAGACGAGCCGCTATTAGAGAAGATGACCAGCCCTTTTCATGGGGACAAGACCAGCGGGCAAAAGATCAAATCTTTGAACCACCTCCAGCCATGCCATTATCACTTCCATTTGGCCGATTGAGCTCCTGCAAAATTTCCTGACTCGGATCCGACTCGCCGGTCCGGCTCGGTGGGCCCTCTTTCGTCGCCCACCACAGGGGTCTCCTCCTTCATCTCTCTCTCTCTCTCTCACCCTCTCTATATATATTGACCCAAAAGCCTCCATTGCTCGCTGCCTCAGCACAGCACAAGCAGGGCAAACCAACTTTTGCTCAGGAAAAGAATCGAAACCCATCTTCTTTTTCCCTTTAAATTTCTGTGGGTTTTGGGCTGTTGGGGTGTGAGAGAGAGAGAGAGAGAGAATGGGACGGACCAACTCAAGCGCAACAAACACAGTGAGGACGAGCTTGAAGCTGCGTTCATGGCAGAGGTGTTGCTCGGAGCACATCAGAGAGCAGAGGGCTCGTCTCTACCTCGTCTGGAGGTGTACGGTCATCCTCATCTGCTGGCAAGATTGATTGGGAAAAAGACGAAGAAGAACGAAAAGGAATCCGAATCAACTAGATAGATAGACGAAGTGAAGCTGTTGAGCCGGGGAAGGCTTTTCTTCTCAAGTGCAGAAAGCTCTGAAAGTTCCAACGAATGTACAGCCTCTGTTTTTTGTTTATAAAGTGTGGTCGGTTAAGGTTGACTCAATGGTGACTCGATTAAGTATAAATTATCGCAAGCTAAACAGAGAGGGGCGACTTAAGCTTCTTCTTCCTTTTCTTCTCTTTCTTTCATTGCCATTTTTATTGTATTTTTGCTGATACAGAGTCCAGCAAACCTTTGAGGGAGAGAGAGAAAAAAAAACTTCTATCTTCACAGAATTTTGAAAATAAATAAGGAGCATACTAAATCTCAGAAAATTATGAAAGAAATCATAGCTCTATATCTCAATATATAAGTATTGATAGTCCGATGGAAAATCGAATCGGTAATCGTGACTCGTGAGGTTCTAATTTGAAAGATATCGAGCGGTTGGCATCAGATAAAAGGTTAAAATCTAAATTTCACAAAGAAAAAAGGAACCGATGGAAATCGGATTATTTAGGGAGTTCTAGGGCTCTTGAGGGATTAATTCACCCTCAATCATTTGTTAGCATACGTGAGTCTAATTCCTATACACAAAGAGCTTGCGGCGATCGACCCAAATGGATAGAAATAGAAGGTTCTTGTGTGTGATTTGGCATACAGCATGAATTTTATTTTTACTCAAACCAAATATGAACAAGCTCTATAAATCCTATAGAACCCATCACTCGGTGGATCTATCCTCGTCCCCACCTTGTCCGCACCACCGTTTGGTGCGTGCTTAAAGTTTACTTTATGATGTTTAATGAATGTACTCTTTTTAGTTGATGAAATTTCGATCATTACTTGTCATCCTCTTTACTTATCTCCCTCTTAGACATAATCATTGAGATCAATGGGGGTATTTATTATTCAGTTCCCGCCATAATTAAGTCTGCCTAATAGTTTGCAAAAAAAAAAAAAAGAACTGTTGCAGCCTAATTAAAAAAGATGAGACTAAGTTCACCGATTGCCATGAAAACCATACCAAACTAGCCACCGGTTCGATCGGGTATCGGCTGGGCCAAGAATGGAAAACGGATTTCTGTCCCGAACTTTGACTCGACCAATTCAATCGAGACAGCCAGGGGGTAAAAGATGAGTTGACAACTCATCGCTTTTACTACCCTAGAGCTTCCCTGCGATGCGCGTATTCTCATAGGTTCTCGACTTAAGGAGCCGATCCCAAGATGTCAATGGTCCAACCCGCCCAACTATATAACAGCTGCACGCAAGTACACCAAAGAGAGTTTATGCAGCAACGCAGCTTGTTTCCTACTGAATCATAACATCCTAAGTTGCTTGCTATGTTCACTGCAAACTTCATGTCTTAGCGTTCCTCAAGGATCTACTCTGCTCCGCCGTATGAAGAGTACCCGCGCTTTTACGTCCACGCTTCAAATGACCCGAAAAAAGGGAATAAAATCGCATCGACCCATTTACCACAAAAGATTCACGTTTGGGAGACTCGGAAGGTTATCACCTTTTTTCTACACCGGGACCATGCCAAGGTTCTAACCTCTTTCTGGCTTTCAACTTTGGTTCCCCTTATGGCAAAGATCATAGCTTTTCTGGCTTCAATTTATTTCCTACAATCCGGGCATGGCAGACGCGAATAGCTCTTACATCAATTTAAAACATACTCGATTTAGAAGAAAAATTCAGAGCAGCGTCGACTAACCTCGCAAAACAAACCGACTTTTCCTAAAGAGGATCGATGAGTGAAATACTCTCTAGTACACATGTCATGCTTTCCAAAAGCTCTAGTAGTGCTGGGATTACCGAATAGTAACTATAGGAATGCTGTACAGCAATATTCAGAGTCGTCGTCCTTATTTAAGCTATACATAAAAGAGAAAGAGCTGCACCTAAAGTCCTAAAACATGATTTAATCGCAGGGTGCTAACTGCTAAAAGATTTCTACCAGTGTATTCAAAACAACCCAGATTCTCCAATTATTCAGCAAAAGGGACCGAAAAATAAACAATTGAAAAACCTCCCCGAGTTCATCAATGGCAACCTTGGATGTCTGATTCGGAGCCCCTAAATTCTCCATTAGCAGTCGGGCTCAGAATCCCGTTGCCGAATTCAGTGTCCTTATCAAAGAACTCCCACCCTAAATCTGTAAGCTCTTTCAGATCGACTCTGCTTTTCTCCTCTTCGAAAGTTGTCTCGAGCAGTAGGTCCTTGATCATGGCTGTCTCAGCAACCTTGTTTGGCGTCCAGCATGTTTCAGCTTCGTCAAGAATTGGATTCGAGGACGTGCTTTTCCGAGAAGAGCTTGATGAGGCCAAAAGGCAACTAGTTTGGCTAGAGGAAACAGATTTACTTAGGGGAACCCGCTCATCAAACTTCTCTTTAAGGAACTTCACGTCCAGACAAATAACCGATATTTCGCCTCTGCAGATATGACTCAATGAGTTTTCGAAACTCTAAATATTTGGTTATATGATAATGATCACAGCATGAGGAGATGCAGGCATCTAAGGGATGTGTGGCTAGTAATATTCTATGCACATCAACATCCTAGTTCCTAAGCTCAACTCAATCCATCAAATGAGCACACAAAAATCGAGAATGACTTTGAGTCCCCCCGCTAAGGCAAAATAGGCAAATGTGAAAACAGAGAAACAAGCATCACTTGACTTCATGAACTGAAAAAACATAAATTTGAAGATGAAGAGGGACTTGGAAGCAATATCATCACAGGCATTTATCAAAAGTGCAAACTAAAAGTTACTCTTTCACAGATAATGTCAACCTTAAAGCTACCCATGCCAAAGTAGTACATTATTCATATATTACAGAGGATTGTTTATACTTGATAGCCAATATCAGAAGATAGGCAGAGCACTTAAAAACCAGGAATGTTAAGCTGGCACCCAATATAAGAACTTATGTGAATGCATATGCCCGTAGGAGACCAAGACATAAAGTGAAAGATGTGAGAAAGACCCCATAATCAACTGTACCACCGTAACAGTTTTTTTATATAATCAAGGATAGAACAACCTCCAGATTACAGCTACAGAAATTCACAAGTGCTCATACAGCATTTTAGGAAATCGATTGTAAGTCCGGATTCTCAATCTGTATTCACAAATTCCCATATATAAGGTGCTGATTCAAGGCAGAAGGTTCAATTGAGGGATCTCTACAAGTATTGGCCTAATGAACTGACAGCTGATAAGAGTCCAGAGAGCAATGAAAATATCACACCCACATTCACAAGCAAAGTTCAGAACTTAGGACCCATCCGTGCATGAACTTAAGTATTAAATGCTTACTGCAATATGTCAACAATTTGCCCCTTCTCCATAAGAAACTCCCTCAGCTGCAGCAATCAGATGAAATAGGTGCAATCAGTAGTTTATTTATTAGTCTAACCTTGAAATTCAGAATGCAATCAACAGTACACAAACAAGAAGTTACCTTGGAATTCTCCTCCGCCTCTTCTTGTAGTACTTTTGATTCTTGAACAACCACCTCCATTATGGCTTCTTGTTCGGCTAGAGCGCTTCGTGCCTCTTCTTCTTTTTCCTGCTTTTCATTCTCAGCAGCTTTCATCACCTCCTCAGCAGCAGCAAGTCTAGATTCAAGAGCTTCACGCATCTTCAAAACAAAACAAATCAAGACAGCAGACATGCCAATATGATGCCCATAATATGAACAACATCAGCATTCGCATTAAACTGATAGGGTAGAATGTGTTATCCTTGAATAAATATATACTACGACCATGTGGCAAGAATATAAGGCAAGTCGTAGGCCACAGACCAGCAAGTTCTATACAATTATCCAAAACCTTTTTTGCTTAACTGTGGCTAAATTATAACTGCATTATATTGTAACAATGCCATGAAACACTAAATGTTTGTTAATAGTATTTAAAGCTACAAAACCTAAAGCTATATGAGGGAGTTTTCTAAAGATGTTAAACTATTGGAATTTTGAAGATGTTGCAGGTATGAGATGTTTGCCAAACACCTTAGTAAAGCTACAACAATCATTTTCACAATTGAAATTGCTGCGGAAAACCTACACCAAACAGTTTCTGAATCTATCATGCTAGTCAACCACACACACATACAACATCATATTTACGTGTCTCCTACATTGTTGTGATCCAGAAAGAGAAGTTATGATCTCCACATCCCAAAATTTGAATCTTGAAAACTTCCAATTTTAAGCAAGATAGCTGCTTTAAGAAGCATATTCACTCGTCAAGTCCTACAACCAATGAGAGGCATACATGAATTTATCTAAAGCCACCCAATTTAAGCAAGTAGCTGCTTTAAGGCATATTCACTGTCAAGTCCTACAACCAATGAGAGGCATACATGAATTTATCTAAAGCACACCCAATTTATATGCAGAGATATTAACTTCATCGATTAGCAGAATATGTGATAGAAATTTATTTTCCACCTTTGTCCATTAGATTCTGCAACAGAAGCTTGGCTTCACAAATCACGACATTGTGGTAAACTTAGATCGGTTAATTCCCCACAAATGATTAGCTTTACACATGATAATAGGAGATGTAGGAAGTACCTCATCAAGAATAGCAAGAGACTTGTCTCTTTCATCTGACAAGCTGCGCAAACGAGATTGTAGTTCCCTGACTTCAGTTGCTAAAACTGCCTTCTCCCCATACACTTCTCCAGCATGCTGCAAATATAAGATATGATAAGCAATTCTATCCACTCTGAGAATAATCGTTTCATATTCTGCTATTTAAAGAAGGCGCAACCATATCGTTAGCTTCCTTGGCATGTGCCAGCATCTTTTTCAGTTCTTCAACCTTGCTTAAAATATCAAGACCTCCCATAGCAGCTTCCTCTTTGGCTACTTCTGCAGCTTTCTCCTGCTCTTCAACTTCCTTCATCATGTTCATAACCGATTCCATTGCTGAGAACAAAGTTTTCTGCGACAGCAGTAGAGCTTCTGATTAGTGCTTTCAATTAACATAGAGCGAACACTACCGATTTGGTTTAGACAATGTTAAGCACCTTATTATTCTTCGCATCCTCGATGATCTCTTCAAGAAGTTCAACACTGCAAATCTGTCCAGAGCGAGTCATGTTCAGTGGAGGATCATCATCCATCTCAACAGTGTCAGTGCAACTGAGTCCTACCTTCTGAGCAACAGCACTAGATTCAAATTCTACATTCCCATCAGCACAGTTATTTCCGTGAGCATCAGTATCAATCTCAGATACGCAGCTTGGAGTCTCTGAGGAATGCTCTTGAGGAGACAGCAATGCCAGTTCAACATCAGCATTCTCAACCTCAGACAAAAATGTTTCCAAGTTAGAGCTCTTTTCACCAACACCAGCATCAGAATAACTAGAACCGTTCGAATCAATATGCAAACTGCTGCTCAACCAGCCACTTTCACAGCTTGAAGTGAGTGGCACCAGATGAGAACTTGAAGTGGTGCCATTAGTAGGGCCAGGCTCCTGAACTTTTTTGGACACTAGCATAGGCGCCTGAACTTTCTCCATACCTAACAAAATTAACTCTTCACCATCAGCATTTCCATATCCCTCATTGTTGTCAATAGCAACACATGGATGCAAACCAGAATGTTTCCAGACTTCAGAACTTTTATCTGCTTGAACGACACTCATTTCTTGACTACTTTCAGATACAATCAAGGCTTCATTATCAATAGCTCTACATGGATCATCATTCCCATCATTTGCATCGTAGAAAGGACCCTCATCACCAAATGTAGAATCGGCATCCACAGAATTGCCTGCACTGTTAGCAGCATTACCAATTCCATTAGACACGTCTTTCGTCTCCAAAGAACTGACAGTTACCCTCTTAGACATATGTCGGCGCCTTGATAATGAAGCTTGCTCATCAGATTCAACTTCACCAAGATAAGCACAGAAGTACAAGTTAGGCATTATATGGGATTAAAACACACAGAAAGATTGGAAAAGCAGAGCAGAGAAATGGCCCATTGTTTTAGAACATTTTAGTGACAACTTATTGCCATGTTGGAAAGGAAAATTCTGTCACCTTCTCCATCTGATTGGCCAAGTGAACTCATATTCTCAGAGCGAGAATCAGCAATTTTTGCCTTTTGTACCATATGAGGAAGAACTTCAGAAAGAATGACTTCCACAGCTGCATCAGCATCTTTAGGATGCTCAATAGCAACCGCTTTCAGCAAGCGCGCATCGAGCTGTGGATAGAAGAGTGAAAAAGTGAACAAGGACGTGAGAAATACAATGCTCCCACCAAAATTTTATCCAGTAAATAGCATGGACAAAATAATTTAACCAAAAGAAATGTCTGAAGTGCAATATTTGACAGCATCAAAAATTTCAATGCATAAGGAAAACACAAACATCCAAACATCAAGAAAATCGACATTTGAGCTGATCAATATTTTCAATGAACACATCCATAACCTGTTTGCACAATAACAGAAGAGTCTACAGATATCTGAAATTATAAACGCTCCTAACTACATAACTGCAATACACACCTGTGGGAATAGTTCCTGTAGGCATTGGTAAACAGCAGCAAAACCCATCTTCAAAAGCTACAGCCTGCATTATACGAAATCGAGATCGTAATGAGAATTGACAAACAAAAGATTGAGAAACATATAGCAAGCAACAAGCTGAAAGTGTTAAACCATAGCAACAGAACAACTATAAAAAAAAAAAAAGTGCCTGATCCCAAAAAAATGTAAGAAAGAAATACAAGTGCAAAAGGCAGAAGTAAGCACAAAGGAGAGCAAGGCAATTCAAGAATTTCTGCTCGTCCCTCGGACACACAAGAACATATTACACACAACCCATGAGGGGAAAAGTAACATAATTCTACACGCCCATAATTTTCAATGACAAAGAATTCCATTCAATACATAACGTAAAATAAAACCCTCTGTGGCAACCCAAAAAAAAAAAAAAAAAAAACCAATGTGAATCTACCAGCCCAGGGTACCAAAAGGCAGCCAACATCAAACTCAAGCAAACCGCATTGGATAAACAAATTGGCCTTTGAAACGCCAAAATCCACTCACCCACGCCGGCAACCCTAATCACACATAGAGAAAGAGATCAACGGTCACGCTCCGTTCGATTAGAAGATCGCAAACAAAACAACCTCAAAAAACCCAACAAAGAAAGAAAGATAAGGATACAAACAATCAAAGCAGCCCTCCGAAACGATCAAACCACAGACGAGAAAAGAGGCGATAACGAATTCCAGTCCTCACTTTCGCCCTTTCACACTCAAAATTCTAGCGCTCCGTGTGCTTTTTTCCCCCTCTGAATCATCATCATCGGTCACACAAAAAGGGACGAACGGGGGAAAGCGAAACTGCATGGAAAGCGAGAGAAATCGTACTGACCTTCGACAGCCACACACAGAACAGTCTCCGGTAGAGCGAGAGAGAAAGAGAGACAGAGTACTTGTATTGTGATGATCGGGTCGGGGCCGTCGCTTTCGTCTAGCGTAGGAGACTTCCGCAGCTAAGGAACTCGGTCCCTCTTTGTAATTACGGAGTCGGTCCGAGGGCATTTTCGTCAGAGGAGATGTTCGACTGAGATCGACCCTTCGTTTTCCATCCATCTCCTTTTGCTTCTGGATTAAGGGTTTGCGTGGTCTCGTTGACCTCGGACTCGGCTTCCTGGTCAACGCAACACGGAATCCTAAATAGCATCGCCGTCCTTAGTTGTGTTTTAATCACGCGGCGCTCGTAAATTATCTCGCCTTCGGATCGCGGTTCCCACGTCATGATGACGTCATGGATTCGAACGATCCCGACAGCCGGCTTATAACGGCAGGATATTGATCGAGGGACGAAATCGCGATTGAAAATACACCGAATCTCAAACGATTTGTTTTCCTCAGGTGTGTCGGTTTGTTTATTTTCGGTTATATTCTTTTTATTGAGAAAATTACCAAAAAATATCATAAATATACGGATGTTAAGTCGTCCAGTTAGCGATCAAATTGATCGGAAAGATTAATTTGACAAATTATTAAAATGTTTAAAACTAAATAGGTCAAATTAAAAGATTTATTAATGAATTGACATATATGCAATAATATTATGGATTTTTTTTTTTGTAATTATCAAAAACTCTTGGGAGAACCCAAACTACTCTGCATATAACAAAACTACTCAGCTTATAATCTCTGAAGCTGCCCTCGCCTCATTAAAGCTCTTGTGGAGATGAGAACCTTAGTTGGTATATATATAAACTATCCTCAAACAACGTTCTATTGGTTTAATTGCACACTAACAATCTTACATTTATCTAATTGCCTAGTGAAATAATTCTATAATAGACTTTGGGCAATTGTTATACCAACAGTTTTTTTTGGATTACGAAACATAAATAATAAATAATTAAAAATTATTGTGGGGTATACTCTTTGAAGATTCTTTGGCTCACAAACTATTGTTATTTTCACAAATTATCCAAAGATTGTGATACTTAAGAAAGTCCAATTGCCTAATCACAAATCTATCGCATCGTTATAACAAGGAAACCTATAAGAGAAGTATTAAATCTATAGCATTTGTGTCAATTTAGTCATAAAACTTTTGGCCTGGAATTAATTCTGTTTTTTTCAGTTAATTTTGGTCGGATATTACTTATGTGATGTGGATATTTTTTAAATAAATTTTGAATTTTTTATTTTTTTATTCCTTTCTCTCTCTTTTTCTCTCTCTCTCCCTCTCTCTCCCTTTTTTTCTTTTTTTCCGATGGTCGGGATGGCCATGGCCGATGAGGGATGGCATCACTTGAGCGAGGGTGGCCCTTGTCGCCACAAGTAATTGTCAACCTCGCTAGAGCGAAGGTGAACATTGATGAGGCCAACCATCGCCTTGGCGACGCTCGGTGAGATCGCCCTTGCTCGGGCGTCGCCACGGGTGACCATTGGCCTTGCCTAGGCAAGGAGCAGCCTCTTCATATGTCACCTAAGCCAAGGTAGCGCCGTTAAGTGTCGTCAAGGCCGGGCGAGGCTTGGTGAGGTTGCCCTTGCCCACTCGATGCTTGGCCTCACCGACATTCACCCTCGCCCTAGCGAGGCCAATGATCACCTGTGGTAGTGAGGGCCACCCTCGCTCAAGCAAGGTCAGCCTTCGTCCATCGGAAAAAATAAGAAATAAAAGAAATAAAAATTTCAAAAATTTATACAAAATGTCCACCTTAGTAATAATCGGTCGAAATTAGCCGTAATGACTGAAGTGGGTCCATGTCAAAAAATTTAAGACTAAATTAACATAATTAAAAATTGGGATTAAATTGCATTTATGAATTAAGTTTCGGATTTTTTGGACACTTTTCCCATTATAATGTACCAATTTTATTATGTAACTTGTTTGGTCCATCAACTTTCTCCACTCTTTCGGGACGCAAAAGATGGTATCGCTTGTTATTTCACAGTCATCCACCACTGTCGTTCAAGGTTGAGGTTGGCCTTCCGACCAGCCAAAATGGTTCATTCCAACCCCGTTTGTGACCTCACAAATGACGTCGTGAAGTTGAAATTGGCACAGGCGGTCCCCCGCAACAGCACCGACGAACTAAACCCCAGCCTCATCGACATGAGGTCGAACTGCAAAAGGTTGTCCTCCATTTGGTGCCCTCCGATCGCAATCGCGGCCCGTGCCTTGGCCCCGCCGTCCACGAGTCCCAGGCACCACACATCCGTCTCCTTCCTCTCGATCCTCACCATTGAATTCGCCCCCAGCACGCTCCAGAACACGTCCTCGCTCTGCATCACCAGGTCGATCGCCGGCACCGCCGGGCCTGCGCGGGTGCTGGCCACATATTTGGCAGAGTAACACAAGCTGAACGGCTTCACCGGCCGTGTCGCGGTGAGGTTGAATGCTGTGGAGGCCTCCTGTTCGAACGCCTCCGCGACTGCCCTGTAGATGGAGGTCTGGAGTGCGGTGTACGGCAGGACGGTGCTGATCAAGGTCCCGCCGTGACCGCTCTCCGGGTCGATCGCCAGCAGAGTGGCGTTCAGCGGTACGGCCTTCCCGTTGACCCTGACAGCTGTCACCCCGACGTAGTACTCGGCCGCCGGGTCCAGCGCGTATGTGATCACGGTGTCTCCAAGTGGGTTCAGAAGGATCGGCGTATAAGTAAGGCCCCTGGAAAGGTCTATCCCGGGGATGAAGTTGTACGGCCCAGCCGTGCCCACGAAGGTCACGCCGGCGGCTGATCGCGAACCAGACAGGCACAACGCAAAGCACCGCGGCAAGGACAGGGCCTTGGTGACCTGCACGGGAAGGGAGACATTGGAGAACCCGAGCGCGGCGAGGCCGGAGGTCCCCTTTGGGAATTCGGCGAGCAGGTCGGGCTTGGCGCAGGAGAAGAGGAAGTCGGGCATGACGTCCACGCGCCCCAGGCTCGACCCGTCGGTGGAAGGGAGGCCGAGGGCGTCGAGGAGGGCGTTGTCAAGGCCGACCTTCCGGGTGAGGGGGTTCTCAGGGAAGTACTCGCAGGTGTCGTTGGAGCAGGTGGGGCCGGGTGGGCGGTCGTAGCAGTAGCCGCAGGCGAGGGAGTCGAGGGGGACGCAGACAGAGAAGTTGCAGGGGATGTGGCGGTAGGTGGCGGAGGAGGAGTCGCCAGAGTAGCAGTCGACCCAGGAGAAGCGGCCGCCGAGGTGGAGGAGGAGGTCGAGGCGTCGGGGAGGGGTCCTCAGGTAAACGGAGAGGGTGTATAGGAGGGTCGTGCGGTCCTTTCGGATCGCCGAGAGTAAGGGCAAGGACGACGGCGGCGGTGGCGCGGTGGAGAGCGAGAGTGTTGGAGGAGCAGCGAGAGAGATGATGGGGATGAGGAGGAAGAGGGCGAGGACATGGAGTGGCATTGTGTTCGTTGGGTTGAGTTTCTGTCGGTGATGGGAAAAGGGGCTTTGTACGAGTTCCGTTAAAAGAGCAGGAGCGAAATGCCAAAGTCCACTTCACTGTGCGGCGTGCGCTGCACTGACCCACCGGATCGGCAACATGATCGGCATCTTTGTCCCTGGCTTTGGACTATTGAATCGAATCGCCTAGTTGTGGCATGAATTCTGTGACCAAGCACTAGGGCACAAGCATAAAAGTCAGTCACTTTAATCGCCGGTCCAATATGCACCGGGCGCGATAACGCGTTCGATGCTCATGCTCGACTGCTTGACGTGCAGTATTCACGAAGAATCGAGTCCGTGGGCGTAACGAGGAGATAGATTGTGGAAACAGAAGGACGATCGCACACATTGCGTGTTTTTCCTTGAGAGGTGCCGGTGCACTGTACAGTATGTACTAGGCAACTAGTTTTTCAACACAACTTTCTTGTAATAGGTCCCAGCAATCTAACAGCTTCCGTATTACGCGCTTCTCTTCTGTGCAAAATTGAATAAATATGCGAAAATAATATAATGGAAAGAAAAATACTATGGGTAGTTACCTGAGAAGAAGAAGTGGGCAGTTGCTTCGCGAGTGGAGGAAGCGGATGATAGGGTCGCCAGCCCTCGTTTGGGGCCGGTAGGGGTCAGCCGGCGACCCTTGCCGGCCCCCAATCCTAAAAAATATGCAAGAAAGGGAAAAAAAGGAAAAAAACCAAAAAAATATTTAAATAATATTAAAAAATGCTTATGTCAGCTAATGCATTGCTTGTGTAGGACAATTAACATCAACGTCGGCGATTTTCGATCAAAATTGATCGAATTGACTCAATTGACACAAATACAAAAGAGTTGGGACTAAATTGGCATAAATACAAAAAATTTAGGACTGAATTGACATAAATACAAAAAGGTTTATGATCGAATTGGCATCAATACAAAAGGTTTATGATTGAATTGATACAAATGCAAAGGTTTATGATCTTTTTTGAGCTCTCAATTTTAATATCATCTTTAACCAACTTCTCATGATAAAAGCTTGATTCCAATACTCGTGGTTCTAAATCTAGAGAGTTGTCCCAAAAAAAAAAAAATCTAAACTTTTTGTGTGGTGAAAAATTCAGTCTCAAACTTTTTAATTATGCCAATTTAGCCACAAATCTTTTGGCAATTCTTCAATTCAGTCATAAACATTTCGATTTTGCCAATTTAGTCCTTAACATTTAGAATAATTTTCGATTTAGTCCTAAACCTTTTAATGAATTACCAATGTAATTATTTTAGCTAATTTTGATCGAAAATCGGCGACGTGGCTAGTTCGATCACGGCCGCCGTCTTATGTGGCGTAGCTGCACGCTAACGTGAACAATTTTTTTTTAAGTTTCCTAAGCTTGTATTTGAATTTTTTATTTTATTTTCCTTTCTTCTTCTTTTTTTCACCTTAAGAATCACGCTCGGAATCAAGAGGCTGATCGTTCGATCGATACCTACACACGGAACCAATAAGATAAAATTGCATTGACACATGAAGTTCTAATCCAAGCCCAAGACAAGCCCAAGCCCAATACCAAGACCATGTTCAAGCCCAAACCTTAACTAAGTCTCTGAGACCCGCCCTCTCCTCTCTCTCTCTCGATCTCGACCAGTGAGTAGAAAAACTAGTAAGTAAGCCCCGAGTCATCGTCTTCCTCGCGAACAGGCGACCATGAAGCTCGTCAGGTTTTTGATGAAGTTGAACAACGAGACTGTCTCCATCGAGCTCAAGAACGGGACCGTCGTTCATGGCACCATCACCGGTCTCTCTCTCTCTCTCTCTCTCTCGCTCGCTCGATCGATCGAGATCGACTTTTTCCCCGTATAGTTCAAGATATAGCTCTGCATTCAGAGAGAAAGCCTAAAGGTGTTTAACTTGCGTCGCTAGAGGGAAGAAGCGAAAAAATTTGTAGTTGACATTAATTTAGACGTACCGGTAAGTATGTTCGGGCACTTCCTGGGAACAGTGCGCTGATGGTGTGAATGGGGGTGAGAGTGATTGTTAAAGTTGCAGGATTTAGTTCTTCCTTCTGTGGAAGAGGTCCTCAGTGGCCTTTGAATTGCATCCACAAGCGACCAGTTCATGTCTTTACGTTTGGAGGGCGTGTCGTGGATAGGTTGAGTTCTTTCCCAATTTCCTACCAGCAAGATATAGCACGTGCTATTTTTGGCTACAGCTACACTAGCTACTGCTCGTTCCAAGGAAATGGAAAAATGCTCTTTTCATGTTCTTTATGTTGTTTTACTCGTCTTCCGTGCATTTTTTTCCTTCCTCTTGCAACATATTTCTCCCTAATAATGACTCATGATGTGTGCTGAAAATGCTCTTTTCATTGTTGTTTTTGTTGTTCTTCCGTGCATTTTTTCCTTCCTCTTGCAACATATTTTCCTAATAATGACTCTGATGTGTGTTTTAGTGTTAAGAGAATGTATGCAAATGCTCATTGTTTAAGATCTTTGAGCCTTATGGAACAGTTTGTGTATGTGTAGGTGTTGCATTCAAGAGTTATCCTTTTCTTTCAGGCGTTTTAAGTGAGTTGTCTTGTTTGTGTAATTGGATTTTGTTTTAAATTTGTCAATGTCGTAGTTCCAGTTTATATGGTCATATTTCAGCACGATTACCCTGTGCGCAATTGGGTGAAATTCTTTTTCTACTTGATTTTGTTAATCAGTAAAGGCCCTCTCTGTGATGTTGGATGCCGATGATAATATGTCTTCATGGAACTTGAAGAAGCATGATAAACATACATCAAGACTACTGTTGGGTGTATAGGAACATGTCCATTCCTTTTTGAGAATCCTACAACCAAGGATGCACATGTCCATGCATGAATAATTGTGGTTCACCATCTAGTCCGCCAAATAAAATGGACTTCCATTCGGTTGCTTTACTTATGAGTCGAGTTGAAGATGCTAGAATACTACTCCTTGGTAGTGGGACATGAACTTATACAACTTCTTTGGCCTTGGGATCATTAGTATAGCGAAAGTTGTTTAAGTGGATGTGATCTCTGAAATATGTTAGTTCTCGATTAATTTCTATGGCACCTGGAAGAAATTTTATTGGGAATCATACAATCTCAGACTAAGAAACATTCCAGCTATAATCTCTTGCGGTGGTGTGATTGGTTGAATGCCTAGCTGGATGTTCGATGGAGGATACAATTTCGATGACCTCTACTCTACCTAAGTTAAGCTGGGGCTCCTTTCTTGCTGGACCTTGTCTCTAATTATCTAAACCTCAATATGTAAAGGGGTGATGAAACAGGGGTACGTTGAAGTTAAAACCTCCCTGTGTTAACCGAACAAACTAAATTGACACTCTGCAAAGTGAAAGGACCATAATTGAAAGGGAGTGGAAGTTAGAGATTGTAGAATTTATTTGGCCAAAGAATTTGTTCATTTCGGTTATTAAGGTCTTTGATTCATATGTTTCTACAAGGAGTTATGCTGGATGGTATTGGCTTAGATCACTCGAGCATGCTGAAGTCGTGGCATTTGTTTGAAGCGTTACTGTTTCTGCTCCTCTAGATTGAAGAAGTTGACGAAATTTTGTAATGGTGATACTGTGTCATGCCTTAACTTCACTTGTTATCAAATGACTTAATTTCTTGTCGTTAATACTATTTGTCTAATTCTTGTAGTTAAAACTATTTGCTTCAAGAAGTATGCAATCGTGTACTGATGGTTATATAGAAGTAAAGAGATTTGTCTTCAATAACGTCCTATTTGTGAATAGTACTTGTAAAAAAGAACCTATATAGAAGGAAAGAGATTTGTCTTCAATAGCGTCCTATTTGTGAATATTACTTGTAAAAAAAAAAAAAACTATGTAGAAGGAAAGAGATTTGTCTTCAATAACGTCCTATTTGTGAATATTACTTGTAAAAAAGAACCTGCTTCTAAAAGTCATGAGATGCAAGACTGTTCTGACCAGAATACAGTGTTGTCTCGTCACAGGTGTTGATATCAGCATGAACACTCATCTGAAGACTGTGAAACTTACTCTGAAGGGGAAAAATCCTGTGACTCTTGATCACTTGAGTGTGAGGGGTAACAACATTCGCTACTACATCCTCCCTGACAGTTTGAATCTAGAGACCCTATTGGTAGAAGAGACACCAAGGGTCAAGCCCAAGAAGCCAACTGCAGGTATGCGAGCTACAATTTTAATTTGTTGAAATCGTTCTTTACTTTATGTGCTTTAATCCTCTTTTCTTTTTACATTCTGCCATGTTATTAACCATTGTGCTGCTTGCTATGTCAGGGAGGGCTTTGGGACGTGGTCGAGGCCGAGGCCGAGGCCGTGGACGGGGGCGTGGACGTTAACTCGTCCCTGTGTGAGCAAGCAAATTGTGTTTACATTGCCTTAGTGGTTTGGAGGTATCTTGGTTGTTGATTCAGGCATGAAGAGTTTGGAGCTGCAATTCATTTCATTGCTCTACTTCATTGAAACTGTAGTCTCCCTCGATTGTGGATCTTAATATTCTGAAGTTTGTAATATAGAGTACTATACTTAGCCTCTTTTGCGCAACAATTAGCTATGACAGACAAGGATTCTAAATCTGTTGCAGCTCGTTCTTCTTGTGCGCATGCCTCTCTCGCCAGATCGAAGTTTCCATATTAATGGTACGGTGAAGACAATTGGCTTAAGTGTTTACTTGATTATGTTGCCTATACTGATAATGATAACGGTCTACAGGTCGATCATTTGGTCAGTTAAGAAGGCAGTGGGCAAACTTCTATCGGATGTTGAAACCTTGAATTTTTTAGGCATAATATTGTAGCCACTGGTGAGGGTTTTCAAAACTCTTCTTTTGTTTTCCGCAGCTAGATTGGTGAGTAGCCTAACTGACTTAGATCCTTTTTTGCTTGTATAGATTAGGCTAGAGATCTCGCGTCCAATGGCTATGCAATTCCCACAGGGTTCAAAAGAATTCTTACTTGACTCCGGTTTGCATGGACCCAGTACGTCCGGATCGTTGAATTTTCTTATACTGAGAAAATTCAGTCGATTTCCACTAGGTCCAGTGTCATGGTTTCTAATTCTTAGTCCTTCATTTCTCTATATTACCAAGCCGCACGTTAGTAGCTTCTGCCGACTTGTATTGTTTTCTTTCAGTATGCAATAAAGGGCAATGAAATGAATAGTAGCTCAATGCAACTAGTTCATTAGACGAATCTAACAGGACTATGGCCTCGCTAAAGTTTCCCCTTTTACTAAACTGGTGTGAAAAATTTCTTTATCATGAGGTGGAGAAACATTAGTCGGCCCCCCGACTGCGTCATTTTCATAATTTGCATGTGTGCGACAGGGCTGTTGATGTAGATGCAAGCAACCTAACAAGGACCGAGGGAGGAAAATCGTTCATGATCAGTTTGTTGGTGAGGAGTCAGTTTTAAGGGTCATGGCCGAAACAATCTTGAACTGGACAGATGATGTTTTGGTTAGGTGGACTGTCCCTTGCATAAAATCAGAGGGATTTTGTGGGGGACCTCCTCCTAAGATCTCCTCTCAATTGAAGTTCTCCAGTGTGTTGTGCTTGTGGATACAGTGTTAGCCAAAAAAAAAAAAAAACAGAAAATGAAAGATCTCTAATTCTCTACATGACCTATAGGAGCAAAATAAATGTGAAAGAATGTTTGACTGCGTCTATAGGACCTATCAGTTTCATTCAATTTTTGAAAATGGAGGACTAATATATTTATGTTCACGGTATCTAATTCAATGAAAATTCTGAATAGGAACCTGCTTCCCTTTGAGGGAAAATCTAATATGAACTCGGTATCGGTGTACCGCGATTCGATCGCTCGATCAGGCGTAGTTCCAGTTCTTCCAATGACTAAAATGTTAGGACAAGATTCTTCAGATTGAAGCCTCAAGGGAATAGCACATCTGAACCATCGAATGCTCATGGCCGAGATATGCTCCTTCCTTTTATGTCATTTTTATCTTTTATCTCGCTCTCTTTTTCCCCTCTAGACTTGGACCATATGACCGCATGGTGGGCCGACTGCCGCGAAACAACCGCCGCTCGGCCGCAAGTTTCGTTCCAT
Organism: Rhodamnia rubescens; assembly: GCA_021437795.1. Classification (NCBI taxonomy): domain Eukaryota; kingdom Viridiplantae; phylum Streptophyta; class Magnoliopsida; order Myrtales; family Myrtaceae; genus Rhodamnia; species Rhodamnia rubescens. The sequence goes on from JAILYA010000003.1 coordinate 7,835,326, forward strand.
CGACGGTATCATCACTCTCGTATAAATGCTGATTCTTGATCTTAACGCGACACCCAAAGAATGAAATGGAACTGGGAAAAAGGAATCCCCCCGTGATCCCTTCCATCAGGAATAGCCTTGACGAGAGATTGAACTTACCGAAGAAAATTTTCCATTTCACTTAGGAAATTGTTAGAGATTCACGTTATGCATGTTAAAGAATATTGTGAGAGGAGAGAAAGGTTCTTCAGTTGGTAGAAGTTAATGTATTTCTTTTTAAAATCGCTCCAATCCGCCCAAATACATAGTTAATTATTTAACATAAAATTTTCTCCTTTCGCACTTATATCCCGATACTATTTTACATTTTAACACTAAACCCTAAAACCTAAAGGTTTGTTTTATTATTAGAGAGAGGGATTTTTTTTGCCTCAAGATTCTAACCTTTTAAGGGCGATTACTACTCGTTTGTAAATTTCGCAAAACTCGCCATATTTATTTAACTTTAAACACTTAAAACTTCCGAGAATGTTCAAACTTTAAATCATATAGACTTTTCTTGTAACTCATTTTTTTTCTTTTTTACTTTTTAAAAATCAACACATAAACAATATATTTCTAATTGTCAAAAAATTTAGACGAAAAACCAGTATGTGAGATTAGCAATGGCATTGTACCACAAGACTTCGAGATTCGCTTTATTTGAAACGAGCTTCTTATCATAAGTGAAAAATGTAAAGGGAGAATCATTGATAAGGCTTCGTTTGTTTAGCAAAAAAATGTTTTTAGAGAAAGCATTTTTCTCGTTTTTCGGTATTTGGATCGCTTTGGAAAATGGGTCAAACTCAACGGGAAAATGATTTTCTCTCCAAAGAATTGAAAATCACTTTTCGAAACTTGAACTAGAAACTCGCACGTGGTACGTAAACCCTAATGCTTGTTCTCGGACCATAGGCAGCGGGGTTAGGTCTCCAGTGCCCTGGTCCATGTTCATCTAAATCTGCGTTCGAGACCTCGCTACGTCGAGGTCCATCGAGGCCGGGCCCGAGACATCAATAGTTGTGCTTGGGATGCCCAGCCGGTCATATCGAGGCCGATCCCCGGGTCCTCAAGCACCTATGCACGCATTCATTGAGGCTAATTTTTTTTAAAGTTTTTTTAATGTTGATTAGTTATTTTCTTTTTCTTTTCATGCGCTTCTTTTCTTTCTTTTTTTATTCTCTCTTTCCTTTTCTTTCTTTTTTCCTTCTTCCTGCCTCTGTATTCATGTCTTAATCAAACATCGAAAAATATTGTCAATTTTTCTAGAAAATGACTTCTCGAGAAATATTTTCAAAAGCGTTACATTTTTCGCGAACAAACAGACTCTAAAAATCAGAATGTGCTGACATGTAGGGACATAAAAACAATTTTCGTTTCACCAAACTAACGTACTCGTTGCATTCTAGTCCATTTCTCAAAGAAAATTTTCCAATATAAAAAAGAAAAGAAAAAGAAACCCGACAATTAACTGGGTCGGGCCGGGTCCTTTTTTGGACTCTGTACTTTGACCCAGAGCCTAGGCCCGTGCGCGCGTCCAACCCCGTCCCCTGAAATCGCGGAGTGATCACTCCGCCGTCACAATCAAATGACAATTTTCATTACTGTAATTTTCTGATCTTCTCTCTCTCCCTCTTGCTCGCCCAGTGCAGTATCTTTGTCGCTGGCGGAAAACCGGAATTCCTACTCCACCCCGTTTTTTAATCAAAGAAAAATATAAAGAAAAAGCAAACAAATTTGAGAATTCATGACCGTGGAACGCAATCATTGGATTCTCCATGTCTCAGAGCCGCACTATCTCAAGCACGCGCGCATTACAAGACCCACGTCGACACGAGCACCACGTCTCCTACATCTGTTCTTGAATTTTGCCTCACCCAATCTGACGGGATGGCCCCAAAACAGTTTTCTTTTTGCGTTTTTGGGGTCGATGAATCTGGTTATTGGGGTAGTTTTGTCTTTTTGTTTCCCCTTTCTATCTGTGAGTATTAGGGCGTGATAACACTCTCTGAATCCGGCGGGAATTGTTTGGTAAAAATCTTTTAAGAAATCTTTGGTAAAAAAATTGACGGTAAGATTTTCAACTTGGATTTTAACTTCGCAGATTTTTGGGCTTTGAGAAGTAAAAATTTTCTTTCCACTTAAGAATCCTTCTTATTGTCCGCCCCATCGCCCGCCCATTTTCTTGTGTTCCTCTCTTTTCGCGCCCCGCCCGCCTCCGGCCGCAGATCGCCCATCGGCCTTTTCCTCTGCTCGAAGATTTTGTTAATAATGTTCAAAAGTAGAAATTTTTGAATTCTGTTATCATCTCTGAATCCCACTTCAAGATTTGGAGACAAACTTGACATGATGGCCCGGTTGTTCTTGCATTTTCTTGTGTTCCTCTCTTTTCGACGCCAGATATTTGAATTCTGTTTCGTTTTCTTTCTGGTTCTTCCCGAATTCTTCTCTCTCACAAGAAGAAGAAGAAGAGAATCGGCAAGCAAGGAAGGTTAAATGCTCGAGAGCTACTTCTCTTTCTTGGTATATTAATACGCGAACCAGACAAGCATGAAATCCCATAATTTTAACGCAGCATCTGCAATTAATGCTCTTTCTGGCCGCTGTTGTTTGTGAGACCCACCACTCGAGAAGCAGCAGCAGCAAGCACATATACATATCCGCACATACCCTCTCTCTCTCTCTCTCTCTCTCTGAACCCACTTTTTAGGCCTCTTTTTTGCACCTTGTCTTTTTGCAGCTCCCGTGAGTCTTGCTCTCTACACCCGAAATGTCCAAGAACAAATCATCAGGGTGCTCAGAAATGGTGACCCACTTGGGCGTACTGAACAAATTCAAGCGCCTGAAGAACCCTCTTGAGCCTTCTTTAGGAATAGTTGGGTTCCTCTTTGTAGCTGTCCTCTTCATTGGCTCCTGTTTTTACTTGGACTACGGGGCCGTGACTCAGAGGCTGCGAAACACCGGGCAGTCCTGGCTCGGCGCGGAGGCGGGCGGGCGGCCTGGGTTTCTCGAGGAGGGCGGTGGCGGGTGTGACGTGTTTGATGGGAATTGGGTGTGGGATGAGAGGTATCCTCTGTATGAGAGCAGAGACTGTGCCTTGATGGATGAAGGTTTCAGGTGTTCTGAGAATGGGAGGCCTGATAGTTTCTACACCAAGTGGAGATGGCAACCTAAGATGTGTGACTTGCCCAGGTTTCTGCACTCGCATCTTTTGATCTTGTAGTTGCTTCTATTTTTGAATGATTTTGTAATATTTGATTTGTCATTTTCCCACTGTACTGCTTTTTATTTTTCGCCTTAATTGTTGGAGGAGTTTGTATTATGTATATCTGTCTCATGCTGTGTATTGCTTGTTTGAAGGGTGATTGCATTTATTATTCATGTGTTAGTTTTCTTGATTGGTTCTTTTGTCTCCATTTGGGGATGTTTGAAATTTTATACGGTAAGGCAGGTTTTGAATGTCCCCCGTCCAGTCATTTGATAGGTTGTGAACTTGTGAGTATGGATGTTCTCGTGAAGTGGCATGACATATGTTTTAGTTCATGCTTTGTAGTTTCTAGCTTCATAGGAATTCTAGCTCGGTGGATTCCTCTCGGCCAATTATGTTTCAAAGTTAATTTTTTTTCCCACTTGTGTAATGGAATTTATTCAATCCTAATTTTGAAGAAGAGAAATGATTCAATCCCCTTTTTTAACTAGTTTGTCCATGTGGGATGGTTACTTACCTTTGATTCAGAGGAAAGACTATAAGCAAAATGTAATCGAGGAGCAAACAACGGAAATGAAAGATATGCTTTCTTCCAAATTACTTATATGGTGTCCAAAAGGGAGTGCGTGTCAAGCTAGAGCTTGAGGAAATGAAGATTGATGTTCATCTCGTTCAAAATAGAATGCTAGCGGTCACCCCATTCTGTCAGTTGAAGGGTTTGTCTTAAGATTTTTTGTTTTCTTGCGGTCTGAAGTTTGTTTGTCTTAAGATTGAAACGTGGAAATTGATCATATTGATGCAGGTAGTTATAGGGAGATTTGAGCATAAGACATTTGCTTTGATACTATGCAGAGTTATAGAATACCATTAGACAAAACTATAGTTCAAAAGTAAATACTATGGTCAAGTTCCATTTTTATATGAAGAATCAAGACTTTAAGTAGAATTGCTGCTTCACAGGTCCAGTGCATGCAGAGTCCTGTTGGAAATCAAATTTATTTTTTTTGGACAAATTACACATAATCCTGTTTAGATGTTGAAACATGATGAAGGTGTCTTTGGCATGTGGTAAGGTATGTCATTGTCGCGCTCTCTGTTTGTTCTTTTTCCACCATCTTTTGGATGACCCAGTGGATGTAATTATGATGGTTATTTACAATAAGCCCAATTTAGGCATCTGGTAGGAGATTCTGTTTTGCCCTTGAATTTCCTTGATCTGTTTGTCAACTGCAGAGCCTGTAACAGAGCTCCTCTACTGATGCTGCATAATTCCGGTTCAACCCATGATATTGAAAACTGCTCGATCAAATTGTTCCAATTGGAAAGTCGAGATTGACAAAAGGCCATTAAACGAACTTTAGGCAGTAAGAGGTCAATCTTAAGTTTTACGATGATTAGAACTTCTAATTCATTTATTGATACTATATCATCTTTTATTAAATTCTGTACGGTTTATGTTGGATTAATTTTATTTCTTGTTCTAATTTGATGGCGATGGATCAAATATTTAATTTTTTTGTTTGGCAATATTGTCTGAGGTTAGTTTTTACACGATCAGAATTGTCTTTGATTAGTTCCTTTTCTCTTGCTTTAATTAGATGGGGATGAACCAAATATCCAATGTCAGAGCATCTTGTTGTTTCTTACATGGATCTTGTCATTAGCTTCCCACTAGAAAGCAAATATACCGACATTTCTCTCTGTCTAATCAAGTACAGATTTGATGCAAAGATGATGCTGGAAAGGTTGCTCAATCGAAGGGTCGTATTTGTCGGTGACTCAATTGGTCGGAACCAATGGGAATCCCTCCTCTGCATGCTCTCCTCCGCTCTTTCTGATAAGGCCGCAGTCTACGAAGTGAATGGTAGACCAATCACCAAGCACACTGGGTTCTTGGTGTACAAGTTCCGGGATTTCAACTGCACAGTTGAATATTACAGATCTCCATTTCTAGTGGTTCAGGGCCGAGCTCCGGTTGGATCTCCAGAAGAGGTGAAGGTTACCCTCAAGTTGGATCAGATTGACTGGACTTCTAACCAGTGGGTAGACGCTGATCTGCTGGTTCTCAATACCGGGCATTGGTGGAATTATGAGAAGACCATACGCGGGTAAAGATGTTCTATTTCGTTGTAAGCTCATATTTTGTCCCACCCCAATTAATATAGAGACTTTGTTCCAAGCACTACTTTTGGATTTGCAAACTGCAAAATGACACTTCACTTGCTTCTTTAGGCAGGTTGATCATATGGCTGAATGATATTTTTTCTAGATTGAACACTGACAAGGTTCCCTTCAATCTCTTCCCCTGCACCACCTTTAAAAGCATGGCCTCTGATTCAGACAGGAAGTCATTGCTTGTGGCTGCATTATATATTAGGTCGTTTGGCCATGTTTTCTTTAAGGATATATTGTGTGAATGTACTCATTCCCTCTTAATTTGGATTGTCGGTTATGAGTGTGATATAAGAAGTTAAAGGGCTTTTCATAGATATTGTTTCTATGCTTGCCGAAAGTATTTACTGTTTCCTCCGCAGACCATGTTTTCTAGTTCTTTTACAATAAGTCGTGGAACTCATTGTCCAGCCATTAGCTAAGGAAGCCCCATTCTCCCTGATATGCAAACTTCCGGTTGCTTTGGTCACCTTGGTTGGATGCAACCTCGGGTCTTTCGCCTTCCTTTTGCCCTATGTTTGTATGAGAAAAGGTTTCATTTTCCATGATGAATTTTATCAACTTAGATCTGACCTATTTGAATGTCTATGACAGGGGCTCTTATTTCCAGGTTGGAAATGAGGTCAAGATGAATATGACTGTTGAAGATGCATATCGGAGATCGCTAGAGATGGTACTTGACTGGATCAGTGATCATGTGAATATGAGCAAGACTCAGGTCTATTTTCGGTCTTATGCACCTGTACATTTTAGGTAAGTTTATTTCCACTAACCTCAGTGATTTCACTCACCTTCTTTGCATCAGAGGAGCGTAATTTCCTTTCATGTGGACATTGGATATTTCTCCCTCTTTCTGTTGCTTAGAAGCTGCATTTAAGCTGATGACCACTGGTACAGGATTCTTTGACAAATTTTTCAACTGGATATTGTTCTATGATATTTCTTTTGAAAGATGGAGCGACGTGTTTCTCTTGTGATATTTCATCTGACTTTCATCGTTAAAGAACAAATTTGTACTCTAGAACAATATTTTCTGTTGACTACTTTAAACCTTTCAATTTTATCACGAGCAATTTGGTAGAGATGCAAGTCACTTGGTTTGGAAGATGAGGGGAGAAAATTTTCGACACTCTTGAGCGTATCAAACTTCATTTTATAGTCAGTTATCCGTTATTGCTTATCTATAATTACCGCATTTCGTATTATTCAAAGTGACCATGGCATGTATGTTCTTGACAGAGGTGGAGACTGGAGGTCCGGGGGAACATGTCACTTGGAGACTCTACCCGACTTGGGCTCCTCCCCAGTTTCATCGGTCCATCTAAAAATTCTTACCAATTTGCTAACTGATCGGTCCAACCAAACAGTAAAGAATAACCCTGGCGTGCTGAATATCACAGCTATGACAGCGCACAGAAAAGATGGCCATTCCTCTTTATATTACCTGGGGACTGAGTTGGGTCCTGCTTCACTCCATAGGCAGGATTGTAGCCATTGGTGCTTGCCTGGCGTTCCGGATGTGTGGAATGAGCTTCTTTATGCTTTTTACCTGAAGCATGACTCCATGAGGTTGCAAGATTTGACAAATGCTTCATGAGTTTCGTGCTGAAACGAGTATAATGCGGTGGTGTTTATAAGCTTTACGTCCTAGGAGTTGCAACAGGAAATTGATGACATAGCTTTTAGTTCACTCTTTGTTCTCGATTGCCCCGTGCGTACCAGAATTTATGGAAGCCGATGAGAAGCTCGCAATTGGACAGGATTCAACCCCAGGTGGAAAGTTTTTACCTTTCTTGTTCTCCCTTTCATCCATTACATTTTTGTTAGCTTTCTCTTTTCGGGTGTTCGGATTTGACACCATGGATGTCAAAAAGCAATACAGAGGCTAAGAAAGTAGATACACACATTTTCATTGTACATGCCATAGTTATACATGATTGAAAGGAGACGGCGAAAGGAGCGTTTTTGTCAGAGCTTTGGGATATCAACTGGGCTTTGATCTTTCCTGTACTGTACTGGTTTTCAAATACCCTTACATGTTTAAGATGTACAAGAGTATGCATCAGAGCCCAGAGGTCACTTCCGGGTAGATTCAGTCCGTCTTCGACGATGAGTTGTTCGTAACCTAGAACTGTGCATACCGGCATAGGATCACTCTTGGGACTTCAGGTGTCGAAACTACATAACCGTATGGCATTTCGCAGAAATCCGTTTTTTAGCAAGTATATTCTTGTGCAGCATATATTTACGGACACTTAGCATGATAAGAAGAAAACATCTAACGGAGTGCCCAAGTGGCGGTTCTCCATGATTCTGATTGAAGTACAATGATGGAATTCACACCTGACCTCCCACCGCTTTGGATGTTTTTTATCAGCTGGCTAGTTGCTGAAGTGGTATTTCTCGTACCTTATCATGCAATCTCGGAGCATGTATTTGGCTCCGCTTTTCTCTGGACAGTCGCTCAGCAGTCGGCACGCGGGGTTTGGCGGCCTCGAGGCAGATGGCGCAGTTCGAATTCTCGAGCAAGTTGTTGCAAAGGGCGTGGCCGTACGCGACCAAGTTAAAGTACGTGGACGAGGTGTAGTAATCGTAGTAGTCATGGCTCGGGGTCACGGTCACTAGATCCTCTAGGAGATGAGCCACGCTATCTCCAAACGGGTCGCCGGGCCGATAACTGAACAAGTTACAGTCCCCCTCTAACGGGGTCGTGTCCGGATAGCCTCTCGCGATGCCGCACGCTGAACAGAGGGCGACGGCGTAAAGTAGGAAGCATCGCGGAAGAACAGCCATAGATATTCTCGTTTCGTCTCATCTCCCTCTTAATTTTCTTTCGAATTCGATGTGCTAGGAATCCCAAAATATTAACGGCTATAAATAGGCAGTTCTATCTTCGGGTTCTCCGTCTTCAAATTGACTGTTTTTTTCTATGTTATCTCCTTAGTTTTTCATTTGCTCGTTTCTTCCGTTTCCATTTGTATTTTGTGGTAAGTCCATGGAGAAAAATGCTTGCTTTGCTAATCATGACACTGCGTGTAGAATGGCACTTGGAAAATGAAGTTCTACTCCGGCACGCGAGAAATTATCATCAAATTCCAATGTAATCTTTCCGATCAATACTTGAGAAAAATCCCTAATGATGGCGGTGTGCTAAGTAGGACGGCCAGTGATGATCGAACCGTAACGTTGGCGATTTCGAGCCAAAATTGATCATAAAGACAAGATTAGAATTTCGATCAAAGGTATAGGATTATATTGACAAAATTAAAAAAGTTTATAAATAAATTGACATCCATGCAATAGACTTATATCTGATTAAGTAATTTCCGATCGTTTGGGTAGCTTGCGGGTTCAATCAGATGACCATTCGAATTCGATATGGTATATTTGCTAGATCACTGAATAATTGCTTGCAATTCATTGGTTTCGGGCGTCACCTAGTTCCACATCTAAAAATTCAGATTACTGTTTTTCATGCTACTAAATTTCAATCAGTGCCAATAAGAATTAAAAAAAATGATCATAAAAAATAATTATTAAGGTAATATCAACAATCATTTTTTTTTCATGTAATTAGTTGGCAACTTACCAACGTTATTTTGAAATGACCGACTTTTATTGTAGTTCACAAACTTTTTACCAAATTTTATTCGCACCATTTACCAATGTTGGAACCTACTAACCCTTACGTGAAATTGTCCACTTAAATTAGATAGGTTTGTCAACTTTAGTATCTCAATTCTCCAGTTTCAAGTTCGAATCCTGCTTGATATTTTGACGCGATCCACAAAAAGAATTCTCAAAGTCATGCAAACGTTGACGATTCAAACTTTTATCCGACTAAAAAAGATGGATTTGGTTTGGCGCGCGAACGATGACTTTTTTTTTTTTTTTTGGTCGAAGCGAAATATGACTTTGAAGATGGGGAAAAATGCCAAAAGAGTTATAAACCTTTTGTATTTGTGCCATTTCGGTTTTAAATCTTTTAATTATGCCGGTTTGTCCTTAACATTTTATATTTGTATCAATTAAATCTATCCGGCCAATTTTGATAGGAAAACGCGCGTTGAATGCCAATCATCCTACGTGGCACGGCTAGTGTTAGCGTGGACTTTTTTTTTATTTATTTATAATTTTTCAATTTTTTAAATAATTTGTTTTTGTTATGTTTCTTTTTTATATCCTTTTCTTTTCTATACTTCTTGTTTCTTTATGGAGGGCCGGCGAGGCGAGGGCATCATCGGGGCTGGCCTAGGGCGTTGCGTCCTCGCTTGCCGCCCTCGCCTAGGGCCGGGGAGGCCGCGATGCCCTCGCTCAATCCCGGGCGAATGTCGTCGTCCTCAATAAAGAAAGAAGAGTAAACAAAAAAAAAGGAAAAATATTAAAAAGTTACAAGAAAAATGTCCACGCTTGTCGTGCCATGCGAACGACCGATGTTCACGTAGGCCATTTCCGGCCAAAATTTGTCGGATGGACTTAATCGGCACAAATGCAAAAGATTTAGTACCTGAATTGGAACAATTGAAAGGTTTATGACTGAATTCGACTAATTTAATAGATTTAGGACCTTTTTTTTGAGACTTTTCCAGATATTATCTCGCCTCAATACCAGACAAAAAGGGTGATTGAGCATGGCCCGATTTGCTGGATTTCTTCTCTGGATCATCCGAGGGGTACATTCACAAAAAGTCGTTAGTTGCCGCCCTTCCCTTGTTCCCATCTGTTGTCCATGTAGAAAGGTTGCTCGCTGAGTTGTTCCGAGTTCGTCCGAGATTGTTTTTCTTCCCCGCACTTTTCTTTCAGTTCACGGAGAGACCTGTCAACGAGTCGGTGCTGGCCCTCTGTTACATGAAGGATTTTGAGGTCGACCATTGCATGGTAGGAATCAGCAAGACAATCAAACCATATGCTCGACTCGATTCAAGCAACGCTTCCACTCCATCGTGATTCCGGATTCGTTGAATGATTGTTACTCACTCGAACCACCCAGAACTCAAAATATATGACCGACTGCGGTATATATAGATCGTAATGCTTGGACAGTTCCCTCTTATTTGTGAGCTCGCCCTATTTTCACCAACTCTCCCTCAATCGAAAGTTGAAGAATATTGCGCGCCGGCGAATTTCAATTTGACCTCTGGCTATTGAAGACAACATCATCGTCGTGACAATGCACGAGGGTTTCGGAGCAATTTGATCCTTTTCTAATGGCGTTTGTTCCCACTATGCCAGATGGAAACGAGGTGGAGACTGGATGTCCGGAGGAACATGTCACTTGGAGACTCTACTCGACTGTGTCTCCTCCCCTGTTTCGTCGGTCCATCTTGAAGTTTTCTAGCGGACTTGTTAACTGACCTCGCTCCAACTGAACGGTAAAGACCGACCTCAGCGTGCTGACTATCACAACTGTGATGGCAAGCAGAAAAGATTGGCCAATCCTCTTTACATTGCCTGAGGCCTGAGTCGGGTCCTGCTTCGCACCATGAGCAGGATTGTAGCCATTGGCGCTTGCCCGGCGTTCCGGATATGTGGAATGAACTTGTCTATGCTGTATTCCTCGAGTGCATTGTGCGGCCACGAGATTTGACAAATACCTCGTGATTTTAGTACACACCGGCATAGGACCGCCTCTCGCTAGATAATTGTTTGGTATTTCACGGAAAATCCGCTTCTGAAAACATGTTCTTTGGCAACATATATGTTCACAACAAATTATTACCGAATCTAATTGTGCAAAGACCACAAGAATAAGATGCTTCACAACCCGCCAAACAGACTCTCAGCATAAGAAGCAGAACATCTACAGAGTGCCGAACTAGCACTCCGCTTGATTCTAATGAAGTACAACTACGAATTTCACAAAAAGACCTCCCATCCCAATGCCGGTTAGTCGCTGAACTTGTATGGCTCGTACCTCATCCTGCAATCACGGAGCCTGAATCGGACTCCCAGACTACTAGGACAGTCGTGCAGCACCAGCCCTTGGGCGAATTCCAGGCACGTTGCACAATCCGACTTCCGAGTGTGGTGTTGCAGGTGACGTGGCCGTAGGCGTTCAAGGTAAGGTACGGGGACGGGGTACAGTAATCGTAGTTGTCATGGCTTGGGGTCGCGGTTACTAAATCGTCAAGAACATAAGACGTGCTGTTCCCGTAGCCATTTGGGCAATCAAACTCGATGCAAATCAACGATACCGGGGTCGTGTCCTGGTCACCCCTCGCAATGCCGGACATCAAGAAGAGGGCGATGGCGTAAAACACGAGTCGCGGAAGAACAGCCATATATCGAATTGGGATGCACTAGGAAATCCCAAATTCCAAACGGCTAGGCTATAAATAGGGCAGTTCTCTCTTTTGGATTCTCCCTCTTCAAATAGGACTGTTGTTTACGTTATGTCCCCCTGTTTTCGTTTGCTTGTTGTTACTTTCCCATATGAATAGATGTGTCGATATGGGGTCTTTGACACATATACTTATATTTATATTTTTGTTAATTTATATTTTTCATTTTTTTATAAAAGAAAAAAAATTAAAAAGTAAAACTGTTTTGGAACCAGAACAAAATGAAAAAAAAAAAAAACCCAGGTGGAAAAGTTGATGCTGTACGCATCATATATTTGTGCCAATTTCTATACGGCCTCATTCCTTAGTTTGTCCAATCAGGTTCTTCTAAAATTAAATTTTCCTCATGAGAATTAACTCACCGGCAAAGTGCGGACAACGATGCGCCCCTTCGACAGCCCCTGCCGACCATTTCTCCCCTACTTTTCCTGCGCAGTCAGAGGAAATATGTCGACTCGCCTCAGTCCGAACTTGTTCCATAAGCGTCCGCCGATCGGAGGTCACGGGCGCAGGTGGCGGGCTGCGAGAGGTGATGGGTAATAATAATAAAAAAATTTGTAACTTTTTTTTAGAAAACTTAGAAAAATTTCAATTGCATAAGAGTGTTTTAGTAATATTATTTTTCTTAATAAATTATAAAAAATAAATATTCCATGATTTGTAATACGGGTCGAGGCGAATATAGGTATAGGTCGTTAAATTTGTACCATATGAAAATAGGCCAAAAGCAGATTAAATATGTCAATATGGATCGGATCATATTCTATCCGACCCGATCCATTCATTTGACATCTATAATGAAAGATAGTGTGACACAACAAAGAGAAAACGGTTGGCGTTCTTCACTCATATGCAACGTAGTCGGATGTGCTAAAAATGAAAAAGTTCATGCGATGGTTGCATTCCGTTGTGATTCCTAGTCGGCCGAGCGCTACTTCGTTGAACCCAAAACTAGAGAAATAAGATGGACTACGGTATTTATTAGATGGCAATGCTTCGAGAGGTGCACATTCTTCTTTGCGGGCGACGGGAAGCGATCGACCGGAAATAGGTGGCCACCGGTGTCCGGCTAACCATCGACGACCATTGCTAGATTTCTTTAAAAAAAAAAAAGGAAAAGAAAGAAACAATAAAGAGGTTATGAAAAATCAGAAAATAAAAAAAAATAAAACAATGACTTGTTTACGACTCATTAAACTTATTAGATAACTAGTCCATTTAATACCTATTAAGTTTTTTTTTTTTCGATGATTTTATCTTGTCCTATTCTACTATACAAGCCATACTGTGTGTGTTATGTCTTTGTATGCGAGTGTGAAATCTTATTCCCTCCTTTTGGAGTCAAGGAGAGAGAAGGAATCGACGTCTTTAGAAGCGTGGAGAAAGTTAGAGTCATGAAAAGAGGAGATAAGGAAAATTTATTTAGAATCGATTTGTAGTACTCTTGTTGAAACAATCAACGGTACGATAGAACCGTGCTAGGATGTCGAAGCCCACATCGAGTAGCTTAATTTATTCTCGCCAGCTTTTCCCACGTCACTTTAGCCCACTGCAATAGAAAAGTCAACCAAGTTCTTTGATTGCTTAGCTAAAAACCACCGTTTAGATAGTATTCGATAACTTAGATTTCTTTTCTTCCATAGCCCCTTTGGAATTTGCTTTGTGTTGATGCCCCTTTGTCAGTTTCTTGTAAGGACTCTTAATGTTTTTAATATTGCAATCATTTTTTTTTGACAAAAAAAAATTCCTATTTCCTTTTCACATACCTCCACCCCACTTTCTCTAAAGGGGAGAATTCGAACCCTCCACCTCGTTCTTTCCAAATGAAATTCGAACCCACCGACCTATTAAGTTTTTAACTAATCTATTTACAATCCACTTAAACTTAATTTTAAAACTTAAATCAATCAATTAATGATATAAACTAATAAATATGAGTTAAAATACAGATTGTAAACCCTTTTTGCTGCCTCTAAACAACGTACGCATTTGGAATGTCGTGGAATGCATCCCGGATGCGAGCTCGGTGCGCCCACAAAGAACTTCGATTCTCTTCCTGATTTGGAGGACGAGACAACAGATCACTACTCCACTCGCCCGTTGATTCTTATGCTTTTGCTGACTTTATGCAAACGGATTTGTTCGAGTTCAACTTCAACCTAGAAGATTGCTGGAAAAAAGAAACAAAGAAGAAAGAAGACCGTGTGCCCACGATTCTATGCATATCTAAATAGAGATAACCATGTAAATAATTCTTGAATTTTGACTTAATATGTAATGTAGTTCACTTAACTTTAAATTTATTCTATATGATTTCTCAAACTTTAACTAAATATGCGGTGTTGTCCTTGTATTGTATGAAAATGTTCAATCTTGTCCCAACATTAATTCAAATTGAGGGACGACGTTCAACATTTTCATACAGTCATGGACTAAATTAAGCATATATAAAAAAATTCAAGGATGATATTACACATTGAACTCAACTTCGGATACCAAATTTAAAGTTCAAAAATTATATTGCACATCCTGGCCAAAGTTCGTGACTCAATAGTATTTTTTCAAATTTGAAAAAAAGAAAAAGAAAAGAAAGATAAATCAATTTGTGCGCCATGCAAAAGATTTGTTTACAAATAAATTCAAGTGTAAATATTTAGTTGCAATTCAAGTCATGAATTACAGATTCAAAATGAACCTTAACTGTTATTCGGTAAACCTTCTTAAAGAATTCGATTAAAGGGATCTTATGGCACGATCTCCGACTCAATTTGGCGATTTATAAATTTGTAAGACTTTGGCGTCTTTGATTGCAATCGAACTTCAATGGTGACTTTCGGGGTCTCAAATTAGATGACCCAATTGAGAAAGAGCAAGTTACAGAAATAAATCACAATGAATATGTTATTGCCCTTATTCAGTTATTTTATAACTTAGTTAATTTGGAGAAATTACATGGGTGAATACCGAACTGGACCAAACTGGCTGGTTTCGATTCCCAAAATTTGTAGTCGGGGATTGTTGTCCGATTCTCAACTCCAGTGTGGACCTAACCACCCGAATCGGAGCGTTGTTTTTATTTAATTATTAGCAAATTAATGAGACCTGATCATATTTTGTCACACCTTTAACGTCTTTTTATCGAGTTTTTCATTGATTACATATTCAATATGCTAAAGGATAATAGTTTAGACTATGTAGCAACATTTGTAGTCTTGTAGGAAATAGGAAAAAAACAAAAAGATTTCACCGTCGATTCTTAGACCGACGTCCGATCCGATTCCAAGACTAGGTGGCTTTGTTCCCGATTTTTACAAATTGAAAACCGACCCTTTTGGTCTTGGAATCGAACCAACCGGGAAGCGATTACCCTTAGAGAAATAAGTTTTCGCCGAAAAGGAAAGAAATTGGAGAGGCAAAATTGAAATAAAGTGAAAGTTTTGGGGCAAAATTACAAAACCGATGGGCCGTCAAATCTGTAGCGCCTCTCACTTCCCCGTCTTCTACCAGCCGTTGGATCAGGTTTAAGTCCTGCCCAGGGTTTCTGTTCTCGCATTCTTCACGCAGTATCCTCTACGGCTTTTCTTCACAGCCGTTCGCCGAGGGCAAACATCTCATCGGTCGCTCATCTCCATTTCGTAGCGCCGCCCGTCCTTCCTCCGCTCCATTGCCGCTATCAGCGACCGAGTGGCAGACGAGCGGGCGACCGAGTGGCAGACGAGCGCGCCGGTAGGTCCCCCCCCCCCGGGTTTTACTCTCTTTCGGGTTTGGCCTTGAGCTGTGGCACGAAATTGACGAGCTTCCGGCCGCTTTTTTGTCGGGGAAGAAGCAGCGGTCGGTGAAGTCTTCAACGTCGTCGGAAGCTGTGAGGCTGGTACCGTGAGGTGCGTGGAGTTGTCACTGTAGAGGGTTGTCAGGTAAAATTCAAGTGCTATTCATCTGCAAAATCTGCCATTCGAGCTTGTTGCCGTTAGAGGTTTGCATGTTAGGAGGCGAGCAAAAACATTGTTTATGCCGTTCCATTTGCGATTCAGTTTGAGATAAGCTACTGCTAATCGTTTTTGGTTGAAAACGGGTTGATTGAAACAGAGCCGTCCAATTCGAGATCGAATGTAGTAATAGTAAGTGGCTTAAGAACGTTGGCATGTATTTGTAGCTTATCGCTATGAAAGATGTTCATTTATTAGAGAAAATTGGGAAGTGGTTCGTGTTCATGGACTTTTTGCTGCGACTGTTATGTAAAAAATTTCAACTTTGTTGTGAATTAAAAAATAACTTAGTCACTTTTCAAATTCCCATACTTCTTTTTTATAGATTTTATCACAGTTTTCACATCATTGGTTTTTTTCTGCTGATCTATTTAACAAGTTTGGTTTTGTCATGAGCAAGCTGGAAGAAGTGTGATGTTTTCATAAACAAACGAATGCTATGTCTCACTGTTTGAACCTTTTCATCAAAATAATTACACACGATACTCGGATATATGATGTGTAGGTACTGCGTACACAACACATTCTTTGTAGCGTGGCGCACAATGTTTCACTGTTTTATTAGCATAATTTCTTTTTCCTCTTGGTACTTGTGGGAATTGGTCATTCTAATGCGGTTGAGTGCTTTTCCTTGAATAAGCCTAGTCTAGTGGATCTCATTTTGAGAGCTTGATACACTGGCTATTTGGTACTGGTCAAAATACTCAACTGACAATATCATCTTTTTCAGATGCAAATATTCAATCTTTACACTTTCGTTGAACATCTGAGTTAAAGCTCTATTATTTCCCTTGCGTCAATGCCTCCCAGCTCTAGCTAGTCTAAGAAACTCATTGAGATGCTGCAAGATGCTTCTGTAGAGGTCAATTTTTTCTCCTTGTTGACAAGTCTTTACATGACGCTTGGGTAATTAACTATAGTGATTACCAAATTATTTTATTTATTCTCAAACATCATTTCCACTTTAGAGCATATCTTATTTTCTTCCTCAACTGCAGTAAATCTCTCTTTCAATTATTGATAATCTGCATTCTTTAGCTTTAAGCCCCTCTCATCGCTCAAGATCGCTCAAGATCAAGGCTGATTGTGACGATGAGTTGCTTTCGTGCTTCGGGAATTTTTTTGTTTTTTGTTTATTCTATATTAGTCATATAAGATGTTTTTTCTCCCTTCATTTTGGTATTCTAGGAGAAGATGGTAGAGTGGGTTTGGTAATTACATGCATTATAGAGGGAGCCCTATCCTTTTGTCTCCCCGTATTTATTTTCGGTGAGTTGTTTCATGTTCTTTTCTTTTCTTTTTCTTATTTTCCTTTGCATCTGATTGTTTGGTTTGGATGATGATACATTTACTCAATGAACCTGATATCATGGTAATAAGATGTAATCTTGAACCTGATATCATGGTATAAGATGCAATCTTGACTGGTTTGACCACACAGAAATGTTTTCTTGTTGGCTAAGCTGAAAGATGGAATTTGCTGAATAATGACTCTATATATTGTAAAGCCCCATGGTAAAGTCATTAAAGCCCATTCATTTGTAAAGGAAACAAAATTGGAGGGCCACTGAAAAATAAATGAGCATCAAACTATAGTTGCCTTAATAAAAGATGATCCAGCTGTTATGAATACCTATAAAGGTTATCTTTCCTTCCCAAATATCTACTCATCATGTTCCCCCCACTCACTACTTTCCGCATATTACTCTTCATTTTTCATCTAAGAGATAGACTTTCTGAGCTTGCCTTCATCGTCCATCGTATCTTCAGTCTGTCTTTTGTTGTAAGCTTTTCATATTGAGGAATTGAGTGGTCATGGTAATGTGTGTGGTGTTTGCTTAAAGGATAGAAATCTCCATTTGTTCGTCATAAAATAAGTTGACAGGAAAGTGCAAAGCTCTTTTAGCTTTAGCTTTTTGGGAATTTATCTTGCTTTTTTATGTTGTATATTTTGAAGATCACTCTCATGGTTAATGATGCCTAATTATTCCTGTCACTTTTCAATTTTGTTTGTCCAGTCTCTGTAAAATTTATCCTTTTTTATGTTGTATGTGTTGAAACTCACTCTGATGGTTGCTGATGCCTAATTGTTCGTATTTTCTCCTTTAGTTGTCATGTCTGTGTGGACTCTCTCTCTCTCTCTCTCTTCATAGACACTCATATAGTTGCATCTTTACTAGAGCACCATGTACAAGCCACTGTTCTTTTCCAATGACCAATTCTCTCTCTCTCTCTCTCTCTTCTCTGCTTTTCAAGTTGACATGTTTTTTCTGTTTCTACATTATGCCTGATTCTTGTGGACTACCAGGCTACTTTGTGTTTTCCATTTGAAGAGCATTTTCTAACCTGAATTACTTAATCTAATTTTCCATCTAAACTATATAGGTTCTCTCGTTTTATTGGGATGACGACTGAGGGAGGGAAAAGCTTTGCAAGAAGGGATCGTCTGTTGGAGATTGAGGCTACAGTGCGAACCTGGTGGACAGAAAAAGATGTTTTCAGGGCTGAATCTTGTGAAAAACCTCCTGAACAGGGTGAAAAGTTTTTTGGCAATTTTCCTTTTCCGTATATGAATGGGTTTTTGCATCTTGGACATGCATTTTCGCTTTCGAAGCTTGAATTTGCCGCAGCCTATCACCGACTAAGAGGGGCAAATGTGCTTTTGCCATTTGCGTTTCACTGCACTGGTATGCCCATCAAGGCATCGGCTGACAAACTTGCCAGGGAGATTGAACAGTTTGGTGATCCTCCAGCATTTCCAAGTGAAGTAGAGAATCAGGTCAACCAAGAATCGGAAACAAAGGACCAAAATGCATCTGAACCAGCCATGAAAGATAAATTCAAGGGGAAGAAATCTAAGGCTGCATCAAAATCAGGTGGGCAGATGTATCAATGGGAGATTATGCGTAGTCTTGGCCTCCCAGATAGTGAAATATCAAAATTTCAGGATCCTTACAACTGGTTGAGTTTCTTTCCTCCATTAGCTGTGGATGATCTCAAGGCTTTTGGGTTGAGTTGTGATTGGAGACGTTCCTTCATCACCACAGATATGAATCCTTTTTTGACTCCTTTGTGAGGTGGCAAATGAGGAAGTTGAAATCTATGGGTAAAATTGTGAAAGACCTGCGGTACACAATTTACTCTCCTCTAGATGGCCAACCATGTGCAGATCATGACCGGGCAACTGGTGAAGGAGTTCAGCCTCAGGACTACACTCTTATAAAGATGGAGGTAGTTCCGCCATTTCCACCAAAAATGGGAGTTTTAGAAGGGAAGAGAGTGTTCTTGGCTGCTGCAACTTTGAGACCGGAGACCATGTATGGGCAAACAAATGCATGGGTATTGCCAGAAGGAAAATATGGAGCTTTTGAAATCAATGATACCGATGTGTTCATTGTTGCACAGAGGGCAGCCCTCAACTTGGCCTACCAGAGATTCTCCAAGATTCCAGAGAAGCCTACTTGCTTGGTGGAGCTGACTGGTTATGATCTTATTGGTCTTCCCTTGAAGTCACCACTTTCATTTAATGAGATTATCCATGCTCTACCCATGTTGACTATCCTTATGGACAAAGGAACAGGGATTGTGACTAGTGTACCCAGTGATGCTCCTGACGATTACATGGCGTTGCATGATTTGAAAGCAAAGCCAGGTCTCAGGGAAAAGTTTGGTGTGAAGGATGACTGGGTATTGCCCTTTGAGATTGTGCCAATCATTAATATTCCAGAATATGGAGATAAAGCTGCGGAAAAAGTCTGCAAAGATATGAAAATTAAGAGTCAGAATGAAAAAGATAAGCTTGCAGAAGCAAAGCAGAAGACATATTTGAAAGGATTCACTGAAGGAACTATGCTCGTGGGGGAATATGCAGGAATGAAAGTGCAGGAAGCAAAGCCGTTGATCAGAAGCATGCTTATAGAGACTGGACAGGCTATTATGTACAGTGAACCTGAAAAAAGGGTCATGTCAAGGTCAGGTGATGAATGTGTTGTTGCTCTTACAGATCAGTGGTACATCACTTATGGGGAATCTGAATGGAAGAAATTGGCTGAGGAATGCCTATCTAACATGAATCTGTATTCCGACGAGACACGACATGGCTTTGAGCATACGTTGGGCTGGCTTAACCAGTGGGCTTGCTCACGATCTTTTGGCCTTGGCACTCGCATCCCTTGGGACGAGCAATTTCTTGTGGAGTCATTATCCGACTCTACTATTTACATGGCTTACTACACGATAGCCCACCTCTTACATAAAGATGACATATATGGTTCTAGCACTTCAATGAAACCTGAACAAATGACAGATGAGGTGTGGGAGTTTGTTTTCTGGGGTGGTCCATACCCTCAATCATCTGATATTCCATCATCTTTGCTTAACCAGATGAAGCAAGAGTTTGAATATTGGTACCCTTTTGATCTAAGAGTATCTGGCAAGGACCTAATCCAGAATCATTTGACATTCTGCATTTACAATCACACAGCAATCATGTCTAAGCGTCATTGGCCTCGTGGATTCAGGTGCAATGGCCACCTCATGCTCAATTCTGAAAAGATGTCGAAGTCTACAGGGAATTTTAAAACGTTGCGCCAGTCCATTGAGGAATTTTCTGCAGATGCCACACGGTTTTCTCTGGCTGATGCCGGTGACGGTGTTGATGATGCCAACTTTGTGTCAGAGACCGCAAATGCTGCAATTTTGAGGCTCACGAAGGAACTTTCATGGATGGAAGATGTTCTGGATGTAGAATCCTCTTTGAGGACTGGTCAGCCATCTACTTATGCAGATAGAGTTTTTGCAAATGAAATGAATATTGCTGTCAAACTGACTGAGCAGCATTACCAGGATTATATGTTCCGTGAAGCTCTCAAGTCTGGCTTTTATGATCTTCAAGCTGCTAGAGATGAATACAGACTGTCTTGTGGTGCTGGTGGCATGAACCGAGATCTGTTGTGGAGGTTTATGGATGTGCAAACACGGCTTATTGCTCCTATTTGTCCTCATTATGCAGAGTATGTGTGGAGGGTACTTCTCAAAAAGGATGGTTTCGTGGTGAAAGCGGGCTGGCCTCTTGCCGAGTTTCCAGATCTAACTCTCAAGAGTGCCAATAAGTATCTGCAAGACTCGATTGTCTTGATGAGGAAGCTGCTTCAGAAACAGATTTTTGGCTCGAAAAAGGCAATTAAGGGAGCCCCAGTTACCCCACTAACTGAAGAAAAGCTGAGAGGTTTGATTTACGTAAATGAGCAGTATGATGGATGGAAAGCTGAGTGCCTAAGGATACTGCAGAGCAAGTACAACAGGACAACACGTTCCTTTGCACCCGATGGCGAGATAATGGATGCTTTGAAGCAGAGCAGCGTAGGCCAGTCCAGCGATTTCAAGAAAATCCAAAAGCTTTGCATGCCCTTTTTGAAGTTCAAGAAAGATGAAGCAACGACTCTTGGTACTCAAGCGCTGGATCTGAAGCTCCCCTTTGGAGAGATTGAAGTTCTTCAAGAAAATCTGGACTTAATCAGAAGGCAGCTTGGTCTTGAAGAAGTGCAAGTTTTGTCGGCGACGGACCCCAATGCTCTAACAATGGCCGGTAGTCTTGTCTCGCTGCTGCAACAGAATCCGCCAACTCCTGGAAATCCTACCGCCATCTTTTTGGCTAGATAAAGCTGCGCTTTGAATACTTTGATACAATGTTAGATTGAGCAGTTCCAATTTGTTTTAAAGTAGTGATGGGTTGGGATTTGAGTATTGTGTTTTATGCATTTCCTAAAGAAAATCATTAGGTTCTGAAATTCCCCCTTCCTATTTTGTATTGGGTTTTTTGATTATCCCTTGGTATAAACTATATACTCATAGTTCTGATGGTTGTCCTTATTATCCTCGAACAATAATGCAACTCCATGATTGTAGTTTGCCTTCTCTCTGTCCAAACACACAAGCAGTTTTTTCACTGAGCGATGCATTTTCCCAAGCTTTCGGTGTTGTGAGTCCTCTTTGTGTAAAAAGGTCTAAATACATCTCGTCAAGAATCTCGCATGAAATTGCCTTTGCCATGAATCCTGCTTCTATAAGAATAAAAGCGTTAAGCATATTAAATACAAAAGGCATAGAGGCACATTTATAAAAAAGTCCGCAAAGTATTCCTCAAAGTCTTTTCAACAAAGTGAGGTAGCTTTGTTCCCTTCAAAATCCAGTATAATTTCTCAACAACATGAGCGAAGAATGGGTTATTTTCACTAACATGATAAAAGAAGATAAATCAAATTATAGCTTCATCGCCATTAATGAACTCTTAGCGTCCCCCGTCCGCCGACATATCAAACCATGACCAATCTGAGAAAGCCCATTCTGTGATCACAAAACGAATTTGACCCAAGGTGGCGACCCCTGCGGTGATGAGAACGAAGGCTGATGGCGACGAAGGGACAAGTGTCATGGATGGCAATGGACGGCCACAAGGCGGTGGTGGGGGTCGCACTGACTTTCTCAAGTCCAAGCAAACTAATTGATCATATTTTCCAGCCGAATGATCAGCAATTGCTTCGCCACAAGAAGTTCACTTCAACTTCGATAGACCCAAGGAAGTTCTCCCCCTACAGAATGTGTGGTTAGTGCCGGTGATTAAATTCAATAGAATGAAAGTTCTCCCCTTACTGTATGCACCATAAATTGGACGACCTCGCGAGGGGACAACAAGGGGTGACATGCTGTACCCTAAAACATGGATAAAATCGCTTGACAAATGACGAGAGAGTGTAGACGAGACACTTGTCACGCGTAGTGTATCTAACTTTCTCATCTAACTTTCTCTAATGCAAGCAAATTAATTAATACATTCTAACGATCGACACCAAAGTTCAGCATAAGAAGTTCCATTTCGATAGGTTCAAGGTAGCATTTCCCATATCGACCATGTGGCAAGTGCTAGAGATTGAGATACTTGCGGAGTTAATTTCAAGAACAAATTGCAATGGTAAAGCTTATTGGCTATCGATTACACAAACAAGTCGACAAAAGGCCGCTTCTCAAAAAGATCGGGCAGAACGCGTGCGGTTCTTTTGATTTGCGGTGTTATAATACTCGGGAGTAAGCCGGACATTGAGGGTAGAATTACCAAAAAAGTCATACATCTATTATAATTGTGCCAATTCAATCCTAAACTTTTTTTTTTCCGATTTAGTCCTAAGCCTTTTACAATTGTGCCATTTTAGTCCATCCGAGAAATTTTGGGTGGTCGGCGATCTAATATTTTAATATTTTTTTGAAATTTTTATGTTTTATTTTATTTTATCTTTTTTTGTCTTCCCCTCCCCTCCTCACCGAGGTCTGGCAACTGGCTGGTGGTAGGGAGGGGAGGGGGAAGGAAAAAAAAGAAAAAGGAAAAAGAAAGTAAAAATAAAAAAATATTATAAAAAATATTAAAATATTCGGTCATTGGCTAGCCGACATCCACGTTAGCACCGGCTAGGTAAAATTCGCCGGATGGATGAAATGGCATAATTGCAAAAAGTTTAGGACAAAATCGGTAAAAAAAAGATTTAGGATTGAATTGACACAATCGCAATAGATTTATGATTTTTTTGATAATTTTCCCCCGACACGACTCTGGTGATTAAAATAGGTAATGGAGCAACATACTCGATATCGGGTACCTATAGTTATAACGTTACTATCATTCTCCAGCATTTGATTATACGGCAAGCGTTACTATCATGATTATTGGACCGTGTTCCCCCAAATTCGAAATCCTACTTCCGCCGTTGACAGGAACTACGTTTTATTTAATGCTGGTTTTCTCAAAGTACGAATAATAATCACATAAATGATAGAACTTTACAGATCCTAGAAAAAATCTGGTTTTCTCTTTGTTTTCAGTGTTGCGACGAGTGAACCGGACATTACTTTAGTGAGCATAATATGCAACTGAGCACAGTATTCGCCATTCAGTCCATATGATTATAATGCTGATCAGGTTATCCAGTGATCATGTGATTTAACGGCGGATTCGAATTATAAGTGTGAGTTGTGTGAGTTGGAAGTGTTTTCATCTTCAAATTATTCCATCGTGCACATGTACATTCACTCCATCCTTCATGGTTTCCCATCTTCCACGTACAATCTTCTCTTGAGGAACCCTGAAATGGAAGTTGGAAGTGGAGAATTTTGGCTTTGTGCAAGTACAAGAGGAGAGATCTTTGGCATTTCTGATGGGAGAGATTCGAAGGTGAAATACTCACAACTCACACAACACATGGAGGAGAAGGAGACAATTAGACATTTTGTATTTTCACCTTAACAATATGATTACAAGACTTGCCTTTATATACGCATATTTCATTGCTCTTAATCTTCCTCTCAAATGACTAATAAATATATCTAGCATTCCAAGGAGATAGGCCCCTAAAAACACCAGCGTACTCTTGAGTAGTTCACATAATCATAACTCGTAAAAGCAACGGTATAATAAAGTCTCTCTCTCAATTGTTGCAGCAGTCTTCGAAGCTGAATAGACATCGACAATCATGGTGTTTAGACATCGACAACCATGAATTAACATCGACAACATTTCAATGAACCGACAGCCTCTTCGAATAATCGGCAATATTTATGAATTTGGTTTAATTGCTAACACTCCCCCTTAAACCAAATTTTCTTCCATCAATCATTACAAGCAAAATCTTGATCTTTCGAAATGTATTGAACTTGAGAGGTTTAGTACAAATATCGGCTACTTGATCTCCCGTCTTCACATGTGAAACTTCAATTTTCCTTCCCTCTCACTTGTTCTTGAATAAAGTGACACCGAACATCGTTATGTTTGCTTCGCTCATGAAAAAATCGATCTTTCGCCAAAGCGATAGCAAAAACATTATCGACGAACATCTTTGTCTCTTTCATCTTCTCCATATGAACTTATTTGAGTAGTCTTCTCAATCAAATTGCATGACAAACACATGATGCTGCAACATATTTAGCTTCACATGTCGGTAGAGTAATTGGTTATTTTTTTGATGACCACATGAAAGCAGTACCACATAAGAAAAAGACAAAGCCCGTAGTGCTTTTTCGATCATCGATATCTCCACCATAATCAGTGTTTGAATAGGCTCTAAGCTGAAGAGATTTAGACCGATAGTAGCGTAAGTCATGAGGATAGTTTTATCTCGATAATGGTAGTATTTTGTGGGCATTCCTTGAACTACCTATATATCAATCTTTCGATCATGTAGTTGCACTTTACCTTGCATTTACTTTCCTTGCACTTAACGTAACATCAACTCCATGTAGCCAAAACCAAACTTCGGCTCAAGATCTCACGCCATCAACTTTGATCGCCCGTGATCGGGTGTCCATATGTTCTAGACCTTCACTTCGGACCCCGGATCATGTTCGTGTTCCTCTCTCGGTTGTCGGTAGTCCATCTAACAAATAAGAAAAGCATGCTTGGCTGAAGCTTCCGATTCGCGAAGTCAAGCGATACCACCTTCATGGCATGCCCGGTGTTAAAACATGTTGTATAGTTTTGTAGGTTTTCCCTTACCTCTCTTCTTTCTCTTTAGTCCCACATAGGAAGAATGCTAGGCTCCTTTTCTCCTCTAAGCCTATATAAAAGGCTTCTCATGTACAATGTTTATCACACCATTATTAGAGAACAAATATCATTCTCTTTTAATCTTTCTTTCTTATCATGGTATCGAGCAAGGTTCATTGTCTTGAAGAGTATGCTCTGCGGTTGCCATCAATTGGATCTTCCGCATCGAAAATAAGGCAATGAGCTCATTATTTTTTAAAGTATGCTCTCTGCGGTTGCCATAAATTGGATCTTCCACATCGAAATTAAGATAATGAGTTTAGGGCCATCATCCTTGCTCGTTCTAATCCGTGCTTCTTCTTTCTCGATCCTTTCGATCAATTTTTTCACCTCAATCCATATTTCTAGCTTTGCTAGTGATTTCTTTTTTCTGTCGTCATGGGTGATTCTAGTGATCGTATTGACGTCAAACTCGATGGTTCAAACTATTCTCTTTGGAAACCATCGGTAATGACAGCACTTGTTTATCGCGACCTGTTTGAGCATGTTGAGGGACTTTGTCCTTGTCCCGGTGCTCTTCAAAGTGACTCATCTCGATGAAGTTGCGAAACGTCTCGCTGAAATTCGAGCATGGAAAGTTGCTGATCGGAAGGCATGGGCTATCATTTTTGGTTCCATTGATCCCGCTCTTCGCCCACAATTTTCTAATATTGTTGAGGCAAAACGTTTATGGGATCAGCTTGCCGAGATGTTCACCCCGCATGGGGACATTCGAGTTTATCGGTTGGAACAAGAAGTTTACAATGCTACGCAAGGGTCTCGCTCTATTCGAGACTTCTACAATTACATGCACTCACTTTGGAGTCAACTGGATATTCTTGCTCCTATTCTCTCGCCCATCATGCCTGAACCGTACTCGGTGTCCATCTACTCGGCCCGGACTCAAGATAGGCACCGTCTACATTCTTTTCTTATGAAGCTTGGCTCTCCCTATGAAGGTGTTCGCAGCCAACTTCTTCACCGCTCTCCAAGACCATCCCTCCTTGACTGTCAAAGAATTACGATCCGAGGAAACTCGTCTTGGTCTTCTTTCCTCCTCGGCGCCTTCCGATTCAACCGCTATTTTGGCTGCTCCACCACGTCCTTTGCCTATTCGTGGTCCTATTCGTGGTCCTCGCCGCCTTTCATGTACGTATTGTCATCGTCTTGGTCATGACGAGTCACATTGTTGGAAGAAGAGGAATGCTTCACGCCTTTCGCATCACCACGAGTCACTACCGCATCTCCAATCTCTCAGCCTATTACTCTGGTTTCTCCCTCTACGGATGACCGTATTGCTTCGCTCTTGAGGCCCAACTTGCCCGATTGAGTCCTTCTTCGCTTGTGTCTTTTTCCGATTCTCGGTACTTCTACAACTCTCTCATCTCTTTGGAAGCACCGCTGCAGCCTACTCCACCTTCAGGTGATATTTCTACTACTTGGGTACTTGACTCGGGAGCTGCTAGACATATGTCTACTTCCGCTATTTTTCTCACTAAGCTCTCGAGCTCAAGCAACCAAAGCACATTTCTTTACTGCTAATGGTTCTCCTCTACTAGCTACCCGACAGGGTACTCTTACCATCTCTCGAAGGTTTCAATGTTCATGATGTGTTACATGTTCCCTCTTTGGCTCTCAATTTATTATCTCGTTGGACAACTCACCGATGCTTGGATGTACTTTGTAAGCTTTACAAATAGCTCTTGCTTTGTGCGGGATCGTTTGAGTGGCAAGATGATTGGCGAGGGCGATAGACGGGATGGACTTTATATTATGCAACATCTCCATCTTCCAACTTCCTCTCTTCCTCATCCTGTGTTGGCTACCCTCGATCTTGCTCGGTGGCATCGGCGTCTTGGACATATTCCGTCTTCTCGTCTCACCGTCCTTCACCAACAAGGTGCTTTGGGTCCTATTTCTTCTAGTAGTCTTCCTCCATGTTCTATCTCGCCCTTTGGCCAAGCAATCGCTAAGCCTTTTCCCGTT
Organism: Rhodamnia rubescens; assembly: GCA_021437795.1. Classification (NCBI taxonomy): domain Eukaryota; kingdom Viridiplantae; phylum Streptophyta; class Magnoliopsida; order Myrtales; family Myrtaceae; genus Rhodamnia; species Rhodamnia rubescens. The sequence continues at coordinate 7,862,605 of JAILYA010000003.1, forward strand.
AGTAACTCTAGAACTAGTGCGATTTTCGATCTTGTTCATTCCGATGTTTGGGGTCCTGCCCCGCTCTCTTCCAAGAGTGGTTTCAAATATTATGTATCTTTTATTGATGATTATTCTCGTTATACATGGGTCTATCTTATGCGTCAACGTAGTGATTTCTTTTCCATCTATCGTCTTTTACTTCCATGGTTTCCACACAATTTAATACAAAAATAAAAATTTTCCGTTCGGATTTAGGGGGAGAATATCTCTCTCGGTGTCTTTCGTTCCCTCTTAGCTAGTGATGGTACACTTCCTCGTTATCTTGTCCTGGGGTTCCGGCTCAAAATGGAGTTGCTGAACGCAAGCACCGTCATATTCTAGAGACCACTCGAGCTCTCTTACTTGGCACATCCGTTCCCACCGAGTTCGGGCCGAGGCTCTTCTCACGGCTATTCATCTAATTAATCGCCTACCCTCATCTCGTTCTCCATCAAGACACCCCGTTTCAGCATCTCTACTCTCGACCTCCTAGCTATAATCATCTTCGAGTTTTTGGATGTACTTGTTTTGCCATTCTTCCACTCACCGAACGTACAAAGCTTACCGCTCGCTCTATCCCATATGCATTCTTGGGTTATAGCAGACGAGCACAAAGGTTATCGTTGTTATGACCCAAATGCGCGACGTGTACGTATTTCTCGTGATGTTACGTTTCATGAACACATTCCTTTCTTTCCGACAAATACTACACCTCATGTTTCGTCTCCTATTCCATTTATGGATTTTCCTGTTGATCCTCTACTCGACCCTTCTAGTCCCTCTTCTACATCGGATCTAGATATATTGCCACCTTCTCCATCTTCACCTATCCCTTGTCTGCCGCACCTCCCGCCGTATCCGCCCTCGACGATTCCGCACAACTAAAGCCACGCCGTAATCCTCCTCGAGATCGGCGTCCACCTGCCCGGTATGTTCTTGCTACTTCTTATTCTACTCGAGTTTGGTTCCTTTTTAGTCGCTGTTCATGCTTGTATAAGAACCTAATAGTTATCGCGAGGCGATTCGAAATGTAGAATGGCGCAGTGCTATGTCCGAGGAACTCTCGGCTTTGGAGAGTATCGGTACTTGGGAGCTTGTGCCTCTTCCTCCGTGTCGCTCCCTCGTATCTTGCCGATGGATATATAAGATTAAGACTCGTTCGATGGCGTATTGAGCGTTACAAAGCTCGCCTGGTTGCTCGAGGTTTCTCGCAAGAGTATGGTATCGACTACGAGGAGACCTTTGCTCCCATAGCAAAGATGACATCCGTCCGTGCTTTATTAGCTGTTGCTTCAATTCGCAGTTGGCCTCTCTTTCAGCTTGATGTGAAGAATGCTTTTCTTCACGGTGATCTTCGGGAAGATATCTTTATGCAACCTCCGCCTGGTCTTGCTCATACCTCCGGAAAGGTTTGCCGCTTGCAACGGGCTCTTTATGGTCTCAAACAGGCCCTCGTGCTTGGTTTGAGAAGTTCGGTGATGCTATTCGGTCTCTTGGTTTCACTTAAAGTGAGGCTGATCATGCTATGTTTGTTCATACCTCTTCTTCAGCCGCACTATTCTTCTTCTTTATGTTGATGATATGGTCATCACCGGAGATGATCGTGACCATATTGAGCATACTAAGCGGCACCTTCAAGAACATTTTGCCATGAAGGATCTAGGACCACCGCGCTATTTTCTTGGGCTTGAGATTGCTCGCAGTTCACGTGGTATTCTCATTTCTCAAGCAGAAATATACCGCTGATATTCCGTCCGTCTGGCTGCTCTATCGATTCACGCATCGTCGCCACTCCTATTGAGCTAAATCGAAGTTTTGCCCGGACGATGGAGAACCTCTTTTCGATGTCACCCGCTATCGGACCTTGGTTGGCGTCTTATTTATCTTACTATCTCCCCGACCCGACATCGCCTATCTTGTTCATGTTGTCGGGCCAGTTTGTTGCTTGCTCCTCGAACAACTCATTATGCGGTCGTTCTAAGAATTCTGCGCTATCTTCGAGGCACTTTATCGCGTTCCTTATTTCTACCATCTTCTTCTACTCTCAAGTTGCGTGCCTATTTCGATCTGCGATTGGGCTTCCAATGTCACCGATCGCAAATCTATCACTTGGTTATTGCATTTTTCTTGGCGATTCACTTATTTCTTGGCGATCCAAGAAACAACATATTGTCTCACGCTCCTCTCGTAGTCCGAGTATCGTGCTATGTCCGACACTCTTGTTGAGATTGTTTGGCTTCGCCGCTTACTTGCCAATATGGATGTTTCATTTCGGATCCTACTCTCCGCATTGTGACAACAATAGTGCCATTCATATCGGTGCAAATCCAAGTATTTCATGAGCGTACCAAACATATTGAGATCGATTGTCATCGACTCGTCATCATCTCCAAGCTCGCACTATTTCACTTCCTTTTGTTGGAACCGAGAATCAACTTGCCGATTGTTTTACGAAGGCTCTTACATCACAACGATTTAAATTTCTTCTTTCCAAACTCTCGTTATTTGACCCACCTTGAGTTTGAGGGGGTGTTAAAACATGTTGTATAGTTTTGTAGGTTTTCCCTTACCTCTCTTCTTTCTCTTTAGTCCCACATAGGAAGAATGCTAGGCTCCTTTTCTCCTCTAAGCCTATATAAAGGCTTCTCATGTACAATGTTTATCACACCATTATTAGAGAACAAATATCATTCTCTTTTAATCTTTCTTTCTTATCACCTGGCATGTCTCAAAGATTAGTCACACCGATAGTGATCGGTTTTGAGTCTTACCAAACTAAATCGTGAACTCGGGTCTCCAGAATTAAATTCCAATCATCGGGGAGGTCTCGTTGGTTTGTCTCTTAAAGTTGTCTCTTTCGAAGTCTTTTAAATTCCTTAATTTTCTGGCCAAACACTATTTTATTTTTAACATGATTGCTGAATCTTGGAAACATCAAACGCGTGTACCCTTCTAGTCGGCCATAGTATATCTAAGTTCCGCAAGTGCAAGCAGATAAGTTAATTATAACTTCCCGGCTGAATGATCAACGATAAGTGCAGCATAAGAAGTTGAACTTCGACAAAGTTTAAGGAAGCACTTCGCATATGCGAAAAAGGCTAAGTCCTAGTGATTAAAACAGCCAAAATTTGTGGAGATGAATTCAAGTACAAACCCTCTATATAGACAAGCCAATCAGCAATAAGATACAAAATTAAAAGCCAATAAATGGCCACTATTCGAAGGATTGGTTCCATTGTGTGTGTTACTCTTTTTATCTGCAGTGTTGCTGGGAGCAATCCGAACACGAATCTGGTGAGCCAAATATGCAATGGACATACATATTCACCATTCAGCGACTATAAGGGTTGTGTAGAAAGTGTCCTCCAGTGTTTGCATGATTTCACCGCGGATTCAGGCTACAATCTTTATTGCCATGTTACAGAAGCTCAGAATGGTTGCTACGGTCACGCAGCCTGCAACGGGGCGCTTTCTCGTGCAGATTGCACCTCATGTCTGGGTGCAATATGGAGGAAGCTATATAAAGATTGTCATTACAGCACTGGACTCCAGTTTCAATTTCAAGATTGCAGGATTCGGTAGGAACATTACCCGTCTACCAAGTAGGCATATTTAGTCCTCCGCAAGGAGCTTGGCGCTCCTGTTCCACCTAAATCTATCCTTCACATGTGTGGATGACTACATCTGCCCTTGGAATAAATGAATGCATTTTCATAGTGAAAGCTGGACTTAGTAATTGTATAGTTTATTAAGACGTGACGAAAATGATTAGTGTAGTTCTTGTAGTTCCAAGGCGCCACATTATGGAGGGACTCAATTCATTTTTCTCGTCGTGATTCTTCTTCACGTATAAACTAGAAACATGACAGTTCATTAATAGCTAGGTTTCAATTTGGATAGGTCATTCACGCATTTTATAACTATTGAAGATTGAATTTGCCAGATTACGAAGCAATTCGATCCCTAATTGAAACCCCGTCATCCTGCATTCATATTTTCCGGTGAATCTCTCCTGCACTTAACATCTAAGGACTTTACTTACAGTACTAAGCCCGCGGGTTTGACCTCAAGAATTTTGATCAACAAAGGCCTTAAAGCTCACGGACTAATCAAAACCCTAACACTCGAACTCAACCAGTTTTCTCGAACATGTTTGGTCTGGATACTCCTGCTCGATTCAAGACCCAAACAAACTTGAGAAAACTACAAGCTATGGATTACGATGAGCATCCCGAGTCTAGATGCTAACGGTATATGGCTCATCCGCAAGTTCCAAGTATAGCTTCGGAATTCGTTACTACCTCTCATTGAACCTCATACTGCTCACTGTGCTTGATTTCTCTCATTATCACCAAGGCACTTCATACAACCTTTAGAACCCCACCTTATGCACTCATACAACCTTTAGAACCCCACCTTTTGAAATATACCGACACCCAACAAAATTCAAGGCACATAAGAAATCAAATTTTTCTTCTATTATGGAATGTGCCTCGCCTCAATCAATGTCCCCCGATATCATCATGCATTCTCGATTCTAATATCACCAACACCTATAATATCGCAATTTAGTGTCGTTGCCCAACCGCACTTTGCCACTATCCATGCGTTGATAAGTAGTAAACCAATTCTTATTTGATGTAGCATGAAACAAACAACGAGAGTCTATAATTCATCCATCAAAGAAGAATCCTCGATGATGGAGAAGACATAATCGATTCTATCCGAACTTTTATCAACTACAGCTACAACATCGTCAATAGACTCGACTCTAATTCTTTTACCCTTCTCGTTTTTCAGCTTTTGACAATCCTTTCTAAGATGTCCCCTCTTGTTTCAGCTCGAATAGACAACACCACAAGTTCAACAAATTATGTACTACTTCGCTAACATGAATTCTATTTCTCCCTCTAACTTCACCTACAAAAGCGGTATGAATAGGTTCAACAAATTCTCTCTAAATGTCCTCACTCGGAATCAATTGCGAATCCCATCAAATGTCCAATTTTGTTGACCCAAAAAAATTACTAACAGTAGTATCAATTGTAATAAGTATAATAGGATCGAAGCACATACCTCATCTTTAAAAGTAATCTCAATTGAATTCAATTGACTAATGACTATATTGAATTCACCGATATGCTCAGGCATGAAATGTACATTCACACACCTTTAAGTTAACCGAGACACGACATCAAATGGACCTTATTGATCACGGAGGGCCTCTCGTACATGTTCGATAGGTCATTCATCACTCTTGCAGTGATCTTCTTTTTATCATGTTAAAACGCAACTTTACAAGGCAGCATTAGCTGAATAACATCCAATGCCCGTTTATCTAGCAAATTCCAATCAGCCTTCCTCCATCAAATCTGGTTTCTCTCCGGACACGGGCAAGTGGAGATTCCTTTAGTGAAGACAATCTTCAACATGCGTCTTCCGTAAACCAAAATATTTTCAATCACATTTGTTGATTTTCATGTTTTCTTCTTGTCTCCATCGAGTCAATAAACTCAGCCAATTCTAGAACCGACACCAATTGTTACGGAAAGCTAGCAACCAAAAATTAAAATAGCCAAAATTAGAAAAGTATGTTGGACACCATGCATATTTACGTGATTTCATCAATGTGGCCTATGCCCGCGTGGAGAGCAACGCAAAATTCTACTATAAATTAAGTGATACAATAGAGATTATAACCATACTCGGGTCACTCGACACTCTCAATGTTTTCCAGCCTTAATAATATCCAATAACTCACAAAGTGTTTGGTCTCACAATCCCTCACAAAATAATATCCCCATTTCACAAAGGAATTTATAAATCCTACTACAAGAATTTCCCAGCTTCTAATGCTCCTAGTGTAATTCACGAGCACAAGCTCCACTTTGATGCACTTCGCAATGAAGACCCACTTCTTATGTTTGGAAGAGAAATAAATCCAAACTAGGAAACCCCTTTCAAAAAACCTACATAAACTAGGAAACCACTTAAATTAGAAACCAACTCAAATTAGGAAAGTTTCCTTTTCGGACTCAAGCTCGAGACATTTTTAATAGAAACAACCTCCCGCATTTCACTTGGCATCTAATTATTCTTCAATAGGTCAATGGCAACTCCTTAAAAAAAGAACAAAAATCTTCACAGTTAATTTAGTCAACCAATGTCATGATTCGTAGGGTTTGGAAGAAAACGAGCCAAGTGCATGTGCCCGCCTAGTAGGAGGAACCACTAATCTGTCCACTCACCTCAAGGCGACACATACCTAAATGCGTGCCCACCTCAGGTCGGTCGCGACAACTTTAGGGCAATTATGTCATTTTAGAAATCTTTATGAAAATTGTGCCCGAAATTATTTAAACCTGTCCATATGTGGTACTGTAGTAGACGAAAAGACTTATTACTTTAGGACAAACCACTCTTGGGGATGTGGAAAGCACACAGCGATTTTTATCTAGCAAGCAGGCTTGTGTTGACACGCTAACTCCTCCAGCTTGAATAAAACTATCTATTCGACGCTTGTATATGCTGCAAATACTCTGATATTCATAGCTTGCCCCGGCCAGATCTTTGTAACTTTATTTCCATCAGGTGGTAAAGCATCTACTGGAGATAGCTACCTTGTTGCCAACATGAATTCATTTCGAGATTTCCCGGAGAATTGAACACTTTTCATCATCCTTTCTTGGACCTTACCTTATTTGGTCTCTCAAAAGAACTACAGAAGGAGTTGCCAGAAAGTTGGACCGACTTGCTGGTTGACACCGTTGACTTTCATAATGTGGAGTTCGTTTGCTTCCTACATCATTCGTTTCAACCTTGGATCAACTAGTTTGAAGAGAAGTTCTGGATGGATAAGGTTAACTCTGGACAAGGGAGAATTTGTCAATGGATGGAATCTTATTATGTTTTGTTACTCGAGATCTATTGCATCGACTTCATAGCCCGTGATTGAGTGTTGCCAATTGTTCTAGACCTCGAATTCAAGACCCAAGATCGAGTTCATGTTCCTTTCTGGATCGTCAGCACTTCATTTAACAAACAAGAACGGCTTCTTGAGCCGAAATTCCATTTGTCGATTTTAAGCAACATCTATGTAGCATGTCTGGCATTTCTCAACCCTGTGTAACATTGGCGCAATCCGTTATATTAATGGTGATTGGTTTCGAGCCTTACCTAACTAATTCGTCAACTCGTGTCCCCAGGATGAATTTCCCGTCAACTGTGGAAGTCTCGTTGGTTTGTTTCTTGAAGTTGTTTCTTTCTTGGCCTTTCAAATTCCTTACTTTCTGTGCAAATCACAGCTCGTTTCTGGACGTTGTTGCTGAATCTTGGAAACCTGAACAGCCTGATGCTCTTGTACATGCACTCTTGTCGTACACGGCACAAGCAAATTAGTTAATTGAAAATTTCCAGCGGAATGATCAATGATAAGTTCAGCATAAGAAGGTGAACTTCGATAATGTTCAAGGAAGCATTTTTTCTATTGGCTAAGTGGCAAGTGCTAGTGGTTAAAACGACCGAAGTTTCTGGAGATAATTTCAAGGACAAATCTTTTAAATAGCCGAGCTGATCAGCTATTGATACAAAATCAAAAGGCGACATGTGGTCACTCTTCAAAAGATTGGTTCGATGACATGCGTTGTTCTTTTTATTTTCAGAGTTACTAGTACCAACATGGACACGACTCCGGTGAGCAAACAATGCAATGGGAATCCGGTGAGCAGAAAACGAGACCGAAGTTCTGTTGCATAATTTGCTCACCAGAGTTTTGTTCGAATTGCTCCTATGATTGCTCTGTAGATGATATTCTCCGTTGTTTATACCATTTTACGCGGATTCGGGTGAGGATTATCATTGCCATTCTACAGAAAGTCGGGACGGTGTGATGGGACGCTTTCTCATCCAGATGTCAGAAGATTGTTGATGCCGCTTTGGGCGTCAGTTTCAATTTCGAAGACTGCAGCGCCCGTTATGAACATTGTCCATTTATGGTATAGCTATGTCTAGTCCTTTGAAAAGAGCTTGGCCTTCCTCTTCCGCCAAAAGTTATCCTTCATATGTGGTTGAAGATGAAGGGAACGCATCCCAATACATACGCAGCGAATTACACAGAAAATATGCCCTAAAATTATCTTGAATCACTGATCGGAGAAGTATATCAATAACGGACATACCTCGTTTTCTGCCGATTAAATGCTCCCGTTGCAGTCTCGAGAGTTCGCGGATTTGCTTTCACGGAGAGAAGCGTTCCTTCGTCACATTTGGGAGAGATAGAGGAAAATGACATATGTTTTCTCTTGTTTTTTGTCACACACAGAAGAACCGTTGTTCTTCCTCTCTTCTTATTGAGGAAAAATAAAAAGAACATAACTGCCTTGGCAGTTACATCACGTTTGAAAGATGGTAACTGTCTTTTGCAGTTATCCAATGTGGACAAGAGCTATGATAACCTACATGAGCGGGCCACGATTCTCCAATAAACTCCAATAGAAGACTACGTCATCACTTTGGATATATATATATATATATATATATATATATATATATATATATATATATATATATATATATATATATATATATATATATTTTTTTTGGGTGGAACTTCACTTTGAAGTTAAAAGAGTGCTTTTTCGTAGTGAAAGCTGGACTTGGTAATTGTATAGGTTAATTAGGATGTAACAAAATGACAATCGTAATTCTTGTTCTTGCTCTTGGCATTATTATTTCTTTGCACCGCATAATGAAACTTGAATTTCCCTATGGTGAAGAAAATTACAATTGCAAACAAAAATCCAATCGATTGAGGGAAGTGCTGTGAAGTATTTCATAAGCAAGAACCATCTTCAGTCAGTCATCGTTATGAGAAGTCACAATTTGAAAACATCATTTTGGGACTTGTCCCATTTGGATCGGACCGAAGACATATGAGAACAAACGACGAAACGCTCCAATGAAAAATTAACTGTGTGTTGTTGCATAGGCTCAGATAGTCAACGGTAATAGCTTGCTCCATGATGCAATTAATTTGGAGCCTTTTGACTTTGCAAGGGTACTCGAGCACCAAAGCTGAAGAATCCTCTCAGGTGCGTAAATATTGAGACGTTTGGCAGGGGGAACAACTTCGTATCTAACAGCATCAAGATGTGTGATGTCTTGACAACCGAAGATTTGGTTGGATGGCAAAGCTAGGTTGGAGGAACGATGAAAGAGCCCGACAAGGATGAGACGATGGAGGAGGCAAAAAGTTAAACCTGTTAAATCCATCGAATGAAGTGTCAGTAGAATGGCTGAGGAGAAGGATGCGACGACGATTTCGGCAGAACTTCAACCTCTTTGTGACAAAGGATTTAAGTAATCGCTTATACATGTTGTACATGATGTTTCAATTTGAGTTGCTGAAAACACGTCCATTAGATTTCCACTTAGATTAGTTTAACAAACTCATGATAGATTTGAAGAGCGTTGATGATGCCCTTACTGATTAATAACAGGGCAATCATCCTCTATCGAGTCATGGGATTGATCAGACTGTTGCGAGGGCATCCTATGATTGGCATATACTCATGGCATATACTCATGGCATTAAAACCCACAAATTAATGATGGATTAGATCACTTGTACAAAGTGTTTATGACACTGATGGTGTATTATCTAATTTTCCTTCTCGAATATGTAACTCCTCTCTCTCTCTTCTTAATCTATTCTAATGGAAGAGCTAGATCCTACTGAAGGGGAAGTCTTCTTAGCATACCTAGTCCTAAAGGATTACTTGATTTTCATTACTGACGAGTTTAATTACCATATGTAAGAAGAAATATCAATATTTTGGCTTTTGATCTAGACAAAATCCCTACGGGTGGTACTTTAAATCGTACGGTCTTTTAGATTTATTTGCATGAAAATTTCCTTTTAAAGACCCCAAAGCTAATTGTCTTACTAATATTCACCTAACAAAAATCCTAATTTCATTAGAGATCTGGAGTTCTTCGTAAGCGAATCACGAATGAATCTATTAGCAGAACATTAGTGCTATCTAACGACTAATCACTGGAGTAATTAAGATTAACTTTTTATTTCGCTCTAGAAAAAAGAAATTGTGTAATAAGAAGTGGGGGAAAAGGACAATGACCGTGATGCCCCAATTAGTGCAAGAAGGCTGGGTTTTGAGATGCTTCGGTTATGCTCAGTCGAGAACTGTCTAGGGTTGAAACTTGAAAGTCATGGTTCGAATGTTACAGTTCGATTTGCATAACGTGCTCCATCGATGTTATTTTCTCCTGTTGATTAGATTAGTAATTAGGGACAATCGCCTTTTTAATGACATTAAAACTGGTAACTTTTACGCACTTAAGATTGTCAACATTAAAAAATTCATTTTTTTAATATAATTTTATTAAAGAAGTTTTGTGGTTTGGCTTTTTACAAAGTTTCCTTTAGCATTAGGCATTAAAACTTTTGTGTAATTGAAAATTTGTCACTGCATGTCATTCATTTACTGCCAAACATAGAATGGTGGTTCCTGTCGATAGGTTTGACAATATAATTAGGAAGAGTCTAATTATCATCAAGTAGTTTTTTAAGAGAACGAATTAGACAATCATGTTTCAAATAATTAACACATTAAGTGAATTAATCTCTTAATCGAATCTTCCAAGTGGATATGATAAATAGGGTTGTCAAAGAAACTCAAATTCATTAACCACTAAACTTTTCTTTTGATGACCTAGGGATACGGGCTTAGAGACCCGTTTATCCGAAGGCTTACGAAACACCCTCAAAGCCCCATGAATAGGTTAAGTTCAGATTTGTTAGCCCGTGCGGGTAGCCGTGATCCTAAGTGGTTTCCACACAATTAATGAGATTTAAACAGATGACCTCTAACTCTTTAATCTGAAAATTTTACCGACAACACTCCGACCAATTTCGCCAACTTGAGGGGAAATGAGGTTATGGCTGACTTTTTCATTTTCAGCACCATATAGGATTATCAAATAGGCACTAAATTTGTAGCGAAAGCTACAACCTGTTTGGCTGCAATTAAGAGGGCATAAAACAACCACCAGTATCACATCATCATTGGTGAGATTACAAGGTTAGAATTTATAATCAGGCGTCTTCGCGCGCACTCAAAAAACTACGAAGAGTTTCCACCACACACTTAGTTTTTTCTCCTTCTAATCATCTTCCTCGTATGTATGCATATACCTAGGGAAACACGGCCCAAACGATTGGCAAAATGCTCGTTTGAATCGTTATAGTTAATCGGGTATTAGATCCTTATAGAATATATCCGACTACGGATCGTTAGTCTTGAATTCTGCGAGCTTGCCGAGCTCTTCCACCTCCTTCGCCAGCCCCTCCAGCTTCTCCACCATCTCCGTGAGCAAAAACACGAAGGTCGAGACGGCGAGGTCCTCGCCCAAGTTGCACACATGCCCGAGCTCGGAGGGAGACATGAGGTGCCTCAGCGCAAGCCTTGTCGACTTGAGCTGTGGCAAGAGTAGTGCTTCTGGTTGGCATCTTCTCATCTTCAGGAGGCTCTCCCCGAGCTCTCGGAGAGTCCACGTGAGGGATGACGCGGTTGACTCGCAAGGTTCCTTGATCAACTGTCTTAGATCGGCGGTCGGCTGATGACATGAACGATTGGTTCAACAAGACGAGAAACTTTTGAGAAATATGGGGTCAATGCATGGGAGGAGGAAGAAGAAGAGTTTTGAGGGTCAGGTGAAGTACCTGCCTAGAAGACTGAATACAAACTTCAAGTGAAACGATGGCGGCTGCTAACTCCCTAAGAAGCTCTCCAATCTGCAGATACTTGTCCCATGGATAACATAACCCGAACTTCCCGTGCCACGGTTCCCATTTCGCAAAATTCGCCTGCAATAGCGTCATGAATTTGCTAAATCCTCAAGTTCAAGCGAGCGTGCTAGAGTAAGCTTGCAATGAATTGACCCAGCTACAACAGATTGCGAAATTAAAGAGGCGAAAGAAGGCTTACCAGGGTCTCGTCCTTTGCTTTCGAATGCAGAACCGATTTGCAGATTTTGAAGCTTCCGTCAGCCTCGTTTTCCTTATCCGCCACCGCCTCGAAGTACTTATCTAGTAGTCCTGCCATTAAAGTTGACAGATAATGGTCAGTCACATGTGACATTACGAGCCCCATGGCATGAGATTTTTTTAACTCGCTTCGCAAATGTAGTCACGATTTGATTACCTTCAATCGAACAGGCAAGGTGTTCGAATTTGGAGGCAGTAGATATGTGAAGTTCATCGCTAGCCCAATTAGGGAGGACGAGCAAGCTCGTGAAAATGCAGATCGCGAACCCCATCACAATTGTCGAGAGGCGCTGGCGGGCGATTCCCATGACCTCTTCGGCTCGTAAGCCGGACACGACCACCAGATTGAAGGTGAGGATGAAGATCATGGCACCGTAGTCGTACTTCTTCTTTATGCTAGGAACCGACCGAACATACGTAGCCGCAGCACCTGAGATTTAGCATTTTATTGAACCATCAACAAAGCTGTTAACACTCTCAAAATATGGCAGATGCATGCATACGTACAATAGGAGCACGTAGGACTAATTTTATGTAACTTTCTTGCTAATAAATCTTGCTTCGTCGTCACGTTTATTTCAATATTCTGAGCCGTCTTACCAAAGATGAAAACTGCGGTGCCGATGACAATGGCGTTCCCGACCCCACCGATCTCTTGAGCCAAGACCGCCGCTATGCACCCCAACCCGCCACCCAGTATAGTCCCTATCCCGCGATTCAATCCCTTGCTCAATGTGGCACCTGATAAATCATATAATCAATCTCATTAGAACCTACACCAATCAAACATTGTGAGCGCAGGAGTTCATCAAATCCATAAGCAAAATAATGGTTACCGAACCTGCAAAGAACTCGAAGATGACGACGACGGTCATGATAGCCCACATGGCATTTTCCCCGACTTGTTTGTAGAGCGGATCGAGAAGGTAGAAAAGTGAGACCAAAACGAGCGCGACCCCGACCTTGACACTGTGCACCACTCTTCTCACATCGTGCTCGCCCTTCATTCCTCTCAGGGAACTCACGGCGGCCGAGAGACTATTCTCAAGGCTCTCGTTTTTCACCGCCATCTTCGGAGCAGCCCCTTCTCCTCCGTCTTGAATCGGGATAACCACGGAAGAGCTCATCACGCAACTCTACCCCTCTCGTAACTTTCTGCACTCTTTTTCCTGTATGATGCAATGCTCACTGGGTTGATGGTGATGAGATTATGAGTTGGTGATCGACCATTTATATACACACAAAGCTTGAGCTCCCATTGACGTACATCCAAAGGAAAAATCAAGAAAGATAATTTGACTTTATATCTCGAACTCCATAGTGGACGCAGGCCTACATTGCACTTCTCTCCACTGGAAATAGCCCAATAACATGAATCACGGAAGCAAATTCTTCATGTCCCCATAAATTTAACTAATTATTCGTGAAGCTTTTAGTGACAGAAACGTAGTGGAACACGTTCGTGTGGACGATTGTCTTTTCGCAACACTCACACCCCATACACGAAATGTTCCAATTTGCTTAAATAGCGTCCAATCGCAATTGAGCTTTTGGTTCGAGGAGTTGGATTTCACGTTTGCCGAACTACTGCGAGTAGGGTTTCAAGATAGACCCCGCGGGAGCATTTCGGTCCATTGAGCTATGATTTTGGTCTCGCATGCAGGGACCATGATCCGACTGACGCAACTACACTAAGATGTTTTACAAGATAAGCCAACTCTAAATTGCAATTGACTTGTGTGCGCTAAGGGTTGCATGAGTGGCGTCGCGTCATGCAAGGTGTCTTAGCACGTGTGCGATTATGTGGCTTGTACTAGTACGAAGGACCGAAGATGGAAGAGGGACATCAGAGAGTACTGGCACGCGGTGTCGCGTCATGCAAGGTGCCTTAGTACGTGCGCGACTAGACTTGTTGTTTGCTTTTTCTTTGTTTGAGGTTCTTGTACCATCTTCGTTGCAAAAATTCATAGTGTATAGCTAAAAGTAAAACGATATGAATTGCACTTATCAATCTATGTCCGCTTCATGTAATACTCTACCAAATTAAGCGAAGTTTAATCTCGTGGTTTCGTTATCAACATTGTGAATATGCATTATATAAGTCGCGAAAATGACACCCCAAGATTTCTATAAGTAGCATCTAGAACACAATAATAGAGGAAAAGGGATTTGCACACATGATTTAGAATTTATCATACTTGATGCGGAATAGCGACCATCTAAGACTCAAATGCTTTTCCTCTATTGCCTCCTCGTATCACCGGCTCAATGAGATCTGTCTCTCACGAATCACGTTCCGTAATTGCTTCTTACGTTAGGTTATTTGTGCATCAAGGTTAAATTAAAGACTTGAGCACTATTTATAGATTTTTTAGCCACAGACCTTCTACTTACAAAGATGGGCTTTACCCCGGCCATTACCTTACATTAGAGTAATTAAGAATCTTTATATTTTATTTTAGTAGACCAATCCCGTAAAACGGTAAGTCACAATGTCACTTAATATAGCCCACACCAGAAAAACTCTTACATTCTCCCACTTAGACTACATTAAAAATTATACTATTTATGTGCACCTAATGTCGGTCTAGAGATTATTCTTAACGATCAATCAGATTCATAAAGTCTTAAACACCGAATAATAGCGGTAACTACATCAATAGACACAGAGTCGTCCATGGTCATGAGTACTTTTAACTATATTAATATGGATTCAATATGATAGTATGGCAAATAGATAACACCTCATAGAGAGAAATATACATTATTCGTTATCCCCTTTGTTAGTCCACATTCTCTCTCTTTAAGTGTCACAAAACCTAATGCGTCACTAGATAATTTCATTGTGGTTCCAATAAACCCACATATGTCTTAGTCTCATAGTTAACTTACTTTATGTGTAAAAAAGCATATCTTTAAGGTTGATAATCGAATATCATAGCCTTTACTTAAGGTTTACACAATACTTTGGGATTTTCATCGGACATATGTATTCAATATGATAATAGTACATTCATAAACACTTTATTGAGTGCAAAAGAGTTGATACATGTCTAAATGTTACAAAATCTAAGAAACACGGATGTAAATTTTATTAGAGCAAAAACAAAACGGCTCTCATTAAACAACAACATCTCATGATGCTTTCTATCCCATGATAATAATATGTCATCAAAATACGCAAGAGCGAAGACATTTAGTTAGTAGATCTCGCAACCATATCATTTGTGAAAATATGCATTATGTAAGTTGCGAAAATGACACCCCAAGATTTCTATAAGTAGCATCTAGAACACAATAATGGAGGAAAAGGGATTTGCAAACATGATTTAGAATTTATCATACTTGATGTGGAATAGCGACCATCCAAGACTCAAATGCTTCTCCTCTATTGCCTTATGTATCACGGCTCAATGAGATCGCCTCTCATGAATCGCGTTCCATATTTACTCCTTACGTTAGGTTATTTGTGCATCAAGGTTAAATTAAAGACTTAAGCACTATTTATAGATTTTTTAGTCACGGACCTTCTACTTACAGGATGGGCTTTACCCAAGCCTACACTAGTTAGCCTTATATTAGAGTAATTAAGAATCTTTATATTTTGTTTTATTAGATCAATCCCGTAAAACGGTAAATCACAATGTCACTTAATATAGCCCACATTAGAAAAACTCTTACATTCTCCCACTTAGACTATATTAAAAATTATACTATAAATGTGCACCTAATGTTGGTCTAAAGATTATTCTTAACGATCAATCGGATCCATAAAATCTCAAACACCGAATAATAGCGGTAATCGCATCAATAGACACAGAGTCGTCCATGGTCATGAGTACTTTTAACTATATTAATATGGATTCAATATGATAGTGTGGCAAATAGACAACATCTCATAGAGAGAGATATGCATTATTCGCCATCCCCTTTGTTAGTCCACATTCTCTCTCTTTAAGTGTCACAAAACCTAATGCGTCACTAGATAATTTCATTGTGGTTCCAATGAACCCACATTTGTCTTAGTCTCATAGTTAACTTTATTTTATGTGTAAAAAAACATATCTTTAAGGCAGATAATCGAATGTCATAGCCTTTACTTGAGGTTTACACAATACCTTGGGATTTTCATCAAACAAATGTATTCAATATGATAACAAGACATTCATAAACACTTTATTGAGTGTAAAAGAGTTGATACATGTCTAAATGTTACAAAATCTAAGAATTACGGATGTAAATTTTATTAGAGCCAAAACAAAACAGCTCTCACTAAACAACAACATCTCATGATGCTTATATCCCATGATAATAATATGTCATCCAAATACGCAAGAGCGAAGACATTTGGTTAGTAGATCTCGCAACCATATCATTTGTGAAAATATGCTCTACTACAACGTCACCATTCTCGAACTCGTTTCTTTTATGGTAAAAAATCTCACCACCAAATACTTAGACCCTTGATATCTTTGTTGTTGTTGATAAACAAAACCACTGAATTATTGTCACAATACAACCGTATGAGCCTATCCGCAAAGTCAAATTTGATCAACCCCCTAATGAGGTTTCGGAGCTAAATAGCCTAAGGAGCGGCCGAAAAGCATACTACAAACTCGCTTGCATGGTAGAGGATGATATAGATTTCTGTTTCTCACTTTTTCAAGATAACACATCTTGCAAACATATAGATGTAACTTGTTATCGATTTCACGTCATCATGATAGCCAACAAAGTCTACATTGGAATACCGCCTAGCTAGAGGTCCCGAACATGTCCGTAAATCAACTTATAGTCTCTAGTCTTATTTAAGTATCTCAAAACCTTCTTAGCAATAATTCCGTGATCGTATCCTAGATTTGATTGATATCCGCATTGAAGTCCTATTGCAAACGCAATGTCGGTTTGGTGCAAACTTGAGCATCCATGATACTTTCAAGTGCTCTAGTATTAGGTATATCCTTTATTTGGGCTTTCTCAATATTATGATCCTTAATGATGAGTAATTCATAGCTTGCAATGTTGCATTCTAAATCTTTCAAACTATGATCAATATATGCCCCGTGAAACAGACTGATATACGGCGAGAATGATATCTATGGATCTTAATACTAAGGACAAAAACGCCTCACCAAAGTCCTTCATATCAAAATTCTTCAACAACATCTGCTTTGTCTCATGCAATAATCTAAGGTCATTACTTGCAAGCAAGATATTATCTACATAAAGTACAAGAAAAATTAATTCTCTCCCACTCGACCTTGCAGTATATGCATTGATCTATTTTGTTCTCAACAAAACCAAATGAAGTAACAATTCTATGAAACATTAAGTACCATTGTTTAGAAGCTTGCTTGAGGCCATAAATTGACTTTCTCGGTCTACACTCAAGCTTACTTGAATCATCTATTGCAATCCTTCAAGGTTGCACCATATACACCTCATTATAAGGATCTCTATTTAGAAAGACAGTTTTAACATCTATCCTGGTGAAACTTTACATCAAAATGAGCTATCGATCTTTCAGAACGGCCTAGGCCCACCATGCTTCCGTTATGCGACTTTGCAAGATATTATCCGCTTTGGACACACAGGCCTCACGATTTTGTTCCTTCGAGGGCGGCCCATACAACCCCCGAAAAACGCGTCTTGCAAGTCTAAGAAGGTTCAAGGCTATATAAAGCATCCCAAGATCCACTCCCTAAGCCATGTGGGACAAGGGTGTAACATGTGTGTTCAAAGCGGACAATATCTTGCAAAGTCGCGTAGCGAAAGCGTGGTGGCCATAAGGCTATTACGGTTGGTTTTGAGCCAACTCCCGACAAAGATGTGTGGACCGCAGTGGGCGCTCGGCGAGTGCCGGCTGAGAGCACAGCTGGGACGCTGTGCCGCTAGGGGGGAGTATGTGACACCCTTATCCCACATGGCTTAGGGAGTGGATCTTGGGATGCTTTATATGGCCTTGAACCTTCGTAGACTTGCAAGATGTGTTTTTCGGGGGTTGTATGGGCCGCTCTCTTAGGAACAAAACCGTGAGGACTTTGTGTCCAAAGCGGACAATATCTTGCAAAGTCGCGTAGCGGAAGCGTGGTGGGCCTAGGCCGTTACAATTGGTATCGAGCCAACTCCGGACGGTGCGTGTGAACTGCGGTGGGCGCTACTGGGTGCCGCCGAGGGCATGTGGGGGACGCTATGCCGCTGGGGGGGAGTATGTAACACCCTTGTCCTACATGGCTTAGGGAGTGGATCTTGGGATGCTTTATATGGCCTTGAACCTTCTTAGACTTGCAAGACGCGTTTTACTGGGGGTTGTATGGGCCGCCCTTGGAGGAACTAAATCGTGAGGGAATGTGTGTCCAAAGCGGACAATACCTTGCAAAGTCAGGTAGCGGAAGCGTGGTGGGCTTAGACATTACGGTTGGTATCGAGCCCAACTCCCGACAGCATGTGTGGACCGCAGATGGGCGCTCGGCTGGGTGCCGGCGAGGGCATTGCGGGGGACGCCGTGCCACTAGGGGGGAGTATGTAACACCCTTATCCTACATGGCTTAGGGAGTGGATCTTGGGATGCTTTATATGGCCTTGAACCTTCTTAGACTTGCAAGACGCGTTTTTCGGGGTTATATGGGCCGCCCTCCGAGGAACAAAATCGTGAGGATTGTGTGTCCAAAGCGGACAATATCTTGCAAAGTCGCGTAGCGAAAGCGTGGTGGGCCTAAGCCGTTATAGTTGGTATCGTAACCAACTCCCCGACAACATGTGTGGATCGCAGATGGGCGCTCGCTAGTGCCCCCATTTGCGCCGCTAAGGGGGGGATTATGTGACACCCTTGTCCCACATGGTTTAGGGAGTGGATCTTGGGATGCTTTATATGGCCTTGAACCTTCTTAGACTTGCAAGACGCGTTTTCGGGGGGTTTTATGGGCCGCCTTCGGAGGAACAAAATCGTGAGGACTGTGTATCCAAAGCAGACAATATCTTGCAAAATCGCGTAGAGGAAGCGTGGTGGGCCTAGGCCATTACGGATGCCATGATTAATCTAAAATAATCTTTTGAAGAGGTTGGAGAAAAGTTGTTTTATAGCATACTTCTTCTTTTTGATTGAAACCTTTAGCTACCATTACGCCTTTAAACTTATATATTTTCTTTGGAGTCCATTTTAGTCTTATACATCCATTTTCAGTCAATGAGCTTGTAACCTTTAGGTGATTTAACAAGCTCCCAAACATCGTTATATTTCACGGATTGCATCTCCTTTTTTATTGTATCCAACCACGGATCTAACTAGGGACAAGAAACATCATCGCCTAAGTTGCTAGATCCATCACATAGCCCATAGCATAGTCATGCCCTCTCAAAGAGACTATATAGTCTTGTGATATAGTTGATCATCTCTACCGATAGATCTCCTGGGTGGAGCTATTTCAACCTCATCCTATACTTGAGGGGCTTAAGGAACTTCATCGGGAGTTATCTCAACGATCGGATCCTGGACCTCAACGGGTTCAATTTAAGTTGTGGAAGTCTTCACAATTGAATGTAAAGATAGAGAAAAAGACACGATAGTCCCCACTATACTATTATCCTCAATAGTTTGTGAGCAGCTACCTTCTTCGACCACATCAAATTTTAAAAACTTTGTTATCTAGGATTCCATAATTCTTATGCCTCCATTTAGATTATAAAATTGATACCCTTTCGAATAATCTGGATAAGATGGAAATAACACCAAGTGGTTCAAGAGTCCAAACTTACTTAATGTTGGACTATATAACATCACTTCGCAAGGCATCCCCAAACCTTAAGATTGTTCAAACTAAGTTTACATCTAGTCCATAACGCAAATGGAGTCAATAAGACAACTTTGGTAGGAACACAATTTAGAATGTAAATGAATGTTATCAAAGCTCCACCCCACAGAAAATGAGGTAATTTTTTTTCTACTAATCATAGTCCTCATCATTTTTATAAGGGTGCAATTGCGCCTTTCGGCCATACCATTTTGTTGAAGACTCCTAGGCATAGTAAATTGAGCTATTATCCTATAATTCTCCCAATATTTGGCAAATGGTCCCTTAAGTGCATTCGGCGTTCTATGCCTTCCAAAATACTCACCACCCCGATTAGATCTAACAATCTTTCTAACTTTTCACAACTTGTTTCTCGACTTTAGTACAATAAATCTTGAACTTTTCAAGAGACTCGGATTTTTCCTTAATCAAGTACATATAACCATATATTGAAGTCCTCAATAAATGTAATGAAATGAAAATTTCTACACAA
The DNA here is from genome assembly GCA_021437795.1 of Rhodamnia rubescens. Lineage (NCBI taxonomy): Eukaryota > Viridiplantae > Streptophyta > Magnoliopsida > Myrtales > Myrtaceae > Rhodamnia > Rhodamnia rubescens. The sequence goes on from JAILYA010000003.1 coordinate 7,882,973, forward strand.
GGTTGTCGTATAGGGTCCACTAATATCAATGTGAATGACCTCTAGCAGATTAGAACTACCGACTTGCAGTTTTCTTCTTTATCTAAGTCATTTTATCTTATAACGAGTCTACGCAAGTCTTGAGGCCACTTTAAGAGTAGGCAAGATTATAACCTTTCTACTCTTTCCCTAGAGATGTGACCAAGTCATTTATAGCACCATGCATAAGACTATTACTTAGGTAGAGGTCTTTTGAAAATAATTTTTTCAACCGTATAAGCAACATTCATATTATCGGGAGTTAAACATAATCTTAGCAATCTATTGAACATATTGTAGCACCCAATCTTATTTGAATTAAAAAAAGCATAGAAGCCATATTGTTCCTTATTTCGAAAGAGCGAGAATGAAATCTAAGTTTCGCTGAAGGAAGATACATAAAATGTGTTTCTTAATATTAACTCAAAATCGGAATCTAAAATTATGATGACATCTCCCAAAAACTCAATGTCAACTTTATTGTTGTTTCCCATGGTGAGCTTTAATTCATCATGATTTCTCTTCCCCTAATTTATGAATCCCTTCAATCTCATGCTTAGACAATTAATTTTTATATTTGCCATAGTATTTCTTTGCGTGGCTTTTCTTCTCACAAAAAAGTAACGATCACCATCCTTCTTGAAGGATACTTTCTTAGGACCCAAACTGTCATAATGATCGGTGGTATCATGAGTTCCTTTATGAGCATAATTTTGGACCTCTTATACTTCTTATTGCGGGAACTAGAGACATACGGTGAAGTTTCTCTCTTTCTTTCTTCGGTTTCACTTCTTTTTCCACCACCCTAGTTATCATGTCACTAATTAATCAGGTCTCATCTTGGGAGTTGTAATTAGTCTTGATGATCCCAAAATCGGGTGGAATGGTGTTTAGAGCTTGATGCATAATGCAAAAATAGAAACATGAAGAGCCTAAAGTTATTTCTGCAGGTCTACCATCCTTAGAACGTGATCCCTAACCCCACGTAACCATCATAGCTTGTGTTAAAGAGTCTTTGCAGATTTGTCACAATCTCAAGATTAGGCGAGACACTTGTTCCTAGCCACCAACATTGCCATAATTTATCTAGCTATGCAATCACTGGTAAATCACTCTTCAAGTGTTCCTAAATGGATCGCTTCACATATAGCAAGCGAATTCGATTACTCTTTTTCTATGCAGCAAAATGTGATTTCTTCGGGTTCATACTAGCATCATTAAGATTTGTCGGCTTATTATCAATAAGAGCAATATGAACATCCACCAGCTACATCCGAAATAGAAAATCCTCTCTCCATTTCTTAAATTTTGAACCAAGAAGAACCTCAATCGTAACGGAGTTGCCATTATAGAGAATGAAACTAAAAAACAAGCAATGTATACAATTCGCATCATGCGATATTACGTAACTTGAAACCGTATAAGTACACAACCCGAGAATTACATGCATCATCACATAATCATGTTTGGATAGAATATATTACATGTATTTGTATACTCTCCACATGACGGCGGTCAAGAGAACATATTTCAACCTTCATGACTTCACCACCTTTTGGTGTACGAGCTACAAGGATTAGTCACTCTTCATAAATATATCGTATATCGGTCTCTCGATGAACCAATACACAATCATATCCTTTCGGAGCATGACTACGCATTGAAACAGGAGACATCCCACCACAATATGAAATCGATATTTCAATAACCCAATCAAGTGTGCCACTTTGCGCGCTCACAACTCAATTGGATCTTTGAAACTCTCTTATACTAGAGATATAAACTTTATGTCTCTAACTTACCATATACATGTAATTTTACGCTCGAAGGTTGGGGTAATTTGTCACTAAAATCACGTGTTATGACAATTATATTATTCCATTCCTTGATGCATGTTATACCTTATACATGCCATCAATGAATCACGCTCTACACATTCTATATATGATCATATACACGATAGCTAGCACATGTATTTCCAAAACCATAGAGAAATACATGAAAAAATGCAAAATATCCTAAAAATACGCGTATATATGGTCTTGTATGCACTTTTAGATCATTAAAAGGATGAACAATGAATCTACCACATTGTAGAGCATGACAATACGAACATGCTAGTATGAAGCATGCTCCAATAGGAGCTGTCCTGCTCCCTCACGCTTCGCCTAAGTACGCATGAAGCACTCTCTCAATGGCCTTATCCGGCCTTGTATCGCCGGTCCAACCATTGACTAGTCCAATCAATTTGATCGGTCAATGGTCAATTGGGTCGATCCCTAGTCAAGCCACGTCGGTGGATCGCGATGTCGGCGATGGTGTCAGCCCTAGTGCGTGGCCTACGCATGCCAACACCATAGCGACGCATGGCCACATGTAGCTATGCGTGTGGCATCCCCTAAATGTGCACCACCCATCAAATTTCTCTTCTTCACAAGATCTTTCCGTCTATGTGACCTATATTAATTTTTGCCAAACAAAACATTCCAAATATAAAAGTTTGAGACTTAGAGTATGGCTGCCCTATTACCACATTTAAGACGTGAAAACGGCATCCTAATATCTCCATAGCTAGCATCCAAAACACAATAATGGAAGAAAATGGGATGTGCAAATCTAATTTGGAATCCATTATTCTTAATGCGAGAATAGTGACGATTCAAGACTCAAGTGTTTTTCCTTTTTTACCCATTTGATATCGGCAAGACAGAGGCGAGGCTTGAGCACTATTTATAGAGTTTTCGAGCACGGACCCTCTCATCACAGGCTGAATTTTCTTGGGCCCCACACCGGTTCCATGTTAGACCATTTTTTTTTTTGGGTCAAATCCTATTAGTCTAATTAAGAATCTTCAAATCTTACCTTATTAGATCAATCTCGTAAAATGAAAAATTTCAATATTACTTAATATAGTCCACATCAGGAAAAATCTTACACCTCAACCATCTCATTAGTCACTTTCCAACCTTGTCCATTGTAAAGCATACTGCGTTAATAAAATAAAAAATGTGCTGGACAGGGATTTCGTACGTGGGAAGCCTAAAATTCATCAATGTCTTAACAATTATGCTATTTATTGGATACATTGTACATTTTCACAAAACAACAGTGATATTACTTAAAGTTGTTCTCCTAAAATGTAGGCCCGGTTCGAAAGGTCAACCTTGGACCTAGCCGGTTCAATTCTTGAGAGAATCGTCTCTGACAGACCGGAATTTATTCACCCTGAGACCAATCACCACCGTAACTTATTACTTGCTATGCCCATTAGTTGAAGGTTTATTCCTTTTAGTTTCTTCTGCCTGTGCTATCTTTGGGCTGGCATCAACTATTCCTTTAACTTTTATCCTCCTGATATTATTATGCCACGATCGCTCCCTGCTCGTTTTGGATCTTAAGCATCAGTAGTAACCACTTATCTTGTCCACTACAGTCTCCGATCTTGCCCTTCTAATATCACGATGACCACACGAAAATGCAAAACTTGATGTTATCCATTTCACAAAAAGAAAAAAGCAGATGGGCATTGGAGTCGCTGGTTCGAATGGATTAGAAAACCTAAATGATCAACTGTCCGATGTGGTGTCTATCTTACCGCAGTTCATGCATGTCCATCATCTTCATGTACTGTGTTTTTTATTACAAAAATATGCCAAGAATGCTTCTAGGACGGTGTTTCCTTGCAGATCTGACGTAATTCATATTGTGGCGAAAGTGATTTGACTGTTGAACTCTGTCGATCCACTTAGGAGAGAAAGATTGCCTTAATTTGTCTCATTTACGATTATGCCATATCAAGAAAGAAATCTCACAAGTCAAAAGGTAAATTAAGCTCTTCATGCTTGTAGTCATTTATGATACTAACCTTGGAAAGTGCCTGAAATCAAGTCAATGGACAAAAATTACTAAGTGCCGAATGTGTTGAAGTTTGTTTGTAAAACAAACAAAAAAAAAAAAAGAAAAAGCTGCCTTTTCAATCCAATAAAAAAAAAAGACAAGTCTTCTTTATTAGTTAGATTTTGAGCCTTACGAACGGAAATAAACCTTAATTATTATTATTTTTATTTGAAAAAATTCTTTTATAATTATATTTATATATTTAATAATATTTGCACAATAAAGGTCATGTTTTGAAAGTGAATTGTGCGTATTTATGTTTCTGAATAGGGTTCGTACATGGGTGTTTGGAAGAGGTGTGTTTATTAGTATTATATAGAGGACTTTTATTTTTATAGAGTGTGTGCTTTTTTTCGTTTTTTAAAAGGTTGTTTGGAAGTTTTAGGTTTTTGGTTTTTTGTGTTTGTTGTTCTAGGTTCGTGCATTTTAATGTTACACTTCATTTTTCTTTTATTTTTCAATGATCTTCTTTAAAGTTCTCGAAAAATAAATAATTTGAAAAAAAAATCCTAAAAATAATTCCTTATATCACCTACAAAATGAATAAACAAAAAGAATTTTTACGTTTACGAAAATGTTTAGACATAAATTGTTATCAATAATAAAAATATTTTTCATTGACTAATTATTTTAAGTGATACAAATGAGCATTTTTAGGAAAATATTTTTTATATTATTTATTTTTGGCCACATAAATGGTATCTTAAGATGAATAATACTGATGAATTAATTAATCATTAATTTATATAGAGAGTTAAAATAGTGATGAGGCCAATAGCGACTTAGTGACAGCACTCGCAATCTTTAGTGGGCTAACGCTATCTCCATATAGGCCACTCGCTGCTGTTCTTGCGTGATCATGTTTGCTGCTCCTTTTTCATGTATGGAATGTCTTTAGTGGTGTGCTTTCTTTGCATAAACCCAATGTAAATATCCACTTATCATCGCCAGACAAATTGCTGATGAAATTTCTTTCCTTTTCTAGAGAGATATGGGGCTAAAGTACATTATAAGTATCAAAATTTGTGTATAACGCTCACTTTAGTGGCAAAACTTTCAAAATTATCACTTAAGTGCCAACTTTTTTAAAACAATTACTTAAGTGCCTTTTTTTTAAAAAAACGATCACTTCAGTGCTAACTCCAATTTGAGTGATATGGCTCGCGAAAATCCGACGTGGCCTATTTTTTTTTATTAATATTTGAGCTAACTTTGCTCGCCATAATTGACTTGAAGTGTGTGTTTCTTAAAAAATTTGACACTTAAGTGATCATTTAAAAAAAAATTGACACTTAAATGATCATTTTGAAAATTTTGACACTTAAAGTGATTGTTTTTCAAAAAATTTGACACTTAAGCGATCATTTTGATAGTTTTGGCATTAAAGTGAGCGTTGTACACAAGTTTTAGCTCTTATAGTGTACTTAAGCCGAAATATGACTATCCTAAACTAAATTTGCATGAAGCAAAGTCGTTTGTAATTGATTTAGGTCCTCTAAGTTAGTGGCTTTATTAAAAAAAAATCCAATCTTTTTGAAAATATGATTCTTCAGCACATTGGATTTCTGACCACGGAGAGGCATTTGCTTTTTATTCTTCTTGTTCTCTCCTTCTTCTTCCTTGAGCGATGCGACCACCATGCCATTGCCATGCCTATTGCCCCATAACCACCTTATGTACTTCTATGTGTGCCCACGCACATACCCAATCCTCCGGTGACCTTCTTTTTCTCCCATGGTTATAGCGCCAATACCTAAAAAAATCTCCAATTTTAGCATTTGTGATAATTCTACCCAAAATTTTTTTTTGTCTCATAAAAAACCTTCAACTTTTATATTTGTCCCAATTCTACCCCAAATTTTTGCTTTTGTTCCAATTCTACCGACCTAATACTAAAAAAACCCTCATCTTTAGTATATGTCCCAATTATATCCAAAACTCGCTTTTTTTCTCATAAAAACCTCCAACTATTACTTTTGTCCTAATTCTACCGCCATTAGCCCTCGATCCATAATCACCATCAGTTAATCTTATGTGGCATTTTCACATTATTAATGAATTACACCTTAGTAAAATCGACATGAAAAAACTTCATAAACTTTTCTTTTGTAGTTTGCTACTCCTATATATTGCCGAGAGATATATAATCACTCAAGATAAGCATGTTTCGTATTCTTTTAAGCACTCAGGAGCCCAAAAAATGGTTAGACATTGAGACATTTGGACTAATGATCTAAAATATTGTCTCCTCCGAAACCCATTGTTTCTAAATTTCGAAAATTCATTAATAAGTTCAATGAGAAAACTCGAGTCATATAGGGTTAACTAACGGTGATTATGGATGGAAGACTGAAAGTGGTAGAATTGGGATAAAATTAAAAGTTGAGGGTTTTTTATGAGATAAAAAAATATTTTGGATATAATTGAGACAAATACTAAAGTTGAGGGTTTTTTTAGGTACTAGACCGGTAGAATTGAGACAAAAGTAAAAGTTGATGATTTTTTATGAGACAAAAAATTTTTTTGGGTATAATTGTCACAAATGTTAAAATTGAAGATTTTTTTGGGTATTAGGCCCATGGTTATGTGTCCTAATGGACGGGTAGATCGCGTCAATTCAATTAATCTGATTTGAAAAAACCTCGAGATGCGAGTCAATTAAGCTCGATCTGGATATTGATTTCCTTCTGACTGGAATTATGCTTGACAATGCACGTTTAACACTCATAAAACTAGTCGTGTGCGCACCTTCAACTTATGCATGAAAATGATGTGCACCACGCAGGAGTTCCTCCTAGGCTACTGCGAATGAATCTCATATTATCATGAATAAACGAAAGAGACCCTTTTCATCCAAGGTGTACTCTCCACTTCGCACCACCTTCCAACCTTCATCTCATTGAATTTTTTTTTTTTTTTTTAGGTCTATTCTAGCCATCAAGTGTTATTTCCATGAGTCTAGCCACCGAGTGTGAACGAGGCGAGTGGAATGCAATGTCTCCAGACTATTACATATTTTATTTAAGCACGATTTTTCTTTGGTCGATATTTAAGCACGATTCATCATCATTAACTTTTGTTGGGTACGAAAATGGTACGAACTGATGTGGTTCTCAAACCACCCACTTCGATGGAGGGGATTGGAGAATTGTCAAATTTATTAGGTAAAGCAGTCATGTCTTCATTCGCGATTTAGTCGGACAACCAATACCCCCAAATTTGGGAAGCGACAAGTGTCAATTGCTCTAAAGCTTTTTCGAGAAGTGCTTTGACCTATTTGGATTATCTTTTGATATTGACGGGAACCCGTTTTTCGAAAAGTCTGATGGCAATTTCTTTGGGGAATTAGTCAAAAGGGAAGGCACTGTCCTCTTAGAAAAACATTTCGAGAATCTTCACTAATTTTACCTTGCATATCTACTTACATTCTCAGTATTAAAACTGTTTCATTTGCATGTCGAGACAAAATCCACGAGCTACAAAGACCAAACTACCCTTCGAATGCATCCCAAACTATAAGCCCACTCTCTCTCAAGGCCCGACTTGTCTAGCCGAAAAATTTAGAGAAAATGAAAATAAGATCAGCTGACTAAGAAATATGAGCATTATCCTTAAGGATGATTCTATCCCTCAAAATATGAAACTCGATGCAACTGGCTCTATCTACTATCCTCCTAAAATATAATAAACCTTTCACGCTACTCTGCACGGAATAATAGAGAAAGCAGGAATAATAAAAGTATGTGTAAAACCCAAGCAAAGGAAGAAAGGAATTAAAGAAGTAGAGGAAATTTTCTTTTTGAGTTGTGTTTTGCTTGGAATATGATTTGGGGTTTTTATTTATTGGCAAATGAAAGAGAGGATTGGTGTAAAAAAATTAAATCAACCGGCTGTGATATTTAAAAATCGAGCTGTTTGTCCTTCATCAATTCTTGCATCATCTTTCATTTACCAAGTGTAAAAATCAAACAGTGTTTCATCAAATTGATAGCTGTCAAAACCATTACAAAACCGCTACAAAATAATTTGTAGTCATCATATTAACGGCTGTCATAAAGGTTTCAAAATGGGAAAAGATAAGCTCACGGTCATATGGCTATGGCTATGATATGCTTGCCATACAAATTTATCACAATTTTTTTTTCTCTTTGTTTATTTGCCAGCCACAAGTTTGTGGTTGGCAGCCTTTCAAAATCACTACAAAATAATGCATTTCAATTTTCATAATTGTTGAAATAATTAATAATCCCCCACATATTTCATAAGGTTTCGAAAAGAAAGGGAATAATTATGATGGGTTAAACTCAATTTAATGTAGTGCCTCAAAGCTAGTGTCTTTTGGGCTATAAACTAGACTTAGAAAGAATGACATGTACTCCACAGAATTATTGGTGAAGTTTGAAATTTCAATGAACCAAGACTTTTTTTTTTTTTTTTTGAATTAGCTTTGTACTAATAGGCCATGTGTGTGTCTAGTATATTCCTAAGTGCTCTAGGGATTTTGCCAAAATTCTCATAAGAATGACCCTACTCCACACTTATACAGTAATTCCATCAAGTGCATATTGTTGCAACTTTCTTCGAGGTGAATCACCAAGTAAAAGCAAATGGATTTGTAGACGGACACAAATGGTTGCTCATTAAAGAGAGAGTGATGTTGTCTAGCATGAACTCTCCCAAGCCTCTACCAAGCGCAACTTGGGATCTCAATTCAATCTCATAATTAAACTTACCTTTTGAAGCTGCCGCTAAAAGCATTTATAGGTCGATTAGACACCCAAGTAAGACACCGGAGTCTGTCTTATCTTTGCAAATTAGATATTATGAATACGGGAACTTGGTTATGCTAGATTGATCTTGCGCCTCGGTACCTCTCTGTTTACTTTGAAAATATTTCTGCATGCAGTATGGCGTAGGATTTAGCTGTCTCAAATTTGATTTTGCTTTCATTAATCTATCAATAGTTTCTCACTTCTTAGTTGTTAGGGAATTCCCAGCTCGAGAACTAAACGGTACCATGAATCCATCAATTACATGCAGACTTTTTCATGTCAAAATCACTTGCACATCCCAAAGGATGATTCTATCCCTCAAAATATGAAACTCGAAGCAACTGGCTCTATCCCCTATCCTCCCAAAATATAATAAACCTTTTCACTCTACTTTGCACGGAATAATAGAGAAATCAGGAACAATAAAAGTATATGTAAAACCCAGCAAAGGAAGAAAGGAATTAAAGAAGTGGAGGAAATTTCCTTTTTGAGTCGTGTTTTATTTGGAGTATGATTTGGGGTTTTTATTTATTGGCAAATGAAACAGGGGATTGGTGAAAAAAAAATTAAATCCACTGGCTGTGATATTCAAAAATCGAGCCGTTTGTCCTTCATCAATTCTTGCATCATCTTTCATTTACCAAGTGTAAAAATCAAACATTTTGTCATCAAATTGATAGCTGTCAAAACCATTACAAAACCGCTGCAAAATAATTTATAGTCATCATATTAATGGCTGTCATAAAGGTTTCAAAATGAGAAAAGATAAGCTGACGGTCATATGGCTATGATTGTGATATGCTTGCCATACAAATTTATCACAATTTATTTTTTTTCTTTTTGTTTATTTGCCAGCCACAAGTTTGTGGTTGGCAACCTTTCAAAATCACTACAAAATAATGTATTTCAATTGTCATAATTATTTCGACCAAATTTGTTTTTCATAATTATTGAAATATTTAACAATCGCCACATATTTCATAAGGTTTTGAAAAGAAAGGGAACAATTATGATGGGTTAAACCCAATTTAATGAAGTGCCTCAAAGGCTCAAAGCTAGTGTTGGGCTATGAACTAGACTTAGAAAGAATGAAATGTACTCCACAGAATTATTGGTGAAGTTTGAAATTTCAATAGGCCATGTGTGTGTCTAGTTTATTCCTAAGTGCTCTAGGGATTTTGCCAAAATTCTCATAAGAGTGACGCAACTCCACACTTATACAGTAATTCCATCAAGTGCATATTGTCTCAACCTTCTTCAAGGTGAATCACCAAGGAAAAGCAAATGGATTAGTAGACGGACACAAATGGTTGCTCATTAAAGAGAGAGTGATGCTTTGTCTAGCATGGACTCTCCCAAGCCTGTACCAATCGCAACTTGGGATCTCAATTCAATCTTGTAATTAAACTTACCTTTTGAAGCTGCCACTAAAAGCATTTGTAGGTCGATTAGACACCCAAGTAAGACAACAAAGTCTGTCTTATCTTTGCGAATCAGATATTCTGAATACGGGAACTTGGTTATGCTAGATTGATCTAGCGCCTCGGTACCTCTTTCTTTATTTTGAAAATATTTCTGCATGCAGTATGGCATAGGATTTAGCTGTCTCAAATTTGATTTTGCTTTCATTAATCTATCAATAGTTTCTCACTTCTTAGTTGTTAGGGAATTCCCAGCTCGAGACCTAAACGGTACCATGAATCCATCAATTACATGCAGACTTTTTCATGTCAAAATCACTTGTACATCCCAAAGGCCTGAATTTATGAGGCTTATAAGGTGTTACTACCCCTCTCGGTAGCATGACTTTCTAAATTCCTGCCTAGGATTACAAAGGGAAAAATGAATAGTTCTTCTCTTGCTTATACATCAAGGGTTATTAGAAATATCAAGATGTAAAGTATGCTTCCTTCGTTCTCTAGACGCTTTAAATTTTCTTAACAAACGGTTGGCGGCTACTACTTTTTTTTTTCAATCATACACGCTTCCCATCGATTCTCTAAGTAGCTAAAAAGTATTGGATTGTTTTCCCTTCGGAGGGTGTGCAGAGGTTTCCTTTATCCATGGTGTTGACAAATCTCCTCTCTACGTTAAGAATTTCTCCTTCTACCCTTGGCGAATGGAAAATATCTCTACTATCGACAACAATTTACGTCTAAATATTTTCGTAAACGAAAGAAATATTTTCGTTTATCCATTTTTATAAGTGATGTAACCGATCCTTTTTGAAAAAATATTTATCAAATTATTCATTTTTCGTAAAACAAACAGACCTGAATATAAGAAAACAGTTCATGTTATTTGATGTTATTGACCAAGTGTTTCAGAAACATGTTATACCATCCGTCTATATTTTAATTCATAGCATCATATTTACTTGAAACAATTGACGAGCAAGCTCTGTTTGGAATGTTTTCATTCCGTCGAATTTCTATATAAAAAAGAAGATTCGGCATTAGAGAACTTTTCAATTCGACCTTCGCATGACAACAGTTTTACTTTCCTGTTTTTCTATTTTTTCGTACCGAAACAGGTTTAGAACAAAAATTCTCTTGGCAACGCAATTTCATTTTTCTAGTTTCGGGATAATTTTTCGTTCAAAAAATAGATTTGAAATAGAAACAATAAGTAGAAAGTTTCTACTTTTCTATTTCTCGCAATGTAAATAGAAATAAAATTCTTGTCATTGCTCACTCCATCTCTTTCGCATGTAGTCTCCCTCTATCTCGTGTCCCCATCGCCGGTCGCCGACCGTAGGTCGCTTATCGCCGATCTCCGATCCCCGGTCACCGTACGCCGCCATTTGCTTCTCTCACATCCCCGCTGCTGATCTCTGTCCATCTCGCAAATCACCAGCCGTCGGTCTCCGGTCCGCCAAGAACCCGCCGAGGCCCAACAAGTCAACAACCGTAGAATTTTTATGTTATTATCAAAAGGATTTCTATTTCGAAAATTTTGTGCGTTATCAAACTCGCGTCTCCGCTCGAAACACGTCAATGGAATATAATTAGAAAAAATTATTTCTGGCCAGAAATAGCCCTAGAGAAGATAATGGCTGTCATTTGCGCCCTTAGCACTACAAGTATGGGAACTTTTCTAACTCGTGCTCGAGTCGATTCAATATTTCTTGTCTATTAACTCAAACATATACTGCATCTTGCTTAACAGTAACATTGATGTCTCTACAATAGGTACAGCTGATGCTGTACAATGCTAAAGGATTACGTTGCTGTTTATTAGGCGACTGCACAAGTCGGTGTCCTCACACTATCAAGTGTAGACATTCACATGTCATTGGAATTCACACTTTGCAGTGATGAAGTTTACTTGTTAGAATCCATTGTCTCGTAAAATAATTTTTAGGTGCACTGATTGTGCATCTTATTTTTACGTGACCACGGGCGACACAATTTTGTAACAATTCATCTAATTATTAAAAGCCAATGAGATAAAAAAAATGATATCCGCCATAAAAATAAAATTACACCCTTCCATTTTAGGAGCCTTGCAAAATACAAAGACAAATGTGTTTTTGCCTGCTCTTGCTTTAATGGCCGACGTCACGCCGGCGTAAAGGCGCACTTGGATGATTCCGCGTACGAGCCAATTTGAGACCCAACCAGGTTTAACTTGCCCAAGTCCGTGGCACGGAAATTTCTGGTCCGTACCCTTTTAATTTTGAGCTTTTGATTCTGTCGGGAAAAATAAGTTTTTTTCATGGCCCATTCATGTCGTGTCCAATCTTTAGTTGATTTCACAGTCATCATCCAGATTCCAACAGTACGGGAACTATACTGTCTCTCTTTCTCTCTCTATAGATTTTATTGTTCAAGTTTAAAATCACACACCATGTTCTTGTTGAGAGACCCGAAGAAACTTGGAAAGCATGCCATGGTAGATCCACACGTCTCTTGCACGGATAGTCGAGGGCACGAATGCTTCTAGATGCATCACAATTCACAAGACGTAGAGGATCCAATAAAGAAATTATCAGACCTAGAGGAAAGCGATATAATGCAAACACAGTGCTAAGTAAGGACAGATCATTCATAAGGTGCATTTGCTATGGGGGGGGAGGAGGTTCACTGTCGAGCACAACTGACCAGAGGATTCTTGCGGTGGAATAACCCACGAATGCCTAGATCCTTCTTATATCTAGGGTAAATTACCAAACCCTAGGACATTCATGAAGATAATATTGGAATCTTGCTTATTCGGTTTTTGAATCATGCGTGCATGTATTCCAGAGTATTCTATGATAATTTTGGAATTCTGCATTTGCCTACGAACCCTTGCTATGGCTTGTGAGGACGTCTTGGCCCTCTCTCATATCCTGCAACGTCATCCAAGCCTGCGCTTCTGGCCGGCAGAGAACCGAGGGGGTAGCCTGCGGAGGGAAATAGGAAGAAAAGAATAAAGAAAAGAGTCCACTTCTTTTTTAACAAATTCCTTACATCCAAAACATGTAACTTTCTGTTTTAGCTCGATCCCAAGATGCACTTCAAACAGGAGCAGCTACTCTTGTTTCCTTTTCTTTTTCTTTTTTACATGCAGCTATTCTTGTGACCAGGCCTTTAAATTAGGTGGAGTGAGGACAAGTAGTAACCAATAAGTGGCGACACCACTATGTATTCGTGCACCTTTATCAGCGGTGAGTAAGCTTATTAGATAAGTTGCTCTCGCCACTTCCCCCTTTTGTCACAAGACAACTTTGGGTAGTTGCTGCTTTGAAACTAAGGTTTCCACTGCCTTATCTTCCACTGCCTTATCGCAGCAATAGAAAATTGCCAATACATTCGAATTTCATCATCGCCATCCACCGAGGAAAAATACATAAGTGCATTGTTCCACTGCTTCGCTTGGCAGCATGACGCTTGTATCGCTCAATGCTCTCCCACAACCACGTTGGCTATGCAAAAAGGAAAAATCAAGAACTCCCCTCTTCGATCTTCACGAGTAAAGATATCCCAACAGGAACAAGCACAGTCCACCACAAAACAACCTCGGATCCGAGGTCACCGGACTAGGAGTTGTCTGGGTATGAACCGGCTCAGCCTAGACCGATTTAATTCGGTCCGAGCCAAATTTTCAAGGACCAGGCTACTACACCTTCAGACCAGGCCTGGTCTATCCCACTGGAGCCAACAAACCATTCAGGCCCTACCAGCCCAGTCCGTGCTCACTGCTCACCCGTAATTCCTAGTTGTATACAAAAGATTTCAGGGGCTCAGTTGATGGGCCTTATCTTCTGGTGGAAACAAGATGATATGATGATCACTCGTGGGCTTATGACACTTGGACTTGCTCTTGATCTCTAAGTTCTTTCTTCTTCTTCTTTTCGAACATGATCCCTAAGTATAACAAGTCGAAAGTTATCAATATAGACAACTAGGCCTGTCAAACAGATGGATCGGATCGGATTTGGGTTGGGTCATAAATGGTCCGACACAAATTTACTCATTAATTTGTTTATGACTCATTTATTAATAGTGAAAATTTCTTGACTCATACCTAACCCGACCCATATCCAACGGATATCCAATCGGACCAATATTGGTAATATACTTCCATATTTATCACAACCTAAGAAAACTTATTTCTATTATAATATAAAAAATATATATTGCTAAAATATTTCATTACAATACAAATTTAGTCGACAACTTTTATAACTTTTTTAAATGAATTTTATTTTTTTATTTTGTATATTCCTTTCTTATAAGTTTTTATTTTATTTTATTTCTTTTTCTTCTTTCCTTATCTTTTTCTTCCTATGAAGTCCGACGAGGGTCATGGCCCTTGCCTAGACCTAGTGAAGTCGTGAAGCCCTCACTCGTAGTAGGCAAGGCTATGGTGAGGGTTGGGCCTATCCCCGATTTGGCGAGGGCCGCAAAGCCCTCGCCGATAACACGATTGAGGCTATTTGGGCAAGGGAGACAGCCTTACCTGCTCGAGACGAGGGCCGTGAAGCCCTCGCCGGTGATATGTGAGGTGGTGGCAAGGATCGGGCCTTGCCTTGATTTGGTGAGGGCTACAAACCCTTCACTAATAGAAAGCAAGAGAGACGGCCTTACCTATTGCCGGTGAGGGCTTCATCATTAAAAAAAAAAAAAGGAAAGAGAAGAAGGTAAGAAAGAAATATATCATACAAGGAATTCAAAAAATTCAAATAAGCAAAAAAAATAGAAGAATTTTGTTAATTGTTGGGTCTCTTAAATGGGTGAAGTCCATTTAATAGTGAAATGGTAGAGTCCTCCTAAATAAATTAAGTGGGTTGTAAATGGGCCCACAATGTACCCATCTATATCCCACTTATTTTAACCTCTTTATTTTGTAGACTCATTATGCCTCGCTAAGTTTGTTATAACTCATCTATAACCTATTTAAATGCTTATTTGTTATTAAATGAGATTTGGACCCATTTTGACAGGTCTACCAATAACATATGTTGGCTTATGGGATTGTCAAAGGAAACCTGATTTAATATATTTTAGAGGCAACTTTATCACAGCAGGAAATTTAATATAGTAAGATAATCATCCATCCATGAACATGATGTAGACATTGTATAGGTTAGTAAATGAGTTATAAATGGGTTTAGAAGAGTAAAGCCCAAAATAATCTTCGTGTTAAATGGGTTGACAATTTACTTAGATCCATCTCTCTCTCTCTCTCGCTTGTTATGTGCTCATCTTAGTATGTATATGAGTTTTTCTAGATTTAGTTAAATATAAAAGTGTTTTAGCAATATGGTAAGGTAAGAGACGAGTTCGCTATAAGTCATTAAATTTGTATTACATGAAAATGGATCAATTTGGGTCAAACTGTTTTTGACCTAACCCGATCTACCCATTTGACGGGTTTCATTTGATGGATATCTTTTGCTATTATCCAACTCTTATGCATATATAGGAGGGGAAAAGTGCACCCGAATTACCTCACAACTCAATACATTACAAATTGAATATATTTCGAATTAGAATTTGTGGAGTAATTCTAATTAAACATGAGTATTTTGTATAGTGAAGAACCCCACAAGCGTTCCACATGCTTAAAAACAACGAAAACTATTTGTTTAACAAATTTCTATAAACGCTTCATTTCTTCACCAAGTGGGGGACAATTCATGACCAGTATTGGGCGCGAATCAAAATCATTTTATTTTCAAGGGCTATTTTTTTTTTTGCTAGAAATGGATTTTTTTTGTTGATATTCTCTGGATGAGTTTCTAAGTAGATAAACGTGTTTGAAAACGACATAAAATTATTATTCCAGGAACAAAAATTCGTTTGATAACCGCACAAAATTTCTACGGTTGTCGGCCGTCGGGCCTCGATCGATAACAAGGATGCGAGAGAGATGGAGTGAGCAATGAGAAGAACTATTATTTCGTTTTCTATTGCGGAAATAGAAAAATATAAAATTTAGAATTCCCATTTATGTTCCAAAACTTTTTTCAAGGCTAAAAATTTGTCTAAGAATAAAACAATAAAATTATTTTACCAAACAGATTTATGTTCCAAATATATTTTCGAGAATAGAAAAATAAGAAAGAAAGATAAACATAATGATTATCATTCGCACTCTTGGCAACCTACGTGAGCTCCAAAACTTGTCCAAGCACTGTGATGGGACTAGCAATAGGGGGCTATACCTTATTCGGAGAGAAACCCGAAAGGGAGATTGAAGCCAAGCTTGTCAAAACATCCGATTAGTCCTATGTTTACGATAAATCATAAGACAAATAGATTTATTAAACGCTCCACTTCCCGTCAATGAGATAAAGAGATTTATTGTGCCACTAACACACTCAAGCATACGTGAGAACAAATCCCCCCCTCATTTGTGAACCTAATCCGGTAAACCTTATCCCCCTTCAATTCCGATTTATCTTCTACACCAACATGTCTTAATCGAATCTACTCTCTTGACTCCATCTAAATCCCGGAGCTCCCTTCGTTCCGTCTGCCGCTTGATTTGGAATGTCTTTGGAACTCTCTCGAGTCTATAGAATTCAAGTTCGGCCTCCGATCGGGGTTCCTCCTCTCGTTAGTGTAGCCTATAACTCAGTGCAGTCTTAGGGTTTGGTCAACACATCCTTTAGGCGTTTACCCTCAATGCCTGTTAGTAAACAAAAAAATTTGGGCTTGCGGTAAAAGTCAAGGCTGGCTTAACCACATCGGACTCGTGTATTTCAGCATGGATCGCTAGCCCGAACAAAAGCAAGATATATTGGCCTGATTTGAATTGGACTGGGCCAATTCCGGGTCGGGTTTCGGCAAGCCCGAAATTCAATACAGTAAAAGGAGATTAAAGAGGGATTGAGAGAATGAGGAGAGTAAAAGAGTGGGACCACTATTAATTTGTTAATTGATAAAGAAACATAATCCAATATCCACACTTGGGGACGACAATGACTATTATATTATGTGTTTATTACAAACTGGTTGACAATTACAATGCTTGCCCCGCATTAATTGTTATTCCTATGTAATCCCAGTTACCGCCAAACCTGCAATAGTTATAATATGACTCTAATATCTAATCTCAAAAATACCCGGCATCTCCTACATGCCCTACAAATGTTAGATAATACTAACTATAAAGAGATCAATATTAATTATAGCTCGTGTTTTTATATTATTTGTATAATGATAATGACACTCCCAGCAATTATTTTGACATAAACATATATTATAAAGTCAATATAATAGCTAATCATGAATCGAGAGTAATATAGGGCTTTCTCTCTCTCTCTCTCTCTCTCTTTGTGAGCCGCCAACCCCAAGCCTCCTCCATTGAAGATTGTCCTTGAGGGAGAGGGAGACTCCCTCGTCCTCCCTGCCTCTTCCTCTCTATATCCATATCTATTTATCTGATTCTTCAGCTTTAAGAATCTTCAAGAGTTCTTCGGTGATTTTGTAGACGTCATTCAAGTGTTCCGCAAGTCTCCGAAACTCCTTTCTCACTACGTTCAACGGTGAATTTATTTGAGTGTTTTGATCAATCTGTGCCGCTTTGTCACACTTCTCTCCCTATTTAGAGTTAGATCTAAATTTAGGAGTTCTTCTATCCCGATCCAGGATGTAGATATGAGGTTTATAAGAAGTTATTTACATCTTTTCAACTTAATAGTTTTGTTATCTTTGTGCGATGATTGTCTTTGGGGACGTTGAACCTGGATATGCACCACCATTTGGCAAAATCGTAGTTATTATAAAGGAAGATTTGGCGTGTGCTCATCGCCGATGACAATGCAAGTTCCGTAATCACCGCAGATTGTGCTATGATACTATGACAAATTTGTTCTTGTGGAAGGAGGGAGTTTGTAGGTTACACCAAGTAGATCTATTTTTTAAATTTCCATCAAATTGTAATGCTTTGTGATTGATTTTATCTCAAAATTATGTACCTCTTTTTTTAGTAAAATGAAAAAAAAAATTGACAAAAAAAATCGGGAGTAATATATTTAATGATAGGTAATAACTAATTCACTAGATTATGTTATCTTTAGAAAACTAAATTATATATTCTTAGAAAGGTATTCAAAGTGCAATAATTAACATTAGTCACTCATGGATAAGTATGATTATTGTAAACTTTCAATTAAATGCAATTTTGCATAATAAGATGATTATCTCAATTGCTAATTATATTTGTTAATGCCCAAAAATTTTGCACTTATCATTTCAATCATACTGTTAATTATGTAATAGTATGACATGTATTCTGCAATAATCACACGCTAGACGGTCAACTTTTAATCACAACCGTAATTTTTGATAGACAAACGAGGTATTACCCTCATGATTTTCTCGTAATTCTAAGATAATCACATGATTCGCTTTTAACATGAAATTATAATAAAAAAACAAGTAATTTTCAAAAATAAATTACTATTCGATGTAATGAAGTGTAATATTTGGCAATATAGTAAGGAGTTTAACTCATGACTCACTATCAAAGTGGTAATTATGATTCTCTCCATTATTCTGGTTTTAGTGGTATTATGGAATGGAGATGTTATTCATATGAAGAAGTATATGCTTTAGGTCAACATATTCTAACACCAACATAAGGTTTACCAGTAACACATGAATCGAGATGTAGCATACTTAACTAGTTACCGACACATACGAAGTGCACATAACATGGTTTGAACTCAACAAAGGTCCGAAAAGTGGGTTTCTTATAAATTTAGCGCTCAAAGTGATTCATTCAAAAAGCTCAGGTTTAAGTGTAGAGTTGACCAATGAACACTTTCATACCACTTGAGAAAGGCCTTGATATATATATTTCCGTCTATCCTATCTCTAATTCTCCTCTCTCTAACTTTTTTCTCGACTCTTTCGCAGCCGCGAAAGTCAAACCCCGAACATATAATACTAGCGTCATCACCCTTCAATCTCTTTATCGGTAGGGCCGCATGCTTATTAGCAAGGCGTTAATCTTAGTGTTGGTGGTGTGGGTGTGTTTCTAAGTATTTGCTAAGTAAATTAAAGCAAAGAGAACTAATCTTAACAAGTACCATTTGTCGGAACTTCATTCGTGAATATATTACCAAAAAGAATCTAAAGATATTGCAATTATGTTAATTCATCCCTAAACTTTTTTTTTTGGCCAATTGAGTTCTAAACTTTTTACATTTATTTTAATTTAGTCTATCTAGTCAATTTTGGACGAAATTGCTAACGTGGACCTCGACAATCCTACATGAAGCAAATGATGCTAACGTGGATATTTTTTTTTAAAACTTTAGTTTTTACTTTTAAAATTTTTTTTATTTTTCTTTCATTTTTTTTCCTTCTTCCTCTAGCCAATCATTAGATCTCAACTAGCCCCTAGTGAGGCCAAACTCATCCAGCCACTAGCAAGGAGGCCCTTGCCTCTAGCCGGTCTCGAAGGTCTGCGGCCGACTAGAGGAAGAAAAAAGAAGGGAAGAAACAAAAAGAAAGAAAAGGATAAAAAAAATCGAAAAAAAATTAAAATATTAGAAAAACTTGTCTATGTTGGAGCCGGCCATGTCACGTAGGATGGTGGCATCCTCGTCATCGATTTTCGGTCAAAATTGACTGGATAGACTAAATTGACACAAATATAAAAGGTGAAAGACTCAATTGGTCAAAAAAATATGACTAATCGAATTAGCACAATTACAATACGCTTAACACTATTTTGACAATTCTCCCCATCTTTTATTTTTAGAGAAATGATTATATAACATTGCTTACTTTACTATAAGAATAATAGCTTGTTTTGGGCCACATAAACAAAAAGAAATAACACATAATAAAAAATCGTTGTAGGGTCCACTCATTCAAGAATTTGCTGCCCACAATATGCCGTTATTCTCATAGTCATATAAAAACTATTATGCTAAAGCAAATGCCTTGTTTTTATTGGGTTCTTCAGCTCATATGGACACTCTCAATCCAAAAGGAAAAACTAAGGCTCGTAAATATATCCACCCTACTTTTTCCAATCCAGAGAAAACCCGGCCCATAAGTTCGACACCACAGGTGCATGAGCCATCATGCGCTCACATGTTGCGAGCTTGGGAGGCGGCATGCCCAATGAGGAGTCAAATCGGTCATTTAAATATAATTAGAAAGCTAATTTTGCTACTCATGCACTCTTAAAAAAATTAAACAACTTAAATTGTCATGTATCTCATAAATGATGATATAAACCCACTTACAATTTGTTAATAATTTTTGGAGATAAAAATACTATTCTTTGTAAACAAAAGGAAAGAGCTTTATTTTGACTTGAATCTTGAACAAAATGCACTATTATGGAGTCTGTTGGGGAGCACGTAGCTTTAGTCCGATATCTTCACATAAGAAAGATCGGCAAAAGGGAGCCCAAGATCGAGCCTATCAACATAGCAAGTTTTGGACCCACCTTCACTTGAAAGTTTAAGCCAATGAAGGGTATAGAATCGCTTCCACACTACATCAATTCTTCGATATAAGACTTTTTTAACACAACTCACATGCGCATCTCAACAATCTCCCTCTCATGTGTGAGCTCCAAGTGTTAGATTTGTTCCCCCTTAATTCAAGTATACTCGCACCAATATATCTCAACTTAAATATCCATCAACGCCCACCTTCATCCTTGATCTCTTTCTTCAAACCGAATCATGAAGGTTGTCATCGGGCCCGCATTACTACACCACAATACTCACACCTTGAAAATCGCATTGGTCATCAAATTCATTCTTTAGGATATTCGCTAAGCACTAAAAACAAATTGGAGGCCCACCAATCAATGATTAACTTTGATACCATTTGTTGGGTAGCGCAACATAATTCTCGATACCTTGACTTAGGAGATCATCAAGAAAGTACCCAAGTTCGAGTCCGTCAATATATCCAGGTTGAACGCACATTCATTCAAAAGCTCCATCTTTCTCAAAATCGAATCATGAAAGTTGCCATTGGGCTCGCATTACTACACCACAATACTCACACCTCGAAAATAGCATTGGTCATTAGATTGATTCTTTAAGATATTCTCCAAGCACCAAAACAGATTTGGGGTCTACCAATCAACCATTGGCTTTGATACCATTTGTTGGGTAGCACGTAACATATTTCGATACCTTCACCCAGGATATCACCAAGAGCGTGCTCAAGTCCGAGCCCTTCAATATATCCAATTGGACCTATCTTCACTCAAAAGCTTATGCCAATGAGTTATGAGCCAACTACAGTATATTAACTGCTCCATATTATATTAATTATTTGATGTGAGACTTCTTGAACACAACTCACATGTGTATTTCAACAATCACCCCTTCACATGTGAACTCCAAGTATTAGATTTGCTCCCCCTTAACTCAAATATCATTCGCAATCAATATAGCTCAACTTGAATCTCCATCAAAGTCTACCCTCATCCCCGATCTCTTTTTTCAAATCGAATCATGATAGCCGCCATCTAGCCCGTGTTGTTACACCACAATACCCACACCCCGATAATCACATTGTTCACTAGATTCATTCTTTGAGATTTCCCGAGTCCCGAAATAAATTGGGTGTCCACTAATCAACCATCGACGTTGATATCATTTGTTGGGGAGCGCGCAACATAATTCGATACATTCTCTCGGGAGATCACCAAGAGGGATGCCAAATCCAAGCCCGTCAACAAATCTAGTTGGACATACCTTCACTCAAAAACTTAAGCCAATGAGTTATGAGCCAACTACAGAATTAACCGCTACACATCACATCGAAAAACTAATGTGGTGTTTCTCTAATACAACTTACACGTGTATCTCAATAAAGTTTATTGATGCACCCACTTAGTATCACGCTCCAGGCATAAACTTTTCTCCCTATACTTTTGTTGGATGGTATTTCAACTAATAAAGTACTTATGTATATTATTAAAATCCTCCAAAATTTGAAGGACAAATTTTATGCCTTGAATACACAACAATTGAGGATTAGGGTTGATTGCTCTCAAGGTAGGCAGATTTCGGAACCTAAAACCTAAAACTTTTCTTGTTAGAGTCGATTCTCAATTTTTGAACCCAAGGTAGGCTCGAGAATCGGCCTACATTTCTTTTTATTTCATGTTTTCCAATTGATCCTACACCTTTAAACTCCTGACGGAACAAAGTTGGAGAAGTTCACTTTACTCCCTGCATGTATAAACCTTTTAAGCACCGTTCCCTCTTCCGTAGATTTGGATTGTTGCGTAGAATGATCACTCACCGTGCAAAATCTAAGTTATTTGCAACTTCAATACATGTATTGATAGGTTCTCTCTTCTTCTTCTTTTCCTTTTTTGGGCAATAATTTTGGTGGGCAGCTTAGATTCGCATTGATCATTTCCCTCACTCATCGGTGCAAAATCGGTTCTACCCTAAAATTGGCCTTGAAAGGCCTGTTTTATGGTAGAACCGACTGGTTCAGGTAACTGGAAATCGAGTCAATCGAGGTCCGTTCCCTATTTTCTTACTCGAGCACTGCACTGATCCTTGTGCAAACCAACCTGGAATCAACAAAGTGATGCCGTTTCTGTCCAGTTCTCAAATTGAACCAGCCCGGTTGCTCACCTGTATTGAGGACATATTAGCGTATTGAGTTCAGGCAACTAATATGTTCTCCTCATTTTTTGACTCTTTAATTGCTCTTCTTTCTTTTCATGTTTTATTTCTTCCATTTCTTTTCTTCCTCTACTCGTTTCCCCGGGCAGCTCCTCCATCTTCATGTGGTTGTTGTCCGTGCATGCTAGCCGTCTTTGTGTTATGACCAAGTCGCTCTCTGTCACCACTCACTCCGCCAGTAGGGCCTCCCTGCCTCCCTCCCTTTTGTGGGGACTGTCGAGCTCGTGCTTCGTATGTGCGTGTAGGAAGAGGGAACGTATTTCCCCTGTTGTTTGCAACCGAGGCCGCAACCCTAAAATCGGAGGCTTATAGCCTTAGGCAAGCCATATTTGAAGTTGCCTAAGGACGACGACCGGCTGGTAGCAAGTCATTTTGTGGTGGATGATAGGGCAAGCTTTCCCTCTCTTCCTTCACATGCACACACAGTGTGGGAGAGAGAGAGGAGGGAGGGTGGTGAGCGGCAATGGCTCAGATAACGGGCAACGACGGCCGGGCACGACGGAGGGGGAGGCGTAGACCTGAGAGAGGAGAGAGAGGGTTTGGGGATTAGGATTTTGATATGGGTTGTGTGTGTGTGTGTGTGTTTCTTTTCGACATATGGGGTTGGATTTTTTGTTTGTTTGTAAAAGCCAAGTTAAATGAGGTGATGTGGCCGTATCAGAGCCCCTCAATAGGTAATTAATTATGTCAATCACCGGGATATAACGAGAATCAAAAGTCTTCTCTCAATTTACAGGACCCAACAAGTACATACATATTCCGACTAAAAAGGAAGGAAAAAAAAAAAACCAAGCACACAACATGTCGATGGCCAACAGAAAAAACCTATGTAACTATCGAGACATGGTTCGACACACAAGTACGTTAAATGTTACACGTAAGAGGCTCGATCGAACACACAAGTGAGTACGTCAACGGTTACACATATGAGGCTCGAAAAGTTTGGTGAAACCTCGGGACATTTAAACCGTCCGATGACGGATGCGGTGTCGAAACATAAATACTTTGATAAAAGGCCAATAACATGTGGTCCATTGATTAGTTATTATAATCAAAGAGGGAGGGAGGGAGGGAGGGAGGGAGGGAGGGAGGGGTGGGGGGCTGCCAATCATCTCTCCATCACAAGCGCAAATTGGAAGGGAGGTGCCTTTGCCACCCTTTTGGTCAGACACTATTTATGAGTCACGTGCGGGAAAATTCGTTTCCTTGATCAGCCGGTGAGGAAATATAGGTAAAAACTGAGCGTAGTTATAGAGAGAGAGAGAGAGTACTCCTTCTTCTTCTTCTCCAACGCCCGGTCTTCGCCACCTAATCAAGGAATGGCACGCGCGGGCGCGTGGCCCAACTAACGGGGCTCCCACGCGCGACCACGGCGTGACAGCTGTGAACTGTCCGGTGAACCAACCAGTCAAAACCTCCAATGTCTCCTCGCCCAGACAACGCTCGAATCCGGGACGACAAAAAAAAAGAAAATAAAATAAAACCCTAAGTCTCTCCAAGTGAAGTGAAAACCCCGACAACTGCTCTCTCTCTCTCTCTCTCTATATTTCTTTGGTTTTCTTCGGGGTTGTTTTTCTCTTCTTCTTTTTTTAACCATTCAACTTTCGGAGCTAACGACCCTTCAATTCTTTGATCGTCGGCGTCGTCATCATCATAGGGTGATAATAAGGAGTCTGGAGTTGGGAGTTGGGAGTTAGCGTTTCTTGGGCTTCTCCTACTCTCTCCTCAAAGTCATCATCTACCTTTTTCTCTCTTTCGTCACCTGCAGGTCTCTCTCTTTCTCTCTCTATCTGTGGCTGCCATGTTCACCTTCTCTTCAACCTCTTAAAATTCTCTCTCTCTCTCTCTCTCTCTCTCGCTCTAGAGCTATCTATCTACCTTCTCTTCTTCTTCTTCTTCTTCTTTTGTCAGTTAGATAAAGGATCAGATTACTTGGAATTCAATCTCCATACGTTCGCCTCTCTTTTCTCTCTCTCCCTCCCTCCTTTATTTACATGTCTTTGTAGCCCAACACTAGATTTTTCTTTTTTTGCTTCTTCTCTCTTTTGTCTCTCTGGTTTTGGCCTTTTTCTTGCCCTCCTTTTATTACTTCCTTCACATCAAGCTGAGTGAGAGACGAGAGACGAGAGAGAGAGAGAGAGAGAGAGAGAGAGCAGGTTAGGGTGTCGGTCGGCGGTACGGACATGGCGACGCCGCCGAGCAGCCGGCTTCAGTCCATGTTGCAGTCCGCCGTGCAATCCGTGAAGTGGACATACAGTCTCTTCTGGCAAATCTGCCCCCAGCAAGGGTAAACCACTTCTCTTTTCCCGTCTCCTTGATTAACTTCATTCATCCAGACTGAAATTATTAACGAGTCTCGATCTTATCTTTTCTCGCTATTAATTCCAAGGAAAAGAAGAAGAAAAAGAAAACGTTGTTGTTCGGATGAGATGTCTAGTTCTCATTAGCTTCAGCAGCGAATTCGCTTGAAAAATCATCTTCGTAGTACGTGTTCCCTGATGTTATTCGGGTATAATTTAATTAGGATATTGATATGGGGGGATGGGTACTACAATGGGCCAATCAAGACCCGAAAAACTGTCCAGCCGATGGAGGTCAGTGCGGAGGAGGCCTCCCTCCAGCGGAGCCAGCAGCTCCGGGAGCTCTACGAGTCCCTCTCTGCCGGAGAGACGAACCAGCCGGCACGCCGCCCATGTGCGGCCCTCTCGCCGGAGGACTTGACCGAGACAGAGTGGTTCTACTTGATGTGCGTCTCCTTCTCATTTCCTCCCGGGACTGGGTAAGTTCTCTACCTTACTCTTTTTGCCTAGGATAGCTAATTATGCTACACTTTATTAGTGCTTTTCATTAATTACCCTTTTTTTTAAACTTTTTCCACCAAAGTTGAAATGTGTGTGCGTTTGTTTCTTTTAGCTCTTCCTCTTTTTCCATCTTTTGCGATCTGCGTTTGAACGTAAGAAATTCCTTGTGTAGCGAGGGAACACTGCAACCCAAAAGTAGATAAAATAGAAGTCGCTGATAGAACGTGAGATTCTCTCTTTTGTTCTTACACTCCTTGTCACATTGTCTAGATAGATACGGTTGTTTCCAACATTAAATCCCCAAGGGAAAAGGGAAGCCCTCGACGTCGAGAACGAAAACACAAACGAAGAGACAGAAGTCAGGGTTTTTTCCTCAAAATTCAAATTTGTAAATATTTACTAGGCCTCGAACAAGTCGGTTATCGCGATCGACTTGTTACATCGCCAAAACAATGACGAACACAATACGGAAGACGAGATTATTAGCGAGTTCACTTAGACACTTCTCAAGTGGCTAATTAGCTTAATCAGTTTCATAGATATCGTCAATAGATTCTACGCAATGACTGTTCTAAATTTTTGAAAACTCAATTATATCTGTTAAGTTAGAGGGGGACTATTTATTGTAGGGGGAGGCGCAGAATTCAATTCCCTGCCAAAAAAGAGTGGGAGAGCAAATAATGGCCTTAACCGCCCAACTCCTCCCTTGTTCCGTGACAGAAGAAATAGAAACGTGAGGCTCTCAACACACACACACACACGCAGAGAGAGAAACAAGATAGTAGGAATTAAATGAGCACACCAGTTCGTACTCAGAGGTCGAGACCTGAAAAAGTGGATTGCAGTAATGCCATGGACGACGACACTTTCCTATCTATCGCAGACCGGCGTTTCCATGTCTGTACAGATGATGTTGTGACCACTCCGAAGCTCTCGGAAACCCAACCTAAGCACTCTTCAAGCTGAGCGAGCGAGCGAGCGTCATTATTGCTGTTATATGCACTCAATGAGGGTTTGCCAGGATCGAGAACTTCTTTCTTTGAAACGGCAGGCCGATTAGGGAACGGAAAATGGTGCTGCGCTAGCTGCTGACATAG
Organism: Rhodamnia rubescens; assembly: GCA_021437795.1. Lineage (NCBI taxonomy): Eukaryota > Viridiplantae > Streptophyta > Magnoliopsida > Myrtales > Myrtaceae > Rhodamnia > Rhodamnia rubescens. The sequence continues at coordinate 7,909,680 of JAILYA010000003.1, forward strand.
ATTCTTAGCATGTCAAAATCAGGAAAGCGAGGGAGGGTTTGGCCTTCCGTCTAGATTTGCCTGCTGAGGGAAGCTCTTTCTACTTCTTTGGAAAAGGTGAAGCTACGTTAGGGCGTCGGCCATTTTCACACGCAGCTGGAAAGCTCCTTCAGAGAACTTTAGGTTTTTAGAGTGCTTTTTAGCATAGGGCTTCAAATGAAAGCGCTTGGATAGTCACCCGATTTTGGCTAACTGTTTTACGTTACCTACGAGATTGGTGCAGCATTGTAGAGGTCCTGAATTTGCCCGCGTATGGCGAGCTTCCAGATATAGAAAAAATTTGGGTAGCTAGGATATGGGGTCATTTTCGCATATAATTGACGGAGCTCGTGCTTCAAGTTTGGTCGTAGGCATATACAATCTATGTAAACAAAAAAAAAAAAAAAAACTACTCGATCCAGTACCCTGATTGAAGAAGGTAATGCGAGCTGTAGTCGAGTTTTGATGGAAGAGATTAATTTCTTTACCGAAGCGATGAATATGAAACTTCTCTAGCTAGTATAGTACATAGCAGATATCTCCTCCTTGGAGATCCATATATGACACGCACAAGCTTATTTTTACCGAAAGAACTCTAAGGGTCTAATGATTCTTTTTAATCAGAATGTTCTTACATCTAGCATTAGTTATTTTGATAATTTCATCGGTGGATCATCCCAATGCTCATGTAATTTCTAATGGAAATGACGGACGCCGTCTTTTAATATTTATATTTCTCTTGTGATGTGTTCGGACGAATATTTTTTTCACAGGTTTCCAATTTCTATGCACAAGAGACCATGAGTTTACTAGGGCTAACTAAGTACCCGAGACCAAGATCTATATAAAACTATATTTATATATATATAGTTGTTATGGAGTTCCTAAATGAAGTTTTGATAAGTGTGTGGTTCCTAAGAATCACCTCCCTTCCTCATTATCGAAGTTTGCATAAGTCTTAAGACTTTAAATGTTGGTAACCGTTGATTGGTCTCTAGACACTGACTCTCCTAGAAATCACAACCTACGAGTGGTAGACACTAAGAACTGCATGCAAATTGACTTTGCAAAACCCTCGAGAAAACCCATGTAGGAATCTCAGATTTCTTTGATGAAAGTTTAAAAGAAAGAAGATCGACTTCATGTGTCTACTTGCTGAAAATTAGAGGCAATATTTGATGATATTCGAACTTATTTGATGAGTTAAAATTGTGATTATTGTCTATGCAGCTTACCTGGAAAAGCATATTCGAGGAGGCAGCACGCGTGGCTCACCGGAGCCAACGAGGTCGATAGCAAGACATTTTCAAGGGCTATTCTTGCTAAGGTATGTGTTATGAGTTGTGCACGAGAGTTTGTGACATAATAATGCATAATTATGTCTAGTTCAGACAGAAAATAATATGATCATTTACGCATAAATTGCTCATTTCTGAGTTATTTTAACGTTGTGTTCTCTTTTGCCTTGGTCTTTCTGCCTCTTTGGTCTCCATTGCAATTGCACTAGAGTGCTCGTATTCAGGTAAGATCTTTGGGTATTAATTTTTTTTTTTTTTTTATAAATTTTCCTTTCCATTTTTTTCATTTTTGGATGGGAAAATTCCATATCGGGTTGACTTTGATTGTCCTTCTTTGGTTTGACTAATTTTGCAGACCGTGGTATGCATTCCTCTTCTTGACGGTGTAGTGGAATTTGGCACCACGGAAAAGGTAATCACAAGTTGTGTCCATCAGCAAAACGTTGATCATAACCCATATTCTCGACTTTTGTCACAAGCAATTGACGTTGAATTGCAGGTTCAAGAAGACATTTCCCTCGTCAATCATGTCAAAACCTTCTTCATTGACCACCACCCGCCGCACCCACCGAAGCCCGCCCTCTCCGAGCACTCGACCTCCAACCCCGCCACCTCATCCGGCCACCACCGCTTCCACTCGCCGTCCGTCCCCACCATCTACGCCCCGGCCGATCCGCCCGCCGCGGCCCACCAAGGGGACGAAGAGGAAGAGGAGGACGAGGAGGAGGATGAGGATGAGGAGGGAGAGTCCGACTCCGAGGCCGAGACGGGCCGCCAGGTGGGGGGCGTGGGGGCTGCGGCGGCGGCGGGGGAGCAGAACCGCCACGGCGCGGGGCCCACGAACAACGCCGAGCCCAGCGAGTTCGAGATGTCCGAGGACATCCGGCTCGGCTCGCCAGACGACGGGTCGAACAACCTGGACTCGGACTTCCCCATGCTGACCATAAACTCGACAGCGGCGGACCACCAGCGCCAGGTCGACTCTTTCCGGGCCGAGTCCACCCGAAGGTGGCAAATGATGCAGGATCCGGTGAGGAGCGGTCTTCAAACCCCGCCGTCAGGTAAAATCCTTCGCTTGTGTGGTTGAAGTTGAGTTGAGATCTGCATTCATCATTTTCAATGCACCGTGGGATTCTCAAACGCAATCTCCACCTTAGTCATGCACCCAAATAGACACATAAGAGAAATCTTCTATTTCGCAATAGAATTTTAGTTACGCCCATAGTAAAGAAAGCTTGTCATTTCCAATGCACTGTCTTTCTCGTGTTATGGATGACCAGTGCATTGTTAATGAAAACTTTTTCTTATTAAGTATGATTAGCAAGTAGCTCGGGTACTCGTTAATAGAACCCTTTGGTAAATACATATAGTCTTTTGCATCTACCGTGCCAGTCCAAAAACTCACCTTGCAATTCAAACTTAGACTCCTAAACACAGCGGTCCTCGAAATTTCCAAACATTTTCGATCCCCACTTCTTCTTTTTTGCCGATGCTGTCCAAATTGAGGTGAAACAAGATTGAATGTTTTTATGAAGTGCAAGTTTCCATATGGGGTATGGATCATTGCACCTATCTAATTTTCGAAACTTAGATTAGACCCAACAGCTGCATTTCATTATAGTTTTATGCATTATTCAACATTTAATGTTTTTGCACATCCTAGATATGGCAAATGCACATGGTCCATCATCCTCTTTTTTTTTTTTTTTTTTGTCGAACCATCATCCTTATTCAACGGGCCTCATTGCATGTACCTGCGCATCCTGCGCCATTGTCCCCCCCTCCATCTACAGTCGATGCGCAAAAGAAACTGATTCACGCGCCTCACGTGGACGCACGTGTCTTTCCATCATGAGTACGACTTTTGTTAGCTCCCAATATCGTCAAATCGAAATCTCTGGACAAACGGGGAAAAAAAATCAAAATGATTTCGTGTACGAGGTGCATCGATCGTCGTGACACGTGCACGGGCTTACCTAAACTTGATTACCAGCTAAACTCCAACTAATCCCCGCTGCAAGAAAAGTTGGAGATCATAGCTCACTTTTGAGTGGTCCACTGACTGACCTGCTGAGATCTCACTTATTTTCACAATTGGATTGTCAAGCTGATCATTAACATTAATCATTGCTCATCCGTCCGTGGGAATCATGAAAACAGGGAAAATTTTAATCAAGATTTGTGCCTAATCTAAACTAATGCGGCCTATCTTTTTTTACTCGTAGTGACTGCTTATTATGACTTTGGCATGCTGATCTCCTTTTGCTTGATCATGGCTTATGGTTTCTCTGATGGATGCGCAGTTCCTCCGGCGCTGGACGAGCTGTCGCAAGAGGACACCCACTACTCCCAGACCGTCTCGACCATCCTCCAGAACCAGCCGCGGTGGGCCGAGTCCTCCGCCAGCTACGTCTCCTACTCCACCCAGTCGGCCTTCTCCAAGTGGACGACCCGGTCCGACCACCTCCTCCACGTCCCCGCCGAGGGCACCTCCCAGTGGCTCCTCAAGTACATCCTGTTCACTATACCGTTCCTGCACACCAAGTACCGCGACGAGAACTCGCCCAAGTTCAGGGACGGCGACTCCAGCTCGCGGTTCCGCAAAGGGAACCCGCAAGACGAGCTCAGCGCCAACCATGTCCTGGCGGAGCGCCGCCGCCGCGAGAAGCTCAATGAGAGGTTTATTATTCTGAGGTCGCTCGTGCCGTTTGTGACCAAAATGGATAAGGCATCCATATTAGGGGACACTATAGAATATGTGAAGCAACTTAGGAAGAAGATTCAAGATCTCGAGGCAAGGAATCGACATATGGAGGCCGAGCAGAAGACGAAACAAGGAGAGTTGCAGAGGACAACTAGTTTGAAGGATCTAAGAAGCGCGCTCACAACAGCAGAACGGGCCAGAGCAAACCTGCCTGGGGACAAGAGGAAAATGAGGATCGTCGAAGGTGGCGGCGGGGCCAAGCCCAAGGCTGTGCAGTCACCGCCACCTCCTCCCCCGCCCCTGCCATCCGAGACTAGTGTGCAAGTGTCGATCATCGAGAGCGATGCATTATTGGAGCTCCAATGCCCGCATAGAGAAGGGTTGCTGCTTGACCTAATGCAAATGCTCCGAGAGTTGAGGATCGAGACGACAGCGGTCCAATCCTCGTTGACGAACGGGTTCTTCGTGGCCGAATTGAGAGCCAAGGTAATGCCCTCTTACGTTTTCAAAGTCCTAAGTTTTGATTGGCTCTTTCGGTCTCGAATAGCTCCTGATCATTCTGTCCATAACTCCAGGTAAAGGAAAATGTCAATGGGAAGAAGGCGAGTATTGTTGAGGTAAAGAGAGCAATTCAACAGCTCATTCCCCACACAGATTCCTAATTACATCAGATGTCATGTGTCAGGCAAAAATCCACCAAGAACTGACCATTTCGGATGATTCTGTGTAGGCATGTACAACATAAGCACGTTCTGACAGATCGAGTAGTGTTCGAGAACTGTAATCTAACACAGTAATGACGCAGCACGCATAAAATTTTCACCAAAACATGCGGGATAAAATAACAAGAGTTTTTCTTCATTTAGCTTCAACAGTTCTACTTATGACCATGCGAATCCCTGGCATGCACCGGCGTTTGTAACAACAAAACCATGAAGAAACTGGGCATCACAGTTCGACATACAACCGCCGCTATACTCAGCCATTATTAACTTATTCTACAACTACAAAGAAAATGCACAAGAAGCAAGCCAAAAGGTTATCATATCAGCATGGAAAAATTATAATCTACAAAAAGGAGAAAAAGAAAACTACTTGTAAAATACCTCAACAATATTTGGTTAGGATCTTGGTAAGGTTTCCTTGAAACTCGAAACTCATGAGCCATCATCAATTGGAGAACTGATTAGTTCAGGTAACTCTAACCAAGTCGAGCATCTGGCAAGCAACGCAGGAACTTTTTCCCGTTTGGCCACGCAGCTGCTTGAACACCTTAAATGAATTGGAGCGGCCTCATTGCAGTTCGAGTCAGTTGCGTCTTAACAAGACATACAAATACGGGTTCTTAGTGATAACTCACTTGCCTGAGGACTTGCGCTTTTAATGATTGGTTGGTTGCACTCTTGATTCTTAAACATGATTGCAAGGAAGAGAAGAAAAGTCCAATGCAGGAATCAAGAATCAGACAAACTTGCATAGCCAAGAATAGAATTCAGGGAGAAACTTAACACCAAAGATGAGTGTTTGTACAAGGCTATCTACTAGCAATAAATCAAAAAAGAGAAAGGAACTCGATATCATGCCACGCCAGATCAACCGCAGGTACCAAACATGGGTGTAGAAGTAACTAATACCAGATATGGGTCATGACAATCATCAAGGCAAAATAGGCCCACTAATAGGAGCTGTGAAGAAGAACTGACATGTATGGACAACATTTCTCGATATAAGTTGTCTCATTCTTCTGCTGGTGGCACCGTGGACGCGAGACCCTTTATAACATGCCGGCATTGGAACCTGCTATGCACAGATAAAAAGTATCACTAGGTAAGGTGCATCCTTTGAATATAAGAGTGTCGACACTGTTGTTCATAGAACAGCACACTACACCTCAAAAATCAAAACGAAAGTATCTCGTCTTTCCATTTCTGTTAGTTTCCTTTTTCTTCCCGTTGTTACAGAATTAGCTAGACTAACTAGGAGTAACTACCATGTTAAGCCACGGAAAATTGTATTAGGCCATGTTGCTCACTCATGTACCCCCAAAGAAATTTAAGCAGTGAGAACCATAACTTGGGTTTACTTAGCTAAACAGCTTCATATTTTATTCACAAGCACCAAAGCTGACTTAAAAAATAGGACCTGAGTTATTTGACAATTAAAGTTCATTATTGGGCGTAATAAAAAAGCCAGACCCAGAGACATTCTTTCAGCCAAGTTCTACATACACATTGATGAGAGAGCATTGCCTCAGCCTTCTCTTGCCCGTCTTATTCCATCATATTTTTCAAACTTTGAAGCATATTGGATCACCATAGCTTTTGAAAAACTAGAGTCAAATATTTTATTATTAATAAAATAATATATCTCACTTCTAACATACTCAACTGTCACGTACCAAATCAAATCATCGGACCCGCAATCCTCCGAGCTAACACTCATGCCTGTCTGAGGATCTTGATTAATCTCAGTTTTCTCCTGCTGTTGGCTTTTGCACTTAATTCGTAGGCAAAATGGTACAATCTGCCAAAATAATCGATATTTTCAAATGGGTCACCCATGTAATTGTGTCAATAGAAAAAGAAACCTAAATAAAGAATGAAGACATGATAAAAGCAGCAAAGGATATGGAGCACTGCATGGCAATCACAACACCAATGCTTTGAGCAGCCAAAATTATGAGCTGAAAAAATCACTTTAAAGCTAATACAATAATAATTGCTGCACATTGTTTGACTATGTTCTTCTTCAATGGCATATAGGCATGAGACATTACTAACTTATTAGATGGAAACATAAAGTCAATAAAGGTGCTATATCAGATAAAGAAAGAGATTTCTTGGTTGCAATACAATCATAGCAGGACCCATCTATGATGCAATATTCGATTTCACATTCTAGGCATTGCCAATTTCTGGAAAGGCCAAAATGGGATAAGGAGCAGAGAAGAAAACTCATCAAAGCTCAAATCCCGAAGCAAACGCCACAGCAGAAAAGAAGAAAGCAGATGAGTGTGCATTACACTAACCTTCTTGTTGTATCTGAAGTCACGTTTTGGAAGAAAATGTAAAGGTTGATTAAAAGAAGTTGGAGCTTTGACCAAGAGAAACAACTTTGTTGGACCTATTCAAATCGAGGAAAAGAAAAGCTTCTTCAGATGCAGCATAATCACCTCAGCCAAACTCAATGGAATGATCATGATCGTCTATCTACCTGGATAGTCACCAGACCCTGCACCTCTAGAGGTCAATGCCCGAATAGCCTGTTCAATTAAGTATATGACATTAAGTCCAGTCAAAGTACAAGACGAACTGAAGAAGCTAAAGCTCACCTTTCTCGAAAGCACTTCCGCTACCCTGTTCTTTGTGAAATCACTTGCACCTCTTGAAACCGTCTTTCCATGCGAAACGCACAATTGGTAGACATACTGAGGCCTCAATGGACTACCTCCAAGAATCAGAAGAATTTCCCGGATGTGTGGGTTTTCACTAACCACGAGTCGCAAGGCATCTTGGAGACTGGAGATGGCATTCATCAGCTTCTCCGAACTTCTAAATCCCCGCTTAAGTTCTCTCATTCTTCCATTATGTTTCCTCCTAAACGATGCTCTCATTTCGCCTTGCGCTAGCTCGGCCTCCTATGATTGAACTTGCTAAGGAAATTACAAAAATCGAGCTGAAAAGGGTTAAAGGGCAAAGAGTCATGCTTATCTCACGTACCATCTCCTTGTATTCACTACGCATGGAATCAAATTCAAGACTCATATCCTGCAAAATTCTGCCATTTACAGATACCCTATGTGAGGTCTCAGCAGAATAAAACGTTTGTTTTATATCACCCCAATCAAAATAATTCGCATGACTTTTTCCCCAGGGGAACTCAAATCAGTCCAAGAGTGAAGCTAAACTATTGCAGCATCTAACATCGAGTATCGAATCAGCAGCAAAAATTCTAGCATTGGCGTGTAAGGAATTTCGATGAACGAGTCATAACCTGACGCGAAACAGACAATGCCATCAAGGCAAGCCGCAATGGCACGTCAAAGGAGTTCAACTTCAACCACGCGACTACATAATGCGTAGACCTAGCAGCAAAACAAGCAACTCAAATGCCCACAAACGGTCCTCGAATCAAGCTTAAACTGAACGAGATCCGGTCGCAGAACCTCTCGAAAGACGATGGAAGAATGTCGGGGAACGGTATCGATTCTTCGAAAGGAAGAAAAAAACGAGGTGAGGATTGTTGGAGAGAGAGGACTCACGAGGGGATCTGCTGGTGCATGTAGAGGACGAAGCCGAGGATGTCGTTGACGAGGTGGAAGATGAGAGAGACGTCTATGGAGTCCGAACGCGTCTCGATCTCTGTAGCTTCCATCTCTGTATGTGTATGATACAGAGATAGAGAGAGAGAGGGAGAGGAGAGAGAGAGAGAGAGAGAGATGAATGCCGCTTCGTTTTTGAAATTCCGGGTGCCAAAAATGCACTCTATCTGACGACCCGGCCCGCCGGATCATCCAAATTCGACCCGAACAAAACGTGGACTCTCCAGAACTTCGGCCCAAACCGAATTTTTATTTTTATTTTTTGTGCGTTTTTGGGAACTACCCAAACGGAAGTTGGATCGCAGCTTGGGTAGCATGAAAGCACGAACAAGGAAGTATCTTTATGCGATTTGCGATTGGCTTGCGTTTCGAATTTTACTCTTGAAATTTTGAGAGCTTCCGCCCGCAAAATCGGCTCGTTTTCCTGCTTTTCACGTCACGAGCGGGCAATGTTTTGGCGACCGGGTTGAATTGGTTGGTTCGTATGAGCGAACCGGTTTTCGGCCTCTCATGGTTTTCGGGAGCGGACCTTGAAACGGTTGAGCTACTCCGTCCGGACTCACGATCTTCGATTTCCATCAACTGCCGTGCAAAAGCGTCCCCCGATCATGAAGGGAAAACACTTCTTTTCTCTAAGTTGCATCTTCTTCAAACTTTGGGCTTTCGTCACTCCTCTGTTGGGCCCTGTGGTGTTTCCTAGTTCGACTCAGTTCATGGGGTTGAGGCTGAGACGCCGTGGACGACCATAAGCTCCGAGGATGCGATGTTATGTAAGGCCATAAACCGAGAGCGTCTGGATCCATTTGTTCGAAGGAAAATTGTTACCATAAATTTTTTTTTTTTTTACTTTTCGATGTTTGGATGACAAAAAAACTAATCAGTCTATGAAAAGTATTTTCATGGACTGAAAACAACTGGCATTAGATTGGAGGAAAACGACTTCCCCTTCTAGCAAGAAAAAGTATTAAAAAAAGTCATAAATATATTGCCTTAGTATCAATTCGTTTAAATCTTTCAATTGAACCAATTTAGTTCTAAACCTTATTACATTTGTATCAATTCGGTCCATCTTACCAATTTTGGCGGAAATCGCCGACATGGAAGCCGACGATGCCACATGGGACGACTGGTGCCGACGTTGATATTTTTTAATATTGTCGACGTGGCATCGTCGACGTCCGATCCGTAATTTCGGCTAAAATTAACCGGATGGACTAAATTGGTACAAATACAAAAGGTTTAAAATTAAATTGGTTCAATTGAAAAGTTTAATACCGAATTAGTACCAATGTAATAGGTTTATGACTTTTTTATACTTTTCCCTTTCGGGAAGAGGAAATCACTTTCCCTAAACCACCAAACAGATGAAACTAATCATTTTCTTAAAAAAAAATGACTTCCATGAAAAATATTTTCCCTTATCATGAAGTTTTCGGTAAAACAAAACACGCCTTGAAAAAGTCATTTCACTATGGTAAGAAGGAAAGTCGTTTTCTTTGGATTTAAGTGTTGTTTTTAGCTCAAGGAAAACTTTTTTTTTTCCATAAGTCCGTTAGTTTTCCATCATCCATACACCAGAAAGTCGAAAAATAATTCCTCAAAAACAGTTTTCTAATTTTCAACAAACGGATTCCGAGATTCACCTCTCTCTCTCTCTCTCTCTCTCTCTCTGTGTGACAAGCTACATATGATCAGAATCAGTTCCTGGACTCCTGCTTCAAAATATTTTCTTCTGGGGGAAGACTCCTGCGCTGCGATCTTTAGTCATGTGGCAAATCTCTTCCTCTGCCTTGAGCGTAGCCATGCTGGCCCATGCATGAGCGGGGAGAAAGCACGATTTCCAAAAGGTGGCTTGTCTCGAGTGGATGACAGAGAACATTTGGACACTGTATCGGATAAATTTCATACGTCATCCTAACGAGTGCTTTCCGAGCGTAAATCAACTATATTCAATGATGATGGGATCTCTATTGAATCCATTTAAAACGATCGCATAAATAATAGAAGAAAAATAGACGAGAGTCGTTTATTTATCCGATTCACCCCGAATAAGGCTACGTCCCGTAAAAAAATTTCACTATGATTTTTTGTTTACAACCGCACAACTCGTTACAATGATCGCCCAAAAACGAGCAAATATATATCGTCCTAAACGAGCCCAAAACCTAACATATCCGAAACCTCTTTAATCTCTTAACAAATGGGCTAACTTAAACAAAAGCTCAAACACATGTCGTCGGATTATACTTCAGTTTCCTTAAGCTCACGTGGGCGTGTCCGATGTGAGAAACAAGGGTTCTCGAAGTATTCGCCAACTCCAACATTTGAAAAAAAACATGGAGCTCTCAAATGTTAATTGCATATATCGTGAGAAACGTCGGTGCATTAAAATCGGAACGTTTCTTTATAGTTGCTTAACGAGTGCCCTTTGGAGTATTCCCTAATAAGATTTGTATCGTATTGTTCATGTTTAGAACGCACAGACAAAAATCTAATACCTTCAACAAATCCAATACCTTTAGAACCATGAAGGTTGCTATGCGGACATGCTTCCCTAATAAGATTCGTATCATATTCTTTATGTTGGGAAAGCCTAATAACTTCAGCCACGAAGATCGCCAAGAGGACACAGTTGGACTCACCCACATTTGTTAGATTTTATGGGACCACCGCCAACTATTCTAAAAGCTTAAGTGCTGTTACATGAAAGCGTGGTTTAATATTTAATGACTCTAACACCCCCTCATGCTTAGTCCGGTCTTTTTGCCTAATACTAAGCATGAAAATATTTAATTGGAGAGGCAAATAGGGGCCTGGAAAGATTTGAATTTAGGACCTCCTGCTCGGATTTTATGAGACCACTACCAACTATTCTAAAAGATTAAGTTATAAGATGAAAGCGTGGTTTAATATTTAATGACTCTAACAACCTTCACTTAAAAGTTAAGCTAATATGGGACTTTTGCAGATCTCCAAGAGGACACAATTTTACTCACCCACCTTCACTTAAAAGTTAAGCTAATATGGGACTTTTGCGAATAGAACCATGAATACTGCTATGGAAAGCCCAAATCCAAATCCGTCTACATATTCAATTAGACCCATCTTTTACTCAAAATCTTAAGTAAATGGGTCATGGGACTACTATGATTCATAAACTGCCTCATACCTTCCGATGTGGGACTTTTTTGACACAACTCACGCGCGCATCCGAACAGTTTAACTAGTGAGGAATTCTTGACGAGCGCCGTTCGGACCATTCTTAGACAATATGCAATATTGTCTTGTCTGACGTTCATTTCACAGCCGACATGGCGAATGAAACCAGCTATAGTAGCGCAAATTTTCTTTTGAAACGAAGCGGTAAGTCTCGCAATTTGTCAAAACATGCATTCATTCAGATCACATTTCATATATATAGATATAATATAGGTGCACCAGAATGATGTGAATCCAAGCGCGACCTAGCTCATGGATATCCCCCAAACGGTTCAAAGCCACACTTATTGCAAGAGGACAAGAGAAGTATCCCATGACTTGAAAGAGAATAGACCACAAAATATGTATATCGCAGGATTCCGAGGAGCCGAAGGATTCGTGGGTCCTCCGAATCGAACACCATGCTGGATTTTCTGAATCGAATTTCATAACAGCTGCTTGCTTCCACTTTCACCTGCCGACCATTATGAGGGAGGAGAGGACCAACTTGGCCAAGCCCTTCTTGTGCTGAAATTATTCAGCCCTACTGGTAATCAGTTGCTCTCAACTTGCTGGCACCGTAGCTCCACCACTACACTACATGTTGAAGTTTGTTTATAAAACAAACGGAGAGTTGCCTTTTCCAATCCCACGTAGGATGGAAAAAGAAGTCAAGTCTCTTTATTAGTTAAAAAACTACTATGATCTTTCAAAAATAAAGAAACGGGCAAGTGATTTAGATCTCACTATACCGCAAGTCTTAAACCTGTTGCAAGTGTACTAATACCACCCTAAATTTTTTTTTGTGTCGGTTTAGTTACTACACATTTTGCATTTGTACCAATTCAATCATTTCGGCCATTTTGATTAAATATCGCCGACGTGGCGTTACCGGCCGACGTGGCCAATTTTTAATATTATTTTAACATATATTTTCAAACTTACTTTTTTTATTATTTTTTTAATTTTTTATTTTTCACCTCTTCTTCCTCCTCGAGCTTTTTATTGGGTTCTTCTTATTCCTCGTCGACCCTTCTACTAGGTTGATGAACATTCAAAGTATACTAGTTGCAACAGTAACTCTGGCGCGGCAAGGTCGGGGCAAGGACGATGAGGTAGCGCCTCGCCGCCCCTCGCCCAGTACCTCCGGCGAGGCGAGGCTGGGCGAGGTCGTGCCTCGCTAGATCTGGGTGACGCACAATCTCACCGTAGCTGGGCAAGGTCAGTCTCGTCAGGCCATGGCGAGGTCGCGCCTCACCGTTCTCTCCCCGCCTCATCGTCCCTCGCCCCGTCTCACCACGTCAGAGGTACTGTTGCAACTCAGTATACTATTAATGTTCATCAACCCAGTAAAGGCTTCAGGAGGAAGAAGCAGAACCCCGTAAAAGGTTATGGAGGAGGAAGAAGAGGAGGAAATAATAATAATAATAATAATAATAGATTCCAAAATACATTAAAATAATATTAAAAATTAGCCATGTCAGCTCTTTTTGTCAAAATTGGCGGAAGGACTGTGGCACAAATACAAAAGGTTTAGGGACCGAATTAAGCACCAATGCAAAAGGTTTATGATTGAATTGGCACAATTGATATATATATATATATAGATTAGTAGGTTTTTTATGAGTGAAATAAATTCGATTAAAGCATTTAATTTAGCTCTAATTGCAACATTCTTTGCTCATTCTTAGGGGTGAACATGGTTCCACGGTAAAACCAGCACCGGTGGACTGGTGGAAACCACTCCGATACCGGTTATAGGTTCGAATTTCAAAAATTAGAAAATCGGCTCAGATGAATAAGTTTCGGGTTCCAAAAATTCTTGAATCCTAGAATAAGTTTTTATGATTTTCTTATTTTATGTCTTCGAGCGATCCTATAGTATTCCATGTCATCCGATGATAAGTGTATAATCCGAAATCACTAGTCTAAGCTTCTATTTCCTACGATATCCCCGACTGAGAGTTTTAGTTTGCTAATGTTTCATATTCTTCTTATGAGTTGTAGTCATTGGATTGTAACAACAAATGGTGTTCGTTAAGGGTGATGATTCATTATAGTCGCTCAATTAAGAATACGGGAAGAACTTGGGTAGGCTCTGGAACTTATGACAATGTAGGTTCCAGGGTTTTAAATTGGAGAACTAATTTCGATTGGTAGGTTTCAAGTTCCAAGTGGAACCTGAACCAAAGCATTGGAATTGCTCACTTCTACTCATTATTCGTCTTTTTAAGCGGAGAGATCAATTGAGGATGTCAATTTACGGTGGCAATGGAGAAGTTTTCTGTCTTGCCAATTTAGTATCAATACGATTAAAGTGCAGACTACAAAATTAAGAGAAACTGGCGGCTCAAAACCCCTTAGCGTGCTCTGAATCTTTTTCTCGACAAATTACATCTTTCTATGTTTCGTTTTCATGAATTTTTCGACCAGGAAACTAAGGCTTTATGCATGGTCTCTCTCTCTCTCTCCCGATAATGTACCAGAAATCCCTCAGGAACCAAGAGTTAAACATCTTCGAAGGCTTAGCACAACCAAGAGGGACATCTCTGTGGTAAGATAAGTACCAAACTTCTGGCCTTCATTCAAAGACAACGTTTTCGTGGGCCCTTTCAATTCCATGTAACATGGTCTCCAAAATGCTCCTTTTCTTATCCATTCTTTTCCTTTTCATGGTTTCGTAATAGGCATGCACCTCTAGTTTTTTTTGGCTCTAAGTAGGTACCGACGTTTCATTTCTTTTAGAAAACAATAGCTCATTCCCAAGTAGTGGTCACTATGGATGTAGGGCTTCTTGGAACAAGATTCCCCTTGAAAGCTCATCTAAACTGAAAGCAACATTAAGATAATTAGTTGATTCAGCATATCTGTATATGCATATATCTCATTTAATATTGCATATCCTTGATTGATTATATTTGATATTACTTTCATCATATTACCTTAGATAGTTATGTAATAAAGCGTCTATACATAGGATGATGTAATCATAATTATAATATGTCGAAATATATAGAATTTCTCTAATTGTCAGAGGAGATATATGTATAATCCTGATAGTTATGCCGAATCAATTACTTATCCCAATATTACTAACATAAATCATTGTTCACAGCTTGCGAATCTTGAATTAACTCTCCTGAATCATGTGCCCCCCTCTCTAACAGAAGAGAAGATTAAACCCTAAATTCTCGCAAAATGGAGTGATGATTTTAAACATTTCCTTTCTGTATGTCAAGTCAGTAATGTTCCCCAGAGAGAGAGAGAGGGAGGATTAGGCTGGTGACATGGATGTCCAACAACGATGGTTAGTCGAGCAATTTGAAGGGGGACGTGTGTGTGGCGAAAAGCGCAGCAGGACACGTAGGAAAAGAGCACACAGTTGACAAAAGCAAGTGGATAACCACAAAAACAAAAGGACAAACAAAAATGGAGGGTAGGGACAAGAAATCTCGATTTAAAGAACGTTGGCACGATGAGCTCAACCAAGGACCATGTCTCTCGCGATCCACACTCGAGCATCTACCCGTATGGGACTGCGTATCTCGCATCTGTACATGTGGTTCATCACTCTGGTATGCCTCGTCATCCCAGGTATGCGTTTGTCATCCACAACCAGGAAACGACATCCTAAGGCCAATTTATTGCAAAAGGGTATGAGAGAAAAGGGTCAACTCTCTATTGGGATGCTTTTTCTTTTTGGGGCTTGTGGTGTCTAGGGTTGGGTAGACAGGAGGGGCAGGGCTACGACGACTAATTCTTTCGATTTGCTGTGCCAATCGAATTTGGTAGACCCAACA
The DNA here is from genome assembly GCA_021437795.1 of Rhodamnia rubescens. Taxonomy (NCBI): domain Eukaryota; kingdom Viridiplantae; phylum Streptophyta; class Magnoliopsida; order Myrtales; family Myrtaceae; genus Rhodamnia; species Rhodamnia rubescens. The sequence continues at coordinate 7,925,019 of JAILYA010000003.1, forward strand.
AAGACAATGGCTTTTCGCGTCATCTTATGTTCTTGTTCTTGCTAGCTTTCTTCCTTCTTCTTATTTCGTTTTCCCCTTGTTTAATTTCGTTTCTTACGTGCATTGGCACCATCATGTAGCCAGCCACCTTCTTCCCCGACCAATTGGACCTCATTTCGGCCTCCGCAACTTTTGGGATCTCTCTCTCTCTCTCTCTCTTAGATTACTTGTCGAATCACGTGAAAATAGTACCAGCGATTTGACCTTTTTCATTTCTTCCCCATGCAGGATGACATTTTTCCTCGTCCACATTCTTTGCTAATGCCAAGATTAGAATATGAACTATCTAGCGATGTCAACTTGCTTAGAAATGCTAGGGTTACTATCAAATTTGGTGTGTCTTCTTAGTACACTAATGAGATAATTCTAGATAGAAATATCTCGTGTGCTACCATATCATACTCGTGGAGAATTTTATCTTAATGATCTTGCCCTCAGCCAGGCAAACCTCAATATCTCCATTGATTTGCCAATGTCTTGAATCTCTTTAAAAATATGTTCTCGATGTTATTGGAGAATGCCAACTTACTTCCACAGGAAAAGCAAGAACGAGGTTCCACTATAGCTCATGGAGAATCATACACCTCAATGTTTTGTCGAGTATTCTTCACGATCGGTTCCTACTAAAATCATTTAGTGTGTATCTCACAACCTCTTTTAAATAACTTTCTGTAACTAAAGAGAAGCCATAAGCACTCGTGAAAGTAATATGTAGTAAAACGGAACCCTAAAAATTGCCCAAGCAATTCTGGTTGGCTTTCATCTTACAAGGAGTTCAATGGAATGCCAATATAATTTAGTCAATAGATCATTGGGAAAAATGTAGGCTCCGCACTTGAATGTAATTCTATTGGGACAATTTCACCTCGGAGTTTTCAAACTTTTCATGATAATACATTTGAATCCGAAAACTTTTCTTTAGTTGTTTGAGTAAGCATGCATACGTAAATGTGACAGAAGAATTCCCTAGGCTTTGTCAATTTTCTTGCGGCTAAAGATCTACGTGAGATTTTGTTTGCTTTGTCCATCCGAAGTGGCGCCATGTCAGACTTAGAATTAAAACGAACACAATTGAAGATTTAAAAAAATCAGAAAATTGAAAGAGAGATTGAAAATTAAAACAAAGAAGACAGAGTGAGGACGGAGGACATAATAGGGAGCCGCGATGTGGGAATCTCTCATCAAATGACAAGTTTTAGCTTTGGAACGAACGAAATGGCAGTCTTAATGTACGATCGTGATAAGTTTTAATACTCCTGACATAATTGTACCTAAGTTAAATGGACACACCTTACCCTTTGGTGAACTCATCATGTTCGACAAAAAAAAAAAAAAAGAACTCAGTCATGTAAAAAGCCCTTATCAAGCAAGCCATCGCGCACGTTTACCGTCCAGTTCCGGGTATGTTTAAATAATAATCTAACCATATAAAAAGAATAAATCAAAGCTAGGCTTTCTTCTCTTAATCAATTTGTAGAGAATATACACCAAGGGTCTTCATGACTTGAATGAGCATGATGATTGACGGCAAGGAAAATATACAAATTATCTCGGATGGCACATCTTGCCTGGCCTAGGTAGGCATGTGCCCCCACAAGGGATTTTCGCATCATTTTGAAGCAATAACTAGTGCCGATGCAAAAAGACAAAGACACATTTTGAGTTTATCTGTTTTGTTGAAAATGAATAATTTAAAAATTATATTTCTAGAAAATAATCGCTTATATCATTTACATATGACTAATTATCTCAAGCAATACAAGTGATCATTTTAGGAAAATATTTTTCGGATCATTCATTTTTCCGTAAAGGAAGCGAATCCTTTTATATAGAGAGTCATTACAATTGTTGATGCAATGAACTTGAAACAATCAAGCGTTAGAAAATACATATGTCCGGTTACTTACGATTTTTTATGTTGGTTCTAGTCGGGATCGATGTCACTTTTCCAAAACATTATTGAATTTGGTGTAGCTACTACAATTGTCCTAGGCAACATCTGCCTAATAATTCGGTATGAAAATCCGCACTAGCCGGATTTGGTTGCTCGTATCTTACTATGTTGAAGACAAGATGCCATATGCGCGTAAGTGGCATTGGCGAGTTTGATTGGATTGACTAGGACTTACACTTGAGCAAATTTCAACTGAGGCATTGATTTCTTCGAGATACCACACTAGGGTTTGATACCTTCATGATTTCCAGTGTGCATGGGAGGATTTCACTGATGTCATAAAAAGGTTTTGTAGGGTTTGTCTTGGGTTTGATAACTCATGATTTCTAGTCTGCCTGGGAAGATTTTGCTGACATTACAAAAAAAATTTGTTGGCAATCAACTACCAAAAAAACAATCGAGTCTTTCGATAAAAGAAAAAGAAGAAGAAGAAGACAATCGAATCTAGAGAGCTTAATCGAGTTTTCAAGATTCAAATACATGCGTGCAAATCATTCAAAATGTTGAAGATATGTCTCGAGTTTGAGCTTGATGAGGAAACTTTCGTAATTCAAGTCGGTTTCGTATTTGATTGGTTACCTAATTTGAGTACATTTCTAATTTTGAATCCAATTTTCCTTCTATAAAAGAAGGTGAAGAAAATAAAGTGGCAACATTTTTGTCAATCACACCCTGAAGTAATTCGAGAATGTTGAAATCAAGAAATCTTGTGGTAAGATTTATATAATTCATTTATAAAATTGAGATATTATTTGGTGAATTGTGAAACTAAACATCATGTGAGTTATTGAGTAACTCGAGTGTGGTTGTAATCTCCATTGGTATGGCATGATTTATAGTGAAATTCTTTGCTACTCTCCCTATGGACGTAGATCACTCCGACTAAATCACATAAATCTAGTGTCCAATTTAGTTCTTTATTTTGTTTATTTTATTGTTCGATCGTTTGTTTTTATGCAACTATTGATATCATAGCCAAGCTTAGTTGAGTTGAAGCGAATCGATGTCGACGGAAGAAAGAAATTTGACAATTGACAAATTTGATGAGAAGAATTTTTGGTTTCTAAAAGATGTAAATTGAAGGTTATCTTTACCGGAGGAATCGCACTTACCCCATTTGGGAAGAAACCGAGTCGAAGAAGCAAGATGATTAGGAATTATTAGATAGACAAACGTTGATTGTTATTCAACTAACATTAGCTCGTAATGTAGGATTTAACATCATGAAATAAAAACCCACTGCGGGTTTGATGAAGGTCCTGAGAAGCATGTACGAGAAGCCTTATGTGCTCAATAAAGTCTACTTGATGAGAGCTTTTTTCATTTACAAATGGGTGAAGGTGCGTCGATGGCTAAGCGTATCAATGAATTCAATGTGATCATTAGTCAATTAAATTCGATTGAGATTGACTTTGATAATGAAATATTAATTTTGATTATATTATCCTCATTACTTAATAGTTTGAACAGTACTATTACTCTTGCTAGTAATTCCTTTCGGTCAAGAAACTTGACGTTCGATGAAGTTAACAATTTGATTCTAAGTGAAAATATCCGTAGGAGAGAATCTAGTGTACCTCTACTTTATTAGGGAAAGAACTAGGACTTGTGTTAGCAATAGTACAAATCTAAGCAGAAATAGTCAATTTAGGATTTGTAGTGTTATATGTTAGATTTGTGGCAAGATGGGGCATTTTAAAAGAGATTATCTTAAGATGAAGAATGAAAAGGGCAAGAGCATTATAGTTGGTCTATTGATGATGTTCCAGCTTTAGTTGATTGTAAATTGAATAGTGCTAGTTATGTCATGTTTGTTACTTCGAGATTTCGTCATTTAACAAATGAATTATGGATTCTAGTTATTCATTTCATTCTACACCAAATAGGAACTAGATTACTACTTATTAATGCATAGATGGTAGTAAAGTTCAATTGGGAAAAACGTTGAGTGTGATGTTGCAAGTGTTGGTGATATAATGTATATTGATATCGTGAGAACATTGACCAAAGTGAACTACGTTCGAAATGAAGAAGTTAAGAACCTAAGAATATTCTGTTGAGGCTAAAATTAGTTGTGCCTTTTTCGGAATATCGCTTCATTATACTTAGGTTTAATGTATTGATAGAGTTGTTTGAGACGCACACACATTATAAATTTTTTTTGCCCTTTTTTTTTTTAAGAAAAAAATTTTTTTTTTTTATTTTTAATTTATTTTTCCCTTATAAAAAAAAAAAAAAAAAAAAAAAATAAATATTAATTTTTATTTTGGGTCCGGGCCAAACCGAAAAATTAAAAAAAAAAAAAAATAAAAAAAAAAAAAAAAAAAAAAAAAAAAAAAAAAAAAAAAAAAAAAAAAAAAAAAAAAAAAAAAAAAAAAAAAAAAAAAAAAAAAAAAAAAAAAAAAAAAAAATATCTGTTTAGTTGTTTAAACTTGAATATGGAATTTCGGGTGTTTGAGCGCTCTAATGATAATGAGAGTAATCAAGCACGGTGGCCTATATGAGCTTCAAGGGGAAACAATAACAAATTTCGATATGCAAACGTCGAATGCATCCGTTTGAGAGTCTAAATTGTGCATATTGGTGAGAGAAGTCTAAAGATTCTAAGTGAAAAGAGTCGATGTGTGGTCATCTAGCCGATAAACCAAAAATATGCACGTGATTGAAATGGAAAACTCAAATAATTATTTGTGTTGGAACAAAATATCTCGGGTTTCCCCTTTTGTCGATGCTTGAAACAATTTTATTTTCTCCATATTAATATATCTCTAGAGTCAAAATATTACTTAAGCAAACGACCAAAAGTGCAATTCATTACAATTATCAAAGAAACAATGGAGATTGCATAATTTATTCACTTGGACGTTTGCAACCGTCACACTTCCTTTAAGGAAGAATGCTATGTTTACACTAATAGTTGTAAATGATTACTCGAGGAAGACCTAATTGCTTGTGCTAAGGTACAATTTTGATGTTTTTGCTAAGATCATGCGGTTGAGAGTTTTGAAAAAAAAAAAGAGATTGACAAGACTATCAATCATATGCGGAATGACGCAGTACCATGAAGTTCCACATGGAACTATTAAATGAATTCTACATAAAGACGTAGTAAGACATCACACTAGTGACAAGAACCACAACAGATTGTAGAGTTGATTGACAAAATATTTCTAGAAACACCCATAAAATGCTCTCAAGTATTGGTATGAATAGGAGATTCCTAGTAGATACATTTAGTAAGGTGAGTTACCTATTAATAGAACCCCATCAATTGTGATTAATTGTTGAACTCCTAAAGAAGTGTGGTTTAGTAACATTGTTGATTATTCTATTCTTAGAATATTTATCTGTCTTGTTATATTCAAGTGAGTGATGACAGGCTCAATTGGAGGGTAAGAAAGTGCATGTTCCTAATTTATGCACAATGCGAGTTGGGCTATTATTCATGCTACCCGGATTAAATTCACTTGTTATTTACATTTGAGAAGTCTCAAATACTTCTAGGTAAGAGTGATTGTGATGATGTTCATACAAATTTGGACGGAGTTCGGCTCAAGGTGGAGTTATAATCGAAACTCCTAAGGTAACTTAATCTGCACAAACGGTCCATGTAGCAAGATGGAGCCTATAGAGCCAACGAGTTACTATAGCTATTGATTTTGACAAGGTGCGTGTTCGATCTCCCGACTTATATGCATGAAATGGTGGTGTTGCTTTATTTGTGATTGAGGAGATTGTGTCGAAAAATCTTTGTGGAGTAACTAAAGGTATAAATAGAGTTGGGTTCTAATAAGGTCCATTGTTATGGAGAAGATCAAACACAGCTTGGACCTGAAAAGATCTTTGTGACAGTTGAGCTCACGAGGGGCTATGGGAAAGTAAGAACGAAGTTCAAATTCTAATGGAGCGATTGTGACTTGGCTCAAGCATTGATCCAACGTGGAGATTGTGAAGATATGTCTAGAGTTTAAACCTAAGAAAGATACTTTTCTAGTCCAAGTAGGTTTCCTATTTGAATGGTTAGGGATAAGTATTAAAAAAATTCACCAATTTAGCACTAAATCTTTTGCACTCATGTCAATTGAGTCCATCGATTTAATTTTGATCAAAAATCGCTGCCGTGGATATCAATCGTTTTACGTGGCATGGACGGCACTAACGTGAACATCTTTTTATAATTTTAAATATATTTTTATTTCATAATGTTTTTCTTTATTTTTTCTTTATTTTCCTATTTTTCTTTTACTCTTTTTAATGATCAAAGACCAATGAGGATCACTAGCCGACCATTGCTGGCCCCAGGCGAGGGCGGTTGGGTCCTTGCCAACTCTAGGGAGGGGCACGACGCCCTCGTTGTCGCTAGTGCAAGCCCTCACCCGGATTTGGCAAGGACGCCGCGACCCTCGCCCGAGACCGGCAAGGGTCGGTAGTAACCCTCGTGAGCCCTCGATCAAAAACATAGAGTACCGAAAAGAAAAGAAAAATAAGAAAAACCAAAATAAAATTATTAAAATATGTCCAATGTCAGACCATCCATGCCACATAGGACGATTGATTTCCACATCATCAATTTGGGACAAAAATTGGTAGGAAGGACTTAATCGGTACAAATATAAAAGGCTTAAGAATAAATTGGCAATACTAAAATCTTTATGATCGTATTGGGACCAATACAATAGATTTATGATTTTTTTTTACATTTTTCCCCGAATGGTTATCTAGTTTGAAGGAAAATTACCAAGAAAGTCCTAAACTTATTGTGATTATGTCGATTCAATGTTAAAAAAAATTTCTTGCCAACCGAGTTCTAAACATTTTGTATTTGTGCCAATTCAATCCATGCACTAATATGGATAATTTTTAATGATATTTTTATATTGATTTTGTTTATTTTTTTCCTCTCACTTCCTCTTGTGGCCGGTGAGCTAGGGTCAACGAGGGTTGCCGGAGCTCACTAGCCACCTGGGCGAGGCCATTGTGGCCGTGGGCAAGATCTGCCCCTCTCAAATTTGGGCGAGGGTAGCCTCGCCCGCCACTAGCAAGGCATGGTCGCCTTGGGCTCCGGTGAGTGGCCTCTCAAGCCTTTGCCTCGCGACCACGAAGGTATCGCCACAACGAGTAGGAAGAAAGAGAAAATAAAGAGAAAACAAGAAAATATCATTGAAATATTATTAAAAATTATCCACGTTAGTACCAAATTAGCCAAATTGGTGAATCAACACAAATGCAAAAATTTTAGGATTCGGTTGGCAAAAAAAAAGTTCGTAACCGAATTAGTACAATTACATTATGTTTATGACTTTTTTGGTAATTTTTTCCCAATTTAAGTATGTTTTAAATTTTGGATCTGATCCTCTTTTATAAAAAAGTGGAGGCAACTTTTTCATGAATTATACCATGAAGCAATCCGAGAGAGCTTAATGCATTAAATCTTATGCTAAGGTTCGTATAACTAATTTTGTGAGAATGAGATAATAATTCGTGAGAAATTGTGGTGCTAAATAATGTGTGAGTTATCGAAGTGTAATTAGGGTGTAAAACATTAAAAGTATTTGAACGACTCGAGTGTGATTGTAATATCCGTTTATATCTCTTGATATATATTGGAATTCTTTTGCTACTTGTCTTGTGGACGTAAAGTCACATCGACTGGACCACATGAATCTAATATTCGATTTTTTTTCTCTGTTTATTTTACTATTCGACCACTCACTTTCCACAACACAGAGGAACAGATTACACGGATCGTGTGTATATAACAAGAGTTCAGGAAGAATCGCTTTTCTAATCGACAATATCTTCCTTTCTAGAAAATTAGAAGGTAAATAGGGTAGTGCATGTGCATGTGCATGTGCATGTGCATGTCGAGTGTCGACGACGCCATCCCCATCAGTTTAACTCTAAAAACATCAACGAATGGACGGCCAAACTCCACGATCAGACAGTGTCCTCCTCTTTTCAAGGAATGTTACCCACTATCATGGGATGGCCCATGTAACATGTCACCAACCAGAGGGCGGTCTCTTAAAATATGTCCTTTTTGCCGACTTCCCCAAGGGCCTCCCTTCTCTTGATATCTCACTTTTCACCCCCGGCAAATCCCATTATTTATGTTTCTGTCGTGTCCAGAGGTTGAACATTTATGTATAGTTCACGAAAAATATCGCTATTCCAAAAATAGGGATCGACCGAACTAGATTCAAATGAGAGTCAACAACATAGTTACGGATTGAATATGCAAATGCTCCAATATTCGTGCACATTAGACTCTGACTTGCGTACTCGTGCGGATTATTGTCTAGATTATTGCTTGACAAGGGATTATTAATTTGAACGATGAATATACGCCACGGCACTCGTCCAACCGCCACCGCCATCTTCATTGCTCCGCCGGTGCCTTGTCGTCGTTGTTGTTGTTGCTTCACTGTCTTTGTCACTCCTCCTTGTTTTGAGGAATTGCCAAGAACGCTCGAGGGCCACGGCGTCGGACCTACTCATTTGGAGGTAGGGTTGCAACGCTGGTCAGAGGGAGAGAGAGAGGGAGAGAGAGAGAGAGAGAGAGAGGGGTTAACCAGTAGAGAAGGTGGTGATTGCTGAACAGGCACTGAAGATAGGTGTGTCGGTGAATGTCGTTGCCTAAACGAATGAGGAGGACGAGCAACCGACGGCGACGGGGCGGGATATGACACCCATGGTAGAGGTAATGGTGAGAGAGAGAGAGAAAGGAAGAGAGACTAGGGAGAGGGTGAGTTTGATTTTGTCTTGCGTGCATGATGGATATTTTCGTTACCCGTGTACTAAAGGCTTATCCACAGCGAATTCTCCGGACGGAGGAAAATACGATACGTTGATACGTGATTACTGAGAGCCGATTTACAAAAGGAACTACGTCGAGTCCGCGCGACAATTCATGGATTGCTTCACCCGAAATGGAAAAAAAAAATAATAAGAAAAGGAGATTGACGAGAGAGGTGGAGGGGGCAGGTTTTGAAATTTCGAAGAAGCAGAGGGATCAGATTCTCAAGAACGTGTAGGAATTTTTATCACCTCATCCTAGCGTGCTTAAAAAAATCTTGGGGGAGGACAGGGCAGAGAAAAGCAGTCACATGGCCGATGAAAATCGGCGAGGAGGGTCGGTCTCAGTCGATGCCTTCGTGGGCCTCCCGCCCGACCTGACGTTCGTTCGTACCGTCCTGCCCGGACGCCCAGTCGGGATTCTTTTTCTGCACGTGAGGCTGTTCTGCTTCAGATCGATGACATCTCTCAGCTTTTGTTTGCGTCCCACGTTACGAGATGGCCCCGTCACGGTGCAGTTTGTACCAACGTCCGTGGATTCGAACAGAAACGACCTCGTCCGGTTCCGGAGCCGGAATCTTTCTCGACCCCGCAAAACCGATCACATCGAGCTTCGGTTGGACATGATTAGGTTAGTTTTCTTCCGGTATGGCCGAGTTCTCGAACACGTGCATATTTAAAAAACCCTTGTTGCCCAGGGAAGTGAGAACAGTAAGAGACGGCCCGGAGGCCATCGTGAAAGCGACTTAGACGGCAAAACCTCTAGGGTTGACATAACTAATGCTATTTATTGAAGACGAGGCATATCGCCTCGCCGAGCCGGCCAACGAGTACATCCCTAATCATTAGTAAATCGTCGTAGCTCATAACAATCCCGGCGGGACCTCACATTAAACAAAAGTATGTCAACTACCATGCTGCATCCTTCTCCCAACATCAATGATCAGTTCAGAGAGAAAAGAGAGAGTATATATGAGTTTAGTTAAGATAGTGATTGGTGTTTTAAGTAGCCACCCAACATGGCTTGGGCTTCCAATTCATGGCTGCACCTTCATTGCACCAGCTCATGCTTGGCCTCAAGCACTTTCCGTTTCCGATTTCGCCCCCCACAAACCCTCTATTTCCCTCCATGCCCTCTCCTTCTTCCCCTTCCTCCTCCTCCTCCTCAAGCTCTTCATGGTCAATGTCTTCTCCTTCCATCCTCACATTCTCCTCCTCTTCTTCTTCCTCTTCTTCTTCTTCTTCTTCCGCCGCCTCCTCGCTCTCTGCCTCCACCTGCTTCTCTTCCTCCTCTTCCTCTTCCCCTTCAGCTTCGCTCCCCTCCGAGAAGCGAACCCTGAGACGGCCGTGGCTCCGCTCCACGTGGAAGATGCTGCAGCCGGACGAGACCGCCACCGCCTCCACCACCAGCCTCCCTCCCTCCCGGCGGGACCGCACCTGGACCCCCGTGGAGGCGCCCACCGACGTCAGCGGCGGCGGGAACGAGCTGCTCCGGCTCAGCTTCTTCCTCTCTGGCTGAATCGCCGGGCGGCGGTCGACGCCGGCTCCTCCGGGGGAGAGAAGCGGGGCCTCGCTGTCGCCCACGTCGCTGCCAGTCTCGCTTCCTAGTGACTCGGTGCACATCTCGAGGCTCCGGTCGCTGAGGAACGAGGCGGAGCACTTCAGGAGCGGGTGGACGTAGACGGCGCCATGCTCGCCCTCGCTCTTCTCCTCCCCGGGGGCGAAAGCCTGGAGGAAGCTCCAGTCAGCAGGGTCAGCGCCCAGCTGGGCCGCCACGGTCTTCATCTTGGCCACGGCGTCGGAATCAACAAAGGGTCGGCGCAGGGCGAGCTTGAGCCTGAGAACGCGTGGCTCGACGCGCCTCGGCTCGAGGCACGACTGCAGCCCCTGGCACACGCTTGAGGACATTTGTTCTAGTTTTTCTTTTTCTTTTTTCGCCCTTTGTTTACTCCTTATCCACAAAATTAGGTAGCTTGGTTAACCGATGGAAAATTTAGAACGTGAGAGAAACAGGGGAGAGGCAGAGCATGTCTTGTGGTTTGGAATCGCGTTGAAAAAACAAAAGGGATCGTTTGGACTTATGTGATGGAAATTGAAGTAAGATGGGAGAGCATTCTTCTAGAGAGAGAGAGAGAGAGAAGCAAGAGGTGGGTTGGGGGGAAAGAGGGGAAGAAGCGAACATGAGAGAGTAGTGAAAGGGGGTCGACGCTGAATTTATAGGTGAAAGACAGGGGAGGGGAGTAGTGCTCTCCTTTTTTTAGCCTGTTAGCCTCTCTAAGGCTCTCTTGCCATGGTTAATGGTGGAGGACAGAGGACAGTCCATTTCATGATACCATTCATCGGAACTCGTCGAAATTCGTGCCGCTTTCACTGGTACGGAGTAGTGCTGCTCGACATGTCGAAATCGAACGATCTTCTTTGGCAACACAAGGTTTATGTACGTTTTGTGAAGAGTGGGGAGGGCATCGAAAGGATAATTATCCAAAAAATCCTAAATTTATTGTAGTAACCCTACCAGTCACTTGTTGGAATTGATGTAGCCTTCGTGGGTACAGAAATAGTGTGGCTAAACATGTTGACATCAAACGGTCTTCATTGGTACATAGGATTTTTTTTTTTCATGTGACGACTTATCGAGAGGGGAAATATGAGCATTTGTGATGACAAGTTTAGTCCATCCACACACAGGTAACTGTTCTTACACTACCACATGCTTTGTAGGCCTGGCCACTCTAAATTGAGTTCTACCATCCGACCAAACATGGCTAAGGAAGCTAGTATTACTCCACATCACTCGTACCGGTTCTTGTTTGTCAATTGACTTAAAATGAGTACCGACGTATGATTCACCGTGGGAATTGGCAGATATTTCAAGTGAATTTGAGAGTTCGTGCAATATGAAATTATCGTAAAGGTCAAAAGGTAACTCTAACAGTTAATGGGTTTTGATCTAAATGGCGCTCGAGGGTGCTTCTAGAGTTGCTCAAAGCACATATGTCAATAGGGTTTGTTCAGTGGCAAGCAGGAACAAAATGAAGGAGGTTCAATTGGTGGATCGGTTCTTTTCTTTTCTTGGAAACAAGGGGAAAATTATATTAAAAAAAACTAGTCTTCCACACGAAGAATTACCAAAATGCATCATAAGCTCATTACAATTGCCGCCGTTCAGTCATATGCCTTCTTTTCTTTTTTTTTTTTTTGTCAATTGGATCCTAAACCTTCTATTTTTGTGCCAATTTAGTTCATCCAATCAATTCGATTGAAAATCGTTAACGTGGCAAGGCACACCGGTGCACTAACATGGTTAATATTAAAAAATATATTAATATCTTTTTTGAATATTTTATTTTTTATTTTTTTTTCTCTTTCTTTCTTTGTTCTTCCCTTCCTTCTTCCTCCAACAGGGCACCGAGGTCCAAAGCAACCGACTAGATGCAAGGCCAACGAGGTCGACCTCACCGATCTCTAGCGAAGCTCGCCTCTCATCGGCCACCGGTGAGAGTGAGGCTCAACCATAGATGCCCGGCAACGGCGAGGCTCAACCTCACTAGATTTGGGCGAGACTCAACCTCATCCTCGCTAGGCAAGGCCGAACTCACCCTCACTAGTGGCAAGTGGAGGTGACCTTTGCTAAAGGCCAATGAGGTTGACCTTAGCGATTAGCTAGAGGAAGCAGGAAGGAAAAAACAAAGAAAAGATAAAATACAAAATATACATGAAAATATTGTTAAAAATTATCATCGTCAGCGTTGGTCGTGCCACGTTAGCAATTTCCACGCAAAATTGACCGGATAAACTAAATTGGCACAAATGTAAAAGATTTAGGACTCAATTGAAAAAAAAATGTTTAGGATTGAATTGACATAATTGCCAAATATTTATGATTTTTTGGCAATTTTCTCATGTTTGACAGGACTACTTCTTATGAAACAATTTCAAGGATTCTCTATCTATTTATCGATCAAACCCAAATAGTTACCACGAGAAAATTCCAACGGTGGTGAAAATGTCTATTGTTTTTATTATTCTGAAGAAGGCAGAAAAACGCACGGGTTATTTATTGTTATGGATCAAAATTACGAAGATAAAAGTCTTTTGCTCGGATGGAAGATAATCAGTTCAAACCATAAAGGTTGTAATATTTGCTGAGGATTCGTTTCAAAGGACTCTTTGGATTCCCACAGCTCGATCCTACATTTAATAATGCCTCGAGAAAAATGTTTTATGCATCAGATTACTTTGTGGTAAATCGAATGAACCAGAAGAAGAGCATGATCTGATTTTCTATTTTGCGAGTTCTGCTTTGATTTACCTTTTCTGTCAATGTCAACTAGGGCTCTAAGGCATTCGTGAAGCACGCATTATAAAGGAAAAACACTTCCAAACGCTAATTGCTGTAGGCATCCCTGAACACTCGTTTGAAATAATTTTCCAATCCTCAACACGATCTCTCAAAGATCTATTGAGATCTGGGTTATGTTGCATGTTTACTCCTCTGTCACTGCATGATGAAATCCAAAAGCCATGCATTTTCACTGACCCAAAAGCAGAAATCCTTCCCCCACTCTATCACTGATGTACCAAACTCTTGCCCATGAAGGCCTAACTCTCTCTCTCTCTCTCTCTCTCCCCTCGATCCCCTGTGAATGGACCTCAACTCAAATCTATTCCCATTTCACTGTCTGGTGCTTGAGCTAATGCACTGGTGATTGACGGCGTTTTGGCCACAGCACCGCCATGTAAAGCAGAAAAGCTCCTGAGTTTCTAAGCGTAGGGTGTCATTGCACCCTCGTTGAGCCGGGGAGCTCTTTAATTTCCTTCTTCAGATGTCGCCAAAAACGGGTCAGGTTACTACGACCGCTGGATTACCGATATCGAATCCATCGAATCTCGGGTGCTGATCACTAGCACGTGAAATTTAAAAACCGCGATCCGACGGCGATAAATTATAAAAGACATAATGCCATCAGGATATGATAGACCGACCGCCAATTGAAAAACACCCACGATGGAACTTGAAAAGCACCGACCACATGCAAAGCGAGCCATTGATGCACTGCGATGTCTTAAGAATGTCTCTTGCTTTATGAAATGAGCCAGTGCATGAAATTTCGCTCACTTTCTTTAAATAATCGTGGGTCTTATGAGGGCATAATGCAACTCGATTCCCAAAAAGATTGCACAGCATTCTATTAAGGGCAAAAGTTTCTTCTTTAGCATTATTGATCTCTTTCTTGAAAAGAGAATTCTGTTGGCTGATGCAGAATGGCTAACTAAATGCCAAAAGTGTACGGAACGGCTCATTGGGTCGAAGATATTCAAAAGATTTTGCTTATCTAATTTATGGATGTCAATGGTTATTAAAGAACACATCTTTTTCCCACTCACGAGGGCAGCTTTTTCCCAGTGTTGGGCACATGGAAAGCGCCGTTTGTTCCCACTTTCAAGCAGCTCTGCAGCTTCTTTGACGTGCCCAATTTTTTTTCCCAAACACAAAAGGATCGAGAAATGCTCGGACGATACACGTGCCAGCCTCGTAAAATAGCCTCAAATCTTGTTTGGTCGTGAACATGATTTGGCCGTGGTACGCCCGACACTGTTTCGCCTTCTAAATTATCGAGATGTATGTAATTTACATTGGGATTGCTCAAACGATAAAAGTGTTCTCATATTTTTGACTGGCAAATCGATGGTTGTCGATTTGATTCCCGCCTCAAGGAACTCAAATTGAAATAAAGGGTAATGATGATTGATTGTTGTGTTAGTCACTTATTATATTGCCGATTGATTACAATTGTACCTCATTTATTTATAATAATAATAATAAGTACACATACATCCGTTTTTTCATAACTGTTGGATCATGTGAACCTCCCGTTGTAGCCTAGCTAGCCGTGTGATAAGACTATTAAGGCGAGCTCGATGTGTATGCAACTAATTCATCTAAGATGAGGACTGTCGGAGAATTGTGGAATTACTAGAATACCCCATTGCCAAAACAACCAAAATAAAAATAATAATAAAAGAAGAAGAAGAAGAAATAGAAGAAGGTCAACTGATTTTTGCTTTGACTCTCACACTTGCTCTCGGTGATCAACTACTACGAACGAGTGTGTCTGCCAAATCTTTTGGCCATGAGACTTTGCATCTAGGCAAAGTTCCTTTGACTGAAGGTGTTTTCAACTCGAGCAAATAGTATTTGATAATTGGTACTCAGAACATTTGAAAAAGAAACAATTATACAGAAGGGGAAGAAGAGGCGATGAAGGCATCCCCGCAGAAACCACTGAACCGTAGCTGCAGTGTCACGGGGCCTACTGGACCCCAACCAAGGTGCTGCCGGGGTCGCACGACCTTGGCAAGGCATGGTCGAGGCCGTGCCACCTGAGCTGAGTGTCTGCCAGTGGCTGCGCAACCCCTGGCAAGGCGGCATTAGAGCCGCGTGACCCAGCGATTGTTCGGCCTGCGATGCTGGCATCGCATGACTCTGCCTTTGACGACTAGCGGCCGCCACCTCTCTATTTCTGGTTTGTCTTTCAAATGCAAATACAATGTTAGAAGAGGAAACATGTTCAGTCGATAGGCCAACAAATAAAAATACTCATTAAAGGGCAAAGTGCTTGCTGAAATTGCTGAAAAGCCAATGCAGAAGGGAGTTGCTTTGGGTTTTGAGCGTGTTCAAGGCAGCTTCCACACCAGAATTTTCTGAGAAAACATTTGTCAAGCACCCAAACTATTGGTCAAGAAACTTTTGGGTACTCAAAGCTACTTTGAAAGTCATTTCCAAACGCATTTTAGCTATGCGCTGAGAGTTTGTACAAAATAGCGGGGACAAGTGAACGTAACTTTCTCATTTGAATGCCATAATTTTTTTTCCACTCACTAAGTGTCACAAATTTGAAATATCTATCATTTAAGTGCCATCAGCAATTTGCCTCGTCGGAAATTCATCGTGGACACGCGGAAAATCTGGCATGGCACCTCTAGGACAATTTTTTAGTATTTCTTTTTAAATTTGGAAAATTTTAATTCTTTGATTTTTGGTTTTTTTTTTTTTGTTGTTGTTGTACCGGCAAGGGTCACTAGAGACCCCGCCCGGATCGGCAAGGGCCTTCACGCCCTCGCCCGTGGCTAGCGAGACCACGATTGCCCTCGGGTTTCGTGGCCAACAAGGGTCGCCGGTGAACCTCGCCAACCGAGGGAAAAAAAAAACGAAAAAAGAAAAAAAAAATCAAAATAAAAAAAAATAAAACTATCCACGTGTGATTGCAAAATTAAATAAAAAAATTCACGTAAGATGATTTGCTGAAAATGGCACGTAAATGATCGATTCTACTTCGTTGTGGCACTTAAGTGAGCGAAAAAAAAAAATTATGATACTTAAGTGAACGCTTTAAAAAATTTATGGCACCCTGCTGCTCTTCTCCCGAAATGGTAAGTAAGAATAAATCTCAATCCATGGTTATTGGAGCCAAACAAAGGGAATCAAGGGCTTGACCCTCTGATGCCTACTTTTTCTGAAGCAGCCCAAATTGCACTTGAGACCACCAATGGATTGCCCAAAATTATGCCATCTGAATTGACAATTAGCACACATCTGCCGGACACATGATTCGTAATATTGGCAATGCAGCGCAGCAGGTGCCCCTTATCTTTCTTTCGTGATGAGAGTTTTTGGCCCATCGCCCACAATGGAGCCAGGTCTAATCGTTTGTGCTCACATTGGTACTTGTGAACAAACAAAAAATAATCTTATTCGGCTTTTTGGAATAGTTGATAGTGATTTCAAAAAAATTATCCCAAGATTGTGCAGGCGGTTGAAACGTTTGGGATTCGTAGCTAGTTCGAAAATTTCAGGTCGGTTTATTCAAGTCCGACTGACTAACCGGGTGCAAATTGTTTTAAATCGGGGCCAATTACATAGGTCAAAGGCCTGAACTTAACTAGCTCCAAATAACCGGATCAGATGCCCCCTAGCTTCCATAACACAATCAGAGTCCAATCTCTCCAACCATATAGATATCACATTTGAATCCCAAAAGCCAAGAGGAAAAAAGCTAAAATGCACATGAGAACAAGTGGAAGTTGCAAGTTCAAGCACAATTGTTTTGTTTAATAGAAGAGGAACGAGTTTAGATATATAGGATCGACCTCATGCATGTTCAAGCACAATGGTTCTTCGAGTCTTGTGCTCTTGGAACTCAAAAGCACAAGTTAGAGATTGAGTTCCGCGCAAACCTAGATGGGAATTTGCACTTTGACGATCCGAATCGAGTCGAGTGGAGTTTTCAGCGGGTCATATATAGTTTAATGGAGCTTGCCTTTCGAGCTTGCGTCGGGTATCCAGCTTTGAACATTCGAGCTGAATCAAGAGTCGAGCAGTGAACGGACCTCACGTCAGCGTGACTCGGCTCGATCGCGCCCGTTGGTGGGACTAAAGATGAATGCATGTAGTAGTGTTGAAGAAAGTGAAAGGAGATTGGGTGCTTTTGGAGGGTGAAAACAGTGCAGACAGGAATATGTGCCTCTCTTTCTCTCCCTCTCTCTCTCTCTCTCACAGCCCAGCCCTGACCATCAATGGTGCTTTCACAATCCAACTTTTGCTTCATTGCTTTTGTCATGGACTGGCCAACAATGGAAAAGGGACACCCTTGTAGACTAAGGCAAAGGGACCTTTTTCCACTTCTCTTACCACCGTCTCCCTCTCCTTGGTCAGTCCAAGATAATGTGACTAAAGTTGGGTCTGATTACTCATTTCCATCCTCCTTTTCTTTTTCTGTCATTCCTTCCTTCTTTTTTTTTCTTCACCTTATAGTCCATATATGAAGGAAAGAAAGTTATTTACAAAAGCCTGCATCTATGCCTAATTGCATACAGACCCCATTTGGATTTCTGTTCACAGAACCTGCAAAGTTGCACGAGTTCAGTGCACTGTTGATCCCAATCTTCCGGCTTGAGAGGATCCATTTGACAAGAGAAATGGATTGACAAGGAGCACCTGTCGCCGAAAGTCATAATTGTTTGCTGCTGTGATTAAATTGCCGTCGCCGCCACCGCCGTCGTTCTAATTATTATCGCCGAGTATCTATGTGAAGTGGTCAAGGTGCATGCATGAAGTTCTCTGCCTTTGTCTTTCCCATATTTTTAGTGTCTTCTCACGAGTTGCAATTGTTGGGGGACAAAGGCGGTGGCATCAAATTCATGGCCTACACGGCCTACAGGACAAAGTCGAGAAATGCAGCATTTCTCTGTTTAACTTTTGACCGCCATTGCTCTTAGCTCCACCCTTTTTCTTTCGTTTTTCTGCTGATATAATATGGAGGGATTCCATTGAGAGCTCCAGGTTAGTACGCAGACATGTCATGACATCGGTGGTTGCTCCCTTGTTAATTGCAAAAGGTAAAGGAGGACACAAAGAGACCAAGCACAATGCGACCTTTATGGACGACGGTACATTAAAAAAAAAAAATTAGAAATCGCAACCTCTGCTTGTCGAATGGTGTCCGGACGTGGAGAAGAGAATCTCTCTATCATGTCTCTGTTTGTTTAGGAAATAGATTAGCTAAATGATATGATAGACTCTTATTGATGTTTCAACATTGAGAGGAGAATGTCTCTGTCTTTGTCTCTCTCTGTGACTACAAATTTTGGGAGGACCTCCATGTTCTCTCCTTTTTGCATGCTGATTGTTTTGGTCTATGACCTGATAGGGACATGGATCTTTAGGAAGCAAGAATAGGGTGTAAACAATTTTTTTTTTTTTTTGGGTCAAAGGGTGTAAACAATTCGAGTCAAGCTTATGCTGTTATGTCCAAAACAAAAACATAAAAAAGCCGACTAAGGGCCGAGCAGTAGCTCGATTGGACAAAGATACTAGAGTAGCTCGAGCTCGAGGTCGACTTAAAATCGGGCAAGTGAATCTCAGAGTAATCATCAAGTCGAAGCTGAGCCAGAGCCACTAGTGAGTGGGTTTCGACCCAACGCATGATCTACTCGACCAGCACAAAAAACCTGATGCAGCTTCAGGTTTGATGCGTCAAGGAAAGGCTCGTCTAGAAAGGGAGATCCACTGTGAATTTGTGTCCTGCCAATCACTACAATGATTCAAACTTCTCATGCTGGTTGACAACTCCCTCTCGCTACTAATGATGACGTCATAAAAACAAATGTTTTGCTGTTTCATGCAAATATTCAGAAACCACGATGTCCAAAACCAATTTACTTGAACATTACAGCATATTACATGAAAATGCTGATATTCATACATTCACAATGCCAAAAAAAAAAAAAAAAAAAATTACACAGCGGAGTTGTTCCTGAACGCTCAAAGACACTTGGCCTAACTTCACTTCACCGTGTAAACAGAAAATACACATCTCCATTGCAAATTTCGCCCCTCTCGTGCCTCGAAATGTGGCAAACAAAACCCGGAAAAATCTCATGATGCGTGAAGATTTTGAATTTCTATTTGCAGCATGCGAAGTCTACCCTGAACAGCTGATAGTTCATCCTGCATTTTTAATATCTTATCTAGTCTACTTTGCGCTGCCTCTTGATAAGGCTTGCTGATAATGTTTATGAAGTTTTCCATATTCGTGATGGTATCAAGGAGATCCTTCTGCATGGCCTCTTCAAGATCACGTGCCAAAGCATCAACAGTCTTGTTCACCTTATTCACCACCACTTGCCTACGGGCCGGGAAGTTTGAAATTGCCAATAGCCTGTCATTGAAGAAATAAGGCAAGATAGAAGATTAAAAAAAAAAATTAAGAGGACTGCTATAGTTTCAGAACTTCTGTTTCATCCAAAAAAAGATGAGTTGCAGATACACGACACCCAGATGATACAGAATTCAAAGGCAGGGACATCATTTTCATGCTATCCAATTCAACATCACCTCTCTTTATCAGTCCATTAGGAACTACCCCCAACTCATTGATACTATAATAGCAAAGTCCCGCATTACCACTTTACTGAAGAAGGCATCGAGTTTTCAAGTAACGTCACAATCACACATACTTTGTTGTTGTAGAGCTTTATGAGCTGGGCATGAGTCAGTAGGAATACCTCACATTGAGTAAAGGTTACTTCATCTCAAATGTGAAAGAAAACATAAAAAGAAAAATATACCTAACATGTGTATCCGCAATGGAAAGTCCTAATAGACCACATAAAATTTCTAAATGAGGGAGTGGCAAGGAACTTGATCTACCTATGCCTTTCTGAGATAGGTGGAAAGGAACTTCCAAAGCCACGACACACAAAACATGAGGTCCAAGTGACATTTTAATTTTCGTGGCTGAATATAAGAGGGACAAGAGTGGAACATGAACTGTCAATCGCGACAAGGTGCTGCCCGCATTGAGAAGAGAGTCAAACAGAATTTTCAAAGAGAGAGACACTAAAATAATGGAGACCATCTATGGACGATATGGTTCAATAGGAAGGAGATCCATTACCCGCCAGCTGAGCAAAGGCCGAGTGCCAGAAGATCTTCCAGAGTTGTAGGTAACACAGATGTCAACAGGGAAGCAGACAACCCTGCTGCTCCTAGCCCACCAAAAGTCCCCAGAAACTGACGTCAAAGGCATATCCCACATCAGCTTAAGTGTATGGCAATGTCAAATAAAATGAACCAAATGTTTACATCATTAATTTTGTGACATATCCAGTCAATTAAGAGGTACTCAATGTCAAAAAGTTATTAAGAGAGTAAAGGAATCCCAGTTTAATTAGAGGGTATTCGCATCTGAATCAGGGAGGTTCTCCATTAGGAGAAAGAAAGGCTCAGCAAACTGATTATGGTGAAACTCCTAAAACAAACTGATTACTAGGGAGAGATATGCTTCCCTGACTCTGCATATCCGAGAATAGTACATACGTATGCAGAAATACTATTTACGTGGATTCTGAACAGTCAGAGGATTAGATATGATTGAATTGAGTACCAATTACACCGCATTATTTCAAGTTATTCATAAGAACACATAGCAGTTGAACAAAAGGAATTGCCCAACAAATCAAGCAGTCAAGTAGAAAAAAGATCCTTGAATAAGGCATGCATAGATGAATAGCACAAGTTAACACATCTACATATTGATGTTATCCAAGCTAAATTTCCATTTGCTTGGCAAGAGAATGTAATATAAGAAGTCACAACAACCCATCCATGCTGGTGTTAAGCTCAAGAATAGTGGGAAAACAGAACTCACCACTTCTCTAATCTCTTGGTCGAACGTCTTAGAAGCAGAACTGGCACTGAAATTTTCTATGACTTTCAGACACTGTTCATCTAACTTCCTCAGCAAGTCAAACCTCTTCAATGTCATCTGAGTGTTCAAATATACTAGCGATGGCCATCTTTTTTCAAAAGATTCCCTGTAAAGCCTGCCTTGACTGTCATTGCTCGAGTGTAACCAACTCACATAGTCTATTAGAAGTTTCTACACAGTAAAACATTCAAAACACACCAATAAATGCTAATTTGAGCCAGCTACTCCAACATAAATAAGCAGAAACAATGGCAGGATATATGAATGCCTTACTTCATCGTTAAAATAGTAAATCACTTAAAATCCAGGAAACCGTGCTGAAAAGCTGGCACCCAGATCTTCTCCGATCTAAAGAATCTTTTAAAATAATTAAAAAACTAAAAGATAGATGATCCTAGCAGAGAGGTGAAGTGCATTCCGTGATCTAAAGGGATCATCAGAGAGGAGATTTTACTTACATTTGCATCAAGTAGAGCAGGGCCGAGTATGTCATTTTGCACCCTAGAAGTTGCTGGCATTGTAGCTGACTTTTCCCCCTTAAAAACATATGTTGCAACAAGATCTAAATTTGATAGCTGTAGGCTAGATTCAGTCAGCTCCACAACACGTGATTTTGTTGTGTCAACCTGCAATGTGACATACGGTACTTATAACAGAAGGAATAACATGAGAGGGTAATAAGAGAGACAGACTTCTGTTGGGGTACCAGTGATAAGATCTTTCTTCTCCAAGAGATACCATCTCCTTCCATTTTCATCGCATACTCTTTAACACTACTAACTATGCCAAGTACGGTGTTCAAATCCTGGTTGGCATCTTCATAGTCTTGTCTCAGAGCAGTTTCGCATGAAGAAACTAACCGCTCAGCAATTCCAATTGGTGTTTCTAGTTTAAGCTTTACTCTTTCCATTCCCATGCTTGTTGACCCATCTAAGAAACTGTACAAGAACTTCTCAAGTTTGTAAAAGCTACCAACTCTCCATCGAGAATCAGAAACCAACAAATTTGTATACTCTTTTGCACTCTCATAGGAAGCCGAAAGCTTTGATTCAAGAGCAGATCGTGCAGATATAGGATATAATGCCACATTCTCTGCATTAAGTAACTTCTGCACATTTTCACTGATGAAAGACGTAGCTTCCTGAAGCTGTGCCAGTAGCATAGAAAAAATAGTCCTCAATTAGAGAAGCATAGATTCCACTTAATTGTCACTGAAATTAAAATGAATAAATGCATAAGTAAAAGTCAAGGCATTGAATGAACATTTATACCTCAAGATCATTCTGATAAATGTCAGATTTATTAAGAACAAAGATGACTTTCTTCCTCCATTGCTGAGTGTACCGGAGGAAAGCTACCTAAAAAACATGAACAAAAGCATCAAGATTGTTGCAGACCAACATCACAAATTAGTATCTAGCTGTCAAAGTTGATAAGAAAGCTATTACAAAAGACTCGTGACAAAATGGATGTGCATAATACAAAGAATGACAATGACAATGACTAGAGAAATGATTATCAAAAGCTGAAATGGCTAACATTAGGATCCAACAACCGACCAGAAAATTAGATCTATAGAAAATAATTGGACGCCTTAGGGCGATAAAGCTTGGTCTGTTGTTGTTTCATTGTTATGTAGACAATAAATGATCAAGCAGTAAGCTAAGGATGCTGTGAACACTACATGCAGTACAGGAAACTAATTTTCTTAGTAAATAGTAAAGATCTATCCCAACACTCTCATTGACTTCATCCCCGAAAAGCTAACAGATCCAAATGTCACATGCTATTTACCACACTGCAAGGCGAAGGAGGTCTAGTTGACCCTTCAAAGAACCTGCTGCTTTCATAAGATGCTAAGATACCATGATCAGAATTTAGAGTGAGTTTCGTCTCCTACATGACTCATAGGCATATCAGAAAATTAATTCCAGAACCAATGTAACATGCAAACTCATCATAGACAATCATGGCATCTCTTTTCAATGCAATGAAACGATCTGAAGATAATTACTTGATCTCGAACTTACCTCACTTTCAGTCAGTGGACGATCAGCAGAAATCACGAAAATTAGCAAATCTGCACGAGGTATAAATTCCTCAGTCAGGCGTTGCTGTCTTTGGAGAATCACATTTGTTCCAGGGGTATCAACAATAATCATCTGCACCCAAAACGCATGTTTTGTTTTTTATCCGAATAACTTTGTTTAATGAGGTAAATAAAAACAATTGTGAATTACTTTGATGAGGTAAATGAATCAGAATTGGGAACTTATAACTAAATCACATGTCTGGCATGGTAACAAGAAAAAACACACCGGAAAATTGTGGACTTTTGGTGGGTGGAGGGGGCTTAGGGTTGCACTGGTGCCCCCAGCCACCAAACTTTCTTTATTTATCAAGAAAAAATTTCAACTGTATACTTGAAATTTCAGTTGAGATTTTTCATCACTCCCAAAACCTGAATTCTGGGTCCCCCATTCCACAGGATCTGACATAGCTGCAACATTAAGTGTTTCTTTCTCAGACAATCAAACCAGCAGTTTTTCCTATTGATTAACGGCGCTTTATTTCCCGATCATTGACATCTGATATCAGAAAATAGATCTTGATTTCTCTCTGATTTCTTGAGAAAGAATATTTATTTTATATGTTCGATTTTGAAACAATGTGGCCCAGGGCACTTCGTAACTGTCCAAATGAGGAACTATTACAGTTTTAGAAACTGTAACTTTTCTTGTGAAGTGTATATAATTAGTAAAGATGCTTACTACTTTATTCATTTGGCCGCCATGAAGATGACGCTAGCAACCAATGCACTGAACATCAACCCAGCTACCATATTTTTCATAAAATGCAATACCAAATAAATTTAATTGGCATAATACATGTCATTAATTGATGACTTTATGGAGTGTCATTGGGGAAGAAATTGAATTTTGACTTTTGACATTCAGGTCTAAAGTTTTACAGCAAAAGATTAGTTATAACCAGCATAAGCACTTAAAACTTAAGTGGGAGAAAATTAATAAACAACAGAAATCATTTCTCACCACTCCGAGCCACCCAGCAGAAGAATTCTTCGATAAATAATACTTTTACACTCTTATCTACAAGACTATTATAAAAGAAGATGTAATGTCCACATAATGCACAGGATTAAGCATATGCTTGACAGATTAGATTTGCATACTTCTTTAAGGATGGAAGCTGGAATATAACATATGTACTGGCCATCTGGATGCCTCTCACATCGCTGTTTCTCATCTGAATCAGATTCGGAATACCGTAAAAAGGTGATCTCATTTGTGGTGGGAACAACTCCCTCTTTCAGATATCTCTTCCCAAGAAGTGCATTGATAAAAGTTGATTTACCAGAGTTAAATTCACCCTGTGATAAAACACGGAAGGGAAGAAATCAGAACCAAAACCTCAAGAAAGAAAGACTCTCACATAGTCTACAGCATAATGGCCAAGCCAACATGAACTATAAGGCTTCTGACTTGGAATATAATGTTATTAGTTTTTTAAGCTAAGCTTTCATACTGCCAGAAGATCAAGTTTTACAATCACCTTCCTCATCAGGTTTTTTTTTAAAATAGTTGTAAATTCTTGTTGTCTTATTTTTTGGAGCCTCCATTGCATGCCACCTGTCTGCTTGCATTCAACCTTATTTACGATGCTTACAGAATTTCTCATTCGCCAAGGAAACAAAAATACAAACTTGAACATCGTTAAAACATATTGAATGTGAGTGCTTTTGGTTGGCATGTTTGCCAAAAAAAAAAGTAATACTTCGGAAAGACAGAAATGTGGGAGATAAGGGAGCAACACAACCACTGGTACTGAAGATTTTCTTGTTAAAATGGAAGTACATTGTCTGCTCCAAGTAAAATCATTCTCAAAATCATGCGATCCAGACAAAAACATCTGGAACATGCGTAAGACTCTTGGAATAAAATAGCATACTGGTCCTACAGAAAAATATTATGATATGAGCTACCTAATTAAATTATAATTGATTGCATAGATATATTATATCTTACCATTCCCTTTATTTTGCAATTCGCACTACTATTTGCTAAGATAACATTGCATACATTTGGATACAGCGACAGAAAATTACCAAACTCCAACAGATAACAGTGACTTAACTTGGAGTTTAGTATGCACTGATTTAAAATCAGGGTGTCCTTTAAAGTGCTGTTATCTTCGTTCATAAGCAAACATTTGTACCTTTATCACTCTTATTCTCTTCCAAACTGTAAATTCTTTAGCTAAAAAAATGCTCAGGCCCCCCAAACTGCAACTGAAAAACAGTGCCCCCCATCGGCACCTTATAAATCTACTTAAACTTCAACTTCAACACATCCTATCACTAGCTCAATGCAAAATTAAGGCCAAAAGTAATGTCACAAAGAGTTCATAGCTAGCCAGACGTGTTCACCTCTGTCATATAATATCATTTATAACTCTACCCACAAAGAAAAGGCCAACAAAATTTCTCAACCAACCCTGCTAATCAGGACAACTTCAGTTGACTTGGTTTGCTTGCATTTTATTCATCAAGCAGCTTTGTCATGCAAACTAAAACATAAACCTGTAGGACAATCCAAGAAACCCACTTACGTACTTTTATTTGAGTTTAAAAACTTCAAGAGCTAAATGCGGGAAAAACTAAAAACGGTATTAAGCAAAAAGTCTTTCAAATAATAAAAGAACTTGTTTGAAATTAAGAGCCAATACCAATGTATACCGTGGAACCAGAATTTGTCGAAGTTCAGCACACAATTACCACTATAACGAGCAAAAATGGCTCATCAATTTGAGAAGTGGCATCAACAAGTAGCGAAACCTCCTCCATCTGTCATTGACAACCAGCAGTATTTGCTTTAGGCAGATACTGGAAAACTGTAAGAACTGATTATGGCTGTGATTATTTAAAGAGTAATCTCAACGGCTTTGTTCTTTTTTTTTTTTTAATAAGCTTCCTTCTACTTATCAAGAACCTCACCTGCGGAGCAGCTTTCCTGGATGACATTTACTGCTTCCAGCAACACTACTTTCTCAGTTTCTATTAGCTGCTTTTCTTTGTCCTCCAACTTCAAGAAGCCAGCAACTCTCTCATTTCTGAAAAAAATCATTCCCCATCTCCTCCAATCTGACCTTATTGGGGATACCTCGTTCAACCTTTGTGTCGTTCGTCGATGCACTTAGAGTGCTGAATAATTGGTTCAACAAACCATCAGTAAACAAGTCCAAATCTTTCAATCCTATCACCAAACCACTGGCACCATATTTGATCCACCTCGATGCGTCATCCAATGTTATGCCATTACCACTTAAATGAAGCTTAACAAATATCGGTATCTTTACGTCTTCAAACATGGATGACGCAAGGTTATCCATGTGCTTCTCTTCACCAATGTCACATATAATAAAATCAGCACCTTCAGAAGTAGATGCACTTGATGCAGCACTTGCAGTCTTCACATTCCTAGCCACCAATGGGAGAACCACTGATTCAGACTTAGTATCTGCCATCATGCTTCTGGCCACAATAGCAGGAAGTCCTGTAAATAACGACGTAAACAAAATGGACCTTGTTCTATGATGATATCCATTAGTATCCATATGTCAAACACTTTAAAAGAGAGTAGTCTACATAAGAAGATGCAGTAAAGGCATAGGTCATGGAAGCACCGGAGTCAATACACGTGCAGAAAGACGACCATTGCAACTAACTAACTGCCCTAACTCACAGATTAAGCATTTCTCACCAAATTTTCACACTATTAAAATCCACTTCCTGAGGATCTCCGAGGGGCAGTACTTCTAATCCGTTGCTACACAAAACTCATTGTCCAAGTCCTAAACCACACTATAGGACTAGAAATTTCAAACACCGAAGCCATGTCGACCACTTCTACCAAGACCAATTGCTAGGCCAGATCAAATTCCAATGCACAACTCTTTTTCCCTCGAATTCACAACCTCTTCAGCAACAATTAAAATGGCCTCGTCAGCCATCACTAACCTTGATCAGACAGCAGAACACCGCTGGCATTGATCGCAGAGACGATGTCGACCCGCTCGGCGACCAGCAAGTAAGCCCGGTCCCTCACGACCGACTTCAATAGGCAAGCCGCCTCGTAGAGCATCTTCCCCGTGCCCTCGCCGCCGCCGAGGACGACGATGCCGACCCTGCCCGACACCGCCTCGTCGATCGAGTCGAGCGCCGCGGCAGAGGTGGAGGAGCCATCGAGGACGTCTGCGGGGTCGAGCTGGAGGACAAGAGTGGGGACCTTGATCTCCGGGCGCTTGTAGCCACCGGGGAAGAGCGTCCGTGGCTGCGGGACCTGGGACCGAGCGTCGATCGCCTGGAACCGGAACCGGTCGCTCGAGAGCGAGTTGGTCAGGAGGAGACGGCGGGCCCTGCGATGCGCGGAGAGGTAGCGAGAGAGGCGAGAGGAGAGAGATGGGGATTTGGTGAAGAAGAGAGGGGCGGGGCGGCGGCGGCGGCGGCGGCGTGGAGAGAAAGGAGAGGTACCATGGGAGATGAGGAGGACGAGTCGCAGAGAGAGAGAGAGAGAGAGAGAGAGAGAGAGAGAGGTGATTTCTGCTTTGAGTGTGTGGTTTTCGCTGTTTTATCTTCTTATCAAGTGGAGAACGAAGGAGAAGCGAGTAAACTGACTGTCGCTAATAAAAGCCCAAATCTGAGTCGGACGACGGGACCACCCGCCGTCGCCGGCGCTTCGTTTCCGGCAGCTGCAGGCGGTGAATTACAACACGAGGCAGTAACCATCAGGTAATTACAAAGTTACCAATTTATAGAATTTACGAACAAAACTTGTAAAATTGAACTTCGTGGTAGCAAATTTCGCATCTTTAATTCAATTATAAATATCATAATATAGACAATACTCAAAATGTATGCCGATGACACGTCGTAAATATTTAAGATTTATTTTACGGATCGTTGTTACAGGTCTCGTGATTGTTGAATAGAAAATAGTAACATCCTGAATCCGATCACGGTTTTAAATCCACCTCTGTTTACCGAGTCAGATCCCTTGATGGCATCACAAACGTATCTCTCAGACTTTAAGCCATTCATCGCGAAAGCCTTGAAATTACGTGATGGATGGATGCGCCTGGACGAACCACGAGAGCACTTGCACGGCTTGTCAGTGATTTCAACGTCCCCGTGACCTTAAATCTTAATAAAACTTTTCTCCAAGGCCGCCTTTGAAATTTCGCCGCCATTTCCTCGCTATTTAAACGCTCCTCGCTCCGCTCTTCACATCTCCCTCCGTCGCTCCATTTCAATCGATCGCTCGCTCGCTCGCTCCTTGCCCAACACTTTTCTCGTCTCGCTTCTCCCCTGTGAGTCTCGACTTTCGTATTCAAGACTGTAGTTGAGCTTCGTAAGGCTTTTGACCTTCTCCTTCTAAATTTCTCTTCGGCTCTGGTAACGTTCGAATCCCTTCCGGTTGCTAGATCATTTCTTTCTTTTTCTGGTTGTTCATCGTCGATTCGATGGGTGCTGATAACCGGGACCGAAAGAATCAAGTCCCGGTCTGCGTCTGCCGTCAGTTGCTGGGCAGCGAGTACAAGATAATGACAGGGCCATGCCTTTGAGTAACCACCGGTTTCCATTTTGTATTATGTCTTCTTGTTCATGTCTCTTTGGTTGAGAGTCTTTCAGGAGAGAGGTTCTTGAGGAAACGTCGTGGGTGCCTTTCTCCTCCTTAATCAGCTCAAATTTTCATCTCTTTTCAACCTTCAAGTAAGTTGTCCTATCTTGATCTGATTCTCATAGGTTCATCAAAGGGTTCAAAATTTTATTTCGTTGATGACTGCATCAAGAGGGCCTCACTGTGGGTTCTTGCTGCTGCGAATGCACTGAAGATGCTGTTGAAAACTGCGCTTGGGGACGTTAATGTCGTAGGCGAATGTTACACCTTGTTCTTGGCAATTCGCGCATTCGCATGTGAGAACTTGCTTGGAGTTCTTTTGCGTCTGTTATGGGTTTCTCCGGATATTATCGATCTAGGCTGGGGAAGCGTGGAAGATCGCCGGGTTATACATCATAAAGAGATATTTCATCTACGCGCCTTTTGAGTCCTGCAATTCTCGCTTGGTGAAAGCATCCCGAAATCATGTACAAGGCTCTGCAGGTAGAATCTTCTCTCGCGTCCTATTCTTTACTGACGACTATTATCGTGTCTTGCATATATAGCACCACCGCGTGTTGATTCTCTAGAAATGCTCTTGAAAAACAAGTTGATTTGTGTCCCAAGTTGCTTGCATCTTACATGTAGATGAATGTTTGGAGCGAACGCCAGCGTGGTGATTTCCGGACAGTCGTTATCAAATCACGTGGGACAAGCACGTTATACTGCTGTTTTAGACTGTTGATAGGATCATACAAGCATTTCTCCAAGTTGTTTCTGTGAACAAGTTCTACCAGAAGCCAAGGTGGCTTGAACTATTTTTACCTTTGTTGCTTTCCAAGGTGTTTCATTCTAGAGGCATAGTGACCCACCGAACCAGACAGACAGCGAGTGACGTATCCGATACCCGACTCATTCAACGTATAAGGCGGCTACATAGGCCCTCCAAGAGGTGGTTCCGGATAGCAATGCTATTGTGAAGTACTGGCGGCAAAGAACCGGAACAACTTGACCTGAAGTCAATCTTGGGTTTGTGAAGTATTCGCTTTGTACTTGTTATGAATTCAAGTTGTGATGGGATATTTGGCCCCTCACTAACCATACTATAAATCTTTTGGAGATGGTGAATTCAAATTCCTGGCGAGGCTCGGGGAGTGGACATAGGCACCGAATTTGGGCTGAACCACTATAACTCGATTGAGCCACTTCTCTATTCCTTGTTCCCATATTGGATTTGCTTCCCCCTGACAGTATACTTATATTACAATGCAAAAGGGAAGAATGGTCCAATCTTCATGAAACTAAAGAGCACCATAGTTGAAATTTTACAACATTAAGAGAGGAGAAACTTTGGATCCAAAGATAGCACCTAGTGATTTGCAGCCAGCTCAAGAAAGAACTCACCAGAAACTTCATGCTCGGCTCAGATATCGTTTACAAAAAGTTAGCTAAAATCGAACTGTCCAAAAAAGTCTAAAATCTATTATATGACGGTCAATTCAGTCCTAAACTTTTCAATTGTGACAATTTTTTTATCTTAAATATTTTGACAATTTTTCATTTTAGTCCTAAACCTTTTAATTGCGTCGATTCGGTCCTAAGTTTTGCCAATTTATCCAAATAATAGGTTGAGCACTAAATCGGCAAATCGCCAAAATGTTTAAGATTAAATAGGCACAAAATTTAAAAAAAAAAAAAACATTGGCAAATCGTCAAAAGGTGTAAGACTAAATTAACATAATTAAAAGGTTCGGAATGGCCGCCGTATAATAGGATTGTGAACTTTTGGACAATTTTCCCCCTGGCTAAACGTCGCTAAATCCGAATTAGGAATCGGTTTGTATTCATCGAGAGAACAAGGGACCACCACAATAGAGTAAATGAGGTTAGCTAGAATTTCCCACCTAATGAGAGCAAAATGCTCAATTATTCAGGAAACAACATCACATTTCACAGAACGCCATTACAACCAAGCTCGTCGGATCAAAGTTTGGGGGAAAAAGAGCGATAGAACCACGAATTGAATAAAGGAGCACACCGATACAGAACCTAGGGCGTACCTCGAGAATGAGGTGATGATCGAACCGGACATGATCGACGGAATTGGGAAGTGAACCAAGCACGCCAGGCCTCAAGTAAGCCGGCGTGTCAGCAGCGAGGAGGCCGGGAGTGACCGGATGATTCCTCTCGAGCCTGTAGTGCTCGCTGCGTGAGGAACAAAATCATCCCTCGGTTAAAGCCTCTCCGCTCGCAAGTATGAGTGTCGGGGTCCGATGCAAATGAAAGGTGGGATTTTTCATCGTAAATTCTCTTATCCTTATTTGAAAATTTCCCCTTTTCAAACATATGAAAGGGCTTTCCATGGAACGGTTTTGGTAAAAGTATAGAGTCGAATTGTTGACATAAACTAACAGCGCACATATCTGCCTAACGTTTTTCTAAATCCACGGTGAGCCTTTTCATTTCACTTAAAAAATTTAGGATAAAAGAGTATTGAAATATTTGTTCAAAGGTCTCTACTAACAAGGGTCTCCAAAATACTTGTTAACCACGTTTTTTTTTAATCGAAATTAACCATATTTAATAATGAAATATTTGTGTTTATAATATACACGTCATAAATAACACGATGAAGATTGCATTGGAGACAACAGCTTTTAATGATGTAGTTGCTAGTAATTTTTTTTTTAAGGATCTGTTTGTCTTCCAAAAAAATAAGCGACCTTTAAAATATTTTTTAAAGACAGTCATTCATATCCCTTATAAAATTAAATGAATGAAAATACTTTTATCGTCCATAATAATATTTAGGCATAAATTATTATTGATATTCGAAATATTTTTTTATTAATTTAATATTTTGACGATTTAAAAAAAAAAAATTCGAAATCCATGGTTTTGTTTAGAGCCAAATTATGACATTGATTTTATTTGGAGGAAGCCCGGATTGTCTGGCAGATGCTCAAAGCCCGACGGGAGAGGGCGGGAAATGGCCGAGCCAATTCTCTATCCAGCTTCCGAAACGAACCAACGGCTGAGATCATCCCTCGGAACCGGGGAGCCGCAACTACGCCGTCCGATCAGAAATCACGTACGGAAAACAAGTAAAGAGCCGGAGAAATGTCATATCTGTCGGGGATTGTTCGAGTGGCGTTCCAATACGTGGAGGGCTGCGATCGTCGTCGTCGACGCAGTCCCCGAAGCTCAGCGAATTCCATAAAGACCTTCTGGTTCTCCACTGAACGAGACAGAGGGAGAGAGAGCGCCATGGGAAGGAAACCGAAGGTCGCGAAGGTTGAAGAGAAGCCTCAACTGGTAAAAACGCGCTCCTTTTAGCTGTGCTACTATGTCGTTCCGCGCCTTTGCTCTTCGATTCCTTGTCGTCTTCGTCGTCGACGAGCGCTTGCTCTTTTCATAATCGTTTCGGCTTTTCAGTTTTCGCCTTTGAATCGGCCGAATGCCCGTCTTCTGTGTTTCGTTACGGTTGTTGGTCTTTCATTTTATTTCGTGCATCGCTCGCGGTTCCAGCGTTGCGTCTCTCCGTCGGCGCCTGATTTTGACCCGTTCGAGATGCTCGATTGCTCTGGCGCTAAGCGATGGCGACAAATGTAGGTCTTGTGAGTCTTGGAAAGAGAAAGTGGAGGTGTGAAGTTACTGCAGGGTGGTTCTGTAGAGTGGTTTGTTTGTCTGCTTGTAGTTGAAAGTGTTGGTCACGCGATGCTGGGATGGTTTATGCCTCCAAAGTCCCGTTTTCATGTACTCTTCTCGCCATTACTGTGCTAAGTAAGTGTTTGTTAGGATATGGAATGGTGTTAGGGGCTGCCTGCAGAAATGCCCACTCTTCAAGACATGCTAAAATGGCTGTTGAGCTTGTAGTTACAGCAAAATGAGAAAAATGTGGGCATTCCAAGAGGTCTCTTGGGAATTCTATCGTCATCCGCGCATGGGGAAACACAAATCTTTGCGGATTTTGTGAACAAGTGCCCTATGGTAACTGAATTCCCAAGCTTATGGGTTTTCTTGCGATATGTGCAGTTAGTGCTTTGAAAAATAGATTTCTTTCTTTATCTGATATGCTTGACAGGTGCCCTGCAGTAATGAACTTCAAAAGTAGCCAACTCGTTTAAGTTTTGCAGGTGTTGATTTGCTATAGTATCTGATATTTTCCAGTCATTGAAATCTGGGGCCTGGTCAAGTTAATGTTATTAATTTATGCCAACTCAACCTCCCAGCTGTTTATCATGACTTATGAACACTTCTTTTTGCATGCATCACATAAATTTCAACACAAATAGTATGTTAAGTAGCTTGATATTGCGTGGCTTTATCAAAAGCTTGGAAGCGGAATTGTCCCTGAGAGGAAGGAAGAGTTGCCGCCTGAAGGTGCAAAGTCACCACCAAATGGACTACAAATGCAGCCTGCAAATCCAAATCCTTCACTTGAAAAAGTGGAACCAATGGCACAGACTGCAGACCCTTCTGTGGAAAAAACAACAAAGCCTAAAAGGAAAGCATCTGCTGGCTTGTCTACCAATAAGAAGTCGAGAGAGGAGTACGGTTCGGTCCGCCGATCTGGACGTCTTCAAAATGCTGTGGTTCCTGCTAGGATTAAGGACATAGGACCTGTTTTCCAAGATATAACTGCCAATGACAGTGAGAATGAAGATGAGCCACCTTTACCTGAAGAAGATCCATTGCAAAAGCTAAGCTTGAGTGAAATGAGCTTGGAGACAAAAGTCAATTACCTGTCTAAACAAGTGGAACTACTAGCAAGACTCATGGAACCATCCAATTCTAAGGTCCAATATATCTTCGTTTGCTTGGTCTAGCAGAAAACTCTTTATAATCTGTCTTGTGGAATGATTTTGATGATATTTGTGAACATCATGTTTATGATAATGGTACAGGTGGCTGGGGAATTTTTGCCGAGTGGAAGTGCTTCCAATGCAGATCTTAAATACAAAATTTTGCATATGGATTGTGATAAGAAGGTTGTTGTGATTGCCGCATTGCCAATTCTCCTGTTTCTGGCAAAAGTGGTTCTATTACACTTTTGCTTTCTGCTTATTTATTTCTTTGACTATGAATGCAGATTGAAGCCCTACAACATGAGAATCATGTCCTTGCCGTGAAGTTAGAAAATGCTGTCAGCAAACTTGAAATGGTATGCTTTGTGAGTGTGCAATATGCATGGATCTTGTCTTGTGGCTTGTTTGAATTTCCAAAACCTTGCTGCATATGATAAAATTGCTGTTTCAATTAATAGCTTTTTGAACTTCTACTTTTACTGAAGCATGAGCCTTCCCAAGACACTAGCCTGTTTCGCTGAAAGAGTTGGGTTTGTTTTTGTTTTCATTTCAGAGAAAAACATGAATTTGCATTATGTCATGACCATTTCAAGGTGACCTTGGCTTATATTTGCATACAAATAAATACTGTATTCGTATGCTTAATATCACTCGGTGTTTTCATAGTTTGAATAGCATAGAATCTTATATTGGCTTCTGGTTTTTTTGTTGCAAAGGCTAGGGTTTTCTTGATTTATACATGCTTTTATAAAGTCTAGAAACATTTGCTGACAAGTCAGTATGCTTCAGTAAGAACTCTATGACCTTGAACTTTCAATCTGTTTAGATCTGAGAGCTTTTACAGTTTCAACTAACTACTTGAATTAACATGCATCTGTCATCTGCAAATGGCATTGTTCTAATCGATCTCACTTGTGGAGTTGCTCTTTTTTTTTAGTGCGCAGTTGTTAACTCTTGTATTCTTTATATGCTGCATGACTCGTGCTCCGACAAAATTGGAGTAAAGGAGCCTTATGTTGGAAACTTGTTGTCCAGTAATTGATCTTTTCTATTCATTTAATTCAAATTTTGGAATCACCTGGAAAGGTGGTTCTATCTGTCCTAAACTGATTGTGCTTCTTCTTGCTTGGTACTTAACTTTTGTTTTTCTACGCAGTATGAGCAAGGGAACCTCATATTCAGTGAAGTATTGGATAAACTGAAACAAATGGTCGTGTTATTCAATTTGACTAAATCCGCTGAAACAGTTGCTCATGGAAAGCAAACGGCGCGGGATGGTTCTTTTTCTCCGGGCGCAGTTGGGAATGCTGCATCTCCCAAGAGGAAGACGTGTGATGGTTCTTTTTCTCCAGATGCAGTTGGAAATGCTGCTTATCCCAAGAGGAAGAGACCAGTAGATGAAGCCAAGAAGAACTGAGTTTCTCAATGGCATTAGGTTATTCCTATTAGAGCATATCGGTTAACTGACTATATAGTACGTCACACTAGATCTCTTTCGCATTTTGGCTGGTTTTGTCTATGATATGTGCATCAAGTCTAGACACTTCAGTTGGCTGGTTTTGTTCTCACTCAGTTTCTAGTTGAGATCTCTTGAATTTGAATGACGCACAAAATTTACCGCTAAAAAATCTCTACTCTATTTGCTAAATTCTTTGCTAGTAGACACGCATGTTTCCGGCATTTGGATTAGCTGGCAAAACTAGAGTCCGCAATGCAACTGCGGATGTTGATCCATCAAAATATGAAGTGCATATACTTCTCATTCAAATTCAAGAACAACCTTACTGACATTGCTCAGTACAAAATTCTAACTTTACCACCTGAGGAAAGGGCGATCTGCCAAATTCCCATTTCAAAATCAAAATTAGGCAACAAAGCCATTGTTGCTGCACTTGTGGGACTTCTGATACGATGAACCCTTGCTTCACTTCCTAATACTCATCCTGTTGGAAACTCTCGTCAAGACAAGTGGAAAAACTAAAAACTCCGTCCCCGGGAGTCGCAAGAGATCCGTCATCACCATCTTCTGTCTCATCTTCGGCTATGGGAGGTGGCGGAGACGAGAAGTCTAAACACATGCCCCGCATGACTTGCTCATACGACTCCGACAGGTCTTGTGAGGTGAGCTGGTGATATGCGACCAGCTGGTTGAGGCACTGGTTTTCTCGAATCAGATTCGCGTTCTCGTTCGCCAATCTCGATTTCTCGGCCAGTAGGGTTTCCAGCTGAAGCCTCACCTGCAGAAAGCAGGATTCCACCATGTTCATTCTATCAGCAATATCTATGCTTGCAAGATTCTGCTCTTTTCAGCTTTTCCTTTTTTATCACTCAATGTTCATTGCAGCCACTAGTGCTTAAACTGGGAAGCATGAGAGAATTGGGCGATGGCATTTTCTAACTCAACTTTCAGTTTACAGTTCTAACCAAGTTGGCGATTTCCTTTTCTTATATGAGCGAAAGAATCAGAAGTGAGCAAGACCAAATCAAACAACATCTCTGTAATTCGCACTTCCATAAACAGCCGCATAGTGTTCAGTTTTTCAGTCCCAAGATAGAGACTGTAGTGGTGTTCAAAACCGACAGACAAAATTCAAGCACTGTGAGTCAACTCGCACAATTCAAATCAAGATATGTAATGAAGAAAAGTACCAGATCATCTTCCTCAGGCCTAATCCCCTTGGAAAATCCGTCTCTAAGCCTTCTGTTCTCCTCCTCAAGCAGAGCACATCGCTCTTGCGTGGAGCACAGATCCGACTTGATCGACTTCAGTTCTCTCGCGAGCGAAGCCGCTTTGGTTGCCATAGAAACTGCAAGCTGAAGAAAAATCCCAAATCACAAACAGCTTAAGAGTCAGCTCAAAGCGTACCAACAGATCAGATGGTCAATTTAAGATAAAAAGAGAGTGAAAAAATTGACATTTACCGACATTTTTGGCTTTCTTCAGCTTTGCGAGATTTGGGCTTGGAGCATTTTCTTCCTTCGAATCGCCTTCTTCTGAGCAATTGCTCGAATCGAACTTTCTTTTTAATGCTTTCTTCTTTTCTTCTTCTTTTGCTTCTTCTTCTTCTTCCTCGTATTCTCCTGAATGTTGCTTTATATCTCTGCATTCATCTGAACTCTTCTTCAGATTGCTGTGGAAGATGGCCGTCAGAGTAGGTGGCTTTGCCAGATCTCTAGCTCCCTGAGAAAAACAGAGCAAAAAACAAACGGAAGAATCAGCTGCGAAAGCCCCAAAATTTATACAACTGCCAATGTCGGACTCTCAAAAACTCTTCAGATTCAACATTTTCACGGATCAAGAACGAAGATGGTCCCAAGAGGGAAAACCCGGGAAGGAAAATCCCATTTCACCTGAAGGGCGTTGTCGATGTTGTCGGAGAGCTGAGACAGCGTGTGGGCGACGGAGTCAAACCCTCTGAGCAAGAGCATCGAGTCTGCCTTCATCCTCTCGCTTCGCTCCGTCTCGCCAGCAGTCCCACGGTCTCGATTCTCGAGGAGAGCGTCGACGCGGCACCGTAGGCTGCTCCAGAAGGGCTTGTCCGAGGAGGGGCTGAACAGGGCGGGAGCGGGGAGGGAAGGAGGAGAAGAGCCCATGAAGCCCGAGCCCTCCTGCAATCAAACCGATGTGCCCAATCCCAGTAAGAGCTCGTATAAGACAAGATGGGGACGACTTCGCTTGAAAAAGCACGTCAAAAAAGATGAGGAGGAGATACGTTGATGTGGGGAGGTGGAGGCGATTCCACTGAAGTGGCCATGGGAGGGTTAGAGAGAGAGAGAGAGAGCAACGGCTAGTTTCAGCGTGCTTGACTCGAGAGCCAGAGAGAGACAGAGAGAGATTGAAGAAGAAGAAGGTGAAGTGGGTTTAAATGGGAGTGCGCGGATTTGGGCAACGTTCTGAAATCCGAAATCTGCAAATAAAAAATTTATGTTTTATTCTCTAAATTAAATTCATCTAACCGAAAAGCCCCCGTGAATTTTGTTAGACATCTCAAAAGTCCAAAAAGATAAATGAAGTCAAGATCTACTTGTGAGCCGCGCCTCTCGAGCGAGCCTTGTTGATCCAACGGCCGTGATATTCTCGGGTAGTAACTTTGTGGATTTTCTTCCGAATTAGTATCACCAAAAATCTCAAATCGAGTACATGTCTGCCACGTTTATCCCGAATTGAACATTATGTCGCGAAAATTCTCAAATCGATTCATGCATGCCACATTTATCCCTAAACTATCTGTCATGTCACAAAAAAAAAAAATTTGAAGTGAACATGATAAAGATGTACATATTTGGGATAAATGTAACATGCATGTACTAATTTGAGATTTTTTGGTCGATTTTAATCTTTTGTTTTCTTTCGTTTTTTATTTAAACGCATCATTTTTTTTTTTGGAGTTGGGATAATAGACTCGGATAGCATTGGAGCGATAAACTTGCCCGAATGCTCATAGCGGCGTAATTGCGAATTTTTTTTTAAAATTTCAAGTGCACATTTTATTTGTTAGAGAATCGAAGTTTGTGTCCGATTTAGTCGGAGAGTAAATCATTTTTTTCATTTTTCCGCATAATCCAATGATAGATATTGAGCGCAAAGACATCTAACATGGGTATTGACTGATCCCATTGAATTTGTTGAAATTAGAGTAATTTCGATTCGAAAGGGCAATTCAAATCCCGAAAAACTTTGGATACTTTTGCTCTCTCAAAATATTCAAATTTTTTTGTCAATTTTCCACTCCCATTTTTATTACCCCACTTTACTCGAGTTTCCAAACATAGGAAAAATCGAATTAGGGATTGGAATATATGTAGCATATTTTTGACTCGAACAACTAAACATTTTAATATACGTACCCGATGAACATTATTAAAGATAAAAACTTAGTTTGCACCTAACTTTCGACGACACTAAGTGTACGGGTGTGAGTAATGAAACTAGGCCCACTGACAAGCTTGACCCGACCCGACTCAACCCGACCCCGCCTGTGTGAGCGGGTCTACTTTGCATTTCTTAGTGAAAACGAGGAATTACTAGCCTCGTAAATTTTTCGACACCGTTCGGACAGAGTGAGTTATGTGGCTCCCATTCTTGTCCTCCGACTCCTCTAAAATTGTTCAAGAGGGCCTCGCGATATTCAATGTAGGGAAGCTGCACCTACTAGTCAAAAGTTGTGAAATACAAGGATTTTGAATTGAGTCTCGCGAGCCTCTCTCTCTATCTTTCGAAGTTTCATTTCCCTTTCCTCGTTTTTCCTTCTCTTCTTATCCTTTTCTAAACGGAAAATTCATTTTATTCGCGTCGTGAACTTTTTTTTTAACCACATTTTTTTAAATTTTGCTTAAAATACAAGCCTATTCAATTGTCGCGAATTCGAGTAATTTCACCAGCTTTTTTTTTTTCTTGAGGGCCTGTAACTAGTAGCTACTGCATGCGCGATTGTGTAAAATATGGAGATCCTCCCACTCGGCGTAAGATTAAGTTATACTAGCAGACATCGAAAACCTCAAATGTATAAATATGTATAAATACATACACTTATATATTAGTTTTTAGTCCGTTTGTTTAGTTAAAAATAATTTTACGGAAAATATTTTTTTAGATTTTCCAACGTTTGGTTCGCGGAAAATAAAATAATCTAGGAAAACATTTTCCACCCATAAAAAAATTCTATTCAAATGTGGAGAAAACATTTTTCTTTTTTGAGAAGAGGTAAACATTTTTTCTATCTTTTCTTCATTCTCTCTTTCACTTTTCCTTTCTTTTTTTTTTTTAAATGTTATCTTTTTTTTTTTTTTTTTCTTTCTTTTTTTTTTCCTTCTTCCCCCTTCTTCCTCCTTCCTTCGACCAACCATTGACCTCGGCAACGGCCGGCCACTTGATGATTGGCCATGATGTGGGCTGAACTCCGGGGCTTGGTAAAAACCGTTGAGCTCGAGCCTCGCCACAAGGCTCGCCCGAGCCTCGAGCTCTCATGCGGCCGATCGCCAACCCACGATTAATCGAAACTAAAAGAAAAAATAAAAAAAAAAGAGAAAAAAGATAAAGATAAATAATTAAAAATTTTGAATTTTCTTAAAGATAATAAAAAAATAAAAAAATTTACTAAAAAGAGTCCACGGAAGAAAATCAAATCCGATTTTCCAAACGGAAAATATTTTTCGGGTCTTTTTCATTGTTTAACCAAATACCAAAAAACATTGTCGTTTTTTTGAAAAATAATTTTTGAGAAAAGATTTTCGAAAATCTCGTATTTTTTGGGAAATACACGGAGCCTTAGTTCAAACCTAAAAAAAAAAAAAAGGAAAACAGGAGAAGGCAAAAGAGGAAAAAGAGAGGGCGACGAACTGTATTAACTGAACCGGACAGGCAGTCAGTCAAGGCTCCGGTCCGGTTCGCCAACCGATCCTCCCTATCGAGAACAAACAAGATGTAACTGCTGGCTCTCAATTCTCCCGGGCAGAAGCAGAAGAAGGATCATCGAAGGAATCAATGGCTGCTCTCGCTTCCTCATCCTCCTCCCTCCTCTTCTCTCCCCCTTCTCTCTCCTCCTCTCCTCATCCTCCGCGCCTCTCTCTCTTCCTCTCTCTTCCTCACTCCTCTCCATCCCTCTCCTTCTCTCACTCCATCTCCTCCTCCTCCTCTCGTCCTTTACTGGTCAAGCCTCACTCCACTCCCCACTCTGCCTCCTCCTCCTCCTTCTTCTCCGTCAATGCCGTCCGCCACCGAGAAGAAGAAGGTGCTCATCGTCAACACCAACAGCGGGGCCCATGCCGTCATCGGCTTCTACTTCGCCAAGGAGCTCCTGGCCTCCGGCCACTCCGTCACCGTCCTCACCGTCGGCGAGGAGGGCTCTGACAAGATGAAGAAGCCCCCTTTCACCCGATTCTCGGTCTGGTTCAATATTCGTAAACTCCGACGCTTTGCCAAGAACGCTTGAGCACGAGTCACTACATAAAATGCCCACTCGCTGTGGCATCACTTTAGTATTCTCAGTAGCATTGCATTGCTCTTGCACAATCTTGTGTCGACATGTGTTGTGCTTCAGTTCTTTGCTTTTTTGTACTTCGTAACGAGTTATGATCTTTTCGATATCTTTTACTGGAGAATGCAGGAAATTGTGAGTGGAGGGGGAAAACGGTGTGGGGAGACCCAGGGGGTGTGGGGAAAGTGGTGGGAGGAGAAGCATTTGATGTAGTTCTTGACAACAATGGCAAGGACTTGGATGCTGTCAGGTTTGTTCTTGTTATGGTTACAACACTCTGATTTTTCTTCTTTTTATATCTGTGAGTTTTATAGTTTTCTTTGACATCGAATTAGCGTCGCGCTAATGGTTACACCACGTCATCGGCTGGCTCGATGTCCAACTACTGACTCATCTCAAACATTGATCAAATAAGTGAAATTGGATGATCGGGAACGACCCCGATACTTTGGATCTTGCTCGCACACGCTTGTCATGCTTCATTTCCCCTTTTGCTTATCACAATATCGTCAGTGAAGTTAGGTGCTTTGAATGCTGGTATTTCGGTTTTGCTGCATTGCTCTGCAAGCATTTGGAAAAAGAAGCCGAAGAGAGACACAAATTTCGATATAGTCAGACGCTCTTGCACGCTCTGTAGGACCCAAAGCGGTATTTTCTAAACAGCTCTTCTCGTGTGCGCAATCCAGGCCGGTAGCAGATTGGGCAAAGAGCACCAGAGTGAAGCAATTCCTCTTCATCAGCAGCGCCGGGATCTATAAGCCGACTGATGAACCGCCTCACGTTGAAGGGGTATGATTAAACTGGGGATAAGGACATAGATTCACATATGAAACATGGGATATCCCACTGAACTGTTTCAAATTGGACCAATTACAGGATGCTGTGAAAGCCGATGCTGGTCATGTTGGAGTAGAGAAGTACATTTCAGAGATTTTCGACAACTGGGCATCATTCCGTCCACAGTACATGATTGGATCAGGCAACAACAAAGATTGCGAGGAGTGGTTCTTCGATCGTAAGTATTGATCTCAAGTCTTTGCTCATAAATCTATAAATGACGACATTCCTGTCGAATTCACCTAGAAAGGAGTTGTGTCCATGTATGAAGCATCCAGCAGAATTATGCAGACACAATTTTCCTGACCAACCCCGCCCTGGTTACTAGTGGATACTTCATAAAGATACCTTTGTGAAATATCTATAATGTAGATGAAGCTACAACAATTCTCTCTGATGTTTTCACATCTAAACGCCATCGAGACTGGCTAAATATTGTTAAAACCGATCCTGTTCCAAATGGTAGCTGTACTCATAGGTTTCAAACATGTGCAGAAGAAATCGGAGATGATGCCGACAAAAGTAACCACCTTTTTGCTGTTCTCTGTGGACTTTGCATTTAGTGCGTGGCCATTCTGCATTGCAGCAAGTCAAATTGTATCATAACATTCTTAATTTCATGGTGGTAAAACAGGAATCGTCCGAGACAGGCCCGTACCGATCCCTGGTTCGGGTATGCAGCTGACTAACATCTCCCATGTTAGGGACCTATCATCTATGCTCACTCAAGCCGTTGAGAACCCAACTGCCGCATCTGGAAACATCTTCAACTGTGTCAGCGACCGAGCCGTGACATTGGACGGAATGGCAAGGCTATGTGCTAAGGCTGCTGGCCGAGAAGTCACTATCGTGCACTACGATCCCAAGGCAGTTGGAGTGGATGCCAGGAAAGCCTTCCCCTTCCGTAACATGGTATGTTACAATAATTATCTGAGTAGCCACCTATATGCGATGATAGAAATGTGTGCAACGAATTTATCGTACTAAAGCATTTAGTGAGAGAAACCTTGTCCAGTGGCAGTTATACTTCGCATGAAGTTATTTACAGCCCGACAACGTCCTTAGCGCCAAATCGCAGCCTGTTTGTGTCCTTGATTGTGGAATTATCCGACATTGTCTCTCTGCTTGTGCAGCACTTCTATGCAGAACCAAGAGCAGCGAAAGAGATTTTGGGGTGGAAAGTTACCACAAACCTTCCTGAAGATTTGAAGGAACGGTTTGAGGAGTACGTGAAGATCGGCAGAGACAAGAAGCCAATGGAATTTCCGATAGATGATAAGATACTCGAGTCTATTAAAGTTCCGGTAACTATGTAAAAAGCATGTGTCGCGAAATTTTCCCCCTAGATGTCATATTGATTAGCGCAAATACCCCATTTCGGCTTCTACCCTCCTTGTAATTCTTGTATTGGCTTATCGAAGACGTATGTCACTTGTTGAGGTCGAACAACTGCTTAAATAAAAAGCAAGACTCCAAGTGAGAACTCAAAGAACATACACACATGATGGTTCACACTGATTTTTTGCCTAAGGTTCCGGGATGTACACTCTCAACGGCAATAAGACTGCTAGTATATCTGCAAATACTATCCCATCCAACTCAACTTCCTAGAATTCTAACATGAAACGAAGGTCCATTAGAGTGCACATATATAGGAATCTATACATAGAGAAATAAACAAGGATATCCAGTCAATTTATGCAGCCACAATGCCAGTACCACTATCTTTTCTAACTTCCGACCATTTTCGCCATAGAGAAATGCACGAGGATACACAAGACTTCAAAACATGCTTGAAAAGTTTCCCAAGTAACCTTATCAAATAACCTTCAAATGCAACTTTGCTATGAGAACTGCAAAACTTAGCAGCAAGAAAAACCATCATCTTACATGTTCCTTAACTTCACATGAAATGACAGATTCGACAAGAACATCGCCTAACCTACCTACAGTCAAGCAACTAGACATTGCAAATAGAGCTGAACCAGTTTAAAAATTACTAGGAACTCTCTCACTGGAACAATCAGAGAATCAACAAAACTATTCCTCATGCTTTATTTCCAGATCCTTGAGCTTGGCTTCCAATTCATCCTCATTACCAGCGCCTTCCTCATCCGCCTCCTCATCAAGATTTTCGCCTTCAGGGTCATTCTCATCAAGTGGACCAAGCATATAAGGAGAACCTTTAAATATATCCTTTACCTCATCAAGCCCTTCCTCAGAAATGAAATTAGCATTTATATTCAGCATTTTAAATCCAGGT
The DNA here is from genome assembly GCA_021437795.1 of Rhodamnia rubescens. NCBI lineage: Eukaryota > Viridiplantae > Streptophyta > Magnoliopsida > Myrtales > Myrtaceae > Rhodamnia > Rhodamnia rubescens. Next base: position 7,968,640 of record JAILYA010000003.1, read on the forward strand.
TTCTGCACAACAGCCTGGGCTAGGACTCTTGCCCCGACCCTTCTAATCGAGTTTGTGCTCATATCAACTTCAACCAACTGTCCATGGCCCTCTTCCAAAGCCTTACCGACCAATATGGCACCTTCATCCTTCAATTCATTCTCGGACAGATTTAACTTGGTCAAAAACTGCTTTGCTGCAATACAGGCTGCTAAAGCAGCACCAGCTTTTGCAGTAATGTCATTCCCAGCCATTTCCAAAACCTCAAGGGAAGGTGCAGATTCCTTAAGAGCATGGGCAAGAGCTTCTGTGCCCTCATCCTCCAAGTTTAGATAACTAAAATATACCTCAGTTAGGTCAGCAAATGAAGGGATAGCCTTGCTCAACGCAACTCCAGCTTCAACACCAAACATGTTATCCCGAAGATCAAGCTTCTTGATCCGGGAACACGTGCTAAGTGCCTCACACAGAGAAACTCCACCATCTGAGCCTACCCTCGTAGAAGAACATCGAAAGTCCTCCAACGCAGTAGAATGCTTCACAATCTCAGAAATGGCGAGCGCTCCCTCATCTCCAGTCATGTTATTATGGAAGTGAAGGATTCTAAGCTTCTCAGTAGAAGGAAGTAACTCACAAACCGCCAGAGCAGCTTCCTCAGAGATTCCACCATTCATCAAATAAAGTTCCTCAAGATTATTTTGAGATTTTAGAAGTGCTCCAAATGCCCTGACACCCTTTTCTCCCAATGCATTGTTGGATAGGTCCAGACAACTCAAATTGCAACCTTCAAGGGCTGAAGAAAAATATTCATCACTTCAAGAGCTTCTGCTTCAGGTCTTCCAGCAACAAAATCTGATAGATCGACTTCTGTCAATTTATCCTTGACAGATACTAAGAAAGGCTCAGCAACTCGAGCAGCATCTAAGCCAAAGCTTCTGTTGCTGAAACATATTTTCTTGTAGGTGTTCCCTGGTGCCTTCAATGGCTTAAGAAGCTCCTCAGCCTCTTCAGCCTCAATAAAGGCTCGTCGACCTCCGGAGATGTCAAAGACACTTTCACTTGCAGCGATAGCTTTTTCTGGTAAAACGGCCCCGCCATCCACCTTGGTCCTAGGGCCTCTTTTAATTACTTCCAGCATAAGTTTACTTGATTGTGTAGCATAAACTTGTACCGCAGAACTCCCATCACCATCTGGTTCCTTCTCATAGTGCTGATTGGCAATAGCAAATGCACTCTCTTCAATGCGCTTGGAATCCTCCTCGGCCTCTTCCTTACTCAGAAGGCCATACTTTCTCGACAATACAGATGGAGTTGTTAGATTTTTTGTCATACGCTCCACGAGCATAATCCTGGTACTTTGGCTAGGCGGCCAGAGTTTTATTGAGAGCGGCCGACGCTGGAAAGTGTGTGCGGTCAAATCCATCCTAAAGAAACCTGCAAAGTGAGTCACAACAATACTACAATCATGCAAATCTAAGCTTTTCAAGTCAGATGCCGTGGAAGATGAATCTGATCTGTTTTACCGTACTTATATGAATCAAAGATTGAAATGACTGTAGATGTCATGATTCTATCATTCTTACCAAATCAAGTACAGGCAATCGACTCAATTGACAATTTCTAACACCATTCAGCAAAACTATTAGTGCATATTAGGGAAGAAATAGTTAACTTTTGCGGTGTACGTAAATGTTATCTTCTTAGATGCCCATGTGCAGTTAGCTTTAGAAATCCTCAAACAGCCACCTAACCAAATGAGAATAGCATATCCTGGCTCTCTATGATGCTACAGATCATAACCCAACCATTAATTAGTCAAAAACCAAATGCCTATGAACAGATATCAAGAGCAATATATCAAATTATTTCCAATACAATCCCTCTAGCTACATGGGTGGGGACTCTTCTCCAAAGACCAATTTGGCCAAGAATAGGATCAAGTAGTTCGTGATATGAGATATCCTTAACAGGTCTTTCGAATTCCTAAAGGCTCATTCAATCGAAAAATGATTTACTCCACTCCGCCCAGGGCGAACCAATCCCAGTAACTCAGGAGGGCAAAAGACATCTTTTTACAAAAAGCATAGACATCAATTTGGAATAATTGGAAAGCAAAGTTACTCTACCCCCAGCCGAATATAATCCAATAGTGAACAACCCCTGCCATTCATTTCATGTGGAAATGTTCCCAATCTTGAATAACAGTATGTTCCAATTTCCTTAATAAAAAAGACTGTACAAATGCAATGAGTAGTTCTGAAATTTGAAGACAAACGCTAACAAATAGAAGACTCAACACTCATTACAGAGAACAAAAAGAAGGAAAAGTCGCCTAATTGGCCGCTACGAACGACCGGGGACAGAAACCGAGTAACCTCTAGAGCCCCCAAAAGCCCTTTAACCAAAATGCCACAAGAACTTCGCAACTGTACCGTGAACACATCAATTGAAACAGCAATAGCACCCCCATAATCACGCCACGACGAAACCTCTACTCAAAAAAACCAAGCTTTATTTGCTCATCCCATGAGCAACCAGTCCCGAAAGCGACCCAATTGCAAACAACAGACAGATCAGACAAGAACAGCCACGACAACCGCCAAACAACGAAGAAATGTAAACCCTAAGACCGAGAGAGAGAGAGAGAGAGAGAGAGAGACCTTGTTGTGTAGAAACCAAAAGCAATCCAAGGATGGCCGATGCGAAAGAGAGGAAGCGACCCTGCACTCAGAGCAGTGGGTGTGGGAGAGGGAAATGGAGGGAAGTTGGTGAAAGCCAAGCCATTGGATTTGCTTTGCCCCTCTCAACTTCAAAAAATTTCAAAGATTGGGAGCGAAGCAGCGTGTGTTGTCCGTTTCCTCAAGCGGCGACCAAAAGCCCTCGTCTGGGATTTGTCCACGGGTTCTCTCTCTCTCTCTCTCACTCTCTCTTGGGCTCGCGCTCTGGCCCTTCTACTTTTGCTTTCGCGGCTGAGGCTGCGTAGAATACGACGAGACGAAAAAAATACGAGATAATTTGTTATTGGCGATTCGGCATTCGCCCATACCTTGTCGTCGTGGCCTGGTCGCCGACCATCAACGGCGCGCCCGTTAGTTTGTGGTCCGAAGAAGAACGAAGCGCTTCTCCGCACGCGCTCTTCTTTCGTAAACGTGACATCCAATTTGGTGAAAAATTATCCAAACCTCCTAGACCTAGGAAGAGATATCCGAGCCCACCCGTCAAAACAAAAGTTCATCTCAAATTTTGCACCTATACCAATTGCCATCTCCAATTTTCCAGTCCCACAATATCCATTCTCACTTTTGTGATTCCGCCACAAGTTGCGGCTACAAATAGTTCCATGCCAATGCACGCCTCGGCCGCCCGAGGCCGAGTCAACCCCATGTCGTCCATGATGTTCGTATCTTTCTGTCTTTCCTTAGTTTGTCTATGTCATGAATCTCTATCTCTACATCTCTCCGTCTTCCCTACAGAGCAGCTCGACAGGCCGAGAGCACCGTTGCGGCATTGGGGTCGTCTTGTCGGCGTCCGAGATGGTGGCGTTAGTTGAAGGCTACACTAGTAGTGATTGGAGAGAAAGAGACAGAGGGAGTAGTTTGGTTTTTTTTTTTTTTTCCTTCTTGGGTTTCTTTTCTGAAGATGTAAATTATAGGTTTTTGAAATTTGGGCATACAATACAAGGAAGCTTGAATTGAAGTGTGCTAATCTCTCCTTTGCACAACAAATGGACCTTAAACGTCCATTTTCAGCTCAGGACAAGAAGTGAGAAGTATGTTCACATTCAGAAATTCTAAGGATGGTGTAATAATTTAATCAACCTTAAACATTCTGGTTGATTCCCCACTCACGCACAACGACCCTACAAAAATTTTGCACTTTTCCCCATGTTGCGTCGAAATTGCCCTTTAAGATCATACACGATTGGATAGCCCACGCTTGCGTTAGGTTAAACTTGGAATTAATCTTGAATGCCCACGTATGTTGGTTGCATTAATTCCAGTAGCTTGTTATTTGTCGATGTAGTTTTAGACCTTCCGAAGGTTTTTCAATGTTGTTCATCCGGTCAATTTAGGCCAAAAATCGCTGACGTTGACAAAGCCGATGATTTGACGCGTTCAACGCGCTCAAAACGACGTCATTTTGAGAATTTTATTTAATTAATTTATTTAGTTTTCATTTCTCTGCTTTTCATTTTCTTCTTTCGTCTTCCCCAATATGTGGCTGTTGGCCATCGCCGAAAAACGGCATCGTTTTGAGCTCGGTGGACACGGCAAATTGTTTGCCATTTCACGTAGGATAGTTGCCATTGACTAGGCCATCGCGTCAATGATTTTCGGACTAAATTGATCGGAATGACCATATTAACAAAATCATTAAAATATTTAGAATTACATTGGTCAAATTAAATAATTTCAAATAGATTTAATGAAGCGTACAAGTTTTACATTGTTTTTTTTAAGAATTCTCCCAATCGGAAAAAGCTTTTTGTGCAAGAGACTCATACTATAGCTTGAAAAATCCAGCAACCTTGCTAGAAGCCTCAGATGACGAGCGCGTGGAAGCAACATTTACCCACACGATTCATGAGGTTCCTAACCATACTCTTAACTAGGGGTGAGTGATTTCGGGTTCCGCATAAATTTCACTCAAAACTTACTCATCGAAACACGTTCTTTATTTTTTTAGAACCTAAAACCCACCCGCATAACCCGAAACCTACCTTATCACGATTCCAATGTCGTTTTTAAGGTCTACTAGGTTCTACCTCGTTCTTAATTGAACAATTGGAGTAAATCATTAATTTTAATTGCCACATTTTGTTACTACAATTTACTAATCATGACTCATATTTAGACACATGAATAAATATGAAATATTAACAAAGTAAAAGTCTCGGGCGTTTTATTTTAGCGATCAATAAATGTTATCCTCTCAATAGTTTATCATCTAAATAAAAGTATATGCACAGCCCTATATTTGTTGATGGACAAAACGACCTAACTTAGGGTTGGGTCTTTCCAAGCTCTGCCAAACATAAATTAGATTCAAAATGATTAGTGGCACGTTCTCATGTTGCGGTTGAATTTGGACAATGTAAGGATGCTATGTCCCACCTACCATATGCTCGGGAGATATTTATATGCAATTAAATGGGTGTTCATCAATGCATTTCTTCTAACAAAATTGAATTGATGTGATCTATTGACAGGCCACCGCCAGGAGAAAAGGACAGAAAATGGGTGTCGACCTCGTCATGCATACCAAACACACGTCCATCCTCTTATGTTTGGTGGAACAAAGCTTTCATTTGGGTGGCAAATGATTGGGTTAACGGCGGATTTCTTTAGTCTTTCCAAAAAAACCGTTCGTCGTGACTCGTGACGTTTAGATCTCGGAGTAACTCTGAGTTTTTTTTTTAATTACGATGAGCTGCCTGTTGGCTCGACAAGTGATCTAAGGAATCGATCTCTTAAAGAATTGAGAAAATCTCCTAAATTCATAATTTCATTGCTGTGAAGTATGCTTATCTGTTCCATAGTTATGGGATTGACCATCTTTCCTAAAGGATGAGACAATTCGGACTTGAATGAGTCGCGCCACAACATTGGCCGTCAATTAGTGAAGCCACATGGAGGTGCTTCAGGATCACGTGGAAGTAGCATTGCATGTCTACTCTCTTCACTAAATTATGATATTTAAAGATCAACGCATAAATACCACTTAGATTGTAATTTTCAAGGAAAAAGCTGAGAACCCCGTCATGCCAACCATCTTCACGATCTACCATGCATATATCAAACACGGTTCACTTTGGAATCTTTGGCTCGTGCCAACTGGAGCTCCCATTCTGTAGAGTCACAAGCTTTGCTATGGTGGTGAGGAAGGTGGAGGAAGAGAGGTAGGAGGAAAATATGAAGAAAATTATGGAAAAAGTTTTAAATTTATTATGATTATGTCAATTAAATCTTAATCTTTTGTATTCATGTCACTTAGTTTATTTAGCCGGCAAATGATGACGTGGACAATTTTCCTCACCGTCTTTAAAAAAAAAAGACGAAAAAAAAAATGAAAAATAAAATAAAAAAATAAGTAAATATTATTAAGAATTATCCACGTTAGTGTCGGCAGGCGAAATGACCGAATTCGACACAAATGCAAAATATTTAGGACGTAATTGGAAAAAAAAAAAAGAAGGTTGGGATTGAATTGATACAATTATAACATTTTAAGATTTTGTTGATAATTATTTTAGGGAATATGCATAGGATTCGGGCGGAAGGGATAAATGGGTCTTTTTAGATTGGCCCCAATGGGCAGCTTGTAGGCTTTCGAAAGTAAGAACGGTGTCCGAACCGGACATGCAGGTATCGAAGTCATGTTGCTTTCCCGTTGTGTTTTCCGTAAAAATAAAAGCATGATGTCATGAGGACATGGTGGCCTAGCCCAACCCTATCTCAAACCTTGAAAGAATTATCTTGTTTCTTTTAACCAAGAGATGCTCGCAGGGGCACGAGTTTTCAAGTTGGTAAAAGCTTCTCAAGAAATGTGATTTAGCACTTAGTACCGATTTTGTTAAAATTTGTCAAATTGGTGCACAAGTGTTTATATATGGTGCACATCTAGCTTGTTAGTATTTACTAATAGCCCGTTTACGTGAAAGACCAAAATTTTCATCAAAGTTGAAAGCTTTTCACGTGATAATTTACGTGGCATTTAATGGCACATTGCCAAATTGACAATCCCTATTTTCGAATAATGCTCTTTTTTTCCGATCCCTATTTGATTACTTGTTATCATAAATTATAACGCTCCTAGTGTTCTAAATGAACCACAAGCCATTTCTTAGTATTCCTCAAGTATATGAGCACGGTCGATCTCGATCTATGGATTTTATGTGTTCTACATGAGATTTGTGTCGTCCAACGATTGAAATTCAGTAGACTCTCGCGGCTGTCGAAGAACAGTTTGTTCTTTGTGGCAAACTTTTCGGATTCGCACCATCGGACATAAAATCTCCCAGAATGCTGAGCCTGTGATTCTTGTAAAATCTCAAAAAAGAAGGTAACAAGAATAGATCAACGCAAAGTCAATTGTTTTATTGACCTTAAAGAAGAAAATAAGGGGGACCCCTTTTTTTTTTTTTTTCCGGGCAGTGATCCAATCTAAGCACCTCAATTCCAGCGAGGGTGTTCGGTGGGTCCCTTTGTTGAACCACCAAGAAAGCCAAGAATCCAAAAATTCAGCCCCACCGAGAACTACAAGCAATTGTTGCTTCCACTGCCGACACTATCTTCTGCAAAAAGTTAATGGGGGGAGAGAGAGAGAGAGAGAGAGGAAATATGCAAAACTAAAATAGCAAAACAGGGGGAGTTTCCATGTGAAGGGACAGTGTAAGACACTGGTGAATGGATAGCTGAAAGAGAAAGCAATCTCTCTCTCTCTCTCTCTCTTGGGTGGGTCGCAAACTAGTGCAGAAGAGACATGGCCGAGAAGAATGGGGGCAAAAATGTGCGAGTCTTATGAAATACGAAGGATCTGTCCAAGTGCTCTGTATCTTGCTGGGGTTCGCCTCCATATATGCTTGTGCAGGTGGGATGAAGCACCGAGATACAGAGCCCTCGAGAACGAGTAAGACCCTCAAACTTCTTTTTCTTCTTTTTCGATCTCAGCCTTCCTTTTCTGTGGTTTAGATGGATTATATTAGGCTTCTGGGTTAGGTTGGATCTTGCCGAACCTGGTGTTTACTCGGCTGCAGTCTCAGAATTTGATCTCTTGGCGATGAAAGAATCGATCTTGGTTATCTGAGTGTCTGGCATGAAGTAGGGTGAAATGTCTTTTGCTTTCCGCTCTTGTTGTGAAGTGGCAATTTTTCGGGCGTGGGCGTTCTTTTGACAGATCTAGTCAATTTCGTTTTCTTTCATTGAGGGTTTTCGATTTCTTGATGTCCTGTTTCGACGTCGTTTGAGAATTTTTCTTGTTTCAGCTGTTAAGGCTTTGGTCAAGTAGTTATTTGGACGAACTTGTAATCGAGCTTGTCGGGTGAAAAGCCCATTTCTTTTGTGGAGCATTTTAGTACCTTTTGATGTACACCGGAGAATGAGCGATGTGTGTATGAAATCTATGCATAGCGAGGTAGCAAAGTTGAATTTTCGAAATGATCGTAGTAAGTCTTGTTTTTGCGTAAGTTTCCAAGTTTTTCGTGCAGAACTCCGCAGAGATTCTTGGGCATTTATCAGGAAAAGCATGGCGATATGATTTTAGACTTAAAGTGATGTCAAGTGCGCTTCATCTTGTCTAGAGCAGAGAACCTTCATCTTTGCCATGTCAAGGGACGGAAAATTCTGCTTAAAATTTAGTGAAGTTATGTGAAGCCAGGCTAGACTCTGCTGCTAGAGTGCTGTCTAGGTGGATTCTCCAGTCACATTAATGGTGAAATACACTCTTCTTCAGTGTTGTTGACCAAAAAAGAAATTAATTAGGTCATAAGCAGCTTCATTCCTTCCGATATATTTTTAATCCTGAGATAGTTTTTCTGTGGGTTTTCCAAATCATTGTACCCCAAGTAAATTCAGATACCTACATTAGTTAATGTAAGTATGTGTTTGTGTATGTTAGTGCTTATGACTGCATGTGTATCTTGTCAGCATCTTTCTACGGATGTCATTCTTTCCCTTTATGCAGAACTAAGTCTGAGATTGATCTTTTGAAAAGTCGTTTAAGCAACAATCCCAAGCATGTCTATCAAACAAGATGGTAATGTGAATTTGTCATGCATATTTGACTGTACTACAACAGCAGTACACAAATCGGGGAGCATTAATGCATAATTATGGCTGAATCAGTGGTTTAGATCCTAAGAGTTTGAGAGGATTGAGATAAATGAGGATCTCTATATGGACATTCAGAAGAATATATCCTTTTGGAATATTGGCTAGTCTTGGTTAATGTTTCGCATTGATCGTAACTGATGGGGTGCACTGTAATTTTGCGGCACAGTCTTTCTAGTTTTGGAAGTTGAATTTGCACCTGGGGGCCAACTTAGTATCATCGCTCTCTTGTTTGCTTGTTCAAAATTCAAGTTGCTGTCTTGGATCGCAGGGTTCTGTGAATGCAATTAGAAGGATTGCATCTAAATGTATTATGGTTTCCTATTTTTTAGTTATTAGTATTGGGAAAGTTGTTTTGCAAACCCTACATTTCATCTGAACATTAGATAGGAGACCCCCTTTGACTAGAATGGGAGCATGTGCGCATGTGTAGATTCAGTCTAGTGAGCTAACATCCGCAAGCATGAATTGGTACGAGGAACATCTTAGATAGGAGGTGAAGTTCAGAATTTTCCTACAAAAGGACTTATGTTTGATTGAAACAAATAGGGCGGGGGTGCCTCCTATGGAAGACTGATAAAATGAGTTAATTAGATATAGCCTAAAGGGGGTTGTTGTTTGGGGGGGATGGTTTCACATTCATTGATGCTTTACCAGTCATGGGAGAGAGTGAAACTCAAAAGTGAATGAAGGACATTCTAAGATTTTGAAAAGTGCCTTTCGTAATGGTTATCAATTCCTTCGGATGCTTATTTTGTTGAGTGTTTCCCGGATTATATTCTTGGAAATAGTTCATTCATAACAGTTATTATTTGCAGGAACCCCAGACATGGAAACCTTGTCGCCTGATACTGAGATTTTCAGCGCAGACGTGTACCTTTCTCTTGGTCTCAGAGAACAGGGCAAAAAAAATTGGGCTTTCCTCGGGTTTTGACGCTCCTTTCTTCAGCGCTGGATAGATCTGTCCAGAAGAACGAGAGCCTTCTGGAGACATCACAATGTAAAGATGTAGTCACCATTTTCCACGGCGTAAGACCGCCTGCTCTGACCATTCGCCAATACATCGAACGCATCTTCAAGTATTCGAGTTGCAGTCCGTCCTGTTTCGTTGTCGCTCAGATTTACATGGATAGATTCATCCAGAACATGGACGTTCGCTTGACTTCACTAAATGTTCATCGCCTTCTTATAACAAGTCTCACCGTAGCGGCGAAATTCATCGATGATGCGTAAGTACTTGCCTCGTGAATCAAATTCCTAATGTGTTGGGTGTAGTTTTGGTCGTCATGAATTGTGAATTCTTGTCCCCCCCCGCCTCTTAGCTCGCAGTGAGAATCCTTCATTGCACGCTTTGCTGGTTTCTGAAGTTGTTATATCATGTGCTCCCTGCAGGTTCTTTAACAATGCGTACTACGCCAAGGTCGGCGGAGTAAGCACGTCGGAGCTCAACCGGCTGGAGATGAAATTCCTGTTCAGCATAGATTTCCGACTACACGTGAGCATCGACACGTTCCAGCGACACTGCTTGCTGTTGGAGAAGGAAGCGTCCGAAGGGCTGCAAATCGAGCGGTCGATTCAGTCCTGCAGGATCACAGAAAGCTGGTCCAACAAAGATGATTCCACTTGGTACTCCCACAGTTGCTAGAAGATGATGTTGAAGAAGATAGAAACAAAGGGTATTTGTCAGGTGAAAAAAGGGAGGGGAAGTTGTTAAATTGAATTGGATGTTGAAACTGAAACCTGAATTGGATGATGATTTGTGTGGTGAAGGCATACTTTTGCTTTCCCTATGGCAGTATAGTGTGGATTCATTTCCTTCTTTTGGAGTTTTGTCATAGTTTCTTTCTTTTATTCTTACCAAAATTTAAAAATTTATTTGCCTATAAAAAAAAAAAGGGTCGCCCTATTTTCACTCTATTGACTTTTAGTCCTTTGGAAATTAAATGACTACTCGCATTAAGTGAATTGACAAACTCACAGCCATCTCCTTCGGATTGACTGATGTTGCATCTTTTGCTTAATCTAAATCTTGTGATCGGCGCATTTTGATTTCGTTTTAATCCGAATCTCAAATCTACAAGTATTAACATGTTAAAGTAACTTGGTTTTGGCTAGGAAATACCAATTTGCATCTATTTGCAAGATAAGCAATTTCCTTACCCAATCAATATACACTTGTCCATAAGAAAAAAGATTCATCGCCACCGACCTTAGCACCGTCTCCGACCTTTACCTCTGCTGCGGATTCCGATGGTCACTAGCGGTGTCGTAACGTCCCAAGGCAACGGATGCGAGAGAGATAATGTTGAGTGATTCATAAATAAATTTAGTTTTGTATATTGACACCGCTTTGCGGGGTTAGGTTAGTACTCATTTTGGGGCTCGGCTCACATGGCATGGGCCGGACCATGATGGACCCGTAACCCACGAGTACTAGCATCCTAGTTTAGTTGCTATTCTAACTTATGCAAGTTCGAGTTATTTGGAAAGATTGTCTAAAAAGTTTTAAACTTATTGCACGGTGACCAATTTAGTTCTAAACATTTTAATTGTTCTAATTTAGTCCTATAATTTTTTTACAAATTGTCAATTTAGTCCTAAAATTTTCAATTATGTCAAAATAGCCCTAAAATTTTTGATGATTTAATCCAAATTTTTTTATATTCATTTATTTTTGGCCAATTTTGATTGAAAGTCTTGACATGAACTATATTTTATTTTTTTTCCGTTTTTTTTCCTTTTCTTTTATTCTTTTCTCTTTTTTCTTCTTTCTTTTACCCTTTTTCCTTCTGCCAGCCATCATCTAGCCTCATTGGTGGCCACTAGCCTTAAGGCAAGGGGCGCCCTTGCCGGCCTCGGGCAAGGAACACTCGCGCCTAGGCGAAGGTTGCCCTCACTAGGCTAGCCTAGGCCCGGGCATCCCTAGGGCGTGGCCGAAGAGGGTAAATCTTGCCTTGAGTTGGCCATTGACAAGGCTTGATAAAGGTCAATGCGGAAGGAAAAGGGCAAAAAATAAAAAAAAAAACCTAAAATTTTGTAAAAATTATTCGGTTCAAGACCGATCGTGCCATATAAGATGATCAACGCTAGGCCACCAAGTTAATGGTTTCCTCGCTAAAATTGGGCGAGAGTACTAAATTGGCAAATCGAAATTAGCAAATCATCAACATATTTAGGACAAAGTTAGCAAGCTATCCAAAATGTTAAAAATTAAATGGTCACAATTGAAATGTTCATAATTGAATTAACTATCGTATAATATATTTAGGACGTATTGAATATATTTTTTTTTCAAATTACTTAAAAGGAGTACTCTTGTTGACCACGGAGGACGCTGACCATTTGCGACTGGTACCGACCATTTCAGAGTGGGATCTTTCCTTATGAATCACTCGACACCTGCCGCTCCTTCCATGACAACGGGCTTCAGGTCCAGGGCTCGATTTTTTATTTCCATTGGAGCTTGTGACTTGGGAGTCGAGCCGCTTGACAAGACCACTGGGCCTTGGATTGGACTACTAGAGTACTGGTACTACTCCAATCATGAATCGGGGAAACAAAGGTTCGACCCAACATCAAACCGGACCGGTTGGACCGAATTAACTTGAAAGATCGATTTTCCAATTGGACTCCAATGCTAACGTCCCCACGTGGACACGTTCGGATACTGTGGCGATTTTTTTATTATTATTATCATAAAGATGCATATATTAAAGTGAGCTAGTTCCAGAAATACAATTGGGATGGGCTTCAGAATAGAAGAGAGCCCATAGTACAATTGGCGGGGAAGTGAGCCCGTCAAAAGGGAGTGCATTCCTACGATGGTGCAGTCCGACCCATGAAACAGCAGCACTCCAGCAGGATGGGGGAGGAACTCCACGAGGAAGACTGCATCAGAGTCGCACATGGTTGAGCCGATGGGTTTGACGCAGACCATCGTTGCAAGCGGGTAAGATCTTCAATTACATTTTTGCAATCAGATACGGTGGGGGTTGAGATGCGAGCGTAAACATGATTTTATTTTGGCCGTTACCCAATTAACGATTCAATGATGTCTTTTCTCTTGTTTAGGATGAGGAAAAAGACCCGATGACTTCGAAAGAATTGAACGAAGAGCCATATGAGGTGATTCTTTACTTCAACATAAGAAAAGGTGTTCGAGTCTTAGGGATTGATTTCTATTTTGACTAAGAATCCTGTTGTTGGATTGAATTCTTCCCTTCTATCATTCCTTAAGTCCCATAGGTTTGATCATGTAGAATTTGACCCAGACCAATCACTTCCTGAAAGGATCGTTACTTCGTATTCCTTCTATTACTTGAAATTGAGTATCCGTTTCCCTCCCTTTCCTGCTAGGATTGGAAATCTTTCTTTGTCATCAATCGAATCACTTGTTCACAACCCAGGATTCGATTTTATCATCAATCCAATCACCGTTCATATCAATTCATATTGAAAATAAAAAGAGAAATCCTTTATTCCAAAATGTTTTGATAAACAAGGAGATGAATCTATTCGGTTTTGAATTAGAGATGTTAAAAATGATGAATCGAGGTCGACAAGAACCCCCAGCCTTCCAAGCTGACGATGCGGGATTGGCCCCACGCCCCTTAAATTCCAGGAACTCGTCACTTTGTCCCTTCCAGGCGATCATGTAATATATACCTTATTTGTCTATTTTTATCTTGATTTGTCTACTCAAGAGCAAAGGCAGAGGGGAACTTGACTGCAAAACCCACCTGGGCCAACAAACATCCATCTCGTTTGTATTTTGCATACCCGTAAAAAAAATACGCCGAAAAGTTTATAAAACCAATCCTTATCTAAAAAATTCCGAATTACTCAAATCACTTTAGTTTTTTATTAGTTGATCAAGCTCAAAAGAAAAAGAAAAGAGATGAAAGAGTCCCATTAATATGCCTAAAGTACCTGCCGCAATGTGAGGAGAGGCTATTCTTCCGGTCCACCCCAATATGAGTGCTCTCCTATTCTGACTTTCCCAGAGCCTCCGCTAGCACAACCGAGACAGTGACGGGTTGTGTGATCAATTGAAGGACTGTGAAAGAGTTTTGAAAAGCCTCGATCCTTAGTCTCCGCCTCGCCGACAGTGAAATTCAGACATAGGAAATCATCCGACCTGACTCCGACGTCGCATAATTTGGGCCATTTGCCTCCGTCTGATTTTTGGCGCCTGAATTCCGCCGAAAGATCAGATTAGATGTATAAACCTCGAAACTACGAAATACGCTACGGTATCCGTCCATGGTTTTTTCAAGTTTGACTTTGCCAACTAAGGACGACATTGTCGGCGGAGGGCTGGTGACGGAATCTTTTTCACACCAGGGCCACGGCCGCTAATAAACAAATAGCGTCGGGCGAAGCTTCCCGTCGTCTTTCCTGTAGGCATAGTGCGCATCCTCAGATTCTCACCAAAACCCATCTTTTCTTTTAATCTGCACAGCGTGTGGATCCTTTTCCTTTTGTGCAAGACTATTCTTTTTTTTTTGTTTTTGTCTGGTCTAGATTTGTGTAAGACTATTCGGGGTGCCCATATTTATCCGTGGCCATCGACGACATTTCGACTGCATGTCGATCTGTGAAACACACAGCAAACCCACGAGCCATTCGGCTTCAGGCCTCTGATCTATGCAAGTGATCCTAACTCGAGACAGTTTGTATGCAATCAGTGAGAATCGAAACGGATGGTCTCCAATTTTCGAGTTAGAAGTTATCTTGATTGAGAGTCAAAAAGATAAATTTCATGGTCAATTAGATCTGTTGGTTTAGGGCGCGTATAAGAATACTTTTCTTTCTAGAAATCAACTCCCGATCGAAGTTGATTTTTCTACACTTAAAGATAAGTAATTTTTTTTTCACTTCTTCAAGTGGCTTCAAAACTATTTTGAAGCAAAAAAAAAAAAAAATTATACTCCGAAACGAGAAAAATGAAAGTTGCGTAACTAAACGGATTTTCGCTCCAAAAGTTACGTTCCAAGCGGATTTCTATTCCAAAAGTGTTATCATACACGTCATCTCTAACGAAAACAATGGCTTAGTTTATGATACAATTTTCTTTATCCTATTTTGTTCATATTGATTTCTATATTGAGAGTGGGGAGAATAGTATTCGGCCAAAACAAAACAAAAAACAAAAACAAAAGCATAGTATAGTAGTACAGTCCTTTCAAACAGATTCTCTCCGAATCGAACATGTCAAGCGAGTAAACCGCATCTTACGTGTGGCTTGTACATGTCCACTTCTTTGTCTTGAAAAAATCGAAGAGACCACCCCCGCACGGCCACAGAAAGTATTACTGTTCGCACCCGATTTACGTGAGCTCAATTAATCAATGCTGAAGAACGAGGCGAGATCTCCGCGAGGTCCGTTTGATCTGACGATGGACACGATCTGAGCTCACATGAATCGGGTGCGCCCGAAACTTCCTCCGCCAGCACGGGGCACGGCCTTTCCGTAGCTATCCCACTCCATCGCAAGCTGGCCAGCCACGTGATCACGTACTGAGGTACTCCCCCACCAGCAACCGTAATAGGTCAGCCGACGATTCCTCCTTGCAAATGTATTATTAATGTCTACCCCTATTTAATTAGCCTTGTGGTGATGGTCCAATAACTATACTAGTCACGGTCAGTTTCAGCCTTCCTAGGAACAGTACGCGTTGTGTCGGTGTCCTCCCAAGAACTAGCTCTAGATCTAAGATTGTCAAGCGCGCTTCAAACGGCTTGAATCGCCAAGATTTGATATTCGATCTTTAAAGCATCCGCTCGATCAAACAGGGGGTCCGGGATGATTACTAACACCGACGAGGGTTTTAGCACATTTTGACTTTCTCTCTTTGTTGTAAACCCATTTCCGGAAGC
Source organism: Rhodamnia rubescens (assembly GCA_021437795.1). Lineage (NCBI taxonomy): Eukaryota > Viridiplantae > Streptophyta > Magnoliopsida > Myrtales > Myrtaceae > Rhodamnia > Rhodamnia rubescens. Next base: position 7,984,326 of record JAILYA010000003.1, read on the forward strand.
TGCGCGGCGGTATTCCGGCGGCGTTGGAATTGAATTCGAGGCACGGAGACAAGAAATGTTCCATGGGGGCGGTGCCCCATTTGACGCGTCCAAAGCCAGCAAAAATCATGGCATGGAGAGGGGCAGGCATGGATCCAAAGGGCAGGATGCTCTCCAATTAATTTAATGTAATGCAATCGCTGCGATTTTTGGCCTTTGCATGGTCGCATAGCAAATAAATGTCGACAGTACATTAATGTGAAAAACGTACATTACATATATACGTCAAAGAAGACAGCTGGTGACTGCTCCGAGAGCATCTGTAGATTTGAGTTCTCTTCACGGGAGAGATATGACAATGAACTATTGTCTCTTTTGCCCAATTCGTGGGTTGTCTTGTCCCCTATCTTAATAAGCTCATTCATCACCTGGATGTTTCCGCCCGTTTGTCGTCTGGTCCTCTTCTTTTTTCCGATGTTGTTGCTTGGGTGATGTTACCGTCGTTGTTAAATGGGCTTCAGAATAATTCGTGTGCTTTTAATTTTGGTTAACATGTTTAAGTCCCTAGATTAGATATCGGGCCACCGGAGGAGCTACAGTGCCGCCGCCTCTATTGAGCTCTTCCTTCGCGACGGAAGCAGGAGAGGGCGACATGACCATCTCCGATCATTAATTCAATGCAACGAACTTTCCCCGTGTTGGGTTTAATTTGTGACCTGGGCTTCTTGTCGGATTGTTATTAAGCTTGACGCGATTAACTCCATTCCCTTTTAGCATATTCAGACATATCATTCGGAAAACCCTCGGCATTAAGTCTCTTCTGTAATCGAAACAATCCCAGCCTTCGAAGTTTCTTTTATGTCGGAAACGCAGCATGAAATGTGCAATACGAAGGTGCGCTTTGACTTTCTGTCGATCAAGTCGAACTCGGAGTTTGACTCTGAATCGCTCGCTCGGCCATCCATCCATCGTCCATCTGGCCTCGAACCAGATGCATATGGAGATGGTGAATTCTGGTCATGGGAATCAGAGACTGTCGGGGTCGCGAAGGAACCCCCGGGAACAGAAAAATCAATGGTTGGCGCACGAGGCCCGTGGGATCGAGGGCCGACGCACGCACCCGCATGTTTCCCACGTGTCTCGCGCGGACACGCACCCGTGCAGCAGCCCACAGCATCGATGAATCTAAATAATATCCCTAGGGGGAACACAAAACCAATCCCGCCTTCGATCTCGGGTTCCTGTATTGGAACAATTTGGAACTTAAGACTCTTCTAAGTTCGAGAATCTTTACTATAGGCATCTTGAAAGTTATTTAGTTAAGCTAATGCATGTATTAAAGGGATCTAGACGGCCGTGTAGCTAACCTAACCGCGTATCTTTTTGGCGAAATAGTATTATAAAAATAGGTTATCGTGAGCAAGTGCTATCGAGATATCTCTAACGAAAATTTATGGAGATAGTTTTGGCCTTTAGAATGTTTATCGTGCGTTTTATGAAATGAATTTCATTAGTGCATGGACACCCGTATTGTCAATTTATTTAGTTATGCGATTATTCGGGACAACCCCTTAACAAAATTCCGTCATTACACATTTGCAATTTTACTATATGGAGTTAAGATTCGCGCGATGAATTGATTAGAGTACGGCAATTCCGTGGTTTCCTTTTCTGCAATTTTTTTTCTTGGTCCCTTTACCTTAAAGAACAAAATTCTGCAGGATCCTCCGAATCTTGCATTGCAACTGGGCGGGGACAGGACACTCGCACCAACCTGTACACCGTACTTATTGACTTCGATTCGTGAAAGAAGTTTCTCCTCCACACATGCATGACTCGGACGCGACTCGGTCGACACGGAGATCGTACGGATCCTCGAGATATTTTTCTCCCGCCCCGTGGGAATTCATTCATCATCTTGAACTGGAACAGCGGGAAAGAATCGCATGAATTCGTTTGGATGAACGAACGCCGAGTGTTGTGAGAATGTATAGGTCGCCCCCGCTCCGATCACGTGCGACTAACGGGGATCGTCACCGCCGTTGTCGAATAAAAACCCTCGATTAGTTCGTGACAGGAGGAAAGATTTATGGATGTTGTGCAAAGACGAGTCATTAGATTCGGAGAAGAACAGAACCCCACTCCGAGCAAATCCTTAACTCGGATATTTAGAATGTCAGGCATCATCAATGTAAATCAAACCTTAAGCAACGAAAGTTTCTTTCAATCCCGATGGAACATCACCCACAGAGCTCCTGGAGTGGCGGGCGCCATGCAAAAGTACACAGATACTGCTGCACGAGCGACGTAAACATCAATCATTCTGTTGCAGATGACTGATTGATCTGATGAAAAAGGAAATTGAAAAAGAAGAAGAAAAGCTTCGGCTCATTGATTGGAGTCGAGCTGCATGTCGGTGGGCTTGGACGGGAAACATGAAAACCGCGGCGCTGATCACGTCCACGTCAAATTTTTTTTTTCTTGTCTCTCTGTGTCGGTCAGTATTCATCTGTCAAAATATTATCTTCATCTTCCGTTCCGACCTCAACTTCAAGTCGTAAATAATAAGTCCCACTGAACCTGGAAATAACGCCGAACAGGGCGATGAGATGGATGGGACCGTCGCGTTTTCTCTCCTGCTTGAAGGAGGAGGAGGAGAAGAAGACAAGAGGAGATGTGGGGCCGGGAAAAGCTCGCGCGAGTTCCCCTGCAACCCAGGAGACAGGATCTTATCGCGATCTGACCCGCATGCTCACGGACAAAGCTTCTTGACCTAGATACACCAGGCGTCCACGAGTCCGCTCAATCTCGACCCTCCAACGCTGCGGGCCCCGCCCGTCTGAACGGCTGAGATTGAGTAGGCTCGTCAGCCTCTGGTGCAAGATTTGATACTCCATACTCAAAGAGAGAGAGAAGCCACACGTGTGCATTGCATGGTAGTAATGACATGGGGACATGGAGTGATGGGCGGTCCGCGCGAGAGTGAACTGGTTTTTGGGTTTTTCCCTTTAAATGGGTGGATTTCTCATTTATTGTATTTTATTTTTCTGGTGATGAGAGGATGTGCAAGTAGATGATGGTAATATCTCTTGTTTTTATCTAGGTCAGTTGGATTCACCAGCGTTATCACTTGCGGAGCGAAGCTGACTCATGTGTAGGCCCATCGAACGGATAGATCGAGGCGAGTTTGGATTATGTCATTAATGATCCGATCAAGATAAATTCATTTTGTATTGTAATGAGCGAAATGAGTGAGTCTCTGCAATGCAAACTGTATCAAGTCGTTTTACTCATTTGATGTTCATTTTTATCTTAAATCAATGTACCTCTTTTTCAAGCGAAATGAAAATATTGCTTTCGATAAAAAAAAATTTAAAAAAAAAAGATAAACCCACTTTTTGCAATGCAGACCTAGTAACGTACACTCTACCCGACGCATATTCCTAAAACACTTTCATATATAGTCAAATCTAGAAAAAAAATACTCAAATTGGGGTGAGAGTTCGAGACGCGAGTGATAGAAAAAGATAGAGTTATAGAATTGGATCTAAGTAAGTTATAAACTTGTTATGATTCGTTTGAGACTCATTTGTGACTCATTTAATATTAATAGTGTATTTAAATCAATTTATGACCTACCAAATCACTATGTATGAGTTAAGAAATAAATTTATGACCCATTTTAAGAGGCCTCTCATGACAAAAATTGCAAAAGCGTATATTGTTATTGAGATTAATGAAGTTTCGTTCGATGTTGATGAAGTCTCATTCATGTCTTGACCTGTCTTGTATGAATAAAGTCGCTCTTAACAAGCGTTAAGTTGTGTCCGAGCCGGTATTCGCTTCCACATCTTGTCCCCCGAGTCAACACCTTGTTGGTGAAGTTTCTAACTGAGTTTTTTTTTTTTTTACCACCTTGTAAGGCAAATCAACTAGATTTCACCTCAAGATCCTTAGGAATGGGTTTTTATTTATTTATTTTATTTATTATTTTCCACCAGGCTTTTCTAAGGCAGCTTTAATCATCTGTTGACGAGGTCTGTCAAGAACGTGTCGTTGACTGTTGTCCACGGATCGAGGGGTAGAGTGAAAGTGAAAGGGCGATCTTGAAGCTGATTCTCTGACAAAAACACACGTGGAAAAGGAAATATGGCGGATCTTTTAGATCATAGAAGCCATGCTTTTGCGGCGTCGGATGTCCCATTTTAACCACACACACCAAAAAAAAGGTTGTTTATCTCACCATAATCAAGCATAATATAAATTTTCAATGGAAGTTAGTGTGATTATGTTAGACCATTCAGACGAGTGAGTCGGATCGGATCAGATCGGCTCACAAATGGTTTGACCTAAGTAAGTTCATTTAATTCATTTACGACTTATTTGCTACGATGCAAATTTATCAACTCATGCTTGATCGGCCCGACCCGATCTCTATTCATAAATCACTTTCAAACTTCAATTTACGAAAACTCGTAGCTAAATTGAGACGAGAATGCGGAATGAGTAAGCGTGAGGAAAGAATGAAAAGAGAGCCATGGGTTTGGTTTAAATAAATTGTCAATCCATTTTAACTCATTTACGATCCATTTAACACTCATATTGTGTTTGAACTTATTTATGATTATTTTCTCGAATGTAATTAACCCATTAACAACTCAGCCCCTTATATGAGAGTCAAGAAATGAGTTTACAACCCATTTTGATAGGTCTACATCATATATCGTAACATGCTCAAATTTAGACGGTCGATGTTCGCGTCTAGCGATTTCGCACCAAAATAGATCGAGATGAACTCAATTGATAAAAAGTAAAAATGGTTTAAGACTTAATTAGCAAATATAAAAGGTTTAGAAATGAATTGGTTTCTATAATTGCTTTAAGTGATGGATGGAATGAGTTAGATATGTGTCATCAGCCTCGGGAAATTTCTCGCAACTATAACAAATTTGCGAGCAATTTTCTTCTTTTAAAATTTCTTAGAAGAAAGAATTCTATCACATTGTTGTTGCACATAGTCCATATACATGAAAAATATAATTATTGTTAGATTGAGATAGGAAGAGATCTTTCTTTGCATTTTTCACTTTTCGTGGGAAGAATCTTGAACTTTTGTACGGGAAAGAAAAGATTCTTTTCAATAAATTGAAAGCATCTAATGATCAAAAGTTAATTTTATTGCGATACATGATTATGGTATACTATATTAAAGGGAAATGCAATTTGAAGTCAGTCAGCATAATACTTGTTCTACTACTCGTTCGTTGCACAGGCTTTGTAAATATCCGCAAATAAATAAGAGCAAATATATCTCCGATAGCATAATTACTAACTTTTGTATCATAACCGGGGGAAATTTTCAAATAAGGGCATTAAGTATTATCATTTTTTCAAATAAGGGCTTGAAATGAAACTTGTTTCAATTGAGAATTTGAAGTAGCCAAATCGTCTTAAATAAGAACTTGAAGTAGCCAAATCATCTCAAATAAGGACTTTTGGCCCGCCGACAAGTATGTGACTATTCCGGCATTCGAAATAGGGGCATTTTAGCCAACAAATTATTATTATACCTTCTTATTATTATTTGGTCTTTTTACTTTTATTTTCTTTTTCCTTCCTTTCCTTTCCTTTCCTTTCTTTTCTTTTTTTTATTTTTTTTTTTTCCTCTTCCTTCCCCAGCCATCGTTGGCCTCGGGTGAGGCGGCCCTAGCCCAAAGCCCGTAGAGGGAAGAGGGAAAAAGTAAAAGGAAAAAGAAAAAAAAAATGGAAAAAGGAAAAAATTAAAAAATGTAAAGGACGAAAATGCCATTCGTACGGCAAGTCAAGCCCTTCTTTGAAACTAATATAGCCACTTCAGGCCTTTCTTTAAAATAAGACCTATTTGGCACCCTTATTTTGAGAAGATGATGGCACTATAGGCACTTATTTGAAATTTTTCCTTCTTGAATGCTCACTTTATGAACGACATGCTTTCTATTACAATACTAATCTTAACTCGTGCAATATAAAAAACAAGCAATACTTGTAAACTAAGAAAAGAAAAGATGCATTTTGCGATATTTTTCCTCAAAAAGAATATTAGTCGGTGTGATAAAATGAAAGACAATTTTATTTTGCCAATTAGAATCTTCAAAAATTGGGGCAAAAAGTTGAACAAGCTCTAACAATAGTGAATAGAATCTAATTCAAACATGTTATTAAGCACAACATCATGGATTAAATGTGATATGAATCAACAGCACGTATCATTTTCCCTCATGTATTGACAAAAAAATTTATGTTCATTTTACTATGTAAGGTACATCAATTGCTAGACCCTATCCTAAAGAATAAAAAGTGATTAAAGTAAGAAAAGGATAACTACATAGTCCTAACACAAGAACTAAATTCTGCCATGATATTTTCCTTTTCCAATTTTGTTTGATGAAGGCATGCCAGGGACGTGACAGAGGGAGACTGTCAAACACTTGAAATACAACTGATCAATTTAATAGCTAATAGATTATTTGAATAAGACTTACAAAGCGAGTTTGTATACTTTTACTTTCCAGTATACTTCCCTGAAAATAGAAATACCGAATGATGCTTAGACAAATTGACGAAAAAAATAGTAAAAAAAGACCTAAACATATTGCATTTTTATCAATTCGATTCTACATATTTTCACATTTTATTAATTGAGTTCATTTGGCCAATTTTGGCTGAAAAATTGCTAACGTGGATGCCAACCATCAAATGTGGCACGGCTAGTCTCGACATAAATAAATTTTAATAATAAATTTTCAAATTTTTATGATTTTATATACTTTTTCTTTTTTTCTTTTCTTCTTCACTTTTTCTTCAATGTGGTTGGAGAGGGTCTGCGACCCTTGCCAACCACAGCCAAAAAAAAAAAGTGAAGAAAACTTGAGGAAGAAAATAAAAATTTCAAAAATTGTATATAATATTGCTCGGCATTCAAGTTAGCGATATCTGGCCAAGATTGGCCGGATGAACTTAATTGACAAAATTTGAAAAGGTTTAAGATTAAATTGACAAGATTAAAATATTTATGATTGAATTGACAAAAGTGCAACACATTTAGACTTTTTAAACAATTTTCGCACAAATTGACCTTGCTTGATTGGCGAAATGATGTCAAATCTTTTAATCCATCTTGAAGAAATTTATTCACACAAATTATTAACAATATAAAAGGAAAATAAAATCACGTCTCACATTTATCTAGCGCGAACAAACTATAACAAGTATTAGTGTCTATATTAGACTTAAGTTTACCATGTATATTTGGAAACAATGATAGAATTAGGGCGTGAATGACATTCATTCTCTTCCGGGCTCTATTTCGGCCATATCTATTCCATGGACGAGTTTCGAGTAACGACACGTGTTTGATAACGACACAATTTTTTTGTTCTCGGATCAATAATTCTTTAGATAACAATATAAAATTTCGATGATTGCTGCCGCTAGGCCTCGACCGCGATTGGCGGAGTGCGACCGCCGGATGGCGAATGGGCACCGGGGATCGGAGGCCGAGAGGCGGCAACAGGCAATCGGCGGATGGCGACCGAGGGCAAACGGCGGTCGGGGACCGTAGACCGACGGCGGAGTGAACGGCAACCGACGCGAGTGCGATGGTTCTTGGTGACCGTGACGAAAGAGAGTTTTTAGATATTTGTATCCAACTTAAGGGTGGCTCAAAGAGTTTTCATTGAACTTCTCTAGGAAGGTAAGAGACCTTGACTAACGAATGTCCAACATCAAATGCACTTCAGTCGGTTTTATAATTACATTTTGGGATACCGGCGTTGTATTAGATATCAGATTTTGGGAATGGCGATGGACTTAAATACTTCAATATATTTGTCAATCTCGTGACTAATAGATATTGTAAAAACAATAATAGTAGAACGACGGAGATAGCAAGTGATCTTCTCCTACACTTTTACATGGAGGAAATTCGAATCATTCTTTGAAAAAGAAGAGTCCCTGGCATTGCATTGGTGTTTAATAACATTAAGATCTATGAAATTAGGTAAAAAGTTTCTCAACACAAATACAAAACATATTACACACATTATAGGCTAAGATAGAGCAAGACGTGACATGATACGATGCTATTGAAATTCACCGACGTCTATGATCCGGAGGCAAAGGTATAACGACACAACAATGTAAAGGTTCATGAAACGCAGGATCGGGTTAAATCCGGGTCTGGACGTGCTCAACTGGGTTTGATTTAGAATATATTCTGTACGGAAATTGTGAAATTAGATAGAATATCATGTCCTCTTCTTCGTCGTAGCTATATTTCTGCACCCGTCATGGGTGTTTATTCTTGCGGTCTTATATGGACGATGCATAGTTAGGATGTATTCACGAAAATTATTTAAATCTAATTGAACAGTGAAAATTAAATAAATAAAAAAGGTATATGGATGTATATATAACCACCACCCACCACCACCACCACCATCACCACCACCACTCTTCACTCTCAGTTTCTTTAACCCTCAAGTCAACTGCTCACTCACAGAGCGCACAGTGAGCTCTCTCTCTCTCTCTCTCTCTCTCTCTATCCATCTTCGTCTGCACGGTTACAGCATTCCCCCTTCAAAGCCATTGAGCCCCGGAGAGAGAAAGCCTGCCGAGAGGAGAGCAGATTCTGCGCCCCATTAATGCCCTCTCTCTTCCCCAAAGCTCTTCACGGGACGCTCTCCATTGAATTACCTCTCACTTTAACTCTCTCTATCTCTCTGCAACACCCAGCGATTATACATCACCACCACCGTAGCCACCGGCAGTGACCCAAGACAGAGAGAGACAGAAGCCAAATGGAGCTGAGTAAGGTCACTCTCGAGATCTTCACCAAGCTCGAGCAGAAATGGCTCTCCCACTGTGAGTCCGCCAAGCGCACCCGCCTCCTCTGCATCGACGGCGGTGGCACCACCTGCATTGTCGCCGGCGCCGCCCTCGTCCGCCTCGAGGACCAGATCCGCCTCAGGACCGGCGACCCCCACGCCTCCCTCTCCGACTTCTTCGACCTCCTCGCCGGGACCGGCGTCGGGGGCATCCTCGCCGCCATGCTCGCCGCCGACGACGGCTCCGGCCGCCCGCTCTACTCCGCCAGGGAGGCCGTCGACCTCCTCGCCGCGCGGAGCTCCGAGATGTTCCGGCCGCTCCTCGGCGGCCTGCTCCGCCGAGGCCGGCGGAGGTTCTCCGGCGGGAGCATGGACAGGGCGCTGCAGGAGCTGTTCACGCGGGACGACGGCAGGTGCCTGACCTTGAAGGACGCGCGCAAGCCCCTCCTGATCCCTTGCTTCGACCTCAACAGCTCCGCCCCGTTCGTGTTCTCGCGCGCCGACGCGACCGAGTCGCCGAGCTTCGACTTCGAGCTCTGGAAGGCCTGCAGGGCCACATCGGCGACGCCGGGGCACTTCAAGCCGTTCCCCCTGGCCTCTGCCGACGGGAAGACCACCTGCGCGGCCGTCGACGGCGGCCTGGTGATGAACAACCCGACCGCCGCCGCCGTAACGCACGTGCTCCACAACAAGCGGGACTTCCCGTCCGTGAACGGCGTGGAGGACCTGCTGGTGCTGTCCCTGGGCAACGGGTCGGCCGGCGGGAAGGCCCGGCTCGACGGCGGGTGCTCGACGTCGTCCGTGGTGGGCATCGCGCTGGATGGAGTGTCGGAGACCGTGGACCAGATGCTGGGGAACGCCTTCTGTTGGAACCGCGCGGACTACGTGCGGATTCAGGTATTTGTGGTCCGTCATCTCTTGTCCGTTAACTCTGCGTTGCCATGTCCATTGTATCGAGATTGAGAATTAACCCGTCGAAATGCGCAGGCGAGTGGTGTGGGGAGAGAGTGGCGGAGAGGGGAGGAGGAGGAGGTGCTGGCGGAGAGGGGGTGGAGTCGTTGCCGTTCGGCGGGAAGCGGGTGCTGACGGAGACGAACGGACAGCGCCTCGACGGCTTCGCGCACCGGCTCGTCGCCGCCTCTGGAAGGAGTAGCTTGCCCCCTAGCCCCTGCAAGGAGAAGGACCCTCATCCCGCCGTTAGCCCACTCGTTAACGGCCGTTGACTAGAACTCTTTAGATGTTTTTTTTTTTTTTTACCCTTGCCTAGTCTGCTCTTATTTTATTTTATTTTATTTTTTTCCCACTTTGTTGTAACTTTGTGTAACGAGCTTCAGCTTAACTGGCCTTTGCTTTTTTCCGTTGGCTTCTTTAGATTTAGATGGAGCCATTAGTCTGAGATGTCTCTCCATGTGTATGTGCAAGAAGAAAAATTGTAAGCCTTTTTTTTTTAGCTGCTTTGGGAGCGTACATTGCTTCCCCATACAAAAAAGATGTGACACGGGAAACCCCGAATCTTCGAATTCAAACGATCGGATCGGTCCCCAGAAGCGAAAGCTAAACAAAACTTGGTTTTCGAGATCATCTCGAACGGGATATGTCGCGGTCGAATTGGCTGGCATTTTAGATTTCTAAACATTAAAGTGCAAGAATGAAGGGCTTCTCCTTCAATTACTTCCTGTCTGGTTGAATGACAGAGCTCCGGTCTCTAGTTATGTACCCCCCCCTCCAATTGACCGTCATTCAATGCACACGGTTCTCACTGTGAGATCTCGGAGCCACAATGTGTGCCCTAGTGCCATGAGCTATGATCAAATAAATGGGGTCGTGCATTAACTGTTCCTCAACTTTGTTGGCCCACATTTTACCCCCCAAGGGCATCTGAGATCTGACCCCCAAACAGCTGTCTTTCCAAATATGAAAATCTACAAAAAAACAAAAAACCTCGAAATATTTGATGAAGCCCAACCCAAAATTTCAAACTTACAAAATAACCGACGGTTGTCTCATACAATTTTACAAGATATCAGAACTGATGTTATCTTTTTCGCAAATGTGAGTGATCAAAATTTCACATGAATGCGCCTGGTTCGGCTTGCACCCACATCGCTTGACAACGGGATCCTAAATGCAATTTATATTCACGTCGTCTCCCTCGACTAATACTAATCAGGTCGTGATTTTCAAATAACACCTCAGGAATCTTTTTCCTTAACTGTGCTTGTTGCATCCCAGTTCCAGAGTTTCTTTCACAGAAAGAGTACGGAGCAGGGCATAACATCATAAGGACATCGGGTAAAATTAGAGGACCCCATAGGCATGAATTTAGCAAGGCAGAAAGAAACTTTCACTCCCAAGGAATTACTTCATCTTCTTCTTTTAACCAATCTTTTTACCAAGGCTAGAAGCAACAGAAGAAGGAGAAAGAGAGAGGACCCACTCCCCAAGCTCTTCTGAGTAGTTTTCCCTCAGCGGCCACCGGCAAACCCCACTCCTTCAATTTTTGCCCTTCTGTCTTCTTTCGGTAGGTACCCGAAGGAGTGTACTCCCCCTGCTCTGCTCTGCTTCGCAATCGTGTCCACCCGAAATGATTGCAGGGGAGGAGGAGCAATCGAATCGTTGCTGATGTTGGGCGGTGGTGCGCGCGGAGGAAGGAGCGAAAGTTTTTTTTTTTTTTTTTTTGGATTTCTAAATTAGGGATTCTTTATATATATTCGTGGGATCGGGTCGGGTTGGGGATACCCTTTTTATGAGTTAGGTTGAGCGAGTACAAAGGACAGCCCCCACCAACATTAAGTAGGAGTTGGGGACGATGATGACATTGGGTAAGACAAGATTTACAGGTTAAATGTGTAAGGGTTGTTTCCGTTTTCGCTGGTATAGGGTCTGGACCAGGCGGGGACCTTTGCCCGACTCGAGCCGATGTTGTGCTCTGCCATCGGCATGGCGTAAGAATACAGAATCCGAATCACCTTTTCCGGGAAAAGTCCTACCCGAGCCGATCCATAGGTCTAGTGCCAAACTCGTCGATCTCATGAAATCCACTGGTCGGACGCACGCTAGAACCGTATGTAGTAGTTGTTCTCTCAAGCTGCGTTTGGTAATCGGGAAAAAATTCGGGATAGAATAAAATTTATCACATCCCCTGTGTTTGGTCTTTCCAAAATAGAATAAAGTTCGGATATAAGAGAGATATAACCCGTATAAAATTATCCCATGAAAAAAGTGGGATAAAGGTGGATATGATTTCTAATAATTCAAATGCATACGTTATTTTTCCCCAAATAACAATTTCCTCAAACTAATAAAATTAAATGAGCATTAGAATAAAAACGGATAATGACATAAATAGTCCATGAACTTTGACCTAATGTGCATTATAGTCCCTGAATTTTAAATTTGTTCAATATGATCCTTGAACTTTAACCGAATGTTCAATATGATCCATGAACTTTTAGTTTGTTCAATATGGTCCTTAGACTTTTCCTACATGTTCATTATAGTCCTTGAACTATATGAAAATATTCAATGTAGTCCTTCCATTAATTTAAGATCATGGACAATAATGAATATTTTCATATAGTTCGGGACTAAATTGAACATTTACTAAAAATTCAGGGATTACATTGAACAAGTCAAAAGTTTAGGGACCAAATTGCAAATTAGGTTAAAGTTCAAGGACTATATTGAACAAATTAAAAGTTCGGGGACCACATTGCACATTGGGTTAAAGTCCAATGACTATTTGTGTCATTTTCCCGAATAAAAACAATATTTGATTTCTAATATAAATATTCAAAATAAAAAAATTCAATATTATTTATTCCCATTTTTATTTTTGTATTCGGATTTCTTTCTATCTTATAATACAAATTCTGTATATATATTATTTATATTTACTACATATTTTAGGCATTTTAGTAGTTTAGGAATATTAGTATAGTTTACTATTTAGTAAAATGTTATTAGAGAATGATAGAAGGGAAAACAAGAAAAGAATTTAAAAAAGAAAAGGAATTTTTTAAAAAAATAAGCAATAAAAATGAAGTAGGCAAGAGTGTCATAGGGATTCTCACCATTTTCATTTGTGAAACTTCTAGGTTCATTTTTTGTTAAAAAAAAAAAACTTCTAGGTTCATTTACACCGGTATATCGTTCATACCAAACAATAGACAAAATAGGATGTGAAAATATTCGGCTTGATCATTGCGAGTCACCAAATAATGGATAGGATATAATAAAATCCCCGAATTTCATATTTTATCATATCCAGTCTTATCCTGTCTAGACATTTCAATTACAACAGAGTAGTTAGGAGGCTTCCGTGTAGTTAGGAGGTTTCCTAAGCTGTAAAAAAAAAAGTCTTAAACATATTGTATTAGTGGTAATTCAGTCTTAAATATTTCAATTGGACTAATTTAGTCATAAACCTTTTGTATTGATGGTAATGCGGTCCATATGGACAATTCACGCAGAAAATCGCTACCATGGACTCTCGCCGTCCCACGTGGCCTTGATGGTGCTAAATTTTACTATTTTTAAATATTTTCTGATTTTTATTTTATTTTATTTTTCTTTTTTAATTCTTGCCAACAAGGGCCTATGAGCCCTTGTCGACACTGGGGAGGGTTGCGACCCTTGCCCATGCCATCGGTCGTGAGCCAAGGTCGCCCTTACGAGATTTGACGAGGGCTCAACCCCACGGTTAGGCAAATAACAAAAAATAAAACAAGTAAAGAAAATTAAATAGATAATAAATTATAAAATTTGTCCATATCGAGTGTCGGTTGTATCACATAATATGTTTGACATTCGTGTCGGCGATTTTCAATCAAAATTGGCCAGATGGACTATATTAGCACAAATGCAAATGGATTAGGATTAAATTGATCCGATTAAAATGTTTATGATTGAATTGACATAAATATAATAGATTAGTATTTTCTTTTGTACTATTTCCTACCTTCTCAAGAGTGAGATTATCTTTTCGAAGTAGAGCCAACAGTTCACAAACACCTTTACCAACTATCTCCTTAAGATAATAGTAACTTCAATTGAGAATGACATTTGGCATCTTTTACTCGAAACCTCTAGAGAAAATGGGAGAGAAAAAGGTTGAAATTAGTGGATGAAGATATTCTATCCCATATGGTACGGGAGGTTTTGCACTTGGGGAACAAGTTATAGAAACAATAGTTTCACGAATTGAAAGTTAAAGGATGAAACTGTGCATTAGGGAGAAGTAATGTGATGAGATGTGCATTCTGTTCTCGTATGTATCAACAAGCCATTATGAATACTAGGATACCTACTAAGTAAATTAAATGGCCTGGTAAATAACTGATTGATGTTAGAGAAAATTATCATAGTCTATGCTCTCTAAAGATTGGTATTGAGTATTCTTAAGTTAGATAAGCTGAGAATATGTTCTAGAGATTGGAGATTTGTATGGAGGAGTGATTCAAGAAGTAGCATGCCTAGGGTTGTGGAGAATGTATTGAAAGATTATCTGTGATGGATGTGAACATCAGTAGATATTGAGATCATTGCCTAGTCAAATTATACAAGGACAAAATGTGTTACGGGGCACATGTATATCCCGGATGATCGGATGATCACCCTACGAGAGGAACTCTCGAGAAAGTTTGAGTGAAACCGGTTCGATCGTGCCCTCTCTAGCTTGAATGGGTGATTCAAGAAACGTTGTCGAGACTCGTATCTAATGATGTGCCGTCCCGCCCGAGACTCGTGATCTCGTATGTTTGAGTGTTCAATACTCTTTCGGAGCATTCAAGCTAACCGATCCCTATTGGATATGACGAGTTGCCTCCTAACCGAACCACATGTGTTTGTGAGTTTGTATGTGACATGACACCAAGAGAAGGCACAAGTTCGCTAGTAGTAATATTATGATATCTAGTTGATTCAAGTGTATCTTTCACAATTATACATGTATATCGTTTGATAGTGCATATATTTGATTAATTGTATTTGATGTTATCTTTATCTTATTACCTTAGTTAATCGTCTAATAAAACTTATATGTATTCTTTTCTGGATACATCGAAATACAGAACTTTCACAATTCTCTCTTTCAACGGGTCATGCTCATGATACTCGCAAACCATAACACCACTACCCTATAGTCAAACCCGACTCGAGATAAGCTTTAAGGCTGCGTTTGGTCATTCGAATTTTTAACCAAAGTAGGATTGAATATGATATGATATGAAATTCGGGGATTTTGTTATATCATATCCACTATTTTTATGAATCACATTTATAATGTCGAATTTTCACATCCTATCATGTCTATTATTTGGTGTGAATGACATATCGGGACAAACGAGGTTAAAAATTGTACAAATAGAGATGGTAAGAATCTTCGATACTCTTGCCAACTTTATTTTTATTTGCTTTGTTCTTCTTATTATTTTTCCTCTTTTTCCTTTTTTTTTTTTTTACTTTTTTCACCTTCCATCATTCTATTATAAAATTTTATTAAATAATAAAGTATATTGATATGCCTGACATACTAACATACCTAAGATATGTCATACATATGTAAAAAAATTGGAATAAAAAATAAAAATTGTTTTTTTTGTTATTTTGATTGTCTATTAAATTAAATTAAATTAAATTAAATTAAGAAGTTTGTTATTTGATGGTAATAATTCTTCTATTATGGATATAAGAATTCCTATCCACCTCTATCTCACCTCTCGATTGCATAATTTTTATCCGGTTAGATCCTTCTTATATCCGACTTTATCCTATCTCAAAGCATGTAGCAAATCCACGATAAGATAAATTTCATCGCATCCTAAATGATATCTTGACTACCGAAAGTAGCTTAAGGAGCCATGAGACGATGCATGCGATCGGTCATACTTCCATTCCATTTAAAAAAAAAAACACAAGGCATAACAACAGGAGCTTCACACCCACCACCGTTGTCTAACTTGAACCAGTTGTTCGATGTTAGGAATCCTAAATTGCCCATTATTAACGGAAATAGGTTAACAAGCGCCTTCGCACCACCTGTTAAATGCCAAATGAGTAAATATTATAATTATTGGGTGCATTATTTATTTCTGCAAGTTATGAAATTAATGCCTTAAAAATGAATTTTTTTTTCTTTCTGTAAGATAAAAATGTATGTCGACTTACCGGCGGTCCATGGAACGCTCGTTAAAAGAGTAGGGTCTAGGGGAGGCGTGGAGACTGGGAGACTCCGAAATCGGCGGCTCAAACGTCGGCTAAAACGGCTCGCGATTAGGCTGCAGCCGAACCGGACCCGACAAGGTTGGGGAAGCGGGTCTGGGACATCGTTGATTTCGGACCCTTGGCCCACTGGCATTAAATTTATCCTCCCTACTTTGTATTTAATTACTTCTTTTTCTCGCGGTTTTATTTCATTTTGTCTTATTTTAATTCGTGCAGTAAAGACGAAATTCCATACGTGGCTCAATGCGACATATGTAACGTGTCCACTACCGGGTACCCTACATACACTCCGAATTCTATACATGGCTCCGTGCGTTAGCTTTATTTTTGATCTTTTATAACTTAGGACATGAATGACAACCATTCTCTTTCTCGAGCTCTATTTCTCGGCATAAGTGGATTTTTCTAACTCTATTCCCCGAGTGAAGTTACGAGCAGATACATGAGTTTGATATCGACTCGGAATTTTTGTTCCGGAACGGAAGTTCCTTTGATAACAACGTAAAATTTCTACGGTTGGCGGCGGCGGAGCCTCGGTTGGCGATCGCGGGCCGGAGACATCACTTTTAATGACCACCATTTCTTTGTTATAATCCAATCATCACAACTCATATCTAGACACATGAGTAAATATTAATAAATTAAAAGTCTCAGTCATAAGTATCGGCGAAAATGAAAGCTTAGATTAGTGGTTTCGGATTATACTCATCGTACGCTATGAAATACTATAGGGTCGTGTCAAGATATATATCAAGAAAAACACAAAAACTTACCTAGAATCCGAAACTTACCTGTTGAAATAAGTTTCCCAATTTTTGAAATTTGGAACATACCCCGTATATCTTGGAACCTAAAACCGAAAGATACCCCGTGGGTCCAATTTTAAGTTCCAGGTTTTACCCGAATTCCGCTCGCCCCTAATTTTATTAAAGAGCACTTTCTTATATGCCTTGGAAAATTAAAGTTTTATTATTTAGGGTAAGTAATTTATTAGAAACGTAATTTTTTTTTTCATTTTCAAAGTGCTTTTTTTTATATTAATATAAGCTAGTGTCCTAAAGTCACTTGATAATATAATATCTTCATTTGTGCTGTTTATTTATTTTTTCATTATTGTCTAGACCTTGCTTAAAGTGCCCTTAGGTTGCTCATGCTTTGTGCGTAAACCTAATTATGAGTCTTGCCGTGAACGATTTCAAAAGTTTTTTTTTTTACTCATATGGTATTTGAGAGACTTTTTCTTATGCTAGGTATCCATGAAATGTCTGTCTTATTATATAATGACAAGACAGAATGGGCCGACGTGGTCGATTTTTAGTATAATTCTTAACCTAATATGTATTTAATGTGAGATGATTCGAATGAAATTTCTCTATTTTGCGCTTTACGTAAATTAGGTATTGCAAAGTTCCTTTAAATCTCGTTTACGAATTTATTCTAGCATCCGCCATTGTTGCCGTACACATTCTAAGTGCCCTCGTCTTAACGTTGACCCTGATATAATTACATGAAACCCCTGATTTTCTTGCTTATCAAGGAAAAAACGGTTGGAAAATAATAGGAGAAAATGGAGTAATAATATAGTTGGACTTTGAGACATGTAATCACTTTTTTTAGGATTAATTTGCCCCACGAAATTACTCGTAGGTTTTTAGCAAATTCCTTTCGGGATACAACAAAGTCATCGTGAGAATCTTGGATAGAAATTTCAAGTAAATCTCCTTCAAAGGAAAATGAAAGAATGAAAAGGAACAACTGAATATGAACAGAATTGCCCATTTTATAATACGAATAAAACACACCTATTGGTGTCCAAACTGTCCATACAAACACACCCATTCATGCCCGAAAAATCGCAATTTGGATATGACTGTTCGTGTGTGAAAACCTCCATTCGGACACAACCATTTATGTCCGAAAAATCACAATTCGAACACGACTATTTGTGTGTGAAAATCACTATTCGGACGGACGCAACCTTTCATTATTCGAAAACTGTTGCGCCTAAAAAATTGTAACTCTTCATTGTATTAAAATTTGATATTAAATAATAAGAATAAAATAGAAATTAACTTTAACTCCTACGAGAAATAAACAAAATTAATTGTTGAATAGTGTCAAATTCGGACCGTGATCGCACAAGCGTGTTAAGCTAAGTGCGTCGGAATCGCGCACCAACATGCGGGAATAGTGGTGTTTCGCCCACTTGCCCATTTTTTTATTTTGAAAGATTATATTAGCCTTCTAACTAATAAAGAGACTTGCACCATTCTTTCTATCCTATGTGGAATTAAAAAAGGCAACTTTTTTTTTTGGTTTTACCAACAAACTCGAACAAAAATAATCTCACAGAACTTCTCCCAACCCAACCAAAAAAGGAACAAAAGGGAAAAACCCTAATTTTCCTAATCGGGCAGTAATGCATCATCATCCTTGTCGTGAAAAAGCTGCATGGCCCATGATCTTTTGCCGTAGCTACAAAAAGAGTGAAAAGCTAAGATTCTACTCTAGAGAAGGCTCCAAGCCACTCTCTTACACCCTTGACTCGTTTTGCTTTCCCTTCTTTTCGTACCCAAGCCATGGTAAATCACGCAATAAAGAGAGACTAACGAAAAAGCACAACTTGGTAAGTGGTACGGTCCCTTGGCCTTTACTAATTATTTGATAGGCTTTCTCCATCCCCTTTAATTGATGTGGTTTCTTATCACTCCTTTCTTTAAGAAGCAGCCGTTCGTCTTTTAGTAAAGCAGATTCTAGGTGATTTGATATCGAGATAAGATCGGGGTCTTGAGAGTTTAAGAGACCCGACTCTTGAAACACAGGTTGGTGAAGGGGATTCGGGATGATGATGATCCACACCAAGAGGGTCTTGGTGGTTGGTCGGCCATGCATAATAAGACTAATTGGTGCAACTCGTGTGTACGCCATTGATAATTCGATCGATTTTGTTTATGTAGCATAGCTTTTATGCCGCACGAATGTGCCATGTCACATTGACAAATTTACAAAGAAGAAGCAACTAGAATAGGGGAAAAAAAGGGAGAGAGGCCTCCCCTCCCGAGCCCTCTCTGTTTCGTTTATCGCTTTGCTAATATGACATCTCACGTCAGCTCACAATGACAATTTCACTTATGTGATTGCCAAAAAATGATGGAAGAGCTCAGTGGACCAGATAAATCAGGTGGCTTGATTTCGCAAAAAAAGTTTGAAACTTGATTACATGTTTGACACGTTAAGGGGGTTTTTCCTTTTGGGTAAAGTTGACATATTAAGGGGTTTAAGTGTACCTAATCCAAAAGATTATATAAAGTTCTATGCATGCTTCATCTTATCATAAACACCACTATAATATCCTCATGTGCCGGTTGTTCATTTCAGTGGATGCCCATCCTTCGACTCATATATAATCATTCGATGTCTGAAGAAGCTAATGGGAATAATCTTTTCCCCTATTGCCGGTGCTTAAAATAGTACACACGAACCCTTTTGATTTTTAATATTCATTAATTACAATTTATAACTACTAAAGAAAAATTAATCACATTTTCTATGTTCAGTGCAAATTCATTCCATAACTCAAAAGCCAAAAGTCAATGTTGGAAGTACGCACCTCACTCACTCACTTCAATATTTCTCTAGGGTTTTACCTAATGTTAGGCAAGTCTTTCGTACGTTATGTTGCGTGGGACAATCAAGAACCGATTTGATTAAAGACCAAAGTAATGCTCTCGGAGAATCCTCCTCTCCTCCTCCATTCGTTCCCCCACCAAACCAAGCATTGAGAGGCTGCTTTCAACTTTTTTTTTTTGGCCTTCTTCCTTTTCATGGCCAATTCTTTGTTTTATAAGAAAGGAATGATTCCCTTCACCTATCAAGAATTTAATTACGCTATGGAAAGATGGCAGAATGAATGCCAACAGGGGCCCTGATTCAGCTACCAACCAACCATTAACTTATTGATATGGTCTCTCTTTGTTTAGCCTTTTATGACGGGTCCTCGTTTAAATGTGTTCTTGGATTTAAGTTTGGGAATCACCACCTTTAATAGGATTTATACCCTGACAGCTATATAGAACCCGTGTCGAAATCGCGGGGAAAAAATGGGTTGGATCGTTGTATTCGATGAGCGGCGCGGTGGACGGAATCGGCTTTGGTACTGGAAATCGGTTGGTTTGATGAACAGTATTGTGACCGAAAGTATAGAAGGCCTCCATGTATCCTACTTTCTTCAACAATTTTGGAGTTGGAATTTATATCAAGGGCAATCAAGTTCAGAAGCAGCATAGTTGTGCACGAACCTTACTTTATAGACAAAAGACATTTTAGCACGAACCGTATCTGATCCAGCATAATTTCGCATGCAAACTACTCCGGACTAGGGCAGCTGCATAAGCCAAAAGCCTAAACTCAAGCGCTTCACGGGGTTTTGCGGAGCATTTCATGGGCTTCTAGGTAGCCTGGTCTCTGAGCCGATGCCCCCGGCTCGTTCAACGAAAAAGAATCTCCACGAGTTATGTATACTCCCTTGTCGATTTGGATGACATGATATCTAGTCTTTTCGAGTGTCCTGTGTTTGTGTCCAAAACAACTAAAGACACCCATATTAAAGAACCTTGCAGGTGTATAGTTGGGTCTAAATAAACACATCTCCACGGACATTCAATTCACTTGCCATGCCCTTAGATATGTTCTGTTATATCATGATAGAATTATTTATGTCAAAAAGTGAGAGAAAGCATTTAAAAGGTTTTGTCGAGGGCCTATAGGCTCTTGAACTACCCCCACCCACCATTGACAGGACAGAATCCAATCCATCCCCCTAAATTGCTCCAACAATGTCCGCCAGATATCCCCCACAGTCTTAATGGGTCATGCCATTCAAGAAACGAGGGACTAAGATAGCAAAGATCAGATCCCCTTCAACCAGCCTTTCGGACAGTTGGTCTTTAATAATTTTCCCGAATTTCATATCTTCGAATAGAAAAGATCGCTTAGGCACTCCAACTTTATCGAGAGGAAAATTCCGGGTCAATGCCACGAAAAATCTCAAATTAATATACTTATGGCAAATTTACCCTAAACTATTTCTTTTTTATCACAAAAAGTACAAATTGATACCTTTGCGACAAATTTACTATACACTAATTTTTTAACTATTAAAAGCCCCAAATTGATACACCCGCGACAAATTTATCCTTGGTTAGTTTCCATTAAATTGGGTTAATACCCATGAAAAACCCTAAACTAATATATATATGACAAACGTAGAGTAAAAATCTCGAATTGGAATACCCGTTAATTGTCACGTATCATGTAACTCAGTAATTTGAGGATAAAATCTAACGGAAACTAATAGAGATAAATTTCTCACGGATGTACCAGGTATGGGGTTTTTGGTGGTAAAAAAATTAGTCCGAAGTAAATTTATCACATATGCATCAATTTGGAGATTTTTCATGGTATTGACTCGGAAAAAGATCTCTTCTAGCACATGTCCAAGACCGTGCACCCAAAATAGGACTTTGACGAATTTGATGTAGTTATCTATTTTCGTTCTAGGATTCATTTTCCCTTCTCTTTTCGCCCCTCGCTTCTTGCGGTTTCAATGCATAATCACGTACGAAATTGTACGGTGTGTTGCAAGCTCTTCTATGTGACGGCCTTGGGCCAGCACTGCATGTATTGAAAACTGACTTCACTGCTTGGCTTTCCCTCTTTGGTTATTCGATCGCGGATTCATTACGCCAGGGACCAGTCGGTAGCATCATTCCAGTACGAGGCTGTCCAATAAATGCGACATTATAATCACTCCCACCCTCCGCCGATAGTAACCCAGCAACTAAAGGGGCAACCATCGTTGTTCTCCTCTCGCTAATGATTGATTTTTCATTGATTTTTGCATGTCACCAAGGGCTTACTTGGTAACAATTCTCCCGAAAACAATTTCTGAGCAGATGAGTAAATTTTTTTTTTTTTTTCTTCTTGTTTCTGTTTCGATTTTGTTCCTCGGCTACTAATCTATTTTCGAAAACAGAAAAATTAATTGACATAAGGAACAAAAGAATAGGAATTCAAAGAAACATAAGCGTCACCGAACAGGTGCTATGATCCTCATCATCATGAAGGGAGTTGCATCCAGAAAGATAAAAATTCTGTCAATGAATTCAACATCTTTAGGATTTTTCGTCCTAAAAAGATGTACCGCCGATTTTCACTCTTCCAAGAGCGCGCATTGCTTCCGCAGGTGAACATAGGTTACAGAACTCCCGCCTGATCTTTCCAGGCCAGCACGTACTAAAAGACCGAGACCCCCTTTTGAATAGAGAGAGATTTTCTATAACCCGCCGTGTTCTCCGGTGTTCTAGCAAAGCAAGGTACGCATAAATTCAAAGTAGGCATTACTCGTGCGCCAAATGAGGGGCAACATTATTTCCTCCTTATACAACCACTGCCCTTAATTCATGTCATAGATTTTTATATATATATATATTACACATTATAATGACAACCTTAACACAGCTTTAGATCCTTGCCCATTAGTTGTAATATACTCCGAAACTGCTAATTTCACAGATATAGCCAGAGTTACTGATTCCCGGCAACAGGGCCATCTTGGCCTTTCTTGATATCATCCCACCCTCTCACCCATGGCTGCCCGGGTAACGCCCTTGTCTTGGGAGCAGAGTGACTGTTGAGATTGTTCATGACTTTCTCGTACACTGCGGAGAAAACCTGAAGAAGGAAACCACGATAGTTACAGAAGAACCGACACTACCTATTCTAATTGAAAACAATTGACACTTCTTGGCGTGTTTGACCTCACCGGATTTATTTTCACAGCCTCTGGGGGTTGCTCCTGGTTAGTCAGCCACTTCCAGAGATCGGGGTTTTCCTGGTTACAGGAAATAAACGATCAAGACGCACACAAGTCACATGAGTAACTTAATGCAGCCTATAGTACTTGTCTACAAGATGCCTAGAGATGCATCCGCAACATTTAACTTCCTAGATACTTTCCATCACATTAACAACTCGAAAAGGAAAGAAGACATAAATTAGAGTAAAGGAATAGGGGTGACAATGTCGGACACAATAGACCTACATAATTGAAACCAGACAGGAAAGCAGCAGGTTTAGTCTATGCTAATCCTGTACGTCAAAACCATATCAAACATTTTGACACGATTAGAACCGAGTTGATTTTTAGTTCAATCCAAATAACTCGACAGTGACTTGTCCAACTTGTTCAATTAAATGGATCATGTCCACTTGATTAATGACCGACCGACCTACATTGACCAATATTGCTAAAAGTAGTTGGACTTATCTTTTATTTACTACTGACGGCCATATTATAAGTGATTGTTGATATTAATCGTTATTATGCAATATTACAATTCACAGTATACGTTTAGACTAATCATAGTAAACCTTGAGCATATCGAGCACACCAATTTTATACACAAACATGACCTATTAACAGAAAATTGACAACTCTAAATGTTAAACACAGAAATTTCGGTGCATCCTGCTCGGCACAAGAAGTCCTTGAGCAAGCAAAATTAATGGACTAAAGCATCGTTATTTGGTCTTTTCTGCATACAAGCTGGCCTGATAAGTGCTAACAATCTAATAAAGTAATTCCCAGTCTGAGACAGAAGGAAACCCAATGTCAGCCAGACAATAAGTCCTTCATAAAGGATTGAATCAGCATTAGTAAAAAGAGAAAAAAGGTCTCCTTAACCATGGTCCATACAGTGATTATTGATTCTGCAGCGTCGTAACTGTTACTATCTAATATCTATAAGCTGTTAGTTCCTGCCACAAGGAACATGCTACGTGAGGAATTCATTCCTTTTCCAAATCAGGGGATTGGACAAAAAGAAAATGATGAAGAAGTAATCATCTCGGGGTTGAGGGTCCTCCCAGATGTTGCATGAAACTTATTGCAGCAACATTTTTTTTTTTTGGCACACAGAACTCCACTCTTTGCAGGCCATTATATATTCAGTCCTGCAGAGTAGAGACTGGGTATCCGAGACATTCACTTCAATTGGGGAGAAAAAAGAAAGTTGATTATCCTTTCATAATCCTTTACAATCCCTAACTTTTGTTTTTTTCTGAAATATGAAGCTATGTGTTGTTTGAAAATCCCTTACGGCATTCAACCCCCCTCCTCTTCTTCGGCAGTCAGTGTTGCCTGATATTTTCTTACTTTCAAATAATTGTCTCTTTGACTACGAAAATAGAGAGAAATTGAATGATGGATCCCAGTAAAAATAAGTAAAATGATCTTTCGATCTAATTTAACAAAGTTTATTGTTGATTGACATACCTGTTGACATATTGTTCTTAGACAAAAGATTACTTTTGGAGAATCACAGGTATGTGCATGCAAACACTGAGAAGAGCTCAAACGACACTTTATTATTTAATATATATATAAATGGTTATCAGAACGAAAGCTTAGATATCCATCTCATAAAAGTTCAATAGAAATAGTAATTATGTTATTTTTCTTAATTGCCCTTACTAAGAAGATGGGATGGCCTAGCCCCGCCACTAAGACGAGAGTATTTTACAAAGTCCTTAAGCAATTCACATAAGCTAACTTCAATTGTGGATCATAACATTGTTTGCATGCCTTCATTTAAAATCATGAACACGAAAGAAGGGACCAACTCTCACAAAAAATAAGCATATTCCAGCTATAAAGAGCAAAATTATAATTTTACGCCCAGGCACCTTTACAATAACAATTTATGCCATCCCCAAAAACTCAGGCAAAGTTACATTAGAGGACGACAACTAAGTAAGCACCACCACAGGCACAGCAACCTAAGATTACACTGCTTCAAAAGGCAGCAGGTTATGCCACCAACGCCTGAAGGGAAAATATCTCAACTCCCTCTCTAGAATAGCACCTCTTACCTTGCAGCTGCACCTGACTACAGAAAAGATACATCTGATAGGAGCAAAAACCATCGACTCAATAAGTACTTTAAACTGATCATTTCGCAAGATTTAAAGCTTCAGTGCGGGCCATCTAAGACGACAAACAAGATGATGGAAAGTTGAAACGGCATAACGGGATTGTGACACGAGCATGTAAAATCAGCCAAAGAAAAGAGACAGAGCAGGGTTGAGGAAGAAATACCAAGTCAAGAACATTGATGAGTGCTTTAATCCCATTAACATCCATGGAATAAATATTGTCCTCCACCCATTTCCCCAACACCAGATCCAGCTCCAGAAACCCTCTCTGCCTACTCCTGTACAACAACCTATCTCGACGCAAACCCAAAACCAATCAATCATATAATGTTGTCCAAATCAATTCGCAACATCATCTGAAAAAAATTCATACAACGCAACAGCAAACAAACAAGCACAAAAAAAGAAAAAAAGGACCTGTTGAACAATTGCCTCTTGCTCTCTTCATTGGACAAATCAATGTCCAGGAATCGATTGCCTGCATCGCCGTTACCAGTGCTAGAAAAATGCGAGACCCAGCCATTTTGAGGCCTACGCAAAGCAAGGACAAACAAACAACCCATGAAACAACTTCATTTGGATGACAAATCGAATGAAAAGGGCCAGAGAGAAGAGCGGCGAGAAAACCTGAGAAGGGACTCGGAGTAGCTCGGAGGTGGAGCAGCGATCGAGCTCCGACGGGACGCGGCGGCGTGCCTGAAGATTCTGTGAACGCCCGAGAGCGACCTCCTCACGCTGGCCATTCTCGATCAAAATCGAGCTCTTTGGTTTACAGGATGACGAGACTGAATTGAAAACGAAGCTGATATGGATGCTGGCAGATCAAAGAAGACGGATTTCTTTCGCACCTGAACTCGTCGGCGAAGTGGTGGTGGAGAAGCGGAAATCGTGGCTGCTGGAGAGCGAAAACGCTGCTTGAATTACAACCTCTTTTATAGCGGTGGACGGTGCCACCAGAATTTTTTTTTAAAAAAGTAATTACGAGGAAAAAAAAAGAAGAAAAAGAATTTAAAAATCATAATGATATGTAGGTATTATAAGGGTTTTTTTCAATTTAATTTTTTAAAAATATTTACAAAATTATTTTAAAAAAAATTATTTACCTTAGAAGAGTGCTCGGCGCTAGGCCTTGGTTTGCCTATATATATATATATATTTTCAATTTTTTTAATTATTAGTACTTATAATATTTATTTTGTTTATAATTTTTTTCTTGTGAAGATTATCTTTATAATATAATTAGCAATAATTAATGTAAAATTTATTAATATATATAATTAATAAATAATATTGTAATTATAAAATTAATTAAAAATATTCATAAAATAAAAAAGAGATTTTCGTAATATATAATAATCTTCAACTTACCAATTATAAATAAAATAAATATTATAAGTATCAATAATATAAAAATATGAAATTTTAAAAATATTTTTGTATTTTTTAGAGGGTGGGCCCTTTTTCGTATTTTTTTAAATTTCATATTTTTTAATTATTTATACTTATAATATTTATTTTATTTATTTATAATTGGTAAGTTGATGATTGTTATATATTATGAAAATCTCCTTTCTTTTTCATATATCTTACCAATTTTATTTTATGAATATTTTTAATTAATTAAATAATTATAATATTATTTATTAATTATAGACCTTAATAAATTTTTACATTAATTATTTCTAACTATGTTATAAAGATAAGCTTCACAAGAAAAAATTATAAATAAAATAAATATTATAAGTACTAATAATTTAAAAAATAAAATTAATTTAAGTATTAAAATTATTTATACTTATAATATTTATTTTATTTATTTATAATTGGTAAGTTGATGATTGTTATATATTATGAAATTTTTTTTTCATATATCTTACCAATTTTATTTTATGAATATTTTTAATTAATTAAATAATTACAATATTATTTATTAATTATAGATCTTAATAAATTTTTACATTAATTATTTCTAATTATGTTATAAAGATAAGCTTCACAAGAAAAAATTATAAATAAAATAAACATTATAAGTATAAATAATTAAAAATCTGAAAATTAAAAAAAATACAAAAAAGGCCCACCCTCTCCAAAAAATACGAAAATATTTTTTAAAATTTCATATTTTTTTAATTATTGATAATTATAATATTTATTTTATTTATAATTGGTAAATTGACTATTATTATATATTATGAAAATCTCTTTTTATTTTATGAATATTTTTAATTAATTTTATAATTACAATATTATTTATTAATTTATATATTAATAAATTTTTAATTATTATTGCTAATTATATTATAAAGATAAGATTCCAAGAAAAAATTATAAACAAAATAAATATTATAGTACTAATAATTAAAAAAATTGAAAAAAATATATATGCCTTTCACCCTAATCCACTGTAATATTTTTTAAAAATATTTTTGTAAATATTTTTTAAAAATTAAATTAAAAACCCGTATTATAAAGGGGAAAAAGGGAAATTTTTCATGACGAAGAAAATTTTATTTTTATGACCAGGTAAAATCCTAAATTGGTTCGACAATTTTACGATTTGAAGTCTTTATTTTTTTTTTTGTCAAATTAACTCTTTGTTGACATTTTGTGTAATTTCGCCGCCAACTGTCACAAGTGTTGACAAAAGTGATTGATGCCTGTGTGGACTACTACTTAACTGTCAATGCTCTTCCAAACGTATAATTTGACATATGAAATTTAATTCATTATAGACTATGCAAATTGAAATAAGGAGACATAGAATTAGGGTTCATTAGCCGCTTTGCCAAGTTAGGACACATGGAGTCTTTTCGGCTAAGAGAAGGCATTGTCGAGAGTAATCAGGTTGTTTCCAAGCATGCTTCGCATAATAGTAATCCACATCGAATTTAGGATGCACGTCTATCATATCAAACAACACGTTAACACGAAATGTCAACAATATTTCCGGCGCTGGTGGCATCAATTTGGAGTTCTCAGTAGTATTAGCCGTAAATTAATATGAAAGTGAGAAGGTTTGGTCAAGAAAGAAAGCAATTTCTCTTGTGAGCTTTTGTCTTACAGATTTTGCACAGTGAAAAGTCCAGCGACTGCACCGTCAATCGATGGGTGGGCCTGGACAAAAAGTAAACCCGGCCTGGTCCGAGTCCGTTGACCATCGCCCGAATCCGACGGGCACATATTCGACCCGAAAAATACCTCCGAGCGGAGCTCTTATCCATTTCGGACCATCTTCTCCTCCTCCTCCCCTTCATTTTCTTCTCACGTCAGCGCCAAATCGACAACTCGCTCGCTCTTTCTCTCACTCGCTCACTACTCGTTCACTCGCTCGCTGACTCGCACTGCTTACAGCGCAGGGGAGCCAAAGCAATGGCGTCGCCATTCTCTCACACCCCTCCTGTTCGTTCCATCCTCCAACCCAAGCCGAACCCTCCCCGGGCCCTCCTCGCTCTCCGAGGTACGTTCTGCTGTGTCCTCTTCACGTAACTCGTCACCCGACCGTCGGGACAATTCGTGGAAGGATTTTACGGTGTTTGATTTGCAGATTCATGTCGTGGATGGTCGGACAGCTCCGGGTGCGGCTCGTGCAGCGCCGCCACGGGTTCCCTGCGCTCCGCGGCGAGCTGCGTAAGCATCCGCTGTGGCGCCGCAAAACTTTGTTGCCAGAGGCGCGTGGACGCCAGAGGATTGTTGCAAAGGAGGCGAGTTCGTTTCTGAATTGAAGTCATTGTTGTTGTGGTCATTTGAGATTGGTTAATATGGGGAGATGGGTGTACTCTATTGATTCCTTGTTAAGAGACTGCTGTAGTGGAAGTCTGCTTAAAGTGCGTGATGGAGCCTAGAGACATTCGAACTCACCTTACTTACGGAATTCGATGTCAAGTACTCGACTAGGGATCGTAATCTTGACTGCAGACGGTGTTACTGTTTAATTTTCTCAACTTTGAGCTTGACTCAACTCGGTTGTCGCAAAGAGGAGGTTTTGATGTAAGCTTACGGCATGAGCTCAAGCTAGAGCTTTCAAAGTAAATCATTTTCACTGTTCCCACTACAATATAGGATGTGTATGATACAGAAAAATGTAAATACTCGATTAGGCTCGTCAGATACTTGATTGAAGTATTAACTACCCCAAGCTTTTCTTTATTCTACACCAAAGTCAAGTGGAGCTGATTGTAGCTAGTGAGTCTAGATTTGCTTGATGAACTAGCTGGATTTGTTTGAAGCCCTAAGTTACTTTGCCTACAATCTTCTGAAGTTGCTTTGAGTGAACCACTGTGCTTCTGCTTGAATTTTGTGGTGTTAAATTTCAGATTTGTTCCATTTCAGAGCAGGAGTTGTGAAGTGTGCTACCACTGAAGAAATAGAAGCTGAGAAATCTACGATTGAAAAAGATGTTGTAAGTGGCTGTTGTATAACTATTTTGGAATCTAGTGTCGTGAAAATTAGAAAGAATGGGCATGTTGTTCTGCTTATGCTTAGTGATGCTACATAGAGGGTTTTAATTTACTACGTCGTTTTTCCCTCAGAAACAAAGAATGGAAAAGACTATTGAAACACTTCGCTCAAAATTTAATTCCGTCAGAACAGGGAGGGCGAACCCAGCTATGCTAGACAAAGTTGAGGTATCATCTTTCTGCTTATTCCTTCGGTACCAGCATGTTTCTAAATTTGCATATTGTACCCAAGCAGGCCATTTCTTTCTAACTCCCAAATAAGCCATCTGGTCGGTAGAATTTTCCATATTTTCTGCTAGTAGGACGGCTCTTCTCTCTCTGTATCCTTATGGCCGAGTATATATGTTGATACCTGATGACCTAACTCCATCTAAGAGGCTGCCTGATCTGGTTCCAAGCGTCTCGCATACAAACTTTAATGCCGTTATGCCTACGTCCCTTCTCTCATTTTTCCTTTTTAAAGAATCATGGATGCCTTAGGAGGCTAGAATCCTGTCACCTGAGACCATACCAAATTTTTGGCTGAAGTCATAACCTGATGAACATGTGTTTCTAACTAGAATTTTGTTGCAGAAGTTTTTTTTTGGTAGCGTTTTTGCATATTTCTAAAGTCTGGGCATAGAATTTAATTGCCGATATTCAATAGCTTCTGGGATTAGCGTCCTTATTTGGTCTGCCACTTCCGTTCCTTCTTGCTTCCTTTAGATTGTTTCAACTTAAGAAGACTGATGCCTTCCCTTTTATTCCTTCTTTTGGCATAATCATCACATACTGACTTTTGCATGAGGTTTTTTCTGTGGTTTGGCAATTCCTTCTTTATATTCTTGTGATTGTTATATTCCTGGTATGTGGAGTACAACCTCTGGGGAAGATGACAAAATGAATAGAGTAAATGCTGATTTCTTGTTCGCCCCTAGATACAGGCCCTAAACTATGCTCAGTATTGACTGGGTGGCAAATGGGTCGACATTTGACCCATATTTGATGGTGGTGGGTCAAAATGGGTTGGTTTAAGTCTTAAATGGGTTAAATGGGTTCTTAAACTCTATGTGTAAAATGGGTTCTAATGGGTGTAATGGGTTAAAGAAACTATCTTAGTGAATCATAATAGTTTTGTGAATATTTTTAAAAATTCTATTTTTAATATTTTAATAATTTATTTTTATAGTATTTTTTTTTCTTTTTATTTTATTTTTTTTTTTTTTTGCTTGGTGTCTCCTTTGGTTGCATAGCATTGTTAATAGATTCTTTATTGTCTGTAAATCCCAATATTATTTGAAACTTCAAGAAAATGAAAATTTAAAGGATTTTGGTTATATGAATTATCGTGAATATTGCCCACACTAAGAATGCGGGTAGAGGTGGTGGCGGTGGTAATGGTGGGAGAGCACGGGGTGGCGGGGTGGGGCGCGGGCCGGGGCGGGAAGCAGCGGTGGTGGGGGCGGGGGTGCTTGGGTTATAATAAAAATTATTTTTAAAATAAAAAATTTAATTTTTAGAAAATAAAAATTATTGATTTTTGATATATTTTTTTATAATTAAAGAATAAATATTTCATGTTTATTTAAATATATAGTATTTGTATGGGGTGGTTGGGTTGGGTGGGTGGGTCGGATGGTATTAATTTGCATTGGATGAATATGGGTAACGGGTTTGGGTATTGGGTCGACTTTCCCTTTCTTAGTATTGACACATCTCTGAATTCCTTATGTTGGCTTAACAATTGTAGTTCTCAGGAGCACTGTACTGCTATCTACAGTAACAGCAACATGATATTTTTTCAGGTGGAGTATTTCTAAAGTCAGGGCATAGAATTTACTTGCCGATATTCGATAACTTCTGGGATTAGCATCCTTATTTGGTCTGCCAATTCCGTTCCTTCTTGCTTCCTTTAGATTGTTTCAACTTAAGAAGATTGATGCCTTCCCTTTTATTCCTTCTTTTGGCATAATCATCACATACTGACTTTTGCATGAGATTTTTTCTGTGGTGTGGCAATTCCTTCTTTATATTCTTGTGATTGTTATATTCCTGGTATGTGGAGAACAACTTCTGGGGAAGATGACAAAATGAATAGAGTAAATGCTGATCTCTTGTTCGCCCCTAGATACAGGCCCTAACTTGCTCGTTTTTTCCCTAGATACGGCCCTAAACTATGCTCAGTATTGGCACATCTCTGAATTCCTTATGTTGGCTTAACAATTGTAGTTCTCCAGGAGCACTGTACTGCTATCTACAGTAACAGCAACATGACATTTTTTCAGGTGGAGTACTATGGGAGTCCAGTCAGCTTGAAGAGCATTGCTCAAATCAGTACACCTGAAGCAAGTTCTCTCTTAGTTCAGCCATATGATAAATCCAGGTATGTTTGACACATTGCGGAATTTTGATATCCTCATACCGTATATTTCCGTACATTCTATTACGAAGGTTGGAGCTGATGGTGTCATGTTAAATCCTTGAAGTTGTTTGTTCAATACAGATCAGGGAATAGTAGGAACTCTACAAGTTATTGTTAGATCGTTTGGTCTTCATTTTCTACTGATTG
This sequence comes from Rhodamnia rubescens, assembly GCA_021437795.1. Lineage (NCBI taxonomy): Eukaryota > Viridiplantae > Streptophyta > Magnoliopsida > Myrtales > Myrtaceae > Rhodamnia > Rhodamnia rubescens. Next base: position 8,016,392 of record JAILYA010000003.1, read on the forward strand.
GTGAATTTGTGGCTGTCGTTACTGTTGAATGGCGGGGAATACATTCTTTTTGGAGAATGCATTCTGATTTAAGAGATGTCTTGTTGTTTTGCCCCACTAGTCAAATACTGGCATACATTTTGAATTATAAAATATTCCAGCTTAAAGGCCATAGAGAAAGCCATTGTCAGCTCTGATCTTGGTATGACACCGAATAATGATGGAGAAGTAATCCGCTTATCTCTCCCACAACTCACAACCGAAAGAAGGAAGGTACTCCTTTATAACGTTATACATGCAATGTCACTTCTAACAGCCTGCTAATATATTAATATTGTTACTTGTTCTTACATTACCGTTGCAGGAGTTGTCAAAAGTTGTGGCAAAGCAGGCTGAAGAAGGGAAGGTAGATCTACATATTATATCGATGGCTTATGACAACTAGGAATTTACCTTCTTGAGTAAATAAATCATTTCCATGGAATTGTGGTCTTCATCATCTTTTTTTTTTTTTTTTTGTGGTCAGAGTCTTCATCACCTTGCTATTAAGGCATACAAAACCACTTACCCTGCACAAGAAGCCCGAAGATTAAATCTGCCACAGGCTTTAGCTCCTGCTATGTTACAGGAACTCTTGATAGTGGAACAGATCTTGATGACTACCAGTTTTTAACATCACTGACTTAATTGCTTAACTTGCAACAGCACGGCTTTCATAATCAAGTGTGTCAGCACAATGTACAATTAGCTGATGCTTGTGGAATTGTGCATGTTCAGTTTATATGATGCATTGGAGATCAATATGTGATTGCTGGTTCACGCTATCTTCTATCACCGTTGTTTTCATCTTTGATACTTGATTTTCAGGTGGCATTGAGGAATATAAGAAGAGATGCCTTGAAAGCCTATGAAAAGCTAGAGAAGGTTCTAATTACTGGATTGTCTGCTCTTTCAATACATTTGTTTGTCTCATTTCTTGTTTTCTGAACTTCGCCTCTTTTATGTGTGGTTTCTTCCCATGGTCTACTTGCATGTTCAGTTTCTCATCGCATCCACTTCTGACAGGAGAAAAAACTTTCAGAAGACAATGTGAAAGATTTGTCTAGTGATTTGCAGGTAATTCCTGCATTATGTCATCAAATGATGAGATACTTCTACTCTTGCCTCTCAAATCTTCTTCCAGAGAGAAGCATTTGATTTGTTCTTAGTTGTTTTCTTTTATGATGCTCCAGAGCCTGTAGTACGTAAAATCTACACAATAGATCAATAAGATAAAAGAAAAAAAAAGAGTGATAGATGAAGAGAGGTTTGCATGATAATCCTCCTGTACCAAAATTCTGTAATGCACCAATAACTAGGCCTATCAAACGATTTGATCTACTTGGCTTTTTTCTTGCTTTGCATTTTACGCACGCCTACCATTAAGTAGTGTTTTGTTACTCTGATGAAGTGTCTGTGGATGCATACTTTTGAATTCCATACAACTCGTTAGATGTTCCTATCTTCCTTACATAACGTTTATACTTTGTTCAGAAGCTGACGGATGACTACATGAAGAAAATTGACACTGTCTACAAGCAGAAAGAGAAGGTAAATGATATGTTAAATGACAGTGGTTGTTTCAACCCTTAGTAGCGAACCTGACATTGCTTGTGATAGCATCAAGTCAACATGGGCTAATGGTTCATGCTGTTGAATGCGTAGAAACATCTTGGGCATGGACATCTGTGCATGTTGTGGTTTGCCACATAGAGAAAGTTGTTATTTGTTTTATCACATACCTCTGGCATTCAGTATGCACTTTCAGGACACCTATGGTCTGCATTACAAGCTGGGAAATGCATTCTGCAAATCAATAACTTAGAATTTCAAGGGCTATTCTTGAATTATGAACTTCCGTTGTGATTTTGCTAGGATCAGTTGAAGATATATGGGGATAATCTTTTCTTGATTGTATCTAATTCTAACAGTTAAGTTGCTTTCCCCCCTTTTTCACCATTAAGGACAAACCTTCTGTGGGGTTGGGGGTACTTCAAGTTGCTGAAACTTTTGCTTTGCTGGGTATTATCAATGGCACCCTCTTTTGATCCTCCGACACTTTGGCCTCATGAACTGAGATCCAAAATTGAGCATTAGAACAAATATACCAGTCATTCCTATACGTGAATATCAGCTCCTTCGTAACAAAAAGAAAACAATGAGAAAGAAAAGAATATCATCTCCTTATGATCATTGTGCAGATTCTAGGTGAACTGAATTTGTTAGTTTTTGTTCTAGCATATGCAAATTCTAGGTGAACTGAATTTGGACCCAGCCCTCTATTGTTGACGTCGGTGCATCTACTCCCCGGCTTTTATTTTTCTCTGTTTGTGCTAGACTTTGCTTTTCAATTTTTCTTCTATTTGTAGTTACTGTCATCAGGCGGTCTCTCTTTTGGCCTGGATGTTTTTAGTCTATGCTTGCATGTCTCTGACTCATGGTCTCATCTTTCAGGAGCTGCTGACTGTTTAGGAACTGGCATGCTGGGTAAGTTCTGTCAAGCTTCCTTCCGAGAGGGTATAGAGGTTAGAAATAGTGCAATCGGGGATTCTTGGAATGCTGAATACGCTTATATATGCATGCCAATTCTTTTGGAGTTGACAATGACTATTTGGTCAAATCTGATAGTTTTCTTCGTCCAAGATAATCTTCAGCCTACATAAGATCTTCAACCCGACTAGCATAACTCTCAATATTAACTGCCTCCATGACATTGTGGGATGTAATGATTAGCAAGTTATGAGATATGCTAGTGAGGTGACTCTGGGTTAGGTTGACCTCTCCCATACCCGAACCCTGCCCAAACTCGAGTGCGGTTTTCAACTGGAGTCCTAAATCCATCTCACTCATGAGAACTTGAATCCCGATTATTTTCATATTTTGTTTGACGGGCAATGTATATTCTTAATTCAGAACTAAATGAAACAGCTACTTAAATAATGAGCGTATTTTAAGAAGTAAATGATTTTTGAGTAATATAATTAGTCATGTTCGTGAAGAGGGTGTGGTTGGCAAGTCCGCCGCACGGTAACCTTGAAGCATGATGGATAGGGCAACCGAATTATTTTAATGCTTTGCTTCTAAGGAAAACTTATAAGGATATATTTAGGGTACCAGTACCGCGAAGGACAAACGTAGTAATTGAGCAGATCCTCGGCCCGTGAGCAAACTATAGTTCAGCAACTCGGCAAATTAGCCCAAAGTATCTCAATACGAGACCTCAATGAAATGCGAGCCTCAATAAATGCCCAAAGTGTCATATCATATCTTTTTCTCCTTTCTGCACTTGGCTTGGGTCCTCAGCGAATCTTATGGGAAATTATCTGTTAGGATTGCTGCAAGATGATCTTATAGCTAGCAGGGTAAAATAAGAGACTCTGAACATTATTGAGGGGTTATTGAGTCCGTCTTTTTGTGAGCTTGTAATGCCCGTTTGAGTTCTGTTCCTGAAAATTAGCGAGAGTTATAAACCTATCTGCAAACACACGGGAGAAGTCGTACTTAGAGCGAAGTCATTTGTCTAGGTGAGAGACAAGGTGTGCAAATGACCTTTCATAAACGCTTAGGAGGCGACGTTCGTAGTTTGAGGAGAGGATTTATCGTGTTGTGTATGCAAGGTGTGACAACCACTATTTGAGGGTCGATAGTTAGTTTATAGTGTCAAACGATGGGTCGGGTCAGAAACTGGTTCAATCCATATAATTCGTTTTGACCCATTTTTACTTAATAGAAATCTAGTAATCCATATCCTCTCCAATCCAAATCCGATACGTTAAAACATTTCAATATTAAATTCAATTTATGAAACTTGTTTCTTATAAATTATTTAAAAAACGTGTATTGCTAAAATACCGTGGATAATTTTTATTTATTTTTTACTATTTTTATATATAGATATTTTTTCTTTTCTTCTGTGTCCGGCAAGGGTTGCCGGTGACGACCTCCAACTGGCGACGACCGGCCAGATCCCGGCAAGCTGGAGGCTCGCCCAAGGTTACATACATTTTGGGCTCAAGTTAAATGCGCTGAATATGGATCTGCATCAAACCCATATATTACTCATATAAACTTAAGATTTAATATTTCAACCTATTTTGACCTATTTTTTAAATTTTAAGTGACTCATATTCAATCTGGGCTGAGTTTCTGGCCCATGTTTTTTTTTTTTTGGGTCGAAGACCCGTGTTATCACCTCTAGTTTATGGTGGGGATGCTGTAGGAGGAGTCGGGTTCTGCAGGGGGATAATTTGTGTATAAAATAGGATTACACTACCTGTGCCTTAAAAGATTATTCCGTTAAGATAAGTTTTGAGAGATTTTACAGCAATCATGATGGAGATGTTGTTTGTCGATGATTTTCTACTTTGGGCCTATTTATCGTTTCCAGCCCCTTAGCTATTATTCACCTCTAACAAGTTTAACCTTAAAATTCAAACTTCTAGGTAGAGGGACACCGTACAAATGTAAAGCTCGCTGAAATTCCATATTTAAGAGATGTGAGATACTCTAGCATCGCCTTTCATGTGCGAAACGGATTGAGTTCGGCACACGGAATTTACAAATGCGAAGCCACATGCACAAAATAAACCTAGGGCCGGGCTCGACTCGATGTCGTGTTGAAAAGTTTAACTCAAAAGTTTAAGTAACTTGGCGGAGGAAGGCTCAATTTCGTGTTCTAGTATTGTGAGATTCCTCAACAATTCTCAATGTTAAATGGTTAATTATGAGTCTTCATAAATTTTACAAATAGTTGCTTTGTTGTAGATTATTCACAAGAAAAACTAAGGGAAATTTTTAAATAAGTGCTTTCATTTTCTCAAATAAGAGCATGAAGTGAATTTTATTTCAAATAAGGAATTGAAACGTCTTCATTGTTTCAAAAAAGGGCCTAACCAATAGCATTTTCGCTATTTGATTTTTTTTTTCTTCTTCGATTTTTTCCTTTTTTCCTTTTTTTTGGCCCTTCCTACTTGTCGGTGGCCGACCACCGGCGAGGGCTGGGCAAGGCCGCCCTTGAGGGTGAACAAGCGAGTCCTCACTCAGCAATTGGCCACCTCCAGGTTACCGACGAAAAGGAAGGACAAAGAAGAAAAAAGAAAGAAAAACAAGAAAAAAGGAAAAAAAAAACTCGAAAACTCCAAAAACAAATGTTGAAAATGCCTCATATCCCTTCTTTGAAATAATGAAAGTACTTCGGATCTTATTTGAAATAAAGTTCATTTTATGTCATCATTTGAGAAAATGACAAAGACTTCGGGTCCTCATTTGGACTTTTCTAAAAAAATTAAGAGAGTTTCTCCATTCTTGAGCTTACTTAAATTTTTGAAAGCTTATGATGATTTTTTTAACTCAGTTCAATTTTATTATTACTTATCCATCGGCTTCATTGCGTTAGAATAGCTTCTCTTTGAATTTACCCTTTGAAACCCTAAACTGGTGCATCTATATTACATTTACTTTGGACTGGTGCACTTGTACAACAATTTTCTCAAATTACTTTTTGTGTAACAAAAAATCCCAAATTAGTATACTTGTGCCATGTTTACTTCTATACCAGTTTGAGAATTTTTATGACACAAAGATTAATTTGTGGTAAATGGGACACAAATAAATAAATTTGAGATTTTTGATGGTATTAGCTAATAAATTACTCGTAGAAGTGCTTGCACTTCCATCTTTTAAGCATTTCAATCATCCTTACAGCCGTAGCTTTCTCCTCAAGATTCCCTCTTCTCAGTTGTTAATTTCTAGCGTAAATGAAAAATATCTTTTAGAAAAGTTTACTGAAATTAGTATATAATTTATTCGTACTCCATGTCTTAAAAGTAGTAGTAGGTTGTGCAAAGAATGCCGTGCAATTAGACACGGCCACGGGCCGTAAACCGCTGGTTCCGATTCATGAACCGGCAATTCTAGTTCGTGGCTATGCTTGAACCGGAACCGGAAACCGGAACCAGCCCTTGAAGGGGAGGTTCCGGTTCCGGTTCGAGTTCGGAACCGCCGGTTCGGGGCCGGTTCAAGGGCCGGTTCCGGTTGGGGGGAAAGAGCCACAGCTCTTTCTTGATTCCGGGCCGGTTCCGGTTTGAAATCGCCGATCTCGGTCAATAGGCTGGTTTCGGTTATTCCACGGGCCGGTTCCGGCCCGAATCGGCCCGTGGCCATGTCTACGTGCAATTGATCATACTCGTGCAATAAAACAAAGAAACAAGCGATGAATAGAAGAAGACGGCGAAATGAGATTTACGTGATCCGATATCGAGCGTCGACACTAATTTAACGAGAGAGCTGCAGCAAGAAATCTACTCTAGATAACCGAGATTACAAGTTCAAATCCAAAAAGCTTCCATACCCAAAAGCCTTGAATTACCCTTAAAACGAGGTTTTGGTCCACGGATTGAGCCTTGGGACGACCGGCGAGTGTTCGCTCGCCCCGTGTACCTTGGCGGTCGGCCGCGTGGCACTCTAGAAATGCCTTGGCATACTATGGATGTCCTCGGCGCCTCGTCGATATGTCTCGGGTGCCCGGCCGATGGCCGAGGCACCGGCAACCGGCCATGGGGCCCACGTTGGCTGGGCACTGGCGGAGCCCCCCATTTTTCCATCTTCTACTATCTCGGACGCCTTGCAAAGCTCCTCATCGGGCCTATGCGGATCTCCGGGCTTCCATCCTTACTCGAGTCGTTTGCCGAACTCCAATTATAGTTTGCAGCCAAGTCGCAAGTATTTGATCCGCCGCTCCGTATTGCCCCTCAATATCACCTGCCATTTCAGCTCTAAATCTTTTAATTTGGCCAATATAACCGGTAACTTTTTGAAGCGGAAGGAAATGAAAACATAATGAAAAAGATGAACAGTGGTGAGGAAAAGAAAAGAAAAGAAAAGGAAAGAAAAAATCCAGAAAATTTATGAGGAATTGCAAAACGACGTCGTTTGATTCATTTCTTCCACGTCAGCCGATTTTTAGCCTAGATAGACTGAATGTACTACACTGGAAAATCGTTGAAGGATTTATGACTACATTGGCTAAATTAGAAAATTCAAGAGTGAATTAAAGTTCATACAATGGGTTTAGGACTTTCGGATCAATTTTACTTCGCTCTTCCACCACCCTCCACAGGCCGCTTAGCCGCCAGAGATGTCTACCAAGCTCGTGTTGCACTCAAACCCCCATAGAGGAACAAACTCTGTCCACATTTTCCCTCTCGATGTGCCATCAATGATGCAATGGTGCTGGTCGGCACTGAACGCAGTTCTCTGAAGACAACTCCAGCCAACATTGTTTGATCACGCCGTCTTTTCGACTTCTCCCGTGGTCGCTATGTTCTTGGCCTAAGTCGTTGACGGAGCTATGTTCTTGGTCAAGGCAAAGATTCGAGTTGAGATAATTATTGGGATGTGCCGTAATGAATAATTGTTAATATTCTAATCGACACATAACTCATTGCTTTAAGTTTCTAAATCAAGGCAAGTCTACTTCGATATATTGGTGGCTCATTCTTGAGCTTTATCTTGACGATCTCTGCGATTGAAGTTATCGGATTTCTGCTATGCTCCATCGTTATCAAACCGTTCAGCTTGTTTAGTGTTGAAAATTAAGAGGGCATCAATCGAAACCTCTTAATGTGCATAGTGTCACGAACTTTAAAAAAATTCAAATATTAAATTATCATTTTTGACATAAAAAAAGAACCAACGTACTAATGACAGCGAAGATATTGTTCTAGTTTGATTATGTAATGTGAAAAGTACCGCGAATGACGTGGACGGACTTCGCCAAGAAAAAAAGTGCGTCGTCCCCGCTGGTCTAAGCCAATGCATGCGCCAAAAAAGTTGCCCATTCTCGTCGAATGCTAAATGGTCCACAATCTTATAAGCGGCAGAAGCCCTAAAAAAAAAAAAATCCCAAATTATACCTATCGTGATAAATTTATCATATTTTTTTGACATAATAAATTTCGAATTTGTACTTGTGTGACACATCTACACTCCATCAAAGCTTCGTCGATGAGAACCATTGAAAATCTGCCTACATGGACACTCATGTGGCTTCATTAAAAGAAAAGCCGACGTTGTTTTGGCTGAAAATTCATTTGAAGGAACCTTAACAAAGGGTAAATGTACCACATAATTATAAGTTTGGAGTTTTCTATGTTGCAAAAAAGGTTTAGGGTAAATGTACCATGGCAGACATAGTTTAGGGATTTTGACGGCACCAAAAAAGCTCGGGATAAGTGCATGACAATGGGCTTTGTTTGGATTTTTTGGTGAATTTTTTTCTTTTATTGATCATTAAATGATTTGTCTTTTTTTTTTCTTCTCTCAGCATGTGAGTTCCCTAGACAACGATGCATGCAAGGCTTGTGTTCTAAGTTAATCAAAGTCATTTATTATGAAATTATTTATTTTCTCCCGAGAACTATTATTTAAGTAAGTCTTAGCTTACCAAAAAAATTCTAAATCTATTGCAATTGTGCCTATTCATTCCATCCGGCCAACTTTAGCTGGCTGGTGCTAACATGGCAAATTTCAATAATATTTCAATATTTTTTAAAATTTATATTAATTATATTTTTATAATTTTTTCTTTTCTTTCCTTTTTTTTCTTCTCCTTCTTCCTCCAGCTAGTCATTGACCGACCGGAGACGAGGGCCAAGTGGGGCCAAGCCTCACCAAGTAGCTAGTCATCGATCCCGGGATTGGTTAAGGAAGAAGGAGAAGGCAAAAAAAAGAAAAAGGAAAGACAAATATAGAATTTGCCACGTTAGTGCCGACAAGTCACTACATGAATGGACCGAATTGGCATAAATACAAAAAAAAAATTAGAATTGAATAAAAAAATTAGAACTAAATTGGCACAATTGCAATATGTTTAGATTTTTTTTTTTTTGGTAATTTTCCCCAATCGGAGTTTGCTGATGTTGCTCTTTAATTATTGCATTACCTTCACACCGGCTTCGCTTTTGTTGGCTTATGAGCTTCTCTTAAGACTTAGGATCTGGATTGGATCGTCAAAAGACTTAGGACTAAACTGACCAAATTGAATAGTTTAGGATTGGATTGGCTGTCAATGTCACCTCCATCTTCAAAAAAAAAAAAAAAAACAAGAAGAAGAAGAAGAGAATGATTGATGTTGTTGATTGTTGTTTGTCATGTGTTTCTAGTTTGAATGTGTCGTTTTTGTTTTTTTTGTTTTTCCTTTCTAATGGATGATCCGGTATTTTGAATAGTTAAGTCTTTTCGATTATGATAAAAAGGGGAGAAAGATGTGTTAAATATGCAGACGAATGCAGATGAGAAACTACTAGCATATGTGGATTACAAGCAGCTGACAGATGCAACAGAGAGCAGTTGATATAAGCTTCGAAACTGGGGGAGCACAATGATGCTTCAGCTGACTTCTATTTGCTTTCTATTCTTATAAGCAAAATTAAATCAGCATACACCTTAGATCACTATGTAGAAACATCAATTCAATTCTAATCATACACCGATTCTCTTCTCTCTAGCTTTTACACGTCTATATCGATTTTTCGGAGACCAATATCAATTGCTTGTTCTTACGCTAATCATCTTGAAAATTAATAGCAATTGACATTTTATTTTAAAATATATCAAATCTCTTATTTACTTTAGTTATTATATCAAAGGCGGAAGATTGTTGAGAAAACTTCTAAAGATTTTAATACTGACAGAACCATCTATGATGATGGGCTAAAATTATGTATCGAGTTTGAGCTTGTACACGATACTCGACTCGTGCATGTAGTGTTTATCAACATGCCGAAAGAGAGAAGCACTTCCGCGGAGTATTTAATGAGAAACGGCGCATGTTCTGCGCATAAGGGAAGAATTATCCCACTCTTTTCTTGGCCAATGTTGAATAGGAGGGCGCCCGTGAAGTTTGTCCTGTGGGCACCATTTAATAAGGTCATTTAATGAGCCCTTCTTCTTCTAAAAGGAGAGGGAAGTCTGGAGATGAAAATAGAACTTTCCTTAAGCATAACGTTGGAGCTTTTGGCAGAGGGAGATTTTCTCGTTGTAATTACACCCGAGTGATTTAGCCAATTAAATTCTTGTGAGTAAAATTTATTTGATACTTTGCATGAGATTCCACTAGAAATTATGAGGAGCTAAATAATGTATGCATTATTAGGCGTAGTTGGAGACTAGAAAACATGGAGAGTTTGTTTGAGTACCCGAGTGATTATAATCTCCATTGTATCAGTATCACTTGATTCGTAGTGGAATTCCATGTTGCTCTCTCCGTGAATGTAGGTTCCGATATCCGGACCAACCACGTAAATTCGGTATCTAATTTCATTTCCTTCCTTCCGACTATTTTATCGATTCGCTTGTCTCTATATTCGCAATATGCTGTGTGGTTTGATAGATGTGAGTGTTGATTCTGCTCCGGTGACTATTGACGACTCAACACCATCGATTCGCTTGTCTCTTTAAGGTTGAACAAGTCGCAGAGAATGAGAAGTTAAGGACGACTTAGTGGAAGTCTAATTTACATACGTGCTCGGAAAAAATCAATGAAGTTTGATAGACACAACAATTGTCAACTGGATCCCTAGGCAAAACCAAGAAAAGTTTATAGAAGGTACGACTTATATCAAATTGGAAGATCGCTTCTAGACAAGCGACATAATGAAAGATTGCAATCTTCAATGGCTACATTGATCATTAAATGCGAAGATCGATGACCCTAAAAGGGACCAGTGCAAGCCGATGTACATAGAGACAGGCTACCAGAATTGCAAGAACACCTCACATATTTTGTGATCGATTGATTTGCTTATCGAGAGTTATGCACTGATTGTTAATCGTTTGAGAAGAATATAAGTGCTGTAGTAGCGCGCTTGGTAGTGTGATCTACCAACTCGGGTAGAAGCAACGGTAGCTACATCTGTGACACCTCAAGAGTTACTAGTGAATTCCAACTTTGTTTATGGCCTGTTAGTTTGGAAGAGTGGACATAGGCTTATTCGGAACCGAAACACTAATTCCCCATCATGTAATGACTCAAATGGGGAAACTTTGCCTGTTCAAGAGACATGTAACACTGAAACCAAATCACTTTAGAATTGTAATAATTCAAATTAGGCAATTAAATATCTGAACCGAATATAATTTGAGAAATGACCTAAATTGGACAATCGATTCCAATGGTGTCCCAGGGATCACGGAGACAGAGGCAAGGACACGACGGCAGCCGACTCCGGTGAGGGCTCGGTGTGCTGGATGAATACAGTTGTGGCGGATTTTGTCGAGACTGCAAGGGGGTCGGCGGCGTGATTGGCGATGTTGGAGCTGTTGGAATGGTGTTGAACCTCAAAATCGGTTTGGGCCTAAGCATGCAGGAAGGCCTGTGGAGAGTCGTCGACATGAGTACAATACACCTAGAGCGCGTTGGTGTCCGAGTGTAAGGTTGTGGCCGACGATTGAGTATAGGATAGCGTCGGCCACACAAGGTAATCAGCAAATAACACAGATATACAAGCAGGAGAAACGAGGTCAAAGATTCAACCGCTCGTTGGATAAGGAGAGCAGTTACAGAAACAAGCCCTATAATCTGGGAATAGATTAGTATTTTAGAAGTAACCGCTAACGACAGTCATCCTTTGTAATTGATTATATAGTCGAAGAAGAATCTTTGTAAAGATCCGCGATCAATAACACTTACCAATTTCCCTGCAATTTAGCCTACCAGTTCTTTATTCCTGCTTATCATACTTTATTTACTTTATCTATTTTACTTCTACATAGCCATTATCCATCACTTGTTGTCCGAATCTCCACATAGTCCGATTCAATCTAAAAGCCGAAGGCCACAACCTTGTTGAAAGATCTTTCGCCGCGGAACATTTCCGGTGAAACAAATGGCACCAAAGTTGTAGTGTTAGTTGTTGGAGACAAGTGATGTTTGCGGAGACATCGAGAAACCTGCAAGAAAATTCAATCGCGGCAAAGGAGCGTGCACGCTATTGCTGGTGACAGCATCGGCAGCTGTGGCAAGCCAGGTGGTCGTTGTCGCCGCAGGGAGCTCGGCGTCAATGTACGATGCGGCGGGCGGCCGCTGGATGCTGCTGTAAGGCGTGTGGTGTCGAGCTGAAGCGGCAGTGATGAGCTGGTGCAAGGCGGAGGGGCGTTGGGCTGGGCAGCTTTGTCGGGGCTGTGATGGGGCGTGAGGCAGCGATGCCATGAGGGGAGAACTCATTTCCTCGGCTTGTACTGTGACCTTTTCCTACTGCACGTCGAACCTTTTGTAAGAACTCCTCTCTCTGATTTTTCCAACCTTAATTGGAAAATCTAGGGTTTTTTTTCGAAAGGTATTCAATGATAGGAAACCTCTCTATTATTTCCATATGACCTAAATCTGACAATATAATGCTTAATTACTTCCCAAGTTTGCTCTAATAATTTAATGCTTCCTAATTTGAAAGAAAAATGATTATGTGATAGTGATTAATTCATTGTGAGATTATTAACGTGTTCTTAACTACACAACTAAATAACAAATAATTAAAAAAATTAATATCGGGTTCACCCTTTTCAAGAATTTGTGGTCCACAATATAACTTTGCTCTTACATTCATCTAAATATTGTTATGCTGATAAAGACCAATTCAAAAAAACACATGCGCAAAGCACATGTCGATTTCAACCACTTAAGGAAAATAATGGGCTTGTTCCAATTTTTCATTTCATGGGCTTAGTCAAACTAATTAAATTGAGCTCAGAGCCTATCCCTTTAAGTTAGTCTAACTACGATGCAATATATATGGGCCTAATGCTGTTAAATGTTCCTAATATGTAGGGGTGTTAAAATCGAATTGAAAAATCGAACCACTAAATGAACTATACCGAGTTGAACATTTCATGCATTTCGGTTTGTTCGATTTGTGGTTCGGTAATTGAAAAATATTAATTTTTTTCAGTTTAGTTATGTCGATTCGGTTAACCAAATTGCAATGAAAATCTCTAAAATAACATCTTTTTTATTTTATTTTTTATATTACTTTTTCTTTCTTTCTTTTCTTTTCTTTTTTCCTTTTTTGGGTAAAGGGCCAGTGGAGTCATTAGCCGCCGACCGAGGGCCGGCAGGGGTTGTCGGCCCCCTGGTCAAGGGTCGCAAAGCCCTTGCCGGTGTGGGCATGGCTAGATCTGGCGTCATGAGCCTTTGACGAATTGGATTCAATTTAGGACGAGATTTGATTCGGTTCAAGCTTACACCCCAATGATTCGGTTCAATTTGATTTCCTTGAAAAATTGAACCAAACCAAACTATTGACACATTTATTTTTTTGGTCGAAATTGACACCTTTAGTAACGTGCACAAAAGTGTTAAAAAAAGTCATAAACCTTTTGCATTTGTGCCAATTCAATCATAAATCTTTTATTAGTGCTAATTCAATCCTAAACCTATTGCATTAGTGCCAATTCAATCATAAACCCAATTCAGTTCTAAACTGATGTAGATGAAGAAATAATTGGAAAAGCTTTCTAAAGGATATGCTGAAATTTATAGATTCAAGTGTGTAGAATACATAGGCGGACGTCCTTTATATAGATAGGGCTCCTTTGAGAATTAGAAGTGGAATTAAAGATAACATGAAACGAGATATCAAATCTAATCAAAATTTAAATCAAATATTGCGATTAGATGTATCGCAAAGTTGCCTAAAATCGAAAACCGCCCAAAAACCTATATAAACGACTTGAAAGTACGAAAATACGACGTCGATCACAAAGAAAGAGTGAGTATTGGTCGAGGCCTATTTCCATGCCACCAACCAAATTTGAGCGCAATTCGAGGTCCTCGCCGAATCGGCGGTGGAATCGCCCCTAATTTCTCGGCGATCACGTTTTTGAAGGAAATTGTGCGTGCACTATTCTACATCATAAACGTTTTGCATTTCGTTAATTGAGTCAATTAGGCCAATTTTGACCAAAAATTCTCGACGTGGACGTCCGTTGTCATACGTGGCATGACTTGGTCTGCCGACGTGGATATATTTTTGATATTTTTAATAATTTTTTGGTTTTTTCTTCTTTTTCTTTTCTCAAAATATTTAAAAAATTATCCACGTTAGCGCTAACAGAGCCACGTAGGACAATCGACATCCGCGTCGCCGAATTTCCGGTCAAAATTGGTCGAATTGACTCAATTAACATAGATGTAAAATGTTTAGAATCGAATCGACACCAATAAAAGATTTACGATTAAATTGCAGATAAATGCAAAGCGCCCAAGATCGAATTGATATAAATGCAATATGTCTATGACTTTTTTGACACTTTTTCCTTAATATACACATGCAAGTTAATAATATATTCGGATAGAGCCCGGAGTGACTTTAAATTTTCTATGCAATGAATAACTAAATGGGACAAAATTTAAGTGTGGACACATTTATAGAAAAAAGCAATTGTAATTGAACGCAGGGAGGAAAAGGACGGGAGTGCCCCTGTTGGGCTAAGCTCCCAAAGAAATATGGCATGTAACTGGTATGAAGATACCATTCAGCCAACAGCGGGAATCTGTCGGGAAGCCGTTTCTGTCTTCATCCTTCCCTCTCTCGCTCCTCTTTGTACCTTCCGTCACATCATCAAACAACGACAACACCAGCTCCGACAACAACGTTATCATCACATTAGCATGTGAACTTGCCGGTAAGTCACTACTCCTAGACATGGCCATTTGTTGGGCCCGGAATCGGCCCGTTGACCGGGCCCACGGTTCCAAACCGGAATCGGCGGTTCCGGCCGGTTTCCAACCCGAATTTTTTTTTATAAAAAAGGTAAGAGGCAGGGAAAAAGCGCCAGAACCGGCGGTTCGGCCGAACCGAACCGAACCGGCCGAACCTCGGTTCCACCTTTTTCCCGGACCGGCGAACCTGGAACCGGCCAAGTCTAACTACTCCTCCTCCTCCTCCTCCTCCTCTTCCTCGGAATCCAAGAATAAACAAAATAAAAAATACCATGATTCGAGATCTATCGAACCATAATCTAATATACACAAGAATAGGATTTCGTAACCTTAGGATATCCAAATCAAGGCTATCACAGCTACAACATATCGGCAAACAATACTCACAATAGCAAAACCATAGTCAATATAGTAATATAGACTAGCAATCTACTTGTCTCGATTATTCGAGAAAACAACGAACGAAGGAACGAATGATGACGAACGAACAACGGACTAGGTTAGCCACGGCTAGGGCGCGAACGGCTAGAGCGGTCGCCGCCGAGGCGGCGATGGTGATCGGCTAAGGCGGCGCATGGTCGGCACACGGTGAATGGCGACAACGGCTAAGGCGGTCGGGCGGCCAACGGTCTTAGAGGATTCCACAAGCAAAGTGAGGATGTTCGACGAATAAACTAACTCAAGGGTTTATATAGAGGGAAGCAAGTGAAGTCCAGTCGACTTGTCGGCAGCTTGTAGTGGAGTCGCCTTATAATGAGTCGACTTGCGGTTGCACCGGAACGCGCCACGTGTCAAGCGTGTGTTATGTCCGCACTTGACACGTGTCCGCCACGTGTCCTAAGGCAATGATACGTGGCTGCCATGTGTTCATCTCGTGGTTGCGAACGTAACATGCGGCCCCCGCGTGTCCACGTGGAGCCTTGTCCAAATTCTACCTCCAGTTGTCCCAATTTTTTACATATTTAATTCGATGGGACCTAAATCCAACATATCGTATCCCTAAAAATAATACCGAGTCCACAATAATTCCTTAAAAATATCTTGGAGTCCAAATAAAAATCCCTTATATCTTATTCAATAATTTGAACTCATTAATTACTAATTCACTCATAAGCATGTGAGGATTTTCGGGTCATCACAAATCATCTCGCTATTAGTAAGGAAAACAGAAATATTTTTTGATATAGTAAAAAATTTGAAAGCCTCTTTTTCATAAATACTCTTGCAATAGCTTGTCTATTTTTTTTTGTCTCTTTTATCTCAAAAGCTTGGTGATTCTTTATTTTAATTCCATTAGTCTAAAATATATATCAAGTCTCTTTACAAACTATATTAAAGAATTTTTATTTCTTAATATAGGGGTGATATTTTGATACAGAGCATGTAAAACATTATAGAAATACACTAAAAATATTATCTACGATGGGACATCCTGATCTCTTTTCATAAACACTCTGTAGATGATAGTACTTTATGCAAATCCAAAATAATGAGGTTCCACTAGCATTTAAGAAAATCTTATTTCATGCAACGTTTTGATTTAATTGAATTTCATTTTTGAATTTTCATGTTGGAGGATGTAATTGTGAATTCATTTGGAAAAAATTCACATTTTTTTTTGGTTTTTTGCTTCATCTGATCATCCAAATATATACATACAAAAGAAAACCAGATAAGACTGGATTTGATGGTATTATGCACAACAAAAGTGAAAAATTATAAACACATCATTATGCTAAAAAATTGTCTATGTTGAATAAATTATAGGTTCTACTTGACATTTATTCTTATAGTTGAACAGCAACATACAAAAAAATTATGTCTCTTGGAAAGTTCTCGGGAGAATAACACCAAAAGTGTCAAAGTTATATATGACGTTTACTTTAATGCCAAAAGTTTTCACCGGATCACTTAAGTGCCAAATAAAAAAAAATATCACTTAAGTGCCTCAAGCGAGAGATTCCAGCCAAAATTAATACGTCATATTTATAATTAAATTTTAATAAAATATGGTATTTTTTTAAATTCAATCTACTTGGAATTTTAAAGTTAAAATAGATTAAGATAAATCAAATATAATTTAAAAATGGCCTAAAAACTAAATTATTTTAGAAATACAACTTTTATTTAGAATAAATTTAAAAAAGCTATAAAAAAAGAGCGCTAACAAGTGGAAACTAGGTGGCCGGGGCTATGCTACCATCACCGGCAATGGCCAAAGGCCCCCCCGAGCCCTCGCCTCGCACCGATAGCGGTGGGGCACTATTGCGTGGGCTATGCAAGCCATCGCCACCTGGTTTCCATCGTTATCCCTTTTTTAGCTTATTTTCAAAATTATGTTAAATCAGATTTGTACTAAATTTTTTAATTTTGAGCTTTTTTTAAAGGAATTTTTAGCTTATTTTTTTAAATCTAATTAAGTTGTATGTTTTTTTATTGCCGATTGGACCTTCGGTAAGCCACGTCGGCTTCGGATATTAACAAAAAAATGTCATGTAGTTTTCCAAATAGGTAAGAGTTGGCACTTAAGTGATTGTACTTCAAAAAATTTGGCATTTAAGTGATCCGAGGAAAAAAAAAATTTTGCACTAAAGTTAGCACAGTACATAACTTTTGGCACTCCTGGTGTTCTTTTTCCAAAATTTCTCTTTTCGAAAAAAAATTTAATTTTTATGGAAGTAAAATCCAACAACCTAAAGAACATAGTGCCGTTTAACATACATGGGAATTTTGCCTTATCGATGACTAAATCTTACATAGAAACAGAAAAATTTAATTAAAAAAAACAAGGAAAGTAAATAAATTTGGACTTCAAATTGCAATTGAATGGTTGGAGAAAATTTTATCTTTTTGACAAAAAATGAGTGAATTTAAACAAGGAATTTGAGAGTTTAACAATGTTACGGTGTAACGGTGCAATAGTAAAATATATATAGCAATCATGGCGAGATTAACCTCTAATCTTATATATGGCATTCTACCGTTATACCACTACACTTTCATGCTAACGGGATCCTTTAATCAAATAAGGTAGAAATAAGGACGGCGCTATTTTCACCCCTATTTTAGCTAAACCACTCCTTTTTCCAATCAACAGACCGAAATGTCCTTCTCTCTCTTCCATTTATTGTTTCTTTTTTATCTTCCTAACCAACATAATTGCCTTTATTTCTATTTTCTCTCTTAAATTATCAATTTCACAATAGAAATAACAAATTACACCTGATAAAATATCATCTTATCATGCATCATGTTATCACTTTGCCTAGAAACGGTAGTTATTTTTAATTTACGGCCCAATTTTTTATATTACAAAAATTATATGAAAGGTTAGAAATTTCTAGATATAACGGCTTATGCTTATTTTTTTCATGAAATAGTTTGAGGGAAACTTTATTTCAAAGTTGAAAATTACAAACTCAATCTAATTATCTAGTAGAATTTGACCTTGTGGGTGATTTTTTGAAATAAATTTGTAGGTTTTTAAAGTTTTTTTTTTGGTCGAATAGATTTTTAAAGTTAAACATTGCTCATTTGTGCTTTCTTTTGAGCTTTTCACATTTTAATATAAATTGCAAGATGGGGTTGAAAATTTATTTACATATTTTGCACTTTTAAACTCGCTTAAGATTTTTCAGGGGAAATAATTTTAAGCATATTTTAAAGTTTTTTTTTTTATAACCGAGGTGTCCGGGCTTGCACGCACCTCGACTATTCCTCGGGAGAGACTAGCACAACATCTCACCGCCATGGCCCCCGCTTAAATCACCGGCGCTTACGAGTTTTGATCAAAGTTGAAATTACAAACTCAATCTAATTATCTAGTAGAATTTGCCTTGTGGGTGATTTTTTGAAATAAATTTGTAGGTTTTTAAGTATTTTTTTGGTGATAGATTTTTAAAGTTAAACATTCTTGATTTGTGTTTCTTTGAGTTTTCATTTTAATATAAATTGCAAGATGGTGTTGAATTTATTTCATATTTTGACTTTTAAACTCGCTTAAGATTTTTAAGGAGAAATAATTTTAAGTATTTTAAAGTTTTTTTATAACGGGGTGTGCCTTGACGCCGACTATTCTCGGGAGAGACTAAGACAACATCTCACCGCCATCCCCGCTTAAATCACCTGGCCTTACGAGTTTTGAACCCAGGGACCTCATGAAAAGAACTAAGCGCAAACCATCGCGGCCACCGATGGGTGGGTTACATATTTTAAAGTTTTGATCCACTTGTATCATTAATTACTTTCTTTGGGATTTAAACAATAAGAAGTATCATGTTATTTCCTTTATGCATTTATCCCTTGTTAATATTAAGATATGGTCTAAAAATAAGTACATTGGACATTCGATCATGCTTTTAACAAATTAATTTTCTTTTCAGTTTGTTCATCAAGATCGGATAAATAATGAAATTGACTTTAATTTTCAACTTTGAAACATAGTTTCACTCACGCTAGTAGGAAAAAATGCATTTAATTGTGTGTTTATAGGCTGCCATAAATAAAAATTTCTTGTGAATGAAAATATGGGACCATAAATTACATTTGAACATATTCTCTAGTAAATAAGATAATGAAATATGGTAAATTAATATCTTGATGGGTGTAATGGAGCATTTGTATCGTAAAATTAAGAGTGATGATAGAAATAAAGAAATTTTTGTGGATTAGCATGATAAAAATAGAAACAATAGATTGAAGAGATAGAAAGGAGAGGGTATTTCGGTAAATTAATTAGAAGAAACGAGTGTTTTAGTCAAAATGGGGTGAAAATAACGCCCTTTTTAAAATATGGTCGCTGTAGTAAATAGTAATCGAAGCGGGGAGGAAAAGGACGGGAGTGCCCCTTGGGAAGAGAGGGAGGATGACGATACCATTCAGGCCATAGAGGGAATCTATGGGGAAGCCGTTTCTGTCCTCATCCTCCCGTCTCTGCCCCCATTTAAACCCCTCCCTCGGCCCCTTCATACCTTCCCGTTCCATTCCATCAAAAAAACCACCACAAGCACTCGCCACCAACAGCACCAACCATAACCACAACGTCGCCATCGCATGAACATGTCCTCCCATCGATGCCTCTCTCTCTCCGCTCCCTCTCCTCCGGCAGCATGTCGCTCTCCCTCCGATCTTGCACGATACCGATGGTCCACCGCCAGGCTTGGCCGTCTTCCGGGTGAGTCAGTCATCGGCGTTCTCTCTCTCTTCTTCATCTTCTTCTTCTTCTTCTTGAGTGTGAGGAGTTAAATTGTGTGAAGTTGTCCATGTGTTGAGCCATGCATGCATCTGACGAGCCAACCCTTTTGCTGATCAACATTGGTTTTTCACTTTCCCTTCTGCAAAAGAGAAGGCATCTTTGCCCATCAACTCTCCTCCTAGAGAGAGAGAGAGAGAGAGAGAGAGAGAGAGAGAGAGAGAGAGAGAACCTGTGCATGAGCCAGACGTATTTCTGGGTATATTTGCGAGAGGTTAGATCTTGCGAGAACACTGAGAGTGAGGTTAGGTAATCGTTTCAGACTGCCCCTCTTCGTCTCCGGTTCTTTCCTGCTTTCTGCACATGCCGTCAACTTTTTTCTTTTTTCACACTTCGTGTCAAGCTCCTTCTTTTCTTTCCTCTCCTCCTAGGCTCATGCTTTATTTTTTTCGTTAATTAAACGGTTGTCCTCCACTCTGGCAACTGCTTTTATTTTATTTCTCTAGCAAAAACAGGGTAAGACTTTCATAATATTTTCAGAACCTATATAGTCTGTCCTTGTCGAAACGGGCCTCTGCTTTCCTACCCCTCTTTGTCCATCCTCTTGAACACTCGTGTTTGGCTTATACAGAAGCTGTAAATAAGTACAAACGAAAGACGAAAGTGGACAACACAGCACCACTAGTAAGCACTAATCCATCGAAAGCTAGGGAACATTTGCAGGTGTTTGGCCTCCCGGAGATGACGACAAGCGACTTCGCTTCGATATCCGCCCCAGATGCAGCGCCACATCCAAACCTCTCTCCGAAGGTACCATCATCATCATCATCATCATCATCATCCCCTACCTACGATTATGCTTTTTGACCTAATTAATGAATGATACCGGTGTGTTATGCTATAAAGAAACTGAAAATTTAGATGAAGACATCTGTAAAAAAAAAAAAAAGAAAGCTTAGAGTTTGTGGGACCCTTTTGGGGGATGACGTGGGGCTGTCGTGCGCAGAATATGACGTGCTGCAAAATGGTCTGCCAATTATCAAGTGGCGAGAGATTGTGGAAGATGACTTAGGAGTTGAAGGCGTTAAGGTAAATGCTTTGTTTCATTGTTTCTCTTTGCCATTGTCCACAGCCGCAAAAAACTTTCAGCTCGACTGTACACTTTCTTTGTTTGTTTGGTCGGAAGTTCGACTGTACACTTGGCCGGTCATTTCTGACATAAATATTGAGTGACATCTTTTTCTTAACTTTTACTTGGATATCATGTTATCATGTCGCGTGATGAGTTCCATTTGATCTTTCTTATCACAAAGGTTGCTTATCCATTGAGTGAGATCGAGGATCGTGTTGAAGCAATCAAGTCGATGTTGTGGTCGATGGGCGACGGGGAGATAAGTGTATCGCCCTACGACACGGCTTGGGTTGCTCTCGTAGAGGACATCGGCGGGAGCGGTGAGCCTCAGTTCCCAGAAGCTTTACGGTGGATTGCGGACAATCAGCTTCCGGATGGCTCTTGGGGCGAAGATCTCATCTTCTCCCCCCATGATCGAATCATCAACACCTTGGGTTGTGTCGTAGCTCTAAAGTACTGGAAGATCCATCCTGACAAATGCGAACGAGGTTTGCGTAACCATATTTTGTTCTTGGCAATTCTTTCGCATCTTGAATTGTCACAAATAAATGTTTTTCTTTTTCTCATCTTGGGATACATATTAAGTTTCAATTTTTTATTTTTTTGGGTTATTTCAAAAGGAATGCAATTCTACAAAGACAACATATCTAAACTTGGAGAGGAGAACTCCGAGCACATGCCTATTGGGTTCGAAGTTGCTTTTCCTTCGCTCATCGAGACCGCCCGGAAATTAGAGATCGAGATATGCGACGACTCTCCTGTTTTGCGAGAGATATACGCGAAGAGGAATCTGAAGCTCAGCAAGTAAGGAATTTAACACAAAATATATGGAGCTCAAAATCTTCTACAGATGATAGTTGTGTCTTGCTTTTCTCACACTTCACTGATAATGTATGAAAAAGTGAGGACACTTTATCTGATAAAGAAATCACTATTCCCCACAGAGCACAAAGGCCCATTTTGATCTAGCTTTGGTACATGTTGGGGGTAATGATAGTTTTTTTTTTTGTGTGTGTGATACCCAAAAAAAAAAAAAAGGATACCGAAGGACATAATGCACCAAGTGCCCACAACTCTACTCCATAGCTTGGAGGGAATGGAGGGCTTGAATTGGGAAAAGCTTTTGAAATTGCAGAGCGCAGATGGGTCATTCTTGTTCTCTCCCTCCTCCACTGCATTTGCACTCATGCAAACCAAGGATGCCAATTGCTTGAATTATTTAAGCAGAGCAGTCCAAAGATTCAATGGAGGAGGTAAGCAACTTTTTCTAATTAGTAGGAGTCAAACTTTGTCTTTCCACCCTTTTTCTTTTGTTATTATTTTCTTTGATTCGCCGCCTCTATTTCAATCAGGATACTTAAATAGTGAATCACACATTTATCTAATTATTATCGATAGTTGAGACTTGGTCGGGAGGTGATTATACTAAGGTCATTGATCGATATTAATTAAAAGAGAAGATCAAGTATGCATAACCGTGTGACAGTATAACGGTCATATCTCGATCACAATGTTACGAATGGAAAAAAAAAATATAGAAGTGAATACTGGGCTTGCTTCTGATTTTTTGGCTGACATTTCACCGTTGTCATGTTACACGATTATACTATATACATAATGTTAAAATGTCACTTGATGCACGTGATCTATAGGTAGTGGAAGCACTTGATTAGCACTTTCAAGTTGTAGGATATCATGGAGTTGTCAATTTTTTTTTATGGAGTTGTGAACTTTAAAAAGTGATTTTTTTTTCTTTTTTGTTCCAAACTTTGTTTAGTTCCGAACGTGTATCCGGTTGACTTGTTCGAACATCTGTGGACCGTTGACCGTTTGCAGCGACTTGGAGTCTCTAGGTACTTCAAGGAAGAGATCAAAGAATGCATGAACTACGTTTCCAGGTAAAAAAACTAAACGGACGCGATTTTCTTTTATCCTGTTTGATATATTGTTTCGGTATGCAATCTGCTTAAACGCAGGAGACTCAACTTATTTAGTTGAACTGTAAATTGAAAATTAGAAGGTGTTAAGTATTCTAGACATGGCTGAAGGTAAGAAACAAATGCTGAGTTTAGTTAAAGAGTTCTTGTTACACTTCCAAATAACCATGCTGAGAAAAATCAGGCTTGGTCAAAGCTTGGTCTAGCTTTGGAGCTAAGCATGGAGCCGCGAATTCTCCAGTTAATTATGTCGGATTCAGATAGCTAACTTGCGAAATGAAACCCTGTTCAATCTATATGACGAATATTGGATCAGATATTGGAGTGACAAAGGGATCTGCTGGGCAAGGAATTCTACAATCAGTGATATTGACGACACTGCCATGGGATTCAGGCTCTTGAGACTCCATGGCCATGAAGTATCTGCCGGTACTAGACACCTCCTTCTTGGTTTCTTTCCTTATCTTTCTCGATTTTCTTGATTCGAAACTGGGCGAAAGTAATTATACTTATACTGTATTGGGTGTCGTCAGATGTGTTTCATCGATTTAAGAGAGGGAATGAGTTCTTGAGCTTCGAGAGGCAGTCGACAGAGGCTATCACCGGGATGTTCAATCTCTATAGGGCCTCTCAGTTGATGTTTCCGGGAGAGAAGATCCTCGAGGACGCGAATAGACATGCGGTGGAGTTTTTGAGACGGAAACGAGAAGCCAACAAGCTACTCGATAAGTGGGTCATAGCCAAGGACTTACCCGGCGAGGTATGCCTACTCTTTGGACTTTATTAGGGTATCGCTCTGCCGTGTTAGGTTCGGTTTTCAGGATTCTATCTCCCTTATTTTAGCATGCAATTGCTATCTGTTACATAAATCCGATTCTTGAGATACTGGAAGTACTATTGTAGGGAAAATAAGTAGATGGAATTCTTCTTTTATAGGTCGGGTACGCTCTGGATGTTCCATGGTACGCGAGCTTACCTCGTGTTGAGACGAGATTTTACATAGACCAGTATGGCGGCGAAAGCGACATTTGGATTGGCAAGAGTCTCTACAGGTTCTTCTCTCTTCCTCTCTTTCGTTTAATCTCCTTTTTCGCGGTCCTTTTTAGTTCTAATTTTCGTTCTTCTTTTGAGAAGAAATATACAAAGAACAAGGAATGGTCAAATTCTAATCAACTGCTAAACTTTCAATCTTCCTGTATGTAATGGCAGGATGGGGAACGTGAACAACAATGTCTATCTCGAGCTTGCAAAGCTGGATTACAACCATTGCCAAGCTTTGCACCTCTCGGAATGGGACAATTTTCAGAGGTGATTTCACCGTAATCAAAGGGTGCGAAACATATAGTAATTGAAAATTTGCCAATGCAAATCTGCAATTTTTGCAGGTGGTATTGCGAGAGCAAACTCGTGGACTTTGGGACAAGCGGGAAGACTCTTCTTTACTCTTATTTCACCGCGGCGGCAAGCATTTACGAACCGGAACGGACGAGAGAGCGGCTTGCCTGGGCCAAAACGAGCATGTTGGTGGACGGAATCGCCTCCTACTTTGAGGGCGAGGGGAACTCTCGCGAGCAAAGGAGAGCCTTTGTTCGCAAGTTCCAGCAATTCTCCAAGAAACAGAAGCACATAAACGGGAGGTAAGAGCGCTTGGACTGTTTCTTGTTTCTCTTTTCGGGCTTAGCAGAAGAGTAGCCTTAACGCCGGCAGGAGTGCGTGATTCGTGTTTGCTGAAGCAGATACCATGAGCCAAAGCTAATTCAGAACCAGAATCCATGGCCCAAAGAATAGTTTCTTGTAGGTTTTTCAGATATCAGTTGGGTACATGTACGGTCAACATGATCTCAACTTGCATAGTGAAATTCCTAGGAAGAAGTCAGCAAGTGGACATGGCAGGGTTCGCAGAAAAGTGTGTTTAGGTTGTCGTTTTGTCGTCTTCTCTCCTCTCTCTCTCCGAAGAACAGAGGCCACATTCCTCGTGCTTCTCAAATCCAAAGTAACTTTTTAGCTTTTCGTTCTCTTTTCTTTGGCCTGTTTCATCTGAAAAATACAAGTACAACCTGTAAAGGAAAAAGCAAACAGGAGCTAATAGGTGTCGGATTAGGAGTCTACCTGTTGTCTTTGTTTGGTCAGGAAGGTTTTTTTTTATATTGTTTCTGTTCTGGAGATAGCTTCCCTAAGGGGGAGAAAATCGTTGCAGGAGCTCCGCTCCCAGCAAGGGAGGACAAGGGCTCATTGCAGCTCTGCTTGGAACCCTAGACCAGCTCTCCTTGGAAGTCTTGGTGGCTCGTGGTGAAGACATTGGCCATCCTCTACGTACTGCGGTATGACCTATAATCCACTAAATAAATTAAAACCATGGTTCTTACAATGTAAACCCACATTATGATCTTTCCTTAGAAAAAGAAAAACCATGATCTTTCGCTCTAATTAATATCATTTGCTCAGATTTGGAAGAGCTAGAGTTGACGCGAGGTGGAAGTTTCCGAACGATTATAGTTGAGCGACCATGTTATCGTTTAATTGTAATTTCAAATCTCGATGAGCGAATTTAAAGTCTTCACAACATGCACAAAATGAAATCAATTTCGATTTTTGAAGATATAGAGAACGGTAAGTCATAATTGGTGCGGATATAGTACAAAATCATAGATGAAATGAATTGCCGCAAAATATATTTCCGAAGGCCATATTTGAAGTTAGAACAACCGTTCGTCTTTCGAATCTAATCCACGTAGATGGATCACGAAATGTATGAGTCAATTTATATTCACTGTTTAACCAAAATCCTAATCCCTGTCTTTTTTTTGGGTGGATGTTCATAACAATCATGTAGTGGGAAAAGTGGCTGGTGGGATATGAAGAGGAAGGAGATAAGTACAAAGGAGTGGTTGAACTCCTCGTGCAGATGACCACTCTCGGCTCCCCCGGCGACAGCTCTCTCTCGGACGACCTGTCGTCCCATCCACAGTACCGCCGCCTATGCGATCTCGCCGACACGATCTGCCGTCGCTTGGCTCACCGCCAAACCCAAGAGGTCTGCGAGGAAGAGAGCGTCCAAATGGAAACGGCCATGCAAGAGCTGGTGCAGCTGGTGCTCCAGGATCCGACGCCGGGGCTCGACAGAGGCGTGAAGGATGCCTTCTTTGCGGTCACCCGAAGCTTCTACTACACCGCCCACTGCGATCCCAGGACGATAAACTCCCACATTGCCAAAGTGCTCTTCGAGAGAGTAAACTAGGATTGGGAAACGCAAAATGAACGAGGGATTAGGCATTGGGCATGTATAGCTCCCATGTGCACTTGGTTAGCCACTTAGGGAAAAAAGAAGCAAAACGGAATGGACGAAACAAGGAAAGCCAAAGAAGAGAAAGCAAGCCTGTAGAAAGAAAATGCTTCATATTTCGGAAGCAGAGGGGAAATATAAGTAACTAAATGGGATGATTCTCAATGCTTCATTTGGTACATTCGGAAGTAATACTACGTGCATATAGTTTCATATCTTGTGCCATGGCAAGATGACCTAGTGAAAGCGAGTTGCGTGGAGAATAATTATAATATGAGAAATTTGAGTTGGCCCATTAGCCTCGTAATTTACACCATTTAAGTTTTTTTTCTCTTTTTTGGCACGAAGCCGGTTTAAGCTTTTAAATGACGGTAACTTCGTTACAAAACATATTGTATGAGAAATGTTCTTGTTTCTAAGTTTTTGCACTCATCTATGTTATGCATGAGGTCATGAGAGCAACGTCAATATCTTTTCTTTTTCCAAAAATATAAGAAAAGGGTTTTCGCCCACATGGAAGATTTTGCCTTTGCTATCAAAAGGGGAAAAAAGGAAGAAGAGGAAATGCATGATTAAGTTTTAGATTCGTTTATATGCACTCTAGGTGGAACTGGAAGTATGACATGTTGACAACATAGCCAAAATTGATCAGCGAATGATGGGATTGAGATCTTTCAAATTCTTAAATTTTCAATTTGAACCCTTCATTTCATGGTACATTAATCATGATACGCGTATTAGAGACTTAGTGACGGCCCTTGGAGTGAACATTAGGAAGCAGACAATCCTATCTTGTAAAGTACCAAAAAAAAACTTGCACCTGAGAGTGAGACTAGAATGACAGACAGTGTAGTGTAGTTCAAGTCGCGAGAAAGTCTTGTATTGGGAAAGAAGGTTTGAGAACCTGTATTAGAAGTTCAGCCAATTCTAAAGCCATCTTTTTAGGCAGGAATTTTGAAAGGAAGTCAATGCCAGAAAAGTCAAAGGTATATTCCGCAATGGTTGCAGCATGGCTTAGCCAAGGGCGAAGTTGGATCACTCACTTTTTTTTCCCAAGTGAAGCAAGAAGTCTTAACTTAAGCAAGTACGATTGTCTGCTTCCTAATGTTAGGTCCAAGGGCCGTCGCTACATTTCATTACTATGAATAACGCGCACATACTTAAGCATTCGTAGTTCATGTGTTACCGCCTCAAAGAGATAATTAATTAGTTAATTAAATATCTTGGAGTTAGATGAATTATTTGCATTTTGATTCAATGTGTGATAACATCCACATCTATCATTTTAGAGGATATTACGATACATGGAAGATCGGGGTCTCAATCAAGACTTGGCATGCAATTGTTTGATACCTTCATGATTATGCGCACAAATACAACGAAATAAAAATTAAAAGCAAGGAAGAGAAATCAAGGCACAAGATTTATCCCCGTTCACCCTTAAATTAAGGTTACATTCAGCGGAGAATTCTACCATAATTAGCATCTCACGTCTTTTCTGTTACAACTCTCAATTACAAGAGAAAGAGAATATACTTAACGTTGTTATTTATGAGCCCAAATTATCAACAAAATACGAGTTCAAACCATAAAAGCCCTCCGACTTTTCGGGATGCGGCCCTCGTGCTTTCATGTTGACAAGAGAATGAACCGCACCTGAATCGATACAATCTTGTGACCCCGACTTCATCAAGTTCGAAAAAAGGTAGTGATATCATCCTATTTATGCTTTAAACCAAGAACAGGGTAGCCACAAAACAAAGATGTTTTGTAGATGCGCTTACCACTCACCGCATAAGATCTTATCTGCAAGCAAGATACGGGAACAAGAATGAAGCTTTGGGTTTCGCAGTTCTGGTTTGAGTGGGCGATGTGAGGGAGAAGACAGGAGGAGTTGTTTTTTTCAAGAGAATGGCAGACAGACGGCTCCTGGTCGCACGTGACGGAGTTGGGGTTCCTCTCTGGAGAGTTAAAAAAGTGGAGATTCCCCAAGATCTCACCCTCATCTTTTTGATCATTTGCGATGCTCTCGACTTCTGATGAGCTCGGGATTCTTGTACCTCGTTGAGCCATGATTTCTAGGAAGAATAACCGTGAACGATTTGTAAGATTGGAATGTTAAATAGCATCACCCATCATAACTCGGCATTTAAATGAGTGCAGCACATCCAACATCTGATAATAATCTGTCATATTACTTAAATGTCTAAACTCATCTATCGGACCGCACATTGAAATGAAGTGGTTTAGGCACGCTAATTTTCGACTAGTGCAACTATTTAAACAGAATGGATTGGACAAAATGGGAGCAGCGATTTTGGAATCGAACGGGAATTGGGAATTGCACCACTCTCTTTGGCCACACGCTGGGAAAAGATTGAATTTCCATTCATAACGTGCTTTCGTTGAGATGCGGGAGTGATTAGGGATTAGGGCAATTAACGCAATCCTCATTGACGAATAACTCGTTGGCTTAAATAGACTAATGAGCTCGGACTTGGGCTCTCTTTTGATAATATCTCGGATGGGGGTATCGAGCTTCTACTACACGTGGCAACAAGCGGTACTAGAGCTTCTAACGCGTGTTAAATCAAGCGGCATTTTAGCTTTTGGTTGAATGATGGGCTCCGAATGTTGACCGGCATTTGGTGAAAATATCATATTCGAGTTGGGATACGTTGATGCAGAATGACGTTTGGATTAAGAGGGGGCGTGCTTAAGAGTATAGCTCACGCGTGAGGAAGAGATTGTTGAGATGTGCGTGGATCGTGATTTTTAATTTTTTTCTAAGATGAAAGGCAGGACTAATTGCAAATGTTGACATGCTCAGGAGCTCTCATTTGAGAAGCTTTTAGCCAATGATGGCATTTGATGAAAATGTCATATTCTAGTTGGAATGCATCATAAAGTAAGCAAACGAGAAAATTAAATAGAAAATTACATTTGTAGTGCAACAATAAGCGCATGGTGGTCCAACGTCTTCAATGAAGGAAAAAAAAACACGACATGCCACGAATCCGCGAATCCTAAATATATGAATAAATTTCTAGTCATAACAAATTTGAAAGGATGCGTTGACAAATTATCAAAAAAAATATGATTAAATTAGCTAAATTAAAAAATTTAAAATGGAATTGACATGTATACAACAACTTTATGTTAATTTTGGTCATTTTCCCTTCTAATTCGTATCTCGCTCCGAAAAGACCGCATCATTTTTACTTATTGGTATAGGAAATCTAATCCAAAAAACTTAACTTATAAAGTGGAGAAAGGATCGCATGCACAAAAATAATTACGTCAATTTTGGTAAATCCCAATGATTATGAGACGGTCCTTAATTTACCGTGAGATTTGAAAAAAAAAAATAATTAAAAGTTATTATAAGATCCACTCATTCAAGAATTTATGGCTCACAAAATGTTGTTACTTATTCTGGCAAAGCCCCCGCATAAATTTACCAATCACCCTTAAAAAAAAAGAGGGAACTCATGTGGGAATTCAACGGAGGAACATATTCCAACTGGTGGGTGGGAGAGTCAAGCAGACAGGCAAGGTACAACAAAGTGCAAAAGGGGGGGGGGAGTTCATCATCAAAGTCATTTGCTAAAGAGCCAAAAGGAAGAAAAGAATTCAAGAAGAAGAAGGAAGGAAGAAAGAAGAGTGCAGGAGGGTTTTGGAGGGTAACCCATTGTAGTAAAAAAAGGCTCCTTCTGAAACTCTCGAAGACCAACCGTCCCAGCAAATTTGCTCGTGGGAGCTGCTTGTCTGGCCATTTCTGGGGGAGTGAAGGAAGGGGGGGGAGGGGCACGCGAGATCGTGGATTCATCGTCACCCTTTTGCAGGTGCAAGCGGCGAACATGCAGATGATAGAGATAGATAGAGAGAGAGAGAGAGAGAGAGAGAGAGAGAGAAGAGGGACAGAGACAGCCACGATGCCCGTAAAAAGAGGAGGGAAAGCGATTCTGTGGACTGAAACACTCATCATTCCCAGTCCCACGAGCAAACCACTCACCTCTTTCCTTATCTCCAGCTTGAGTATGGTGATCTCGTGCCATAGTATGTGGCGAGCATGCGCTGAAACTCTCTGTCTCCCCCTCACTCTCTCCAAGACACTGTGGATTGTGGTCTTATTCAACGGCGTCGGCACTTGTCATTGCTCCTTTAAAAGCAAAAATAACAAAACAACCAACATTACCACTAGACTTGCTGCCCCCGAGCGAGCGAACCAGATCTTGAAATTTTGTCGCGTTGTGCTGTCGCGCGGGCTGTCACGTGGCCACCACGCGCCGCTGCGACTCAGCTTCGTGCGCTACCCACCAGAAGCCCTTGCATGCGTGTCGCTGACGTCATCAACTCACCGACGTCGACCCAAGCGGTCCGGTCACCGCCGCATGAACAACCACGTCAACTTGTTGTCGCTGAGCTTGTCATGCCGACAACCACCGCCACAGTGTGGCCTACCCACGTTAGACTCGAATGCGCATTTACCACGTCGGTTTATTGTAGGGTAGCCTGCGATGTCGGAAACTACGTCGGCCTATTAACGGTAACCTATCACGTCAATAGACCAAACCGGTTCACGTGGCCTACTTTACCATTTCTCTACCATATGTTTACCATTTCTGTAGTAACATCTACACTAAGATGCATCCACCTAGTTTTTTTTTTTTTCCGAATGTTTTATCCAATAGTCCATTGGACTAATTTCTTTTGATTTTTCATATGTCTCGGGATTTTAAGTTATCTTCATTGGTTGCACATATCCTCGGGGTTCTAGTCGATAGTAATTGATATTGTAACATTATATACATATATATTGTATTGACACTTCATTATGAAGCCAATACATAGGTATTATGCCATTCTTTTTTGGGGAATGCTTTTTTGACAGATCTTGTCGGAGGCGAGACAATCTTAATCATGGATCCACACATCATTAATTGGGAGATCGTGTGGTCGGAAATAACCGACGATCTTGTCGGTTCCTTCTCTATTCAACATCTTCTTATCTAACCCGATTTTTTTTAAATCGAAGAGCAATATATGGTTGCTCGGCTAGCAAGATATCAAGAAACCATCGCCAAATTCAATCCATCTTTGACAAGGAAGCTGGAAATTTTGTTGAATGAACTCTTACCCTAGTTACAAGATTTATTTTGTGTAGGCCCATTCACCCGCAAATGCTCTGGCCACAACTCTCTCGGCAAATGAAATGGGACGTCGGATTGCTAAGTCCATTGGGCCTTCTAATTTCCAAAATCCGTTTGCAAGCCTCCTCGCGTTGAGTCTCACCCCCACGAACGAGCCGAGTTTCGTTTTGAGTGAGTTCAGTTCACGGTTTTAGATCCTGTTGCTTCTTCATTGCTGAAGCTTGTAGCTTCTTTGCATCTTTGTTGGTGCTCAAGTGGCAAAAATATGTGAACTTATTGTATGTGTTCTTTGCTCGGGTTCTTTTTCCTTTCTTTTAAATTCCTCTTTCGGGTTCTTCCTTGGTTTGACGACGGTGAGGATAATTGCGATGGTGACGGTAAGGGCGGCGACGATGGTGAGGGCGGTGGTGAAGATGAAGGAGAAAGGAAAAAGAAAAAGGAAAAAGGAAAAAAAATCTTGAGAAATGACAAATGTGTTGGCCTGGGTCTAAGTTTGGGATTTTTTGTGTCATAAAACATAAATTTGGGGTAAATAAGTCACACGAGAATGAATTTGAGGTTTTTAGCGTCATAAAAAAAATTGGGGCAAATGTGTCATATTGGATATAGTTTGAAATTTTTAGTGGCTTTTTACCTAATTTTAAAGGAAAATTTCAAATATGGGCTTAAAGTGCTATTATTTTTTAAATAATTAAGTGAACCTTGTTTTGAATAACGGCCCAAGTGACTATGTTGGTCTCAGAAAGGCCTACCTCACTAGCTAGTCAAGGGTATTTTTGTCATATTTTTTATTTTCTTTCCAAAATATTTCCATAAAAAAGACAAACTCAAACGAGGAAAAAAAGAGGCTAAATCTAAAAGAACACCCAAAAAAAAAAAATACAAGCAGGAAAGCAACCCCTTCGCCCGTGGCCACCGCCCCATCGCTAGTGGGGTGTCGGCTTTGGCCGGCGGGGTCGTCATTGCCTCGGCAAAGCCGTGGCCCTCACCTAAGGTCTAGGTGAGCCCCATCCTCGCCGAGGCGCTGAGTTGACGGCGACAGGGTGGCGGTCATAGGCGGGAGGGCCTCTTCCCCTGTATTTTGTGTTTCTTGTTGAAAAACTTTTATTTTTTAAAAAAATTTAAATTTAATTAAACTAAGATTTAGGTTAAAACTGTCTTGGGACGAAAATGCCTTTGATCAATGGGAATATTTAGTTGACCGGCGAAGTCAAATCCTAATTTAAAATAGTCATGGTTATTTTATATATTATTTGAGAAAACGAGGACACTGCATATTATAATTTTCCCTAATTTCAATAGTAAAAGCTGATTACGCCCGTAGCCTCTTGTAATTCTCCTCAGATTCACAAGCCCAATGGGCCAAAAAAAAAAAAAGGAACAAGTTTCGAGCGCTCTTCCATGTCCAGTTAAATATGAATCTCGAGAGGTCACCGCCTGGTATGATTTTGCTTCAACGTCGTGCACTGCCACTGTCCCATCGCTTCTCACAGCCAGTACCCAACCCCGTGTTTAAGCTCCTGCAACCACCCTTCACTTTCTTCTTCATTCTCCGGAAAAGTTCAAGAAAATTCTGGCCTAAACCTCGGGTTGCTTTCGGCATCGAACGAGGCAAATTCTCCTCATTTTGATAAGGAGAATTGGAAGACGCGAAGAAGATGGAGATTGGACTAGTCGGTCTGCCGAGAGCGGCGTGGATTGCTGGGATTTTGCCTTTGTGGGTCGCGTCCTTGCCTTTTCCGAGACTCAGCCGGCTTCACGAGGCCGTGACGGGGCTCGCCAAGATGGGCAAGATCATGCAAGTCCTCTTCGTGTGTGAGTAATTATATCGCTTCATGTTGCTTCCTTGGTGTTTCCTTCTCTCTCTTTTGCCCCTCGGGTGTCTGTTTGGAATGCACGGTTTTAACGGGAGTTCAGTTCGAGTACATGATGTGTGTTCTTGCTTGAGTTGTGCTTGGAAGCTACTTTCAGTCAGACTTGGATTCATTCATTGTAGACGTAGTGTACAGACAAAGCCATGATAAAATAGGGGATAAGTACACTGGAGTATCATAATTTATGTACGGCGTTCACTGAGTCCATAACTTTTAAAAAGTTCACTTAAAGTACAATAACTTTAAAAAATCGTTCATTTGAAGTATCGTGTCGAAGCAAAATCGTTAACTTGAATGCTACATCAAATTTTTCCGGCATGCCACGTTTTCGGTGCCACGTCGGCTTTTCGAGTGCCACGCCGGCTTTACGGCGAGCCACGTCGCCTTTCGGGGTGTCACGTTAGCTTTTCGGTTGCCACGTCGCCTTTTCCGGCATCCACGTTAACATAGCACCTAAGTGAACGATTTTTTAAAATTATGATATTTAAATAAACGTTTTGAAAATTATGGCACTCAGTGAACCCTATACAAAAGTAATGAAACTTCTAGTGTGCTTTTCCCGCAAAAAAGGAAAATGGTTGAAGAGAGGATTTTTTCGTTGAAATAAGCGTAATAGATTTAGGATTTTTAGAACTAAATTAGCAAGAATGCAATAAATTTAATATTTTTTTTGACAATTTTCCTTATATATTCAACCCCTGGTGCTCTGCAGGTTGATTTGTCCGGTGGTTCCGATCTGAGCTTTTTTTTTATTTTTTTATCAAGTCCATGGCTTGTTTCTCCAACTTAGGTCAAAAACTCGAAAGTTTTCCTCTCAACCTCTTTGATGTTTTTGGGATTATGACCCCAATGTCCCCTTGAATGCTCCCCCTTAGGAAAGGTCTGAGCTACCGTCTTCCTATGCTTTTTTAATAGATCCTAAATATCCACTCTTGCGGCGGGCATGACAATACTTCTGCTCTTGAAATCTACTTTTTTGAGTAAACGTTAATTTTTCTACTTACGAAGAAAAGTAATTTTGGCAAATTTACACGTATCGGTCATTGAGAATTAAGCGAGATATCAATAGAGCGCTGTTTGAGGTTTAAAAAAATTCGCAACCGGTTTTACAATCCCAAGGTTCGTCCGTCGGGAAACTAATGGACCAGTGATCGGATGATGAGATATTAATCTCAGTTTCTTCTAGAATCGAGTCATGCAAACACAAGACCGACCCGAACATGATGGTGTTGGTCGTTGTGCGTACACCGCGACGCGGATACCATGCTCATGGTCGAACTTGACGAGGGAATCGCGTCGGGAGTAGGGGCTCAACTCGATTCGGTCCACGGCGGGCTTTATTTTGGACTATACCAAGCACTTTTTTTTTTTGCCTGTTTGGAGGAGGTTGTCATTGCTGCAAACGGGTCAAAGACATAAAGAACGAGGGAATTATCAAAAAAATGATAAACCTAATGCAATAGGGTCAATTCAGCTTATAAGCTTTTTTATCAATTGAGTCTTAAAATTTTTACATTTATGCCAATTTAAGACATTCGATCAACTTTGGCCGCGGTGCCGACGTGACAAAGTTTTTATAAAAAATTTCAATTTTTTATTTTTTCATTTTTTTTTCTTTTCTTTCCTTTTTTCTCCTAGCGTCCAGCCAAATGCGAGGTCAAGGTTGACCGGAAAAAGTTGGTCAGGTGGATTGAATTGGTATAAATGCAAAAAGTTTATAATTCGATTGGCAAAAAAAAAAAAAAATAAGCAAAACTAAATTGGCATAATTACAATACGTTTAGGGCTTTTTTGGTAATTATTTTTTGAAACATCACTTCTAAATTTTTTTTCAATACATTCCTTTTCATGAAGGGAGAGTGCAAAAAAGTAAGTTTGTTTTGTGCTGGTAAAAAAGAAAAAGGGAATAATACATAGTAGGCATTTTTTTCCCTTAAGAGTGAAGTTTTTTTAATTCATCTATTGTGCGTGAATATATCGTTTGTGATTTTACGTAACAAATATTGGAGCAATCCTAATGCCGATGCTGCGAACTAAGCCCACGAGAGGCAAATCCGCCGGGCCAAAGCCGGATAAGCCGAACACGCTCACGCATGTTCCCACAAAATTACATATGGTAAAATCGATTTCAAACTTTACTAAAATCCTATCATCGTTTCCGGGGATGCTAATTGCTTGAGTAACTCAAATGAATGAAATAAGAAAGCTAAAGAATGCAAACGAGCGATAGAAAACTTTGAAGTACGGAGCATCTTGAGAAATATTTCGCAACTTATAATTTACTTTTCCCCTTATAGAGTCAACGCGGAGAGAATCTAGTCAATGAAATAATTAATGAAATATTATTTACTGCCTGTCCCGCTCATGAGCCATACATAAGATGTCCTTTCCTATGGGATTACTATTTGACAATTATTTTTTGTCACTTTCTTTATAGGATAATAATTACTTATGGATTAGCTCGAAATAATTAAGTAATAAAAAATATTTTTATTATTGATAATATTTATATTTCAATACTTTAGTGAATAATAAAATATTATTTTATTTATTTATTTATTTATAAAGTGATTTTTTTTAAGAAAATATTTGTTGGGGATGAAATTTTTCATTAAATTTTTCTTGAACTGAAATTAGGTAAAAGTGAAATCAAAAAGTTTTCTCTTGGGACTCAGTTGGGAGAGCCTCATACGTACATATAAACGCAAGCGCAACACGTCCCGCCTCCGTTCTCTTTCGGCTAAAATCCAAAATCACATTATTCCCCAGACACGGGAAGTAAATCCGCTAAAATCACCCGTCCACACCGCCTTCTCCCGCTCACCCGCGCCATCATTGGCCCACGTGTCGATCCAGCCTCTCGTCCGTACTCTCCCCCAATCAAATCAATCTCCCTGAAAAACCCCCACGAAAACTCTCGCTCCATTTCACACACACATATCCTCCACTCCACCCACTATGGATACCCTGCTCTTCCACAGCGCCACCGCACCGTCGCCATCATCCATGGCCAACAAGCGACCCTGCCCGTCGTCGTCGTCGTCGCCGCCGCCCCCTCCGCCGGCGTCGTCCTCGTCTTCGTCCTTCAGCCAAATCGACCACCTGTTCGACGTCTTCCTCTCTCTCGCCGACTCCTCCTCCCGCCTTCACTCCATCGACCTCTCCTTCGACAGGCTCCTCGACTCGACAGCATCCGATCGGGACCAGGCCCTGCTCATCGACCGGGCTCTGCGACTGGGCTCCGCCATCACCGAGGCCGCCAGGCGCTCCGCGAGGAAGCGCGCCACCAAGCACAATTCCGTCGCCTGGGCTCTCCCTCCAGATCTCACCATTAAGGTTTCGTCTCTTACCATCTTTGGCTCGTTCCGGAGGTTTCTAGGTTTGTGAATTGCAATGTCTTGGTTTGTGATTTTTTGCGCTGCGGAGTGGTGGCGAAGGCATTTGCGGTGTAATCGTTTGACTTCGTTTCATTTGCGTGTGGATGGATCTCTTGGGTGGATCAGTTAACGAATGGAGTTCGATTTCAGTTTTTGTCTGCGAGCTCAAGGAATTGTATGTTGCCTCAGTGATGATACAATTATCTACTCACGTCCTAGCTATCTGGTTGTTGTAAATGTTGCTGGCTGATTCTGATTGTGCCTGTAAAAGGCCTTTATCGGACCATATGTACTCAACCGGATCACTTCGATTGATAGTAGAATCAAATATATATTTCTTCTTCGATTATCGATAAATATGATGTCTTTTGGCTTTTCACGCTGTTGGCCTTTGTTGAAATGGTTTTGCAATATTTCCTTCCTCGGGTACTTATGTGTTTTTATTTACGAGGGAATTCAGGTTTTCTCCATGCTTGATTCGCAAAGCCTATGCTACGCTGCAGCAACTTGTTCGCTGTTTAACAAGTGCGCCATGGATCCTTTATGCTATACCAATATTGACTTGACAACAGTTGTACCGAAGGTTAATAATGCTGTTGTGTCTACAATGATTCAAAGAGCTGGAAGATCCCTTCAGTAAGGAATCATATTGAAAATCTTTCATTTCATGTCTTTTGCCATTGTTTCCTCTGCATCAATAACTGACCTGCTACGGATGAACTTGCAATGAATAGGCTTTGTCGTGCGGTTGTACACGACCCGGTTGTATTGGTTGAACTGCATTTGGTTCTCTAAAGATGCTTTGTGATGTAATTAAATGTGCCTGAGGGTGAGAGATAAGTCGTGTCTACACATGCTACTTCTCTTCTTTTGCATCACACTTTATAAGGGGACGTCTCCCCTTCTGCTCTTCTAGACCATATGAAACTAAAGCAGTGAGAAACTGGAGGCCTTTTTTGACCCACTGTATTCTGTGCCACTTAATTTGATTGATCTGACAAAATGCCGTTGCCTTTATTTCCCTTTGGGTTTTATTTGCGGTGTGTATGATAGATTTCTCTCGATTGTTTTTGTGGTGTGATTTTTATATTTATTTGTGAACTCTTCGTGTGCTCTGCAGGAAATCTTGTCTAATGTTTTAAATGAAGGTACTCTTTTTTGCATAACGGGATTATTTATTCTCCATCTAAATTTGCTTTATTTTTCCTTTAAATCTTTGAGGTCATTGAAGCTTGGTATAGTCCCAGGCCCAACCATGTCACCTGGATCTTCTCAACCATTGGTCTATACAATAAGGAGTTCCGTTGATGTCTCCAACTTTTCATGGAATGATAAGAAGACCAGACAAGGGAAAGAGTCGCCCATCTTGACCAGGACATGCTTAAGCCCTTTAAGTGCTGCTGGGTATGTTGTATACTATGATTTCTTTGAATTTGTGCTGCTCACTCTGCAATTTCCTCCTAATTTTTGCCTTTAATGTTTCCTCAAGGATATTGTTGAGGAGATTGCACTTGTACAATATTGAAAGAATGGATAGTGCATCACTTTGTATGGCTTTATCAGTATGCCCGTCTCTAATTGATCTGGAAATCGTTGGCCTGTAAGTTCTTTTTCATTTAATGTTTCATTTCCAGAAGTTGTTCTGGATGATGCTAACAAAAACATCCTCTTTTTTGGACCTGTCTTTTTACATTTACATATCGACCGGCATATCATGTTTTCTTTCTTCTTTTTTATTTCTTAGTCGAACAAAAATTGCTAGCATGCAAGACAAGCTATTCCTTCTATAGCCCCACCCAAGTTTGTTCATGACAACCTTGTATAATTATTCTCAGTTACTTATTAGGTAAGCATTCTTGTAACCCATTATCATGTGTTCTAACATTGCATTCTTCAAATTACAGACATGTTGAATTGAGACAATTCTTGACTTCCGTGGGCTTAAATTGTCACTTGATAGAGCGTTTGTTCTTTGAATCTTCAAAAACAGGTGAGAGTTCTTTGACGCTAACAAAATTCTCACGTCGTGCTTTTTCTGATATGGTCGTTACTTTTCTCTTTCCATTAGGTAGAGATGACAGTTTGAAATCACCAACTTGTGTTGATCTAGTCAACAATTGTCCTCATTTGACTTCATTGTCGCTAAGAGGGTTTAAGCTCCACGATTGCAAAGTTAGAACACTTGTTAAGGTACATATTTTTGCCTTGCTTAGTCTGAAGCTAAATTTACCTCTTTGCAATTTGTTAGGCTACTTTGTTGGATTTTTGTAGTCGAAGCAGTAAATTCCCTCCCCCTATTGGGTCAGTCTTATTTCTGCTCTAATTATATGGCCATGAACTCTATTTACTGCTAGGCTGCATTTGATCCGGGTTTACATCCAGATGGGAGATATTGTCATCTTATTAGGTGTTTGGGGACATCCTCTGAACCAGATGCATCTGGATATGTCCAGTTATAATGCCTGAAAAGAAATCTGGGAAAGGGGTGGGATAGACGCGGATTGCAATTAATAAAAAATAAGAAAAGAACTGAACAAGAAGAAACCAACGAGCTATTGCTTGCTTTCAAGTGGCACTCCCTAACTGACATGTCTCAATCTCCGCGGTTTGCCACCACCCCTGCAATTCCTCAACCTCTTTCTCTGGCTTCCTTCGCCCTCAATTCCTCTTATTTTCATAGCACTGGACTACCGTGACAAAATGCTGGTGGTCACTGTCATCAATCACGGCCATGGTGGTGGCAGCCGCCACAATGCCTAGATCTAGGGTTTTTCCTTTTCAGGTTTTAATTGAATTTGATTTTCTAATTTTCAGTTTTTTTTTTATGTAATTGGGTTTTTAGTTTTTATTTCAATCTATCTTAAAGTGTACATATTGCGTTTGTTTGTCTTAGGGAGGGGGGAAAACATTGTGGAGGGCAATTCTTGTTTTGCCGTTTAATCCTGTCTTTGTTTTTTATATTATTATAGCTTGTTATTTTTTTGTTTTTTTTATAGTTTTGGTTTTTTTTGGTACTATTTTTAAGGTGTGTTGATGTTGATGTTGTGTGTTTTAAAGTTACCAAACATGATAGGGTTTGATATGTCTACATTTACCATCAAGGGGATTTTTTTACAATTCTGGTCCTGACGACCAAATGCAGTGTATGGAACAAGATTTTCCTTAATTGAAGGCATGTGTATAGTTGATGGTTGTTGTATTATGTGATCATTGGTGATTGGAGGCCAGCGTTTTGATAGAAATTTACTTTGGTTATTCCTAGAAAAAACCAAAGAGCCGCACTTTTTACTGGTAAGATAAGCATTTGAAGGACACCGATGACTCACTATAAGCCACTTTTGGCTCTTAAAAGCTATCTGGGAGTGACTGCAGAGAATTTCTATCAGCAGCTCTTTTATACCATATTCTCTTCATCTAAGTTTGCCTCTATGAGTCATAGGTGGTGGGATGGTATAAATCTCTTCACTTGGGATTGGTTGGATGTTTGAGTTTAATAGTCCCTTCTAAGGAGATATTAGGCCTAGTAAGATGATTCTGAATGAGTCATGTCTGTCATTTACGAAAAGCACTCTTCTTGGTATCTCTCGCAGGGATTTGAAAGCTACGATATGTTGACTTTTCAACATCCTACTCAATCACTGGAAATTTTCTGAGGTCAGCTAATTTCCCCCTCCCTGAACAGCACTTCATAAGGTTAATTTTCTGTGTTATGGATCGACGTCCTGTGGATTTTCCTCAAATAGATATGTTGTTTTCAAATTTTAGAAATCTTGGCAGCACTTCAACCGGAACATTACTGGAAGTCCTGATTTTACGGGACTGTATGCATCTCAAAGAGGTGAGAAAAAGAGTAGCCCCATTACGTCACCTCTCTCTCCACTGGCCACCTTTTCTAATACAAGATTATCTGCAGACGGAGGTTGCTCGGTTTTTTACCACCATTCTTGCTGGAGATTTCAAGTGTCTAAGACATGTTGTGGGTACCGTGGACCTTCTATTTGTCTTATCATTATTTTGTGATCCTGCAATAGAGCCTGAAATTATTCCTGCTGCAGGACATATCTAATAAGGAAGGATTAGCTTCTGAAGGTGACTGGTATAACAGAAGTTACTCCTCAAGGTATGCCTCAAATTACTTTGATTCATCATGTTGGAATGGCTGCAAGTTTCCTACTCTAACATTACAATGTTGGTACTTTTCTTGTCCAGTGTCATCCCATTCAAACAGGTAGTGGAAGAAAGGCCAGATATTTGTTTGCTAGCAGATTTTCCATCAGAGGGGGAAGGTTTGTCAGAAAATGTTCTTTTCCATGTAGTTATCAATTTAGGATTTTGCTATATGACCGTTGTGCTTGATACCTACCTTCAGATTTAAATTATTGCATGCTTTCTTTGGAATGTGAATCTCAATCTCCTCTTTGCCCAATGGATTTATGTTGTTTTTGCAGTTTTAGCGAGATGGAACAAATTATTGATAGTGACCTCAATAGTGAGATTGGCCTGCCATTGCATCATAATGGTCATGCATCAGATAGTTCTGTCTTTATAAGTTCATCTGAAAGCAGCTACAATAGCGATCAAGGCAGTGGTAACGAGGATAGCCGTGATTCCAGCTACGTAATCTACGAGGAAAGTTCAGATGAGCTGGACTACTTTCCAATCTAGGAAGTGCCTTAAGCAAAGGAAAGTTTGGAGATTGTGCCTCAAAACGGAATGGTGCGTGCTCCACTGTCATTTATATCTCCTAGTACCTAGACTCTGAATTTTTTGCTTCATTTAAACTCAGGTTCTGTTTGCTATGATGTTCTTTCTTTCCCAATCAAAATTTAACTGCTTGCAATGTACAGTAAATTCCTATTTATTTTTTCCTTATATCTACTTTCAGGCTCCGTTTGTTTCCTGGAAAATGAATTGAAAAATATTTTCCTAAAAATGATTGCTTGTTTTACTTATGAACTGAATTAACAAAAAAAAAATGGAGCCTTAGAAGGGCCCATGCTTCGTTTTCTTTTCTTAGTAATTTGGACCCATAGATTCTCTTATTCCTGCCCCTTGATCCGAACCTCTAGGCTTTTGCCTAGTGGTAGGGCGCATTTATTCTGATAGAGGGGTTACTTATAAACTATGGGAAGAAAAGTGTGAGTTTCCGCTGAAGCGAATTTTGATATGTCGTGCCCAAAGGTTTGCCTAAAGCTAGTGGCTAAGAGACCCCGTCTGATAAATTCAATGCACTTTACAGTATGTAAGGAATGTCTCATGGTTATTCTGCGTTACTGTTATAGTATGGTTATTCTGCTGTGCTGTTAGAAAAGGCGTTAGTGTGGGATTTGCAACAGTGGCAGTTCTTTTACGATCGTTTTGCAGAATCTAACTGATGCAGTATTTCCCCTTTGTTCTCTTCCTTTTGTCAGTTCTGCAACAAGCTCTTTATCTAGCTATCCAAATCAATGGCACCGTCCTAGTCAAGTTTTAACCGCCAAGGGCTGTGGATTTGAAGGAACGCCGAAAACCCCAGGTTCGTGTATACCTGTTGCCTGAACTCCGAGAGTTTCTGCATGGATAAATGCCTAAAGGCCAGAACATAATTAGCAACATCTTCCCTTGTCCCTCTTTCTCCTGTGCAAAATTGTCATCCACTTTTATCGGATGGATGACTTATGACTGATGCTTTACTTTTTTCCTTCTCTAATTTTTTTTTCTTGTTCATGGTGCTTATAATTTTTGCTATTTCAGTTCTGTAACGGTTGTGGATAATCTAGGTGTTGTCAACCGTCTTATAATTGCAATTCGACCACTCTATTCAATGGTTAGTTTGCCTCTTGAGATATGGAGCAGCTGTGAAGTCAATGTCCACTTTGCTCTAACAAATTTAACTATTTCCTCTAGGATATGATTCTGAAGTCACCCCGGAAACTTCAGTAAGGCTTGTTTGTGGCAATCGTTTTTTTTTTTTTTCAATTTCGTCACTAACGCTTCAATTCTTGAAGTATCGAAAAGCTTGGGACACAATCTTTATGAAAATGACTATCGTGTGAAAAAGTTTCCCGACACCATTTAGATAGAACAGCCCATGGTTAGGAGATGTGATATAATAAGATTCGACCGTCGGATTTGAGAAAAGTAGATTTCATTGGAAAGCTCTCGATAAGCACTATCTAGAATAGGTTGTAGCGTACAATTGGATTGTTGTCTTTTTTCTTCACATTTCTGAGTAGCAATGGATACTAATCGTTCTTGATGCACATCTGTGCATCTCTTCGTAAATTCACTCTACCACTTAGTTCTCCTTTGCAAGCGTCGATGCGAGGTCCTCCATGAATTAGTCTTGCCATCCACCACCCCATTTGCGTCAACCCCATGTATCGAGGACTCCCCTTTACTCTCCGTCTCGTAGCTTAATGGATGACGGTGGATAGTGAGCTCTTGTCACGCAGGTGGCCCCGCCCGCATGGGATGCCGTCCGTCGCTTACTTTCAAATGCTGTTTCATGTCCTGAGTGCTCATTTTCTTGACTTTCAAATGGGATCATCGTCTTTAAGTATAGATTTGCCCGAAAACTTATTTCCAAACACCTTGTGCACCATCTGCCCGGAAGTAAGATCGGATAGTGCTTGCTTTCAGATGGCGTGATCGTCTCCTGTTACTGATCTACCTGAAAGCTAATACGATGGTACTAGCTTTTGAACGTGCTATCACTTACATGTATCGTCTGATTGGAATTTAATTTGAACGCCTTCAAATGGTGCTTTTGCATCTTGGGTTCGTCCACTCGAAAGCTAATTTGATGGCACTTCCTTTTGCAAAGTTTCCTGGCATCCATCTGATATTTGTCTACTCTATCTACTTGAGTTTGAAGATATAACAAACTTTATGGAGATTACAGAGTTCGAGAAATCACTTGGATACTTGTATCTTATACGTGATTAGTTTCGATTTTAGATTATGTTATTTGAATACGTTTGCTGAACTCTTCACAGAATTCTCGAGTCCAATTAATAGGTCACATTTTGCAGTTAAACAAATGAGTTAACTCTCTTCTCTCTTCATGTACCTTACTGTGAGAATATTCTTTAAGGAAAAGTATCAAAAAAGTCTTGTACCTATTGTTTTGTTACTAATTCAGTCATGAATCTTTTAATTGGGCCAATTTAGTCTTAATTTTTTTTGCATTCATCCGTTCCAATTCATCCGGCCAATTTAGGCGAAAATCACCGACATGGACTTCAACTGTCCTTCATGGCACGATTGATCTTGATGTGGACATGTTTAGAATTTTCTGAATTTTTCTTTTTTTCCTCTCTCTATTCCTTTAGCCGGTAGCTGGCCATTGTCCATAGGCCATGGTTGGCCAGGGTTGACCTCACTTGCTCGAGGCCAACTCTCGCACTAGCAAAAAGAAAAGGGAGAGGGAAAATATTCAAAATGAATATTGAAAAATTATAAGAAAATATTTCATATCGGCGTCTTAAATACCATGTAGGACGATTGGCATTTATGTCGGTGATTTCTAGCATAATTTGTCCGAATGAATTGAATTGGTATCAATTTAAAAGGTTTTAGGATTAAATTGGCCCAATTGAAAGGTTTGAAACCGAATTGATACCAATGCAATATGTTTAGAATTTTTTGGTAGTTTTTGCTTTTTCTTTATGGCATGTAAAAAGGGTTCGGCTACTTTTACTCTTTTCGACATTAAAACCCTTGTTTTAATGAACGGTCGGAAAATTCCCTTCAAAAACTCTATTTGGTCAAAACATGTTTGCTTGCCTTCCGTAAAAATCAAGAAACACTCCGATGAAGCGCC
Organism: Rhodamnia rubescens; assembly: GCA_021437795.1. Taxonomy (NCBI): domain Eukaryota; kingdom Viridiplantae; phylum Streptophyta; class Magnoliopsida; order Myrtales; family Myrtaceae; genus Rhodamnia; species Rhodamnia rubescens. The sequence continues at coordinate 8,060,877 of JAILYA010000003.1, forward strand.
GAGGATGAATTTGTAACACCTAAGATCGACAATCTGTTTCGAGCAATAACGCAAGATAACACAGGTGGGAAGTCTGGTCTTTTAGCTTATTAATCTTGCTTTTAATTAAATCGTCAAACACAAAGTGTCATTCATTGTGATTTGGAAGATCGAATCATGCATAAAGACTCGATCAATGAAAGAGATGGTGGCAAGAAACCTACGAGAGGGGATGAATTCAAGAGAAAACTATTCATAATGAGAAGAGGAAACTGAGAAGATAAAAGGTGAGAGAGAAATTAGGACGTTCTAGTCAATTCGTTTAAAAATATGTCTTTTGCCAAAATAGATGTGCAAATAGCAGTTCCTAATGAAAAATATCCAATTAATTTCAATTGAAAGATATAGTAATCTTAACTCCCATTAGTCATTTCTCGTTGTTAACCAGAGTAATTCATGTGATAATATTCACTTTTTGTTTACTAATGGACTTGATGTATTTATTAGGTGAGCGAAATGATTAAGAGTGTATATTACGTAGATTTAGTCTAATCATAGATCATAATCACATGTTAAGAAGTGGTGGTGGTCGCATCGTGGCTCATTGAAAAACACTAGTTGTCACACAGTTTATACGTGATTGACTATGCCTACCACCTCACTCATAGACTATGTTTATGTAAGATTTCCTCACGACATGAAACTCATTGAGGGGCGCCTCTGGTAGGAATTTTAACTTAAAAGCACGTTTTGATCCCTCGCCAAAATAAAAAGATCTCTAGTGAATTATTGTAGCATTATAGATTATGAAACATCACTTCTTGGATGACATTAAGGAATTGAGGTACTATGTGTTTGGTACAAGTCGTATTTCAAATGTTAAGTGGCAGTCAAAAAGTTAAAAGAGAGAAGAGAGAGAGACGTAGACTGGTGAATGGTGATAACCTTGTTTCTTCAGGCCACATTTACCCTAATCTCTGATGAGAGGAAATCCTCTGACCACGCCACTTATTGGTGAGTTGCATATTGGACACGGTCACTTTCATAGGCCGTGATTTTATCGAATCGTGTCTTGATCGTTTGCTGTTTTAAAAGCTTAAATTATAAAATTTAATATTTGTATATTTTATCATTCTCTCGGGTTTAGTTTATTTTTTTATCCAATATGAAGTGTGAAAATATTTAATTGAAGAGATAAAGAGGGGACTGAAAAAATTTGAATTCGGAATCACCTACTCTAATATCATGTGAGATTTTATGGATCATCGCTAACCTGTTCTAAAAGTTTAAAATAAAAAATGAAACTCGCTTGATATTTACATATTATAACATTAGATGAAGACATGATTTAATATTTAATCATTTTATCCCTCCTCATCACGTTCTTCAACAATTTCTTTGTCCCACATACCCCTTAAATTCTAGGAATTCGACACTTCCCCAACTGTTGCTCACTATCGGATGGTAAAATGTATATTGTGATATCTTACGTTCGGATTTGGCGCACAATCACAACGAAGAAAAATGTAGTGAGAAAGAGAAATCAATACACAAGGTTTTTATTCGGTTCACCCTTGAATTAAGCTACGACCAAAGATAGTATTTTACTTTAATTAGCATCCCGCACATCTCGTTACATCATTTAATTACAAGTGAAAAAAAAGTATATATAACGGTAAAAATTCATAAGTCCAAATCCAAACTACTAATGAAAAAATATGGGTTTAAATTATAAAAACCCTATGGTATTGGTGGCCATGGGCTGGTTGGGCCGGAACTAACTCATTGACCAACCGTACCCAAACCGGCCCATACGGGCCGATTACGGTTCCTAAAAATCTGGAACCGGCTCATAGACGTTGGGCTTAAGGCCCAAAGGCTAAAAAAATAAAAATAAATGAAATTCGGGAAAGAGTCGTTCGGCTCTTTTCCCGATCATTGCAAGCAACGGCTCCCTACTCTTTTATTTTTTTTCTTTTTTCCTTAATTTATTAAAACTATTCTAAATCTTTATAAATACTATTTTCCATCTTTCATTTTTTCTCAAAATTTCTTTCAATCCGTTCAAATCTCTCAATTTTCTCAATCTCGGCTCAATTCTTTTAATTTTTCGGATCCGCTTTCCGCTCAATTCTTTAAAAAAAAATGACAAGTGAAAGCAGAGAGTGGTGACAAAGGAAAGAGCCGGATTCGAATGGGGGAACTCGATTATTCTCACGAATATAATTCTCGTGATTTTGCATATTAGATAGACGAGAATGATAATATCAATGTTATTCCCAACGTCGAGCACGTCTCAACGCAAGAAATTGTTCATCCTCCTACCGGTATCGAAAAAATGTCAATAACAAAAGAGTCGGAACGGGAAGGTACATCCAACATATGGGAACACTTCACGAAGAAATATTTAGTCGAAAATAAGTATCAAGTAAAATGTAAATATTGTGGGGCAACATACAAATTTACGGGTGGATGCGGCTATAGAACATTTAAACGGCATCCGAGGTCGAAACATACAACACAAGTGGAGATCGACACCAGCCAACAACAAATTTTCGGATATGCCAATCCTAACATTTCTCCTTTATTTCGTTACAATTAAAATGTTTATAAAAAAAGAATTAGCTAGATTTGCTGCCATTTAACGTTTACCGTTTAATTTTGGTGAAAATTTTGATTTTTATTATTTTATAAACACTGTATGTACTCCGTAAGCACCACATGTTTCGAGAAATACGCTTAAACGCCAACTTATTGGGCGTTATAAAAAAAAAAAAATATATTTGAAAATTTTTTTTATGAATTTTGATGGACGTGTGCATATAGATAGCGACATTTGGAGTGATCCTTGGCAAACTCATTCTTTTATATGAATCACATATCATTGGATAGGTGACGATTGTAACATTCAAAAAAGAATTATTGCATTTTAAGTTTTTGATGGTAGGCATACGGCCAATAATATTTATAGAGTAATTAGACAAGTTTTAGAAAAATATGGTTTGATTAATAAAAATTTTTCAGTTGATTTTGATAATATCGAGGCAAATACCGCTTTCATTCCCTATTTAGAAAAGATTTGTAAACCCGTTTTTGATGGACAATTTTTTCACATTAGATGCGATTGTTATGTTTTAAATTTATGTGTATAAGATGATTTACGAATTCTTGATGCCTTTCTCAGTCCAAAAAAAGAGCAATTCAATTTTTATGGAAACATTCCCAAATTATGATAGAATGGGGCAGATTTTGTAAAGCAAATAAAAGAAAACCAAATTTTTTTTCAAAAGATGTTCCGACTCGTTGGAATTCTACATACGAGTTACTTAATCAATTTTTTTTTTCATATAAAAATTTATAATGCACATTTATTTTGAATAATATTTCTAAAATTAATTTATTCCCACAAGAGTGGGATATTTGTAAAAAAATTAGATTTTTAAAAAAATTTTAACGATGCAACTTATACTTTATCCCGTGTTTATTATCCTACTATGCATTTATTTTTAATAGAGTGTGTTACTATTGCTTGTGTTTTTAAAGAATATGAAAAAGGTGATCAATTAGTAATGCGAACAAAATAGCTGTATTATTATACCGACATTCCTCTTATTTATTTGGTTGCTTTTATTTTCGATCCACGTACCAAATTAGATGATTTATATGATTATCGAATATGTATTATAAATGTTTACATTTGAATGCAGCGGTAAATGTTAGAGTTATACAAGCAGCGGTTAAAAACGCAATAATAGAATTGTATAATAAATTTTGTAGTAGATATAATCTAGTAGGTTATAGTGGATCTTCCCAACATAATAACGTACAAAGCGGGGACCTAGGTTGAATTAGTAGATGGTACAAAATGTTGATGAGTAGGCAAAAAAAACAAAATGGAGCAACATGTAATATTTCTGAAATAGAGACCTATTTAACCTTTTTTTTTTTTAGTTTGGTGATTCCGAAGGCGGCATAGATTTCAAAATTCTAGAGTGGTCAAAGAGACATTCAACCCAATTTCCAATTATCGCTCTCATCGTAAAACAGGTTTTAGCAACCCCTAGGTCAACGGTTGCGGTTGAACAAGCATTTAGCGATGGAGGCAACATTTTGGACGACCGACGTTCAAGATTACTTCCGAAGTCGGTGGAGGCCCAAGCTTGTGTCAATAATTGGACAAAGGCTAAACATCGATAACAAGAGATGAATCGCATCCATGAAACCGATTTCTTCGATGATGATGGAGATACCACCGCTACGGATATCGGAATGAATAACGACGATTGACGATAAGGTAAGTTGGGGTTATCAAAGGTAAACAAACGACATGGGCTTTGATTCTTCTATCTCCAAGAAGATATGTAGACGCTTAATGATAATTCATTAAGTTCAAGCCCCTTCCCTCTCCCTTTTTCCCCCTCCCAAAATTTGATTATAATGTACAACTTGATTACAATTTATATTTGATAATTTATTATTTAAAAATTAAATTTAAAAATCGGATCGGGAACTGGAATCGGCGGTTCCATTTTCGATTTTGAACCGGAACCAACCCTTGAACCGGCCCGAAACCGGAACCGCCCTTTAAGGTTTCGGTTCCGGTTCACAGTGGCCACTAACAGGAACCGTCGGTTCATGAACCGAAACCGACCGGTTTCGGATCGTGACCACTACTACCCTCGGTGTTCAAGAGGCGCCGCTTACTTGAGATCTCTATAGGGGCAACTCCTCCGGAACCCCGCTGCGTGCTTTTCTATTGTTGGGGAGTATGAACCACCTCCCAACATATTCACCGTACTTTACACATTGAGCTTCGCATTTTGTCTCGTAGTTCTCTCCATTTATTTGGCTTTGCCAATGCAAACTTGTGGCGACCTCCCGGTCCCGCCACCCGCTTGCTAATCGCGCTCCGTTATAATCTTATATTATATATTCTATTTTTGGTGACATTGCTTTGTGACGATAATCGGGAAAGAATAGGGTTGATTGGCTCGATCAATCTAAAAGTGCTTGACATAAGAGAGGGCACATGCGGAAGACAACGATAAAACAGTCAGGCGGCCATACATAAAATACAGGTGCTTGAAAAGGACGGAAGGTACGACGCCTAATAGGGTATGGCCTTATAGGTTTCATTATTTTGTATCGGACATCCAAAACTCAAGCAACAAATTCAAAAAATACTGAGCTTATATACATATACATATATCTTTTTAACCGGTTCTTTACAAATGTTCAAAGATTACTGGGATAATTACAAGGTGCAAGAACTACTCCTAATCCAACGGCATCACGGACAAGCTTCATCTTCACCACCGACATCATGACTCTATCCATTGCCATAACTAGGCATCTGAAAAGGTGTTCAACAACAAGGGGTGAGCTAGAGCTCAGGGAATAGAGATATGACCAAATGATTAAGCAATCCATTCATTCAATCAATTAAGCAAATCTTAGTAGACCACAAGTCAACGGAATATCAGGCATAAGGCAAGACTAGGTATAAGCATGGAAGGTTCACGCGACTCAAAAAAAAAAAAAAAAAGAGACATGAAGGACCCAAATGAATCTATTGGTCCTTTAATTCGCATCTTAAGGCCGAAGTTCATATGGTCTCGATTTCCCTTCACGCCGAACTCCATTTTTCAGGCCATTTGACTTTAATTTCCATCCTATCCAAGTCAGACAGCATCCGTATAACCAAGGGAATCGCCATATAAGAAGCGAACCTCATGGCTCTTTTCCCAAACCATATGGTCGATCCTCCTCTACATAGACCCACTTCAATTCCTCACAAACCAATGGCAATCCAGGCAATCCACTCACATATTCAACGGACCCAAAATCCAGAGATGCCGACTCAAGCAGTGGATTGCATATGGAACACCATTTTCCTCACCAATCAAGCTTAACCATCCATAGGAATACCCATTCCCAAAACCAAGTTCCGCGCTCATCAACTCATAGATTTTGCTTACCCAAGTCCCATATAGCAATACTCAGCTAGCAGATTTGACTTGCAAGCCCCGAACACCAAGAATTTCTTCCCAAGACCCAAGGCCAAATCTCAAATTCATGGCATTCCTTACGACTTCTTTGATGATTAGCCCATAGATTCGAGTTACCCACGTCCTATAGGTCCTACTATGAGCAATATATCAAACATGCATCGATGTTTGCTCATTGACGCAAGGTCAGCCTCAATTCCGCACAATACAACCAAAATTTATCACTAGGCGCCAAACCGAACAATTAATGGGCAGATTAGTTGAATGATTAGGAATCTACTTGCCTTGGGAACACATGTGAAGAAACGGGGCTCGAATCGCCTCCCGAATGGGCTCGAATCATCCATTCTTCCTTGGCGGGTCACATGCTAGAGGAACCAACGGCGGAAAAGGAGATGAGCGGCATTGGAGTTGAGCACGGACCACAAGAGTTCGTGGACCATTGTCGTCACGCCACAAAATCGCCGGCCCAAGGTAAGAACGAGAGGGAGCTCGGGCGATAGGGAACCACCAAGGGGAAAAGAGAGAAATGCGAGAGACAGGTGAAGAGTGTTCTTGCAACCAAATGAGGAGAGAGTGATGGTGGGAGCCCTTGCATAGGGGTAAGGCCGGTGGAAGGTGTGGTCGGTTGGGGCCTTCGTGCCTCAATTTCCAACCAAATCCGACCAGAATCCATTTCTTGAAGACTAAAACGATTATTGATGAGTAACGGTCCACTATCACCACGCCCACTACACCATTGAGCTTAAATAATCCACTGCACAAAATAATTAAACCCTAAAGTCACTTTCACTATTAAACAAGGCCCGACTATGTCTGATCCGCTCATTAATCCAATCGGGCAAAATTTAAGCCGTCACAAGACTGGGCTGGATGCAAACTTACTAGACGTTCAACCACCGCTTATTGTACTTTCCTTGGCTCATATTGTGTTTCATGGTATGCCAAGGAACTACTTATTGTGGCCTACTCCATAGCTGAAGGCAAATACCGGGTGAGTCACGTACATAAGCCTTCCATGCGAACATTGATTGTTCTCCTGTGGACACAAGTCTCCCATCAAACGCATTGAAGGCTCCAAGGACAAGCCATGTCAGTAAAATCTAAGCCACAGAGCTCATTATTTTCACAAATAAGCGCTTCCCGAATGCTTGCTTTTCTCGGCTAGGTAAAGAGAAATGGCGCTTAAGGCAATGTTGTGATGCAACAGTAGAATTATGAAAATCGTATGTGTTTTAAAAGCGCATTCAATTTCATTGGACTGTCCGAGAACCAAATTAGATCAATGGCCGGTTCTCGATTTTAGTAATCTTCGGTCCGGTCCCTGGATTTGTAAATTAATTAGTTTCTAAGTGGGATCGGACCGGATCATGAACCGATCACCCTTACTTGAGATAAGTTTGTCGGTTTCCAAACCAAACTCGGTCTTTGGTCCTCCCCATTTAATCGGTTTGAAAGGGAGTATTGAAGTAACAAATAAAAAAAAACAATAAAAAATCAAAATGACGTGCAAAATCTTCTGCTTAAAGATAACACATCAAGCAGAGAATCTACGTGATTTTATCTGATTTCTTTTTATTATTCATTTTCCATGACTATCAAATTGTTATCTCTTATCTTTGATTTACACCATAATTATAGGCGGTGATATCTCTATTTAAACCGTACACAATATCAATGACAAGTAAGCTTCATCGACTCACATTCTTAGCCACGAAAATAAACATCACCGGGTTTTAAAATCACGGTTATTTCTCCTACAAGGGATGAATGAAACTATAGCTTTACCTTTGCTTTCACTTAAGCTTAAATATAAATGATATCATTAACTCGTAGCCCTAATTAAAAGGTATCATCGGAGGTTATCCCTTCCGACAAAGGAAAAATTTTGTTGTAGGTGCAATTTTTTTTTTTTTTTTGAGACAAGAGAATGTGCATGGACTGAATTTGCAGCAAGATATCAGAAGCAACGACATATCTGCATTCATTTCACTGTACTTCGATCAAACTCTTGAAGAACTCATCTTATGCATCTTCTATACCAGTTGCCACTCCAACCACATGAAAAGCCAAAACTGTCTTTCCAAGAAAACAAAAACGTAGTAAGAAGAAAACTTCTCTACTTCTTCTTTTTTTTTTTTTTTTGGATGGTGAATAGATAAAATGTTGAATAATACTATTTATTCACTCTTCCAAGCATACAGTATTAAAGAGAAGCCCAGACCTTGCTTCAGCTGCAATTGATGTTGATGATGAGGATCATCTTCGATCCCCCGTGAGGAAGAGGACGACGACGAGCTCCACCAGCTCGAAATGCACGAGGGCTTCGCCACGTTCGAGCTAGACGAACCGCGGAACTTGTCGTCATCGCTCACTGCCCGGAACGGGCCCGTCTGAAACAAGAACACCCCGTAATTGTTCCCAACGCAATCGCCCCCGAAGAGCCAGTTATGGACGTCCCAGAACACCTCCACGCCGGTGCCGTCCACGTCGATCATGCAGTTCCCCCGGAACTTCCACCGCAGCCTCCTCACCCTCACCACGTCCCGGTCATCGATCCTTATCACGAGGCACGGCTCGGCCGGAGCGCCGCTGCCCGGGTCGTACTCGATCACCACGCTGTGTGCCTGGCCCTTGTCCCGGAACTGGGTCCTCGTGCAGTAGCTTTTCTTGCCGAACACGTTCTCCCGCTTCCCCACGAGTACTGCGGTTTCACGGTCCCAGCCCAGGCCGGCGAGCTTCTTGTAGGCCTCCTTCTCCATGTCCCCTAGGAGTAGGACCATGTCCCGGTCGTCCTTGACCGCGACGTAATAATCCTGGACAGGTTCGGGGGCAGCGCCGAACTTCGCGTTCGAGAGGTCCCAGTGAACGTCGAGAGTGGAGGAATCTGATGACGACAATGGGGCTTTCCGGCAACCTCTATGCTTGGAGATGAGGAGCCAGGGCTTGATTTCGACTCGGCAGAGGGAGCGAGACGAGCTGGGGGGGTCAAACCCATCGCCGTCGTCGACAAGGATCAAGACAGTGAGACCTTGGCCCATGAGGGTCTTGGTCCAGGTCACGGTGATCAGGCAAGGGCGGCCGCGTACCTTGGACTTGTAGATGCAGGTGACCGAGTTCTGGGGGCTGTTCCTTGCCAAGGACGGCGACGAGTCGGCGATTTGGACTCCGCTTTCGCCGAAGCAGGACGGGAAGTCTCTCATCATGAGCGCCACGGGAGGATGGTCGATTGATTGGCGTAGGGAAGGACTGTTCTACTCTTGTGTGTTTGAAAGAGAGAGCTACTCAAAGCCCATCAAGAAAGTTCTCTCCATGTTTTTTTATATATGCGATTGGATTAGATTATCGCATCGATTTACATAGAAAAATACTTTTTCGACAGTATTATCAAAAAACGGTAAAATCTCAATCGTAAATTTACATATAATCACTGCGTGTTTTGTATAAAGCACTCATTAATTAAAAAATTATATGATAAAAAATAATTAACAGCTCTCGTTCGCATAATAATTTTTTTGAGAGTAGGATGGAGAAAGTGCACATGGAATCCAACTGGGGTCGTCATGGCTGGACGGGGCTGGCTTATGATGTTGCCGTGTGTCTGCATGGCCATGTGTGTGTCCCCAACCTCAGCCCCAGTCGCTTGAGCTGAAAGCCAATGTCTCTTTCGGGACAGCATGACCACGTCGTACAGTGCCCAATCATGTCCATAAACATGATAGGATGAGGTGATTTGCGAGGACAAATATCTTCTCGGTAGTTAATTACGCGGGTCCTGTTATGAAGGCAACCCATATATGGATCCAAACATAATGTAGCTGTCGATTGTGCGAAAAATGGCCTCAAGTCGAGACTTATATTTGCTCGAGCTCATGTAATCAACGGTTGAGATTGACTTGATCTATTCGATTTCGAGACCACGGGGCCACTCATCCTTTTTCAGTATAGTTTCCTACTCTTTTTTTTAGCCGTGAATCAAGCAAATTCCATGCTCTTTCTATGTTTTTTGGTCAGACATCTAATTGACTCGTCCCTCCACAATGACAAGACCAACGTAGTTACGTGGAGTTCATCTCCTCTTTTCCATCTATTCTTCTTTTGTAGTGATTCACAAGCGTGAATCACACATTAGGTTTCCACTTTTGGGAAAGTTGCATTTTGCATGGATGAGATGATGGTATGGAGAGTTGCATTAGTTCAGATCCAACATGAAACGTTTTATCCGCCGTCGAACGCGCCGTCGACGTTCCAAGAACACGCTACGTTAAATGAATGAGAATGAGTCATCGGCACTTTTCTTAATCCGTCGTATACTTGAACAAGCCCTTGGATCATATTGATTGACTGACTTCAATGCTCGTCATTTAAAGATGTTTCAAAGTTATCCTTGTGCAAACCCAGCTTTGATTGGATGCACAAGATTTGGGTTACATTCTTTACCTTATTTTCGAAATCTAATATTTCGGTTGTATTAGGGAATTATACTCTCGGATCCCCCTTGACCCTACCAGAAATGGAAAAAGTACAAAAAAAAAAAGCCCTAAACATATTATATTTGTACCAATTCAGTCCAAAACTTTTTAAGTTGAACAATTTAGTCATAAAATTGTCAAAAAAAAAAAAAAGAAGCCCTAAACCTTTTCACATTTTGATAATTCGATCCTATTAGCAGAAAATCACCGAAGTGGACACCAAGTGGTTGGCGCCGACATGGATAATTTTTAATAATATTTTAAATCTTTTTCGAACATTTTAAATTATCTTAATTATTGTGGCTTGACAAATGATCGTGGTGTGTAATCATCATTCCAACACACCAGCAAGAAATAGACTCATTCTCTAGTATGTAAGCATCATGAGAGAGAGAGAGAGAGAGAGAGAGAGAGATGATAATTTCCTATACCCTAATGTGGTTGCAGTTATTAGGAGAATAATGAAAATGGGCCAAGCTTGATCCCTTTCCCGCGAGCATAGGCAATAAGTTCAAACCATTCGTTCAACCCCACATGTCACATCTCCATATACATAGGCCACAGATGAAAATTTCAAGGTAAAAAAAGAAAAGAAAGGTGTGATATCATGAACGGGCAAAAGAGAAAGGTGAAAAGTTCATTGCTCTTTCCTTAACGCATGCACCGGAGCATATTATTTGATCTCAATAGTCATATGTCTTTCCCCCATTCCAAGATTTCATAATTAAAGGACAAAGAGCCAAGAAGAATGTCATAGACAAGCACCGAGAGGATTCCCAGTTTACTTAGCTTTTTGATTCGATGATTCGATAGAGTTGTTCTAAGTTTGACGTGGTCGGTTTAGACACGGGGTGTCGCTTTTGGCGGGGTACAGAGCTCACATGTGACGGCATCATTCCATAATAAAGGCACGAAGAGATACATGTATCCTTCTCGATGGGAATTGCACACCCGTTACGAAATGTTCGGTTTTGAAGCATGACAACTTAGTCCGCCCGGCGGATATGGAAGCTCTTCACCATAGCCCCACTGACGTTTCAAAAGTCGGGTGCTTCCAATATTTGCAAATTTGCAGAGAGAGAGAGAGAGAGAGAGAGAGAGAGAGAGAGAGAGAGCGCTCCCCAACGAATAAAAGCAATACTAACTTGATAAGCATCGCGTTAGGAAAGTTGAATGGTTCAACAACGTGACGCAGTCGTCCCTCCAAGCATGTGTCTGAATCGTAGGGACCGACGTCGGTAGAGCAAGTGACAGGATATTTCGTTGGATATTTTAGCAGGAATCATGGAAAACCGCATTCGGTCTCATCTTTTGGTTTAGGGTTGCTGAGTCTTGACATTTCGTGTTCCTATCGATCCATCGAATGCCTGTAATTACATTGGAAAAGGACTGTCCACTGATCCAGTCTCGCACGGCACAGCACAAGGTCGCCCCAAGGCAATACAATTGGCGAGCCCCTTTTTCAAGTTTTGAAAAGAACATTTATCTGTCGCTCTTGTCTTATGTCACCCGGCAAGATACAAAGGTCGCCCTTGCGTCGGCTCGGTGATTTCCATCGGATTGTGAATGGGGGGAAATTCGACGGGAGGACTTGAAATCGTCACCAGAGAATAGTATAAGGACAAAGGAAGTATAGGGTCCGAAACAAAACGATACAAGGACCAAAAATGTAATTTCTCCTCCGTTCGAGATAATAGAAGATAGGGTTATATGTTCCTTTGTAATATTGATCCTCAACATAATCTGTGTTGTTTTTGTTCTTTCGCATCCTCCAACCATATCTGTGATTGATGGGTTACGGATTGTGAACAGCATCCACATAAGCGAGGAAAGCATGGCCCTAAAAGTTGTTAGTATCAAGTCAAACGCCACATTTTGAGAAATTACTAGCGAACACGGAAAGGTACCGTCGTAGGTCCCTCGTTCGTGGGTATCCGAACAAAGCTATATTTTCTTACAACCCTGCGGGGAAGAATCTTTCAACAAGGCCCTTGTTATTTGTGGGCTATTGGTCGTTCTTCAATTTTATTCTATCAAGATCGGCTCAACTCGTTGAGTTGCAATAATCATCATTGGGCTCATCAGATCAAACCTAAAAACTCCGAATCCTGCAAATGTCACCAGTGGTGGCCACTCACCGACTATCGGCGCTGCTCTATCCCGCAAGATTTACGACTCTACAATCATAATCTTTAATTAGCCCTTGGAGCATACTCAATTCTTGCTGTCTAAACAAGAACTTCAGGCTCCTGTGGTCGTTATGCATCTCGAGTTTCTAGCTATAGAAAAGCAATGCCGCCAATTTGAGAACGATTATGGTTGTTGCGAGATACAGCTTAAATCCGTAGCTAAGCACGAGCTATTGTTCGGCCATTCTCCATGAAAAAACACACCTGAGCCCTTCATGTGAAACATCACTATAACCACCAAATGCCCCCATCACTCGATGCCAGCGAGCAGGGGCACCACTATTGTGCGAGGGCACCACTAAACTAAAGAGATATGCTACTGTCTAACCGAGCCTATATGACAGTCGGGTTCGCCCATTGCCCATTTGGCCTTCTGTGGCACTTCCGCCAAAGCGTCATCAAGCTACATCAAGGAGAATAGATTTAACTCAAAACACCATACTAGGCATCAAGAAACAAGATCACAGGTTTCCAGCCCGAAGATTGGAACCGCTTCCAATAGCCTCTTGCGCCGATAGTTACCTGTTACAGGAGGCCAGGAGACTCGTGACACGAAGAAATCAGTCGGGTGTCGTAAGAGTATCGAACACCGAAATCATAGAAGGGAAGGAATGTTAAATATTGTTGCTGACTGCTGAACTGTAGTATGAAAATATCAAGTCACTCACAAGGCTAAATAGCTATCGCAGCAAATGCAGGAGGAACAAGTTAAGAACACTAAAGTAGTCAGAGACAGTGGGTTATTTCCTTCCGTGCTAGCCAAAAGAAGTATATATTATAACAATCTAGTAAAGCAGACATTTCCGTAGGATGTATGCCGCTACTCCATGCTAGAACATTCCTGTCCAGAGACACGCTGTCACGTCGAAGAGTGAGAAGCAGCTTGATCAGACAAGGTACGGATCTCCGCAGCACAATCATCAACAAAGTCCTGTGATAAAATCACCATTCCCTGACCCAGAAAGACAATTGATCAGGGAATCAGCTTCGGAGTTTAATTCGAGCCATATTATCAAAGAACCTAACCAACAGAAAAAAGGTGAGTTTGGAAAATTTTGAGAAGTAGTTTTGGATCCGTAAAGTCTTCTGAATGAGTTACTCCCCAACAGTTTTCATTCTTAAGTCTAAAGTTCCTTCACAAAGTTCATGAAAACTCACCCCAACTGCTTTGCCAAGATAGTTATTCTCCATGCCAATCAATCTATTTCCTATGAACTTACCAACGCCATCATTCGTTAACTTAGTAAATATTGCACCGTGTTATGTATCACAACACAATCTCCATGACAGACCAAAAACTATTGAGACATGCTTAATTTCTGACTGATATTTCACTATTATTTAATAAAGCTATAAAAGGAATGAAAAGAGAGACTCATCTACCACATTCGGAAGAAAAAGAAATACTCTCATGTCTACTTTTGTTCCATAATCAAAATGACAAAAAGATGGAACGAAATAAAGAGACTTGTTTCAGCAGATGAACAAAATACAGACAGCAAGTTATTGTCTCTCGACCATAAGTAGCTTCACCATAAAAGTATAGATTGACCTTGATAATGAACTCCATATTCTATCTGCATTCAAATTGCCTCTATAGACAATATGTGGCTTCACCAAAATTACGTGGCCCTTGATATTCAAAATTCCAATAAAGGAGGACTCCAACCAGATTGTCTTAAGCTGCTGTGCAGAACTTTTTGCAAGACTGAAACTAAAGCCGATTTAATGATTCTAACAATCAAATTCAATCATAGTCGCCCTCACCACTAGGTTTCACATTTTGGTCAAACTATTTGCCATCTAAAATAGAACATTCCATTGGCAGACATTGCAAGTTCTGCAAATTGCAGAGTAGGAGCCAAATAAAATTTAAACTTAGTCTAGTCAGTTCAACATAAAAAAGCAATATCTCGCCTGATAAAAAAGTGACATTCAGAATTAAAACATCAAATAATCATAACGTCCGGCTACATATAGGGTCTCTCAAATTTGGACCAGTCATGGACATAGCCCATCGGGTCTCCATAATCTCATAACGTGCATGTATTTCATTACAGAAATATCATGCAAATTACAATGGCAATAAAAAACACAACCAGAAGTCATTTGACAAGTCAATTGCATTGCCCTCACAAACACCTGTACATTCATCTCTAACCATCAATTGTTGTATTCTTTAAAAAGGCAAATTAAGATGCAGGTCCATGCAAGACTCCCATTCGAAAGAAAATTTAATGATCCCTCATCAAGTTCATTTCAATTTAACAAGAGCATCAAAGGAGAGGTACTAGAAATGCCTCAACTACAGAGCAACAAAGATGAGTCCAAATGACCAGAAGAGCAACAGAGTCGAACACGTGCCACACTAATGAGGGTATCACATACATTAGACATGAAATAAGAAGAAAACACGAACATACATGTTTAT
Source organism: Rhodamnia rubescens (assembly GCA_021437795.1). Lineage (NCBI taxonomy): Eukaryota > Viridiplantae > Streptophyta > Magnoliopsida > Myrtales > Myrtaceae > Rhodamnia > Rhodamnia rubescens. The sequence continues at coordinate 8,075,956 of JAILYA010000003.1, forward strand.
CAAGCCTCAGGACCATCAGCAGCTTTTGCAGCAAAAGGATCATGAGTAGGGCCAATATCCTGCCCAATATGACGCTGCACCAACCGCTGCAAATCAGCCATGACCTTATGCTCCCGCTTGGCCTTCTCTTCATAGTTGAACATGGCCAAAGCGCGCTTGTCTTCAGCGCTATAAACCTGGTTTTCTTTCCTAATACGAATGGCATTCATCCTCTGATGCCTGCTACCACTCATCACATACCCAAGACTCTCAAACTTCTGAATCTCCTCCGCAGAAAGGCCGACTTCACCTCTTCGTGGGATACGCTTCCCTTGCTGCACATACTGCGCAATAGCATCACCTTCACCAGGCCTAAGAGCCCCACCATAACTAATATGCCCCTCAGCTCTCGGCAGTGGCATGGGACCAACCACCGGCTCGTTATCTAAAGCAGGCTTCTTCTGGGACTCGATCATCTCCTTGAACATTAGTGCTTCCGCATTGATCTCAGCCTTGACCTCACTGTCTACACCATTTACATCAAGATCAGATTGTGATCTCTCACTCGGATTAGAAAAATCGCCATCACTCTCAAGACTTCTCTTACTCCGACTACTACTTTTCTTGTGTGATCTCGATAAGCCCTTCCCCTTCTTTGGTTTGGCATCAGAATCCTCCGCTTCACCATCTTCACCCTTGCTATCATCAGATTCACTATATCTCCTCTTGCTTTTCCCACTGCTTCGTCTTCTGCTACTTCTTCTCCCACTCCTCCTCCGCCCACTAGACCTTTTCCGGGATTTTTTCTTCCCTTTTCTATCCTCTTCATCATCTGATTCGTTCTCGCTCTCAACCTCCGATTCACTACCGCTATAGTGCTCTCTCTTGCTCCTCCTTTTAGAACTCGACCTCCTCTTCTTCCTCCTCGAAGTGGAATCCTCTGATTCACTTTCACTTTCTGTCCAATTCACTCTCAGTATCATGCACTTTCCCACTCTTCCCTTTTGCAGACGAGCTCCTACTATTCATCTTTTTCTTCTTCGATGCAGTATCATCAGAACCGCTTTCCCTCTCGCTCTCAGGTTCACTCTCACTTCCAGACAATTCCCTGCTCCTGTGCTTGGAACTTGACCTCCTCTTCTTCTTCCTCAAACCGGAACCACTCGGCTCAGACTCGGATTCACTGTCCGACTCCTCGCTATCAGACGTAGATTTTCCTTTCCCCTTCTCTTTTCCATTCTCTTTCTCGCTCGAGTCGCTCTTCTCCAAATCTTCCCCGTACTTCTCATCAATCTCCTCTGCTTTCTCCTCCGATTCATCCCCCTCGTATCGCGGTGGGCTCGGGGTGCAATTCCAGATACAGAACTTCAAGGCTTTCCTCATCTTCTGCCTCTTCAATCTCCTGTAATCCTCAGTGCTCAGCCCCTTCAGCTCCTCATCGGAATCCGACTCCGAGAACCTACCGTTGCCCCTATTATCGCGATCGAGATAAGCTCTCTTCTTCCCGAAGTTCCTGGGCAAGGAATCTAGGGCTCCGTCGGCCCTAGGGCTCCTCCTGGAGTTCGAGTCGCGTGGCGAAACCCGCCGGTGCCGCTGACTCGAGCTGTCGCGGCGGTCGTCGTAGCGATCGTACGAGGGGCTGCGGCTGCGGCTGCGGCCGCGGCGATCGGGCTCCCGGCGGCGGTCATGGCGGTCGTAGGAGTCGTAGGAGGGGCTGAGGCGGCGGTGATACTCGGAGCGGTCCGATTCGGGGGTGTAGCGGCCGTTCTCGCCGTAGGAACGGTCTCGGCGACCGGAGACGACGCCGGAGTACGGACCTCCCATCTTCGGCTTTAGAGAAGGATGGATTTGGAGCGTCGGCGGGGTTGCCAATTGGGAAGAGAGAGGCTTTTCGGGGGCGTCGTGTCGATTTCATAGAACACTTATATTTTCAATCTTTATTCTACGGTGGTTGAAATTATAAATATCCATTTAGTTATATTACTTGCTCCGCACGCAGGGTTCGAATTCACAATATAATATTTTTCTTAGCGATTTAATGTACATTCTTCTATTTCTTGGTTTTATTTTTTATTGAGCATGTTTTATGTACAGAAGGTTTAGGCTTAATTTGAATTTGAAAAATAATTCGCAATACAATACTTAGGCTCCGTTTGTTTCGCATGAAAAATATGGAGTTTCTAAAAAATATTTTTTTGATAAGTCGTTTTCATGAAAATAATGATATTTTTCGACATTTGGGTGGAACATAAGAAAGAACTAGAAGATATTTTTTGCCGTTTGGTATGAAAAATTTGATTTAATTTTCCCATCAATTCATTTTAATAATTTTCTTATTTTTATTTTATATTTATTTTTATCTTTTCTTTTTTAAAAAATTACTTTTTTATTTTTTATTTAATATATTTTTACTTTTTCATCTCCTTGATCGGCGATTGCAAGAGAGCTTGAGCCTCACCATAGACCGACAATGCCTTGCGTATGGCTGGTCGCTAGTCGTAGTCATGGCCGGCCACTGGCCAAAAAAGAATGTAATAGTAAAAAATAAATTAAAAAATTGAAAAAGATAAAAAATTAAAAATTAATTTTTGAATTTTAAAATATAAATAAATGATGAAAAGAATGTGAAAAAGCGGAGAAATGATAGAAGAGGAAAATATTTTTTTTCTTCTCAAAAAGAGAAAAATATTTTCTTCACTTTTAAAAGAGTTTTTTATATGGGAGGAAAATATTTTCCTTGATTAACTTATTTTTCGCAAACCAAAAGCTCAAAAATTCAGAAAATATTTTCTTGAAATTTTTTTGGAAACAAACGAAGCCTACATGTTTATATAATTTCTCATTCTTTTTATTGTGTGTCTTCAACAAAAGGTTGGTTTAGTTTTGATTTAAATTAATTGCATTCATTTATGTCGCGTTTTTTTTTCGCTCTGTTAGGGTGCTTTTGGCAAGGATTCTCATCCAAAAAATTAATTCTGTTCTTTTGACAAGTTTTTGAAAATCGAACGCGTTTGGTAATGAGATAAGATTTCTATTCTTGGAATGCTAATGCATATAGTATCTACACAAAATTTCTCTTCTCAATTTTTGTCATTTAAGTCAAATAATTATGTATTGTCACTATAAAGTTAATCTATATATTATCACTAATAAAATAAATATAAATAATGCATAATTTTGTAGAGCATAAAGATATATACAAGATCCTTAAAAAAGAACATAAACTCAATAGGCAATTTACACAATTTTTTGCCATGAATTTGCACTTAAATTAGCTTATGAAAGAAGTTTGAATAATCTCTAGATTGCTCCATGATGGTGCTGATAATGTAAATACGAATTGAACATAAACTCAATGATACTACTCCACGAAATTTGCACTTAAATTGCCTACTACGATAGAGATGACCATTGCAAAGTACTTAAAAAATAAGACTACAAAAGTCGAAAACACAAAGAGACATGGAATTGAACAATAAGAAGAGTTGTCAAATGGGTGGGTTAGGTCGAGTTTGGATAGGATATTGATCCATTTTTGTGCAAGTACAAATCCAACAACCCATGCGACCGACCCAACCCGTACGCGACTCGACCCGTTTTGTTTAAACACTTCTATATTTAATCAAATCATGACATATTTTATTTTTTATAATTTGTTAAAAAAATGATATTGCTAAAACATTTTCATGCAATATAAATCTAGTGAATTTTTTTCTAAAATTTTAAATCATTTTTTATGTTATTTTTCTTAAAACGTATTTTTTATTTCTATTTTCTTTTCCTTTTTCTATGACGATAGGCAATGGTGGTAGTTGGGGTAGACAAGGGCGGACGGCGGTCGACGACAACGTACAACGGTGATGGAGGTGGAGATGGCTGATCGACCGACGGGAGCGATAGAAGAGTAAGGGGAGCTAGGCTGGTTGAGCATTCTTCCTTGAGGTTTTGTTCTCTTTTATTTTATTTTTTTTGGTTGAGGGAATAAAGTGAGAACCTTCGTTGAGCATTTTCACTTTTTTGATCTTGTTTTTCAAAATGATTCTAGAACAAAGAATTTAACTTTTTTTATTATTATTTTGAAACAAAGAATTTAACTTTTTGTATCCTTATTTGCCACTCCAAATTTATTTCGGGAGCAGGATCATAGAATTTGATAATCAAATAGAAATGTTGAGAGAACAAAGTGAGAATTCATTGAGGATTCTCACTTCATTAGTTTTGTTTCTCAAAAGTGATTATGGAACAAATAACTTTTTTTATTATTATTCTTGTTTCTACTTCATATATATTTTCCGGAACAGAATTATAGAATTCAAGAAGCAAATAGAATCTTGCATCATAATTGATGGGACCGCATGATAGAAGCCCAATACCTTCACTCGGAGAGATTACTTAGAGGGAGTTCAAGTCTCGGCTGTCAACATATCTAATTGAATCCACATTCACTCAAAATTTTTATTTGTGGACTATTACCTATTAAATTTTTCTCGATAATCTGGTTTGACTTTGTCATCCAGAGTGTCTAGGTTTGGGCTAAGAGGGTTTGTATCTGGTTTGCTTTTCCTTAATTTAGGTATTCTTTTACACCAATATATCTCAATTTGAATATCCATTAACACGTAGGTCTCCTTCGCACCAATATATCACAATTTGAGACAACGTGCACCTCCCAAAAATCGAGTTCGTCACTAGATTCCTTTTTTAAGATATTCATCAAACATCATAAGAGATTAGGGGGCAACCAATTAACCATCGCCTCTAATACCATTTGTTGAGAGTGTATAGTAGAGCCTAAATCCAAACCCTACCTCCATTCAAAAGTTTAAACCAATAAGTTATAAACCAATATGATATATTATTAACTCTCTACAATACACGAATTCTTCAATGTGAAACTTTTATAATATAACTCGCACGTGCGTCCCTAACAATAATAGGAAAAAAAAAGGTTAATCACAAATATTTCTAAGGTAATAATGAATATTTAAATTAGAAAGGACATGTAATGGCAAATACAAAAAGACTCGGATGACGAAAGTACAAACTCAAAAGCATATCTAAAGAAGGGTATTATTTTTACTAAATACATCGAGTTAAGGGAAAATTTCAAATAAAAACCTGAAGAGCTCTCATTTTCACAAATAAAGGTTTAAAGTAGGCCTTATTTAAAAGAAGAGCGGAAGTGCTCTCCTCATTTCAAAGAATGGCTTGATTAAAGGCATTTTCATTGTTTTTTTTTTTTTTTTTATTGATTTTTTTTTCTCATGTCTTTTTTTCCTTCTGTTTTAGCCGGCAAGGTGGCCCTCACCCAATCTGGTGAGGACCGACCTCGATTGAGAATTGCTCGTCCGAGTTCATGTCGCCCTTGCTCGCTCTGTGGAAATTGAAGCGATTCTCCAATCTCGGGTCGAGAGACAATTCAAATTGTACATACGAGCGATCAACGAATTCGCAATGGATATCATCAAATCGAAAGAGGAACAAATCAAATCGGTGACCGTACGAGAGAGCGATGACGATATGAGCCACAATCCAAATCAACTGCCGAGATTCATGTTATTGAGCGCCGATTTGGAGTTCCGAGACCTGGAGGAGAAGAAGAAGTTCTTGGAGTTCCGAGACCTGGAGGAGAAGAGGAAGTTCTTGCCTCGGAAGTTCCTGCGAGGCAAGACATCGTCATAAGCTTTGTCCTCGCCGGCAAGGACTTGATGTCAACGGTGCTGACCTAATTCTTCTGGCTGATCGTCGAGTGCCCATTGTGCGAGTGCGAAATCCTCGAAGAACTATCTCAACGGCGCGCACAATGTCAGAGGTGAAGTTCTTCAGCTACGACGAGGTAAAGAGCCTCTACTACCTACATGTGGCGGTGACTAAGTTCATGCGTTTGTCCCCCCTTGACAGGAGAAAATATTAGATAGGCATTCCTTACCAACTCATCTTGTCCCCACATTCCAAATTGATCAGAATTTCTCTTTTCACTCACCTTTCCTTTTCCCTAAACACCCCCACAACCTACGTTCTCTCTCTAAATTTCTGCAAAATCTCTCCTTTCCCTCTGACGGGAGCGTGCATCTCTAAATTTTTGCAAAATCTCTCCTTTCCCTCTTATGGGAGCGCGCAACAGAAGTTTGATATTTTTGTTTGAGGAAATCACTAAGAGGGAGTCCAAGTTCGAGCCCATTAACATATCCAAGTAAACCCACCTTACTCAAAAGGTTAAGCTAATGAGTTATGGGCCAACATAGGTTTAATAATTGCTCTACACCACTTCAATTTTTTTATATGGGATTTTTTTTAACACAACTCACTTACACATGCATCCTAATAATCTTTCCCTCACGTGTAAGCTCGGTATTAGGTTCGGTCCGCTCTCCCTTAATTCGGGTATCCTTCCACATCAACTTATCTCAAGTTGAATAGCCCAACTTCATAACCATCAAGTCTACCTTTGGGCCACTCAATAACCGCATGAGACACCAATCATTGGCTCTAAAACCATTTGATGGGAGCGCACAGCAGAAGCCTAATATCTTCGCCTGGGTAGATCACCAAAAGGGAGCCCAAGTCCGAGCTCGTTACCATATTCGATCAAACCCACATTCACTCAAAAGTTTAAGCCAATGAGTTATAGGCCAAGATTGTATATTAATCGCTCTACACCATTTCGATTTTTTGATGTAGAATTTCTTTAGTACAACTCACTCACACGTGCATCTTAACACCCTCTCCACTCATTATCATTACTAGATCACGGTCTCTTGGAGGCGTCGTCTCCTTTATCTTCGCCATTCTTGGCGGCCTCTCGATTCCCTTCCATTCGGTGTTAAAAGTGGGTCGAGATTTCAAGCACTCGGCCTCATTGCCGCTGCATCCTCGCCACCCACGATCTCGGCGGCTCAACCCTCGGCTCCCTAGCCGACGGTCGCAGATTTGGGCACGAGGTAGTTTCAGCAACAATGAGCGGCGATCTCCAATGCGAAGTTGGCCCTCAACTAGACCTTAACCCTTGCCTTGGCCTCGCCGCTCGTGATCTCGGTGGCTCGGCTTGTGGCTCCCTTGCCACCAGTCACAAAGGGGCGCAAGGCCATTTCAGCTGCAACTCGGTTATGGCGATTTTGTTGAGCATGTGAAGACGAAGGAGAGGGGCGTTTAGGGAAAACAAAAGATGAGTGAAAAAAGAAATTTTGAAAAATTTGAAATGTGAGCTCCATATGCAATGTGTCAATCAATTAGGGGCGTAGCTTAGAGATGAGTTGGCAAGAAATGACTACCTAATGGTTTTTTTTCCGACTAGTGGGAAGTACCCGGTGTTCCATCATGGGTCCAAGATGTGCTTGGGGAAGGAGATGGCCCACGTGTTTATGAAGAAATAAAAAAAATGGAAAAAGGAAAAAGAAATAAAAAAAAGGAAATAGCGAAAATGCCATTAATCAAGCCATTCTTTGGAATGAAGAGGCGTTCAATTTCTTATTTGAAACAAGATCCACTCGGATCTTTATTTGAGAAAATGAAAGACTTCAAAATTTTATTTGAAATTTTTCCCATACGAAAGCTAAAACTAACAATAAAACAAAATCGACCTTGCAAATTCATACCAAGGCTTTGTTATTGTGGCGAAAAATGAATGATTTATAAAACACATTTTAAAAGTAATGATTTATATGTCTTAAAAAAATGAATGAACGAATAATGTTTTCATCATTCGCTAAAATACTTTGACATATATTATTATTGATAAAGCTAATATTTTTCATTAACTAATTATTTCAAGCAAGCAAGCGACTATTTTTGAGGAAAATATTTTTCATAATTTTCCATAAAAGAAACGGAGCGAGGGTCACCCTTTTTTCCACAAAAAGAAGAAGTTGATTTATGTGATGATCGAATCTCCAAACCATTCGTACTGTATTGTCTAGCCACGACATACCTCCTCAGAGAGACTTTATGGTGTTTATAGTCTTAGTGGGGTCGTGGAGATGGGCTCGCCAACTTCGGGCCTTCAGATTAGGTCTCAAATCGAAGGAAAATTATCCAAAAAACTATAAACACATTGTACGATAGTCAATTCACTCTTAATATTTCAACCTCGCAGTTTAGTTCTAAATATTTCAACGATTTCCAATTTAATCGTTCCCGTCAATTTAATCGTGATATCCGAAAATTTTGTGTGGATAATTTTTAAATACATTTTTCGAGTTTTGTTATAAATTTATTTGTCTGGATATTGGTAATGGTTGGCGACCCTCATCCATCCACAGGCTATGGCCGCAGCATACTCGTCGATCGTGAGCAAGGGCTGTTGTGGTCAGCAACTAGGCGAGGGCTGCAATGCCTTCGTTGACTGCGGTCCTCACGTGTGGCAACGTCAATATATATATATATATATATATACGTAGAGAGAGAGAGAGAAAAGGGACTGCCGGTTCACGAGTGGCTTTTTTCCGGTTCAAACCAAACCCTGAGCCAACCAATTTTTGTCAGACTTACCAATGATTTGGTTCCTCGTTTTGGCATCCATACGTTCTTCCTAGAGGGGCTAACATGCCTAGAAATGCCCAAAACCAGAGATTTCCTTCTAAAACAGGCCCATCCAAATGTGGAGGGAAGCAATGGCACTGAATGAAAGAAAATCATATTTGGAGGGAAAACTAAGAACGTTCACATTCCTCCCCGCCCCCCATTCCACATTAGGCCCACATTACTCCAAGCACAAGTTTGGTATTTAGTATTCTACCGCCTTTTCAATCCAATATTTATCCGATCATGAAAATATTTATCGCTTAATCATGGTAGACAATGATGTTCGCCCGTGATTTCACCGGTGAATTCAAAATCATTGCCGTCCGGACTCGTATTTACATGCGTCTCGTCGAGACATGATTTGGCGCCAAACCCAATGGTCGGGCTTCGGTTACTAGAGTTAGTTACTTGTTTTCGCGCCAAGATGTAAACATTTTTGAACTAGTTCCGACTTGGAAAAGATCGAGTTGTATTGTTATTACTAAACAAAAATTGCAAAAAGGGAAACAAAGACAGAGTAAGGAGTTCAAAATTCAGTCTAAGACGACGTTTTGGTTGGCCGAGGTTTCGTAGCGTTAAAACTTAAACCCTGTTTGTATTTGGGTTTGTCTTATTAGTAAAATCCCCCCAAAACGATGCTCCCTCTTTAAACCCAACCTCTCCTCTCCTCTCTCTCTCTCTCTCAAATTCGACCCAAATTCTCGTCGACATGTCCGTACGGAGCCGGTTCCTCCGCACCGATTCGCGCTGCTTCGTCGCCGGACCGTAGGGCTGCTGCGACATTGCTACGGCCACCGGTGAGAGCTCTCGTGCGTCGCCTTTCGATTTTGATCCCACTGTCTTTGTGATCGTTTTTGCTTCAGTCCTTCTGTTTCGGTTTTCTTTGTTATTATTTTTCATGTGGGGTTGAAATTCTCTCTCTTTTTAACGTTTCGGATTTCGATTTGCTGTGATAGGGGCAGTAAAAGTGCTGGCGCTGGGTGAGTGATTCTCCGATTCTAGTGGTTATTGTGGCGGAAGCTGGCCTGTTCACGATTTCTGTGCCTTATATGGCGAGATCGTCGTGAATGTGGAGCTGGTTTTCTCGTGGGTTGACAGTTTATGTGTGGGGAAGGATGAGGGACGGTTTGAGATCCGGCAAGTTGCGGGCTAAACCAGAGAACGGTGAGCTTGTGTCTGGAAAAATGCTTGTTCAGAAGAAGCTGGTCAACACGATGCCTCAAGGTACTGACTTGGGCGGTGAGAAAACGCCAGCTTTGGCATCCGACAGTGGGGAGGCATGTGAGGAGTCATCAGTCCCATTGGAAGATGGAACCATAGTGAGTGACAAGATGGTGGTTCTGGGGTGCAAATGTGGTGAAGTTGTGTTGACAGATGAGGGTCTGTGCAACGGTGCATCGGAGGATAGCAGGAAAAGGAGTTGGGAAAGTTGTGGAGAACGGACTCAGTGTCATGAGCCGATTAAGAAAATTTTGAAGGAGGAAGCTTTAGACGGTGGAGTGCACTTTGTAGCACGAGTTTTGCGGTCACGGACTGTTATCAGTAGTGGGGTCGGGAAAGTAGGAGCAAAGGCCAAGAAGAGAGCTGCTGAGTTTGAGCAAAAGAGAAGAGAAGGTCCTGGGTTTCAGACCGTTACTACACAGGCTGAAGAGGATCGGGTTTTTAATTTGGTTGAGCCATCTTTTCAGAAGTTGAAGCGGAAGCGTGGGAGGCCACCTAAGTTGCTTGGAAAGAAACAAGGAAAAGTTCTTGAATTGAGAAAAAATGAAAGGATTTCAAAAACCAAACAGATTGTGAAGCAGACTTCGCTTGTCAGTAGTTCAAACAGAGGTAGGAGATCAAACGGAAATAGATATAAGGTAAAGAAGATATCACCAGCTAAGAAGGGAAAACACGTGGACTTAGAAGTGGGTGAAAATCTGCCTTCATCAGGGCCGAGTTTGAAGTTCGAGAAAAGTAGTTGTAATGAGCATATTGTGACCAAAGGACGGAAACGGAAAAAAGATGGAGAAGTAGGACTAAGTAGACGTGAGCAGAAGGGTTTAGTGAGGGACCGAGTAGTCGAGTTGCTTATGAGCGCAGGTTGGACTATTGAATACAGGCCTAGGCAAAATAGAGAATACAACGATGCTGTTTACGTGAGCCCTGATGGAAAAACTCACTGGTCGGTGACTCTGGCTTATAATGTTCTTAAAATGCGTTATGAGGCTGGCGATGCTGAATCTAAGGCTTACAATACTGGCTTCGTGTTCTCACCTATACCAGAGGAAGAGCTTAGTATACTAAACAAGGTAATCACGAAGAAAAGGGTGGGAAAGAAGAAGGGCAGTAGTAAAATTGCCGGAGCAATCAAGAAGAAGAAGCACAAAGGAAAACTCAGAGTTGGTGCAAGTGCAAATAAACAATCCCAAGGAAAACGTAAAGGAAAAGCTTTGCTCTCTGGAAAGGAAAACATGAGTGGTGCAACTAGAAAAGGAACACCATTGTTGATTGGGACTCGCAAACAACGAGAGACTCAAGACAGAAAGAGATTTGCTCTGTTGGTCCGCAACTCTGACGGGACGCCACCAGATTCTGAAAATTATGTTCTATACAGTGGCAAACGGACTATATTAGCATGGATGATTGATCTGGGCACTGTCCTAGATAAAGGAAAGGTCCAGTATTGGCATCCGGAAAAGACACAAGCAAAGCTTGGGGGTACAATCACAAGAGATGGAATTCGTTGTGACTGCTGTGGCGAGGTGATCACAGTTTCTGAATTTGAGGCTCATGCAGACAGCAAGCTTCGCCAGCCACTTGAAAACATATATTTGGAGAATGGAATGTCTATGTTGCAGTGCCAGCTGGACTCTTGGAAAAAGCAGGAGGCAACTGGGCAGAAATGGTTCAATTTTATAGATGTTGGTGGAGATGATCCTAATGATGACACTTGTGGCATCTGTGGAGATGGAGGGAACTTGGTTTGCTGCGATGGTTGCCCATCAACTTTTCATCAAAGCTGTCTAGATATACAAGTATGTTTTGCAGACTGTTACTTCTCGAGTTTCTTTTACCTTGTGCTAGTTGCATTCTCCATCTGTATCTTTTCCTCTATGTGTATGTAATGCATGCTCCCATTTTTACGAAAAGAACTTTTCCACCTTCATGCTTATTAGCTTTTTCACACGTAGGTTTGGTTGCTGACTGATGATCTAATCATGCTGTCGGATATTTATGAAGTTTGTTATTATGAACTGAGTTTATGCCTTCGATTTGCGGTGCTTAGTTTTCTGCTGAACGTTCTTTTGACTTGGTGGGATAATTTAACCATGTGTGTAGTATGTTAAGCACCGTTGGAGCTTATCATTTGTAGTCGCTAAGTCGGCATTCTGTACACTTGAGTTTCTATCGGGAATTCCCACCCTTTCTTGTGTTCAAGTATTGTGTCTTTTGGCTTGCCCAGCTGCTGTATATGCAGCTGAAGAAGCTTTTGCTAACTTTAATATTCTATTTTATCTTGGATGATCTAGAATTAATTTGTTACATTAATGAAGATGCACTTATCCTTCCCTCTTTGTTGCAGAAGTTTCCTTCAGGTGATTGGCATTGTTTATATTGCTCGTGCAAATACTGTGGAACAACCGGTGAGAGTACAAGAGAAAAGGATAGCGATGAAGATACAACATCTTCTGCGTTATTCAAATGCCAGTTATGCGAGGAAAAATGTAATCATGTTGTTTCCATTTGTGCTCTTTTTTGTAGATTGACTCAGCATTTTAACAACTTCTGTTATTGCAGATCACAGCACATGTGTACTTGCCGAGGATGCAGTCAAGGGTGTTCAGATTTTGTCTTCCTTTTGTGGCAAGAGCTGTCAGAAAGTACTTTATTTCCTTCTTTTGCCAAAGAAGTAAATACGCTAGGAGAGTCATTGCTACTTGCATCAGCATCTCTGGAAATTTGTGATGCATGCAATGTGACTCTTTTTGAACTTGAGATTTAATTCATTCTTTGTTTGCTTTAAGTGAATCTTCCACCATCTGTTTTAGAGTGTCCACATAGTTAGCTCAATTCAAGTGTGCAAGAAGATGGTTAAAACAACTTTCAAGAAGTCTTGCGTTCTTTTTGAGTAAATGGTAATAAATGTGGCACAGTTATGAAAAGCATATACTGGAATTATTTGGTGCTCACGTGTGAGCCCTGTGTTTTATTGTACTCATTAATTGTTATCATTCAAGAAATTCCAGTTTTTTTTGAGAAAAAAAATGATAACTACAGAGTTTTTGCTTCTTGCATATCTTCTGTTTATTAGTTGTCTGTTTCCTACAGAGTGTGAGGTCCATGTAGGATTTGGTTACTCATTTACTTCTTGCTGCATGGCATTTTTCATAAGCTATTTGTACTTAGTGTTATATCTCTATATTATGTCTTGAAATGAACTGTGTGCCGGTCCTGTGCCAGCTGTATGAAGATATTGGGATGCTTCTCGGTGTGAAACATGAACTGGAGGAAGGATATTCATTTACTCTTGTGCACCGGTTTTTAATAGACATAGACATCTGTTCCACTGACATATCAAGGAAGGTTCAATGCAATTCCAAGGTAGCTGTTGCACTGTCCGTAATGGACGAGTGTTTTTTGCCTGTTTCTGACCACAGAAGTGGGATTGATATGATCCATAACATCCTCTACAATTGTGGGTAAGAATGGCAAACTTCATTTGAATTTGTATTCGACTAAATTTGGCATGCTTATCTGAACAATTAGGTAATTGGTTTCATTTTTCATCAGAAGGTCAGGGTTGTTGTGGATTTTGTGCTTTTAAGAAGTGTACCTCATGTTCAAATATGTCCTGAAGGTTAAGTTTTCCAGTGATTGTTTACATTCTATGCACAAGCGGGTTAAGAATCTGTTTGGAGATTGAGGACGTCAGAATGTGGTATCGAAAAGGTTAATTTATTAGGTGAAGGAAACTACATGTAAGGAAGGTCGAAACAAACTTGGCAAACAAGTAATATGAGATACTTCTTTATACCCTCTTCTATGCATATCGGACAAAAGATGGCCTGTGGAATTGATGATAAGGTATAAAATAGACGAACCACAAGTGAAATGAAATATTAAAGAATTGAAGGTAGGCTTTGATATCACGTTAGAATGTTAGGCCCAAAAAATTATGCTATGTGGAGCGAGATTCATGTATAAGGTGCCTCGGCAAATCCTGTGGACAAGCGATGTGGCATACTTTAACGAAGGAATTAAAGAACTTTAAAAGGGGCTCATTTATCATCAAGGTTTTGAAGAGATATAAAAAAAAAAAAAAAACAGGACAAGCATGAATGCCTTTTATTCCATAAGGGCTTTTTATTTTTCAAGGCTTGGCTTGTCAGTGCCTAGCTGTACTCCATGGTATGGAGGAGAAATTTATTACGCGAATTTACTCCTTCCCCACATCATGTGAGAGCCAACTAGGAGCATGGCCGTGTCATTAGGTAACCATAGATGAAGAGCGCATTGGAACGCAATGCATTCACAGAAACTGCAAATTCCATATATCGTAGAAGAATTGAATATCCATTCTTTTATTTTTAGAAAGTGAACGGTTACGTTCCTTCAATTTTATACTATTAACTAGTAGTGTTCATTGACACTGGAAAATTTATTTCCCTTTTATTTTACCATTGGTGATATGAACGAGTTGCATTCTTGTTTCTTCGTGCCTTTTCGTGCTTAATTTAATTTTATCATTTAAAAACTGAGAAAAACTCCAATGATTCGAAATTGCAGGTGTGGGTGTCGATTGTGCTCTTGCTTTCTTCACGGCCTTTTTGTACTTTCTTTTGCCCACTCATATACTCTTTGTGCTTTCTATTTTTGGGATAGAGACAACATGGTGGCTTTGTGGTCATTTGCTGAGGCTTGTCCCTCAAAAAATAGATTGCTCTTTATTTTGTGGTGGTTGCAGGTTTTTAAACTGACAAGTTCTCTTAAGTGCATTCCTGTGCTTTTCTGATGTGACCGTTGGAGTCTTATGCTTTCTTTGATTGTAGAATTAAGGCAGCTTACATGATTTCTTTGCTTCCTGATGCGACTATTGGAGTCCCATGCTTTCCTTTTTCAAATATAAATTGCTGGACAACTCATATCTGATACATTCATCAGGAGGACGTTTACAATCTCTTCCCAGTATTATTGTCAATATAGTCGATGTATAATAAAACTGAGAATTGTCATCCCCAGGTCAAATTTCAGTCGGCTAGATTTTAGTGGCTTCTATACAGCAATTTTAGAGAAGGGGGAAGAGATGATAGCTGCAGCATCAATCAGGTAAGTTTTGGCTGACTTACCGCATTTCGGCTATCATGAGCGTTCTTCGTCACGGTAATTGACTATAGTTTTGTGTATTTGATGGTTTGTGGGAATTGAACAGAAGTCAATGCCCTGCAGATTTTATCACTTTGTATTAAAACATTTCGATTGGGATTACTCAAACCTCTGGATGATACTGAAGTTTGCATATCTGGCATGTGATTTGCATGGAATCAGTGTTAGTTTGTGATGTGATATCGATGGCATCATATCCTGCATGAGGTCTTTTCTAATATCCCGATCAACCAAAGAGACCTTTACATAGCACTGGATTTTAGTAAATGCAGGCGTATGGAATAAGGGAAAATATGCAATTTAGCCAATAATATAACACCTGAAAGGGAAGTCTTCATTTGGTGGAGCTATGGATGGAATGCATGGATTAGTTGATGGATTTGCTCTTTCAAAATATTATCTGACATGTTTTTTTACTTCCAACTCAAATGTGAAATGACATTGTGTTTTTGCAGTTACAAAATTTTGTAGTTTGTCCCTTCTAGTACGTTTAAAGTCAATGAAAAATCATCCATTCTCTAGATATGTATTTTGGTCATTTCTGCTAGTCCTCTTTTGCCTTATACTTTATGATTTGCTTCCAATGGAGTTCTTTGAAATAAATGATGATTGGCTTTGATTTATTGTGCTTATGTTGTCATCAAAAGTTGCTTGGTTGAAGTGCTTTATGCTGCTAAAACTCGCTGGAAACAGAGAGGTTATTGGCTTGTGTGCTGATGTGTGCTTGAGTTTCTTACTCTGTCTACTGACAGTTTTTATCGACATACGATTTAGGATCCACGGGAATCAATTAGCAGAGATGCCATTTATTGGGACCCGTTATACGTATCGGCGTCAAGGGATGTGCCGTCGGCTGCTAAATGCAATTGAATCTGTGAGCTTTTACATTGCATTTTCTGCTTGTCTTCACATACATACAACTTGGTCGATGCAATTTAGAAACATGTTTTCAAGGCGTCGTGAGAAGTTTCACATAAAGTTTTAGAATTGTGGATTCCTTGCAATGATTTTTTTTTCTTGTGAACTTGGTAATTTTATTATCATCTACGGATTTTCAAAGTTTTAGTGATCTGGAATCTGTTGGTATGATCACTAGCATTATCCTCTGTTTTAATATGACACTCTACAGACTTATTGGTTAAAAACGATCTGTTGTAGCTGAGAAAGATTTTGCTTTCAGCAGTGTTGCTTGATAACCATTTCTGTCAAATGCATAGCCGTGCTTGAATGGGTTGGGGCTTGGGGATGGGGTTGAAAGGGATAGCTTCTTATGCTAATGTATAAATAGTCTCATGGTTTGTTACATAAATGCGTATATTTTTACTGCTCTAGATGTCAATCAGAATGAATAATATGGCCAACTTGGTAAATTTGGAATTCTTGATGCCCGAACCCTCTTTATCAATATGTACCTGCATGGAGTAATTTATTTTTTTGGCCTCTGTTTAGTCCTCTGTCTTTATTCAATTTAAATGACAAATGTAACTTTTGAAGCACTATTCCTGGTCGATCTAACATTTTGTGGGATCACTGAAATTGGTTTTGGACACGGTCGTTGATGGTTGGTTGATAAGTATGATTCAATATGGTTAATAAGTTTGCTTCAGTGGAACTGAATTGTTGTTTTTTCTTCTCCATGTAAAATTTTTCACAGGAGATACGTTTGTGTGGTTGTGAATCTACATGACTTTTTGTTCTAATTTATAGTATATACTTGAGTAATCATTCATGATTAACTTCTGCAAGCCAAAATTTCAGGTATTGCGCTCTTTAAAGGTTCAAAATTTGGTCATACCTGCAATTTCAGAACTCAAGGAAACGTGGACCTCTGTATTCGGATTTGAGCCAATGGATGTGTCACTTAAGAAAATCTTGAGAAGGATGAATATTGTGGTGTTCCCAGGCGTAGATATGTTGCAGAAGCTGTTGTTGAATCATGATAATGCTGAAGAAAAAGCAGTTCTTCCTATAGGTAATTTTAAGGTTTATATGAATAAAATTGAACTTTTTTTTTTTGTTTCGATTAAATTGTGGTGATCATTATATATAAGGCAAGAACAAGTCCTGATGTGCCCTTGCTTTTCTTTTGCTAGATCTGAATGCTACTTGTGAAGATACTTCTCCAGATGTGAATACAATGGAAGGAACAACTTATCCTGATATTAATATGATGGAAGGAACACCGGCAACAAACCCTGATGTGCATGATATCAATGGCGCACCTACTGTTGATAAATCTACTCCGTTCTTAGACAGTTCACCAAGTGATACATCTGACATAACAAGTGACAGTGTTGACATCTCAGATTGTTTGGAAGAGAATAAAGATTTGGCCCAATTAGGCGGGCTTTATGACACTGAAGAGAGGAATGATGTCCATACCCACAAACTACCTTTATCTGACAATTTTGCCCGTGTTTCGGAGACTGATCTCAATCTGGATGAGGGAAAAGGTTTTGCCGAATCAGATGAGTCTCATGATACTGCAGAGAGGAAGAACGTTCGTCTGAACACTGCGCCTTCGGCATCTGACAATAACACCCATGTTTCGGAGACTGATCTCAATCGGAATGAAAGAGAACATCTGGCGAATGAGGGAAAAGATTTGGCCCATTTAGATGAGCCTTACAACTCTGCAGAGAGGAAGAATGTTCCTGCAAACACCCTGCCTTCTGTATCTGAGAATTTTATTCATCCTTTACAGACAGATCTCAATCAGGATGAGAGAAAAGATTTGGCCCAATTAGATGAGCCTTATGGTACTGCAGACAGGAAGACTGTTCCCCTGAGTACTATGCCTTCTGCATCTGACAATTTTACCCATCTTTCAGAGACTGATTGCAATCATAATGGTATATGCGGTTTGCTTCTTCCAATCTCACATATCGCGACTTCGAAAATGGATGCCAAACTGCGTGCTGACTCAGGCCATACATGTGCAGAATCTTGCTCTATCTCTGACAGAGCAGACTTTGTGGATCACTTTGCCCTGCAAGAGTGTGCTCAAATTGTAGACACTGATGTTGATCGCAAAAGTAATCCCACTGGCGGTTTTCCCACTTCTCACACTGGGCATTCTGAAGAAAGTTCTGGAGATGCCGATGCTGAAAGGCAGGTGTCGGCTTCTGCAAATGGGTCCACCTGTTCGGAGGGTGAGACATTTCATGATGCAAGGGATGATATGCTGAGCACTGCTGAATGTCTTTCTGATTCAGGTGGAAAGATGCTTTTGGATGAACTCAAAGCCAGTAAAGGCACGCACCTAGTGAGCTCTGCACCTTCTGATGGGTGCACACCGTCAACAAGATATTGTAATCAGCTTCTGGAAGTGACGCATAGCAATCCCTCGAATGGAGTCTGCCCTTCAGCTGATGAGAGGTCGAAGGTTGTCGCGAATGGTGGTTTCACAGTTCCACTTGTAGACTGCAATCCTAGTCCTTGTCAAGCTAATGGAGTGGTTACATCCCTAGGATTGGTCGACTCTGATTGCGTCGATGTCTGGAATCAAGAACCTTTTGAGGCTCCCAAGAATGGCATTGAGAAGCCCTGTTTTCTCTCTCCGACCAGCAATGGACATGGCATATCCTTCGAGGTCAAGTCAGACTCGAACAAGCAACCTGTGGATGGTATCCACTAGTCAAATCAGCGACTGACAAACTTGACTCTGCTCTTGGTACTTGGATTTGTGATAGATACTGATTACCTTTCCAATTCTTACCCGCTAGCCGACTTTAGTGACCGGGTGCGGCTGCTCACTGTGTGCATGTACGGTGATGCCTAATGTTATGCCGGGATGGTGGGAACTTGCTAACCAGCATAGGTAACATTCTAATCTAACTAGATTTCTTCCTGCTCCTGCCTTAGTCAGCAAAGCAGGAGTGATTCGCGCAAAGGAGCTTAGGTATTGTAGCGAACTTTCTGATGCCGTATGGTGCTCATCGAGAGCTTTACAGGGACCGTGTCCATTGAAGGACAATGAGGGGGTTTTGATTTCGGAGTGTTAAAAGATTCGTGATTTCTCACAAAGCTGAGTTTTTCAGAGTCACCGAGAGATGTTACTGTCATCCCATGCGCTCCTGTAGATAAGAGTAAGATGCTGTGGTTTAGCTTCTTGGTTGCTAGTGCTGTGCTTGTAGTTGTGGACACAGTGGCTGCTTGGCTCATGCTTTTGAGTTTTGGATGCAGCTTGTTTAGTGTACATAGTGATTTTAAGAGGAGTAGTGCCCGTTACAGATCCCCCCCGGTTTTCCTTTTTGCACAACCTTTTTTGCTGTACCTGCGAACAGGTCCTCTCTTCTCTTTGCTGCTTCTGTCTGCCATTATACAGATCACCTCCAACGACGGTAGAGTGATGCAGGTCATGGATGGAGAAGAATAAGAAACAGTTGTAGTCTTTCTCTGACATCAACGTCAGTTTGGGGCAGCTTTAACCTGTGTCTTGAGTTGTGATCTGCACTTTGCAGCTTTGACTGTCTTGAGAAGAATCTGTTTGGTGGGCACATAGAAACAATCTTTAAATGTAAACCCGCTTTTTCCGCTTGATAGATCATCTCTTTAGCCCTTTAATTTTTTGAACTTTGATATCTTAATCTCCTGAAAATAGCAATTATTTTCTGTTTTCTTAACTGGGTTTTCATCAAAGTTAAACTTTTCCAATTAAGAGGGTCATAAACCGGATTATGATCTCGCCTACTTCTCTTGCTTCCCACTGAAAAAAAAACCGCACGTTTATTCCAACATGAAGTATAAACAGTATTTCCTATGGCGTACATTAGGCATTAGGTGCTAAAACATAAGACTACCACTCTCTCCAAAATCTATGTGTTCTTTCTATTTACAGTGCTGGCGATCACATTGTTCTTTTTTGGCCCAACTGTTGATCACTTGATACGGTTAAGTGTGGCGGCTGCCGCCATGGAGTCTGCCACGCGTCCGGGAGTGGTCGTCATCTCGATCTTGTTCCACATCTTGGCCGCAGTCACCCTGTCAGCGTCCTCCTGCGTCACCACTGTGTCCTCGGGCAGTATGTCCATCGCAACCTGCGAAGGAAAATGTTTGATCACATTGACAAGACCACCACATGTTTGATCACATTGACAAGACCACCGCATCAATGACACCGCCATTTCACCATCTTTCCATTGAAGTATCATGTTATTTCTGTAAACACAAAAGTGAAATTCTACTGCTGAGAAGCCAAACTCCAATCCGTCGATAACTACCATCAAAACATCAGCGAGCTTGGTCTTGTCTTCATCAGCCGTGGTCCTGGCGTTGCGCATTGCGGCAGACTGAGCCAGAGATGCGATTCCTCCAGGCATGGTCTTGTTGGAGCCGGTGGCTCTTACCTCGGCTGCTTGTATTGCGGGCACGTCGCTCTGCTCCAATGGCTTGTCTCCTGCAGATAGAGCGGACTCCTGCAGATGGAGAGGACGCCTCCAGCGCTTCGCTGATGTTTATTGCGTTGCGGTCGAGAGCTCCTCCCGGCGTCCCAGCGTCCACGGCTGTTTGGATGTATCTACCCACGACCTTCATGCAATATAGACAGAAATCTCCAGGCTATTATCATCACAACTAAAAGAATAATAACGATCGACGGCAAGGCCATCCTTAAAAGCCTGTCCCGGAAATAGAGTTCATGTATTGTTATTTAAGATTTGGGGGTCTTCTGCCTTTACCTGGCCATCGACTGCTTCACTAACAACTCACCTGCCGCCGATGTTGACCTCCGGGATGGCCACGCCTCAGTCCCTCGCGACGTCGCTCACCTGGTCGGGCCTCACCGCCCTGTTCTGCACGTTCACGTCTGCGATCGACTGCATGACAGCCGCCATGCCGCTCCTGGGGGTGCGGCCGAGCACCACGTTCTCGGCAGCCCGTGCGGTGGATGATCGGCTTCCCTGCGAGGTCGCCGGAGACGTTGAACACGTCTCTGTACTTGATGGGGTCCACATTAATAGAAAAGAAAGATCTAGAAAATTGAGCTATGTATTGTATTGAGGCACAAAGCTGTAATAAATAGATACAATGATGTCTCATCTATGAGGAAACAATCCTAGAAAATAAATGAAAATAATTTTAGGATATATACGGAATCAATAAAATATTCTCACACCCCCTCAAACTCTAGGTAGATCAAACGGTGAGAGTTTGGAAATGAGATACTAAAAACGTGGCGCCGTAAGAGCCTTCGTAAAACCATCGACTAACCGGTGCGGTCCTAATAAAAGGAAGAGAGATGGTTCGAGTCGAAGATGATGATGAGTAAGATAGCAGCCGATCTCAATATGCTTGGTGCGCTTATGAAAAACAGAATTAGCCTCAATATAGATGGCACTTTTGTTGTCACAATACAAAGGAGTGGGGAGTGAAACGCCCATGTCGCAAGCAAACGATGAAGCCGGATAATCTCAACAAGTAGTATCGGCCATAGCACGATTCTTAGATTCGAGTAGAGGAACGCGAGACAATCTATTATTTTTTGGCGCGCCAAGAAATGAGAGAATTGCCAAGAAAAATGCGGAACCCCGTGACGCACCGACTATCGGTTATATCAAAAGCCCGACCAACATAGGAATAAGCACGTAACTCGATATGAGAAGAGGACGGTAAAAATAATGACCTCGTCAAAGTACCCTGAAGGTATCGCGAATTCGCAAAACATCAGCATAATGGGTAGACCGAGGGGCATCAACAAACTAACTAACAACATGAATCGCATAAGCAATGTCGGGACGTGAAATAGTGAGATACATAAAACTACAAACCAGATTTCGATAACGAGTCACATTAGAAAGAGGCTCCCCTCGTTAAGGCGAAGCTTTTAATTCAACTCAATAGGAGTGAGCGCAGTACGTGAATCCGAAATCTGCAGCCCTATAGAGAATATCGGCGGTATACTTTTACCGAGAAAGAAGAATACCACGAGAACCGCGAGCAATCTCAAGCCCAAGAAAATAGCACAATAAACCAAGATCTTTCATGGAAAAATGTCGCTGAAGATGCTTCTTGGTATGCGCAATGTAATCGAGTCATTGCCGATAATGACCATGTTATCTACATAAAGAAGAAAAATAGTAAAGCCAGAGGACGAAGTATGAATAAACATAGTATGATCGGCCTCACTCTAAACAAATCCCTTGAACGTACGCAAAGTAGTAAACTTCTCAAACCAAACACGCAGTGCTTGTTTGAGGCCATAAAGAGCTCGCCGGAGATGACAAACTTGACTAGGGGCGTGAGCAAGACCAGGTAGTGATTGCATAAAGATTTCTTCATGAAGATCCCCATGAAGAAAAGCATTCTTTACATCGAGGCGATGGAAAGGCCAATTACAAAGAAGTAATGGCCGGAGAGTACGAACACAAGTCATTTTCGCTACCGGAGTGAAAGTCTCCTCATAATCAATACCATATTCTAGTGAGAAACCCTACACAACCAAACGTGCCTTATAGCGCTCAATACCGCCATCAAAAACGGTTTTTACCTTGTAAATCCAGCGATATGATACCAATGATTGACTAGGTGGAAGAGGAATAAGTTCCCAAGTACCGGTACTTTGTAAAGCGGAAAGTTCTTCAGCCATTGCGTGATGCTACTCAGCATGTTGTCTTGTTTCGCGGTAGCTAGTAGGTTCCTGCACATCATGAACAAGCAGCAAAAAAGGAACCAAACTTGGTAGAATAAGAAGCAAGCAACAACATACCAAGCATAGGGACGACGATCTCGAGAAGGATTCCGACGCAACTTCGGAGGGATAGAATCGTCGGTAGCGGGAAGAGCGGGAAGAGTAATAGCGGGGAGGGAACTCGGGACGAGAGAAGGAGGGGCAGAGATATTTGGAGGAGGAGAAGCAGAGGTATTTGGAGGAGGAGAAGGAAAGATATCTAGAGGGTCGGGATAATGATCGGCAGGAAAGTACATGAAAGGAATATGTCTAGAAACCTGAAGACGTAATAATAGTAAAGAAGTAAGGAACATACTTATGAAAAGTGACATTACGAGAAATACGAATACGTTGAGCAATCCGATGGTAACAACGATTGCCTTTGTGTTCGATACTATACCCCAAGAATGCACACGATATGGATAGAGCAGTCAACTTCGTACGTTCGGTGGGAGGGAGAAGCACGAAACACGTGCACCCAAAAACTCGAAGATGTGTATAAGTAGGAGAGCGGGAATGAAGTCACCGAAAAGGCGTTGCCCGATGAAGAATAGGTGACGAGAAGACGGTTAATGAGATGAACAAAAAGTGAGAAGAGCTTCAGCCCAAAACTCGGTAGGAACCGAAGTAGAAAATAAAAGAGCACGAGTGGTTTCAAGAATACATCGATGCTTACGTTCGGTAACCCCATTTTGAGCTGGGATACCGGAACAAAAGAGACGTGGCAATGTCTCATCATTGGCTAAGAGAGAACGAAAAACACCCGAGAGCTATTCCCCCGGAATCGGAGCGAAAGATCTTAATTTTCTTATGAAATTATGTAGATATCATGGCGGTGAAAGTCTAATAAATGATAAGAAAATCACTACGCCGACGCATAAGATAGATCCAAGCATAACGAGAATAATCATCAATAAACGAAACATAATATTTGAAACCACTCTTGGATGGAATAGGAATTGGGCCCCATACATCGGAATGAACAAGATCAAAAATGCTTTGTTAGAACTAGAAGTACTAGTAGGAAAAGATAAAGCGATTGTTTTGCTAAAGGACAAATAGAGCGAGGAGGTAGAACACTAGAGGAAAGCTGGACCAAGAACCCCATGTTGATGAAGAATAGAAAAACGAGAAGAGGAAGCGTGCCGAGACACTAATGCCATCGCGCAAAGTCCATGGTAGCCAGCACGGGATAAGAAGAGGAAGTGTAGGTGGATGGAAGGTGAAGAGATTGCATAGTGTATATTCCACCATGCCTATTGCCCTTGCCAATCATCCCGCCACTCGAACGATCCTACACAAAACAAGAGCGGTCAGGTAAAACTCATAATACAACCAACATTCGTAAGGCGACCAACAGACAATATATTAAGTGCTAGAGAAGGGACATGCAATACATCGGGAACAATTCCGAGGATAGACAAGACTCCCCTGTCGGGTAGCCAAAAGAGAAGGACCATCGGTTGTAAAGAATCGCTATTGGAGACTTGAGCTTAGAAAGCTCGATGAGATAGGTAGCAGAAGTATACATGTATCTAGCAGCTCTTGAGTCAAGAATCTAGGCGGTAGAAGAACCACTTGAGGGGGGAGCAGGCTGCGGAAGAACCAAGTATGAGTGACAGCAACTAAAGGGCGTGAATTGGATAATTTAAAGCCAAGTTGAAACCGATTCAAGAGGGCTAGGCGAGCCTCAAGAGCAGCAAATCGCTCATCCACCGAAGGGGAGGTGAGAGAAACATGCTTTGAGCCACAGCAGGAGTGGGTGGAGTCCGAGAAGAGCGCTGTGTATCGCGTCACTTCTTAAAACAACGGGACTCAATATGACCTCGACGATGACAATAAGAGTATCGAGCGATCGATGAGAACCTTGAGTTGAAGCAGATTAATGGGAACCTCGAGTTAGAGCAGACTCAAGAGAATCCCTGCATTGGAGCATGAAATGGAGGCGTAGATAGAGCAAGCGGCTCATGGAGGAGTAGCGAAAATGGTTGTGGGATCGGATACCGCACAAGATGAGAGGACACCCAACCGGGTTTCCTCAGATTGAAGCTCCTTGACAGCATCAAGGAGAAAGGGTGGAAGATTCCTATAAAGAATCGATTACGAACACCCTCAAAAGCGGTCGAACTTCATAAGAAAATCATAAAGTCACGGGCGATTATGAGACTAACATGTGGCACAACTAGAATATGTGGAACATAAAGTGGGAGACAAAACGAGCTGACTCCAAAGCGACTTCAAATAATTATAAAACTCATGGATTGATTGAGCGCCATGAGTAGCGACAATAATGTCCTGATGTAACCGATAGACACGAGATAGAGCCGGTCCGAGTAAACATGTCGCAAACCGATCCCATAAATTCTTCGCACTTGTGATGTGAGCAAACTATGGATGAAGGGTATGATCAAGAGAGCCAAATATGATGACCCATGCCCTCCAATCGCAATGATCCTAGTTTCAAATGTTAGATTGACGCTAAGCAATCGCAAGATCTGTGAGTTTGGATTGCTTAGCGTCCTTGAATTCGGCACAATGTACACGAACACCCTCAACATGCTCAAACAGATCTCGATAAACAAGTGCAACCATACCCGATTGCCGCCAAAGAGCGTAATTGGAGCTATTGAGTTTGACATCAATCGATCACTCGAATCACCCATATTGACCAACGTCAAATCGCAAAGTTGGTGCGATGAAAACAATGTCGGGCGGCCTGTGCGATGAAGAAGATGAGCAAAAAAAAAAATCTAGGATTGGTAAGAAGCAAACCCTAACTCGATACCACAATAGGAAAGAAAGATCTAAAAAATTAAGCTGTGTATTGTATTGAGGCACAAAGTCGTAATAAATAGATACAATAATGCATGACCTATGAGGAAACAATCCTAAAAAATAAACGATAATAATTCTAAAATATATACATAATCAAGAAAATATTCTAATAAATAAAATATTTTAATACGCGTCACCCTGGGCCCTCTGGGGTTGTTGCTAGCTCATTTTTTTTCCAACTAGAGGAACGTGGTTGCAATTGCAAGTTATGGCGCATCGCCTCGGAATCGCGCTGCATGGCGATTCATTTATGAGGAACCAACCACCGATTGCTGAGAGACATATAGGGCGATTGAGTGTACATTTCCGCTTAGGAGGCACTTGGCATGGACTTGGGACGTCTTGGTGCTGACATAATGTTGGAGTGTTTGATTATTCGTCAAATTTGAGGGGCACTAATTGTGTACAACTTTTTGACTTCTAGATCATTTCGATGTTTTGCGAGGACCACCGCAAAGGAAGCTGTTAGCCTAAGAGTCGATAGTATTGTCAATTATTTTTTATTATACGATTTTCCGATCAATTAGTACTTTATGCAAAATTTGCGGTAATGATACGTAGATCTACGGTTCATATGATATTGTCCCTGGTAGTACTATTAAGGACTCATTTCTTTTATCATAACACTCCCGAACCCGCTATAATTGCGTCAATCAATCATAACTTCCTTTTTTGGCCAATTGACTCTCGAACCTCTTGCATTTATGCTAATTCAATCTATCCGATCATTCTTGACTGAAAATCGCTAACATGAACTTCGGCCATCTTATATGGCGTGGCCGAGACCGACGTGGATAATTTTTAATAATATTTCAATATTATTTTCACATTTTTTTTTTCTTTTCTTTTCTTTTACGGCGGGTTAGAGAATGAAAGGAAGAAGAAAAAAGAAAGAGAAAGAAAATGGATAAATAAATAAATTTCAAAAAATTAAGATATTATTAAAAATTATTCATGTCGACGCTAAACACGCGACGTATGATGGCCAGCATTCATGTCGGCGATTTCGATCACAATTGACCCAATTGATTGAATTGGCACAAATACAAAAGCTTTAGGACTTAATTAAAAAGAAAAGCTTTAAGACCGAATTGATATAATTGCAATAATTTAAATTTTTTTGATGATTTTGCCAGGGACATTTTTACTCAAAGGGCTCTATCTAATATTGCCCACGATTCAACTTTGATTCATCATATGTCCTTTTTCAGCCAGGTTGGACTCGGAAAAATTGTCAAAAAAAGTCTCAAACCGATTACACTTTTGTCAATTCGAGTCTTAAACTTTTTAAGTTTGCCAATTTAGTTTTAAACATTTTGCATTGTGCTAATTCAATCCTAAACCTTTTGCATTTGCGTCAATTCGGTTCATCCGATCAATTTTGGTAGGCCGACGATGATGTGGATTTCGCCGGTGTTGACATGAACAACTTTAATAATATTCTAATTTTTTTGATTTTATTTTTATTTATTTTTTTCTCTTCCTTTTTTTTTTCCCTTTTATTCTTCCTCCCATCAATCGCCATCGTGGCGATCACTGGGAGGCTATGGCCAACAAGGTTTGTCCTTGCCCAACCATGGCAAGGCGAGGCCCACCCAAGCTAGATTCGGGCGAGTCGCGCCTCGCCGTGGTTGCCCAGCAAGGTCACATCCGTCAATGGCCGGGCGAGGCGCGACTCGCTCGAGGCCGATTCGGGCGAGATTGCCCTTGCCCGGCCATGACGAGGAGTGACTCACCCTAGCCAAATTTGGGCGAGTTGTGCCTCTCCATTTTTAGGTGAGGGCAAACCTCGCCGGCCATAGCCTCTAGTCAGGTGATTGGGTAGAGGAAGAAAAAAGGAAAAAGAAAAATTTTTAAAAAAAATTATAATATTATTAAAAATTATCTACGCCAGCGTTAGCCGGCATTGACGTCGGCGTCGTAGGTTGAAGTTGGTCGGATGGTGAATTAACACATATGCAAGAATATTTAAGGATGAATTGTCAAAATTAAAAGGTTTAAAACTGAATTGATAAAAGCGTAATAGGTTTATGACTTTTTTGACAAATTTTCCGGGTGGACTCGATCAAGGGCTTCTAAGAAAGGAAACAATAACGAATTACGATGACAAAGTTATGCACACAGTGAACTGCAATAGCATATGAAGTTAATGCTCCCTGTCTCTGGTTGTCTAACTCGATGTTTCATCTTAATTCACTGAATAGATTACAATACAGAAATCTCATTTGTTACTCTCTCATGTGCCTTAATATGGTATTAGATCAATACCAAGCGCTGCTCCTAATCGGGTTTAGCATGCGAGGAAGTGTTTCCCGTGTTGTTTGTCTACGAGGGATGTGATTGTACCTATGTAATCTCTCTACACCTGAAGATCTAATGAATAATCTAACATTCTCTTTGAAGAGAAGCGTCTTTCATGCGAAGTACATCGTTAATGTGGTGAAAGCAACGAATCACGCATGTTTTCACAAAATTGACTTCATAGGAAGAGAAAGGGAGACAAAACGGGGTGAGACAAAACAGCATACAAAGCAAAACTTTTGAAAAACATACCCTTTTTTTTGTCTCTCGACCTCGGTGAGCATTATGAGAACAGCATACAAAGCAATTTAGTGAAATGGAATAAAATCAAGCCTCCTCGCCAAGGAAGTAATTGACTATTCCCTGAACTCGTAGTTCGCGTACCTAACTCTACGGTCCTGAAGCTTGATCTGCCCTCCGATGTTCGGGAACACGCGGCGGTTATCATGTCTATGGCGCGTTTGATGCATGACGTGCAATCGTCATGCACGGCTAGGTCCCCGTTGCAGGCTCCGTGGCCGTAACACCTCGGGCTCTCGGCTCTGGATTGCGCGTAGCAGTTGTAGCCCAAGTCGGCGGTTTTGTACTTGAGGTAGCTCAGGACTTGCTCCAAGCTCGATGTGTAGGCGCTTCCGGGCGTAAAGGTCACCGGGCTGCATCCCCTGGACATGATGTCCTCGTTTAGGCATCTCGCGACGCCGCTAATGCAGAAGAACGCGACGGGCGGCGATAGTCGCGAGTCGCCAAATAGAGTCCACGATCCTTACCTTGCGATTCTCTAGCTGTTAGCTTCTGTGCTTATCGCCCTTTCAATTTGCTACTTAATGGCTCAGTCATAAGAGGACTTTGAGCTGCTGCTTCTTACATCATCATGTTCGTCGGTTCCATTGGATTGTCTCGGACTCATCATTTATTCGACAGATAAAACTTCGTCGCCCTAACCGGACTCGATGAAGTGTTTAAGTCTTTGCTAACGTCTTCTGCATTGGGTCGGCAAATTCAATCTGAACGTTTGCGTATTGCACAAACTTGAATACCATGTAGCATATGATTTTCCAAAATTAGAATGCAATGCCCTCCAATCATTTTGATTCGGCCATATTCTACTTCTTCCTTGTAATTTCACCTTTCTTGCAACTTCCACATTAACGGGATAGATTCCAAGTCGTATTATGCTTCGTGGTACAAGAAATAACTAATCTCTAAGGTACATACTAATGTAAACGACTCCCGCATTAATGCGGTTATACAACTATCTCCAAGTACACATGTCACCCATCAAATAGGAAAATTACCAAAAAAAGTCTTCAGTCTATTGTAAGTTGTAATTATGTCAATTTAATCCTGACCCTATTGCGATTGTGACGGTTGCCCATGACATCTTTACTTTTCCTATTTTTTTCCCTCTCCGGCTCTAGGCTTTTGGACTAAATTGACAAGAAATAAGGTTTACGACTGGATTGACACAATTATAATTGGGTTATGACTTTCTCGGTACTTTCCTCCAATCAGACGACATATGCTTAAGTTCTTTGCTTACGATTCCGCGTGGATACAAAGGACTACTTGAGATGATAGTAGATAGTCCAGTCATGTCAACAGAAAATAGATTTCACGGGCCAGCTGATGTTCTCGTTGTAAGATCTCATTCTTAACTAAATATGAGAGAAAGAGGAGTGGAGAAGGGCGATCAGCTCTAGCGGCTCCCTTCGATATAATTAGTTGCCGAGGGTTTTGACTCCCTTGAGGATCTCATCATCTTGGAATTAAGGCAGCATAATGTCCCAAAGTCCTGTTGCCATCACAGGTGACGCATCAGGACCGCATGATCACCTTCCCACGCATCTTGCGTCTTTTCATGAGGAATCTCGAAACTCTTAGTAGTGTCTAGGTGCAGTTCTCATCGAACTAGTTGTCAAGAAAATTAGAATAATCGAATCAAGCTTGCTGCGCTTATTCGAGCGGCATGAGTCCGCAGATACGCCATGCACAGATAGCGCCGCCGCCGCCGCCGCAACAGAGGTGATAGTGGCTAAAGTGAGTTAAATGTCTGAATATAGACCATGAGACGAGGATGCCACATTTTTTTTTTTAAAATCTAGCATCCCGAGTCTCTAAACTTATGAAAATGGGTCATACACCCATTTCTCAACCCATATTTCATGAGCCGTGTTGTTACGTATATGAATATTAAATGGGAGGGGGGGGTTTCACAGCTTATTTAGACCCAACCTACTTATGTGTGCGTCTCTCTCTCTCTCACCCTCACTCGATCTCGATCTCGATCTGTTCGCACACTCCGTGCTCTCTTCTTAGTTTGAGTATCGATTTTCCTAGATTTGATTAAATATATAAGTATTTTAATAATTTGGGTCGGGTCGGGTATGGATTGTATCGGATGTTGCTAAATGGGCCAATTCCGATCCGACTCATTGGTTCGACGGATCGATGATTCTCACATCGAATGGTTAGATGTCTTATTGAATGAGACATAAGCTAATGCGTATACTTAAGTGGTCATCACTTTTGTAGTTGGGTAGATCAAGTGATAGAGATAACGTGGAGAAACTGATTAATTACCATTATTGACAAAATAATAATAATAATAATAACCCACACTTTAACCGATCAGAACATAACTAGTGAGGTTAACAAAGAAAATTTCAAGCACCAATCATTCGGCAACTACTATTCAATTCTACTTATCCACAGAAAGGATAGTTCTCGTATTCGACTCTACAATCCTGGAGCTGGATCTGTGCTCCGAACGCTCATCGGACACCGGTCCGACAAATCGCTCATAGCTGTCTTGAGACACGAGGTGCAGTCTGGGTGGGTGAGAACTCTGTCGCAGGCTCCATAGCCATAGCACGGGTCGCCATTGACGTCGGATTTGGTGGAAGCGCTGTAGCCCGAGTCGGCACTCTTGTCGGTTATGTACTTCAGCGCTTGCCTCAAGTTGAAATCGTTGGGGCTGTACGCCGTGTACGTCGTCGGGATGCAGTAGAAGGACCCCCACGGCCGTGTTCGGAGCGCCTTTCGTGATGTCGCATGCACAGAGGACTCCGACGACGTAGGCCGCGATAATTCCCAGGATCGAATCCATGGTGTCGGGTTTTATCCCTCTTTCCTGGGGTCCTCCTAGCCGATTCTTTGCTTCAGGGATCGGATGGATGCTTTGTTCAGGACTATGGCCTTTTGATGTCGTGTTCGTCTGTCATCTCATTGTATCCGTTCCTTGTGGTTATCGGTTGTTGTCACAATGACAAAGGTGAGACGAGAGAATCTCAATGGACATCCGGCATTTGATTTGCAGGGATGAAGAGTCAATAGTTCGAATTTCCATGTGTTTTTAATGCATTTTCTAGTTCACCCTTTCGACTTGTCGTGATGAGCTTAGCGATGGCCTTGCCTTGTTTGCAGACCGGCCTTGTCTGGAACAAGTAGCAGCAGACGAGGAAGTCCTCGAACGTGAGATAACCGTCGCGGTCAGCGTCGAGCTCGGCCGCCAAGTTGAGGGTCGAGCACCCCAGGTGGCGCCGCTGGAGGTGCTCGCTGCATGCCTTCTTGGCGACGCGGCGCGGTTTGGTCTTGCTCAAGATCGAGAACTCGGCCTGCGCGGTGTTCTTCGACCCTAGTTCTTCTCAAAGAATAAGGAAGCGGCCAAACGGATCTCTTCCATTTGCGATGCTGTGGGTAATGCGTTCTTGTCGTACATTCTACAAAACTGTTCCTCTGCTTTATAAGATGAAGTTTCCCTTTCTTTCCTCGCAGACCCAGTCCCCAATGGCGGGCAGGCGTGCCCCGGAGAAGGCGGCGGGCAGGCCACGGTGGCAGCGGTAGGCGGTGACAGGCCGTGGTCGACAAAACGGTTTTTAAATTTTTTTATTTTATGAAATAAATATTTTAGTAATATGGGTCGAATTGGATATAGATCGAGTCGGGTATGGATCATAAAATTTATCTTATATAAAAATGGATTAAAATGAATTAAATGTGTCGATATTGGTCGGACCGTATTCGATCTAATTTACCCATTTGATATTTTTATTTTCACTCCGATTTGAGAATATGAATTAGATCATATATATATTATTAAATATATATTTTATGAAAATTGATTAATTTGAGTTAGATCATTTTTATCCGATCAAAATTCGATTCGATCTAATCCAGTCAGATCCAAGTGTCACGCGCAAGCGAACATTCTGTCGTCCCCTACTTGAGCGCCATAAAATAAAAAGATGATTGGGCAACCCAATTGGGGGAAAATAGAGAGAGAAAATCAAGGATAAAGTTTCAAATTCCAGTGGCAGAGGCGTAAATACTCGCTGCAAGTGAAGTATCGTGCGTACGTCACACACATTTCAATCCAGCTATGGGTGTCATTTCAGATCCGGAGCATCTGCTACCCCCTCCTCCTCCTCCGCCTTCGTCTTCTTCGTCATCTTCACTCAGATCTAATCGATCCTCCATCTCGCTCTCACCGTCGCTCGCTCGGGAGCTCTGATATACTTGCTCGTCCCGAAGGTGATCGCTGTTTATATACGTGTGCTATCCAGTAGAGCTTGGCTGGTGTCCTTGCTTTCCGTTTGCGGTTCGTGTTCATCATTTTTTTTCTTTCTTTCCGTGTAGTAATTGGTGGGGTTTAGTGTGATCTATGCCTGTGATCGCAATCTGCGAAGATCTGGTTCATGCTCGACTCGTGGAATCATCGTTCTCACTGATTCGGTAGGGGAACTTAGCCTTGATCCTTTTGCGATGTAGATCTGCTTGTTGGTGTGGAGTTTAGGGCTTGAGATTTTGATTCTGAGCTTAGTATTGTGTCAATCGACTGAAAGCGGCTTACTTGTGATGTCTGGTTTCAGTGATTTTCGTTATGGAGACGCTTGTGGTGGTGGCGCAGCACCGGAGTCAATACTGCAGTCGAACGAAACCGAACGGCTTGGCTAGGTTTGATTCTTCACCGTCCAAATGCTTCAGAGAGATCAATTGCAGAACTTTTCAGTCCGGGGCTGGTATTTTGCCGACCCCACTTAAGGCTTGTAATGCAGCCGAGATCATTGAGGCTCCTCCTTGTTCCTTGATAACTCCACCTTCTGCTAGTTTCTTGTCTAATGAGACCGACTTAAAACTGAAGTCTCAGAGCACACCCATCCCCATCAAAGCCAAACCTATCGATGATGAGAAATCTTTCTATGACGATTTCTCTAGTGGGAACATATCCTTTTCCGAGCTGTGGGCCGGGCCAGCTTATTCGAACTCACCCCCGCCGAGTTCTTTGCCAATTCCCAAGTTTTCCCTCCGCCCAAAGAGGACCGTCTCTCTTGATTTGCCTAACTCTGCTTCTGATGATATGGTGATGTATCCCATTGCAAAATCTGCTCCTGCTTCTCCTACTAGGGACTGCAAATCATCCACTAAGGCTTTGTTCCACAGTGCTGACTCTGCGACTAAGACACTTCGTCGCATTCTGAATCTTGATGTCACTGATGAATGAGGTGGTGGGGAGTCCCTGTTGGACTTCGTGGAAGAAGGGTTATCCATAGAAGTGACTTTAGATAGATTGTAAATGAGATGAATAATTTGGTAGGTAGTGTCTGTAGCTTCCGTCAGCTCAATGTTGAAGTAACTGCGACTTGTGAGTGTTGATGGCTGTGGTGGGGTTTATAGTCTCCTGGCAAATGGTTGGGCAGTATGTGGTGGGGTCAATAGTCTCCTGGCAAATGGTAGGGCAGTACGTGCTCTGGAGGTGGTTTTTGGTCGTTGGAATTTCTGAAGAGACAAGTGAGGTTCTCCCAGATGGCTCTAGTTTGTGACAAACAGTGATGCTGCGTTTGGAAATTGGTGGGATGAAAAGTGAAAGGGCTAATAATATTTGTGTAGCTGTGGAGAATGCTGGTAGACATTCTTTTTAGCACTTAGTGGATCTACTGACCTCTTGATATTTTGAGCCTGAAGCATCTATGCTCTATTCAGAGGTTAAATTATAATAATCCAGTCCTCCCTTTCTGGGATATCTTTATATAATCTTACTCTTGCAAGTCCTTTCTTGACTAGGTATAGTTCTTAGCAACAGCGTCATGTAGATACTGTACAATCGTCTATTCGACTCCTCTCTCTCGACTCTCCCTGATGTCCTCAGTGATGTCATCTTCCTGCTTCTCTGTTTATACTCTTCAATTGACTTCCTACTTGTTTATTCGGCTGCTGATAAGTTAACAATTTTCGTATCCCATCTTCAGATTGTAGTATGTTTCGAGTTCACCTTCATGATGTGATTCCTTTTAGGTAGGATCTGACTCTTTCATGCACTACATGAGGGTGCTGCCTCCCTTCGCCATTTTTCTGTTTTTAGAAGGAAAAGTGGGAAGTGGAAGCAAACATGTTTATTTTGCCACTTCATGCTCCTAACCCTTTCCAAATTGCTTTGTGTTGCTTTTGTCCTTTCTGAGACCCTCTGTCCATATCTTCCTCTCGGAAGTAGTTTCTCTATCCTGTCATTCTTGGAGATCATTGACCTTACCGGCCTATACGCAACTTGCCAGGTATGCTTTGTACTTAGTTTGTTCTGCTGACTGATGACGATGGTTTACACGTACCAGTAACTTTGTTCTTTGTCTCTTCCAGGTGGTGAGTATCAGGAGGCTGCTTTTTCTAAAAAGGAAATGCTCATAAAGTCCAGCACTTACAAGGGAAAATCTTTGGAGGGAAAGTGCTAGCTTTTTCTTCGGGTCCAGTCAGTTGTGTCTTTAGCATAGTCAGTTAGCTGCAAGAACTAGTTTTCCCGTGTATGCTGTATTTCATGTTGATCACTGTATATCTGGAGAGTTATAGCCGACTAAACACTTGCAATGGAGGTGTCATCATGTCTCTTGAAGTTTATTGTGCTTTACATTTATGTGCTTTCCTTCAGACGAACTCTAGCGTCCTATATCAAGTATTGACTTGGTGGAATGGTGCTTTGTTTCTAGACTCTTTTTAAGTTTCTCATGGCTTATAAATTATGGTACAATCCTTTGTCACTTCAAAGTTCTTGTGGGGTTGTTAGTGCAAGTAAACTATTGCCGTGAACTTTTTCAGCTGAAGATGGTGGCGATGGCAGCTAAGGGATCACTATCTTCCGGCCAAATTGCTCTTGCGAACTCTCGAGAGAGACAGAAAACAATATAATCTCTTTTAGGGTGGCAGATGTGTATTCCTTATGCCTATATAGATTCCTAGTGTTGATCATTATGCATCAAGCTTCGTTTGGAAGGAAGAAAGAACCTGTCGTTGTCACTTTCCAAGGCTTTATTTTTGGCGTGCCGAGGTTTGGCATCTATGTTATTGGAAATCCTCTAGCTTTTCGCATGCGCACTTTCTCTTTGCATGAAAGCACTGGGTGGAAAGCGTGAAGTGTTTCGTTTGTCTACTTCCACAATTTTAATTTACATTCTGTACTCTGATGTGCCCCTCTAGAGTCTAAGGCCTGGTTCATCCTCTGAATATAATTCAATAGGATCCTGAGGAAACAACGTCTTTATCTGTAGGATCCCCATGTACCTTTGATCAATCGAACGACTCCTCATTCGTGAAATTGATCTCGATTTACATTTCATCCGAGTTCTGCATCACAAGGTTCTTAATCCTGAAAGTTTATGAAGGCGTGCTGTAGTGATAAGAGATGAATATTGAAAAGAAAGTCGAAGCGTGGGGAGTCATGTAAGATCATCTGCGTAATTTCAATTTAAGGAAACAAGCAAATCAATGCCAAATTTGTTCTCCTTGAAAATCTAATACATCTATCTTTCGTGTAACGATTTTACCTCTATGATTGTCACGTGGCAAGCCGCGTAACATATATAATGGCGAATTAAAACATGAGCTCGACATTCTTACGTATCTAATGGCGAATGTCTTGAAATACTAATTCTCCCGTCAAACCTGTCCGAGCATTCCCACGACATATTTTCCTTGTCCAGCTTTCTTCATAGCAACAATGTCATCTCACAAACGATATCCGCATGCTGATACACTGATTGCTGAGAGGCATAACTACAGATAGTATCCTCTGTTGCAATTGCCTAAAGTTGATTTCTGTCAAGTCTTAGGGAAAATCAGTTATCTCGTCTATCGCCTATCTAAATCTTCGACTCCTAGTAATTTCACCAGTGACTTCAAAGGCACAATAACATATCAGAAGGGTTTCCGCCTCGATCAGCCACAGCATGCGAAGAAACGAGTTTCCTTCCTAGGGGTCAAGATCCAAGAGGGACCAAATTTTTGCCTGCTTCACTGGTATTCAGATTTGTATCAGTGAACAGCATACTCCAGCTTTTCAACAGATGAAAAAACATAGACGACCCAAAAAAAATTTCACGGTTCACAAACACATGAAGAGACGGCAAAAGGACACTCTTGTGCTCAATGAGAAACCAAACCCTACAACCACAAGAGGACTACCATCTCACATTTCATCCATCTGCCAAAAAAGGGAAAAGAAAAAGATATTACAACCTTCACCTAAACTCTCAACAGCGCACATCCGAGAATAGTACCACGGCACCGAGTCATCGGAGTCACTTGTCGCCAAGTCGGCCTCTCGCTCCCAATTGTGAGAACATCCACATCGGAAAGTGGCTTGATGTCCCAGTTCCATCTGTCGGGACCAATAACCCCTCCGATCACATAAATTTCATCCCTCAAACCAAACATGGCAAACCCAATTCTCCTTCGGAACTCCTGGGCAGAGCCTATGAGCTTCCTCTCATTCCCATCTAGCTTAAAAATGAGCCAATGGCTCATAACGTAGAGGGAACCCTGAACTACTGCCATTGGACCTTGGAGCCAACCATAATCCTTTACGGTCCACTCCAGAGTCACATGGTCCAAGACTTGCACGGTGGATAGCCCCTTATGCAGTACGTGCACTTTTCCCTCAATCACCATACCTGAGCACGGTGAATTGTGGGTCCGGTGCAGGTCGGGTATCTGGAGCCACACATCTTTTTCAGGATCGTACATCTCAGCTTGGGAAATTGATTTCCGACAGCTGGTAAATCCACCCGCAACAACAATTTTTCCATTCAAAGCACAACAGGCAAACATGGCACGAGGTACAAGCATGGAAGCACGCGAAGCCCACTGCCTTGTAGCTGGATCATACGACCACACTTCATTGGTGGCAAAGCTTCCATCTTGGTCTCCGGTCAGTGGATCAACTGCATCACTGCCACCACCAAGCACAAATAATTTTCCAGCAGTGGAGACTGCGCCAAAATGGGATAGGTGCCTGATTTTTGATGGAAGAACGGGAAGAGTAATCCAAAGATCTCGGAGAGGGTCATAGAGTTGCCATAAATTCTCCGGGTCAAAAGCACATACACACAATAAGTCTTCTGAAGAGCCAACTTCTTGCCGGGCCTGGAAAAGTTCAAGACTATGTATGGCAGCTTTCCACGACCGAGAAACGAGTTCCAGCTTTGGGTGGAGGTAAAAGGGGACGCGTGCGAGGCACCTCAGTGCAACAGCGTCTGGAAGGCCTTCAATCAGTCCAGACATAATATACAATGTTTCATCCGTCACTGGTTATTCTACTCCCCAGACTTATCGCAATATTGGAGGAACTTCCAAGTGACCTGTCAGAAAGTATGACATTAACAAATCAGATTTACTTAATCAATGTCCAAATGAGTTAAAACTTTAGAGATGCATCCATGTATTGAATATAGCACAGCTATTTTTGTACAGATAATTGGAGAATATCACTTCAAAAGGACAGTATAGCCATAATGTCATAATTGAATGTAGCAACTGGAAGAGTTCTTATTCTTCAAAAAACATTTCTTCAACCCAGTTATAACTGAGCCCAAGACTATTCTTTTTCCATTTTCATTCTGAAAATCCAAAAAATTCTGGGTTGGGGAATTTCTGATACAAGTATTTAATACTCTTCGGGCCAGGGTGGAAGAAAGAAAGAGCCAATAACATCCTCCCTACTGAAGAGATAGATGGCGAGGTGTAAGTAACTAATACCAAACGTGCAATGAAACGATAAAATATGCCAATGACTAAATCACAGATTCATTGTCTACCAGCAAATTGCTCAACAAGAAGTAAAGGGATGACGGAAAGAATCTTTCCAAGTAATTTGTTAAAATGACGGAAAAATCTTTCCAAGTAATTATGTTCAGATCACCATAATTCGGCAATTCAGTAACTCATCAGGCATATCTGAAACTTACTCATGAAGAAAATATCACCTTAAATGTGACAATCGACCTAATTTAATGCATAGCTGAATAGAAACTACTCAGCAATCGATATTGGAGAATAAAATTATTGAACTTTTTAAGCAGCTGAGACAGCAGGGTAGCTTAATCTGGTGAGGTCCATACGCAAACGAAACGACCTAGCCCACTAGTGGCCCAGTCTCAGGAGTGAGCAGGCTGGCAGGGCCATGATCAGTGCCAATCACCTAATTAGTCTATTACGTACAAAGTAAGAGGAATGATGACCATTTTCCCTCCAAGTCCAAATTTCCCAGATGTAGAAGAATGGCATATGTGTGAGCTACCAAGGAAACTATTTCAACAGATGTAGCTATTTTCTAGTGTAAGCAATGAATGTCCTCCAAAACCATTGAACAGAGAGAACAAAATAATTCTTCCTTACTCGTCACTTTAAATGAAATCAAGCGCTCACTGAAAGAAATCCCACATGTCATAACTACATGATTCTCCTGTTCGTTTCAAGAATTTTATTTAACCTTCAGTATCTCTAAATTAGACATATATCCTGAGACTGCCGATGACATACAAAGTACTAAAACTACTGCTTTGCTTTGTTTAGCTTTAATGCCTA
This sequence comes from Rhodamnia rubescens, assembly GCA_021437795.1. NCBI lineage: Eukaryota > Viridiplantae > Streptophyta > Magnoliopsida > Myrtales > Myrtaceae > Rhodamnia > Rhodamnia rubescens. The sequence goes on from JAILYA010000003.1 coordinate 8,114,468, forward strand.
TCCTAAAACTACTGCTCTGCTTTAGCTTCAATGCCTTTTTGACACTTCCAAAATTGTCCAAATGTTACAGGCATGATAAATACTTGTAAGAATTTAAACTGAAAGGAAACAAAAAGTACAAAGAATCAACTAAGCATTTATCCCTTGTTTGTGAAACAAGAAATTCAAGATGGCGTAGCCAACTATTTCAACAACTGTTTCTGAAACAGATTTTACACAAACACCCTGTTTTTGCGATCACGGAAACGATGTCTCAATTATTTAGCAGTTTACACAAAAGCTGGACAAAACATATTCAAGTTTATCACTAGAATCACTTCAGCCAAAAAGAAAAAGCATGAATCATAGGGCACCAGATGCACCATGCACTAAATACAACCTTAAAACTTGTTCTTTTTTGCTCTCACAAACATACTATTCAGACACATTTTAAACCACACTACAATCATTCTCCAAAATAAATGATGATCAGAAGGACCATAAAAAGAAATGATGTCTTTGGTGGTCTCTCAGTGGTATGTATGTAGTGTGGCTGGCCCGAAGTCTGAGAACAATGTTTTATAGCAAGGACAACACAAAGATATCACTAGTCTTCATTAGAGAATGATTGAGAATTCGACAAAGGAGATGTAGTTCAAGCATTTCAGAAAAGAAGCATGAGAGAAAATTAATTTGAAACATCTGCTAATTTTGCAGGGAATATAATGTATCTGCATGCTACGATGAAAATGGAAACAGTATGCAGAATATAATTAGAAGCAAAAGCAATATACGTGGAAGTTATAGACCAATTATGATGCAAAATAAATACTTCTCTCATACATATTTCAAGCTGGCAAGTTATAACTGCCTCCCAGAACGGCACATGAAATACAGCGAGACATATAACTCACTATCTCATGAATGAATGAGAAGACGACAATATTTAATCTATCGAGCTCGATAAAATGAAGTATCCTAATTTCTCTTCTCCAATCAACATATTGGGATCAGCTGCTGTCATAAGAGTGAAACAGAAAGTCCATATCTTGCAGAGAGAAAAATACCTTAGATTACAAAACCGCAAACTAAAACATAGCGGTTCACATGATTTATATCATTAATTTTAATCATATTCTTTGTGACATGCATGTGGGAGAAGGTTCATCATTGAGTATGCCCATTAAAAGACTTGGACACCTATCATGTTTCTTATCTATTTCGAACAAAGCAGAAACTACCTGGCATTTTTTTCATTCCCAGTATTGTTTACATTCTAAACCCAGAGAGTTGTCAGTGCCAAATGTTCATCACCGCAAATCCATGGAAGTTTAAGCTTAAATAATTCAAGGATACATGACCAGGTAGATATATTATCTGCTACTCGAGAAAGTAGAGCCGAAATGATAATATATCATAAGAAGCATCAACTTTGGAACCCTTAGGTAACAAACAGCTCCTTAAAAATTCTATCCCTGGAAATGTAGCCAAATTCTTCTAAAAGTTTATGATTAGAGCATCTTCTAAATACATAAACAAGTATTATCATTCAGAGAAACTCTAGGCGAGTTCTACGCTGAATCAGGAGGCTAGCAATCAATAATAGAACTCAAGGAAGGTCAACTTCATTATACAAAGGTACAATACATTCAGTAAACATCAACTCTCTTATTTTATTATGAAGCAGGATCCAGTAGAAGGACAGAGGCAAAGAATAAAGTGAATAATTATCATTAATAGGGAAGCAACCAATGGACTTAAGATTTGTATTAGTAGCTACTTGAAACAGCACATTGGTTTACGCTGTTTAACTGCATCACCACGTATGCACCATCTCATTGTTCAATTGCATAGCCTATCAAAAGACCTTAACTGTCAAAAACTACCAGAGAAGTAACATGTAAACTTCCTCCAACAGCAAAATCCAGACTCTACTGAAAATTGTGATGGAATTGCAGATGCCAAAAAAAAAAAAGTAAACCTGAGATAAGAAGAAATTGAGCATACAGAGAAGTCAAAAGATCAAATTTCATTAAATTATATCCAAGCACCAACATACACGACACTAATCCTCAGACCGAATATTATCATAAACAAACTTTAGTAGTTTTTACCAGAGCAGATGTGCGTACCAAATTCAAGATCAACCATGACAAATGGAATAAATGGTCCCATAGATAGAAGAAAAGAACCAAGAAAGTTCAAGTACCATACAACGGTTACATAAATTGGACATGAAGGCTCCTCAATATTCGTGAAACTGTTAATTGGCTTCTTATTTTGAGATAAGTAATAGGCATTCTTAGGCATCACGGCAGAAATTCTTTCAAAGAACCAGCAAGGTATGTCATACCAATGGATCAATTGTTCAAAAGATAAAATGCCACTGCAATATAACTTGGAAAGGAGCCTAGCTTATGCGATGTAATTATTATTGTCAATTAAATTTCATTCCAGGAATTATGCTTAACCGCACAATCACCTAGCACTCAAAATTATTTACAGCTGAGATACTACTCCGCTGCATAACTTAAAAAGCAATTTCTAGAACATGAAACTCAATATCACCTAATAAGAAGCTCTCTACCAAAGCAAAGTAATTTACCAACTTTAGTTTGTCAGTCTAATTGCCTTCACAACTTGGGTGGCTAATCTTCAGGAAACTCCCTTGCTTCTGACACGCAATTGGTCTTCGCTATCTTTAGTTTTCCAATACCTAAAGACGCTTCCTTTCACTGTTTGTTAAAGAAAATGCCAATCAAATAAAGAGGCCATTAGAGAGCTGTGAAAGAAACAGCTCGATATTCAAAAGTCATACTTGTGGTGTAGCAGTCATCAGAAATCAGTCACATTCTCCAGATTTAAATATGGTTGAAAGTAATTATAAGGTCTGGATGCAAGATTATTACAACAGTGGACAGACAAATAGCTCTGCTAGCCTCCAAATTATGATGGGAACAATAACCATGACCTAGCTTCGGCAACTTGTAACTACTACAGAGGGTCATAATTCTTGTAAGCTATGTCGCAGCGGTTGTTGATTGCAAAATTTTTACATGTAAACATGGAAATGGACGAAACAATGAAAATTCAACCTTGATGCAGTATCTACAGCAATTACTGCACTTAAACTCTTTCTCCCGTATTCAAAATGCTTACAAAAACCTTAACCATTTAGAAGTCTGATGACAAAGTCTCAAACTTTATCTAAGTAGCAGATGACTCCTTCACAGATATAGAAAACCGGATTCTATCCAAAAGCAAATATAAGTAGGCTTTAGTCCTAGAATATCCATAAGCAGCAGCACACTTTGGTAGGCTCTTGAAGAACTAAAGGTTTTGGCTACTTTAATCAATACACAAGAACTCCCATCACCAATTTAAGCAATGTTGGATCTAGACAAGGTCGGGGGTTGCATTAAACTACCCCAAGCACAAGGAGCTCCGACCTACATCTCAAGGAAGAAAACTAGATCTGGGAAACAATCTCACCCAATCAAAAATCTCCAACTCAGGACCCAATGAGGATTTCCTGCTTTGCCATATAAGCCAATTCTACAGATATCGATTGCAAAGAGCCTAATTTACCGCAGTACAGAAAGAGTCTGACCAGCAATAACATCTTCCATGTATTAAAGCTTTCCATAGCAGAAACTTTCTCCTAGACAGGCTTTAACGTATGCATGTCTGTGCATGGGTAGCACCAGGTAATTTCACATGAGAGTTGGTACAGTTGTGTAAAATCTCTACGTTTTGTAACAGCTTAATCAACTTCACGGCAAACTACCATAAGGTTTCTCTATTTCACCCTCAGGAATTAGACAACCAAACAGCTCAAGATCGGTGCTCATGCTTTCAACAAAAATTTCCACAAGCGATGCCGAATATCAGAGTTCAGTCTCAAAAGAAAAGGAAAATCAGCTAAAGGTAGACAAGGAAACCCCAATGCTCACTTCAGATGATTCACATAAACAAACGTCCCAATTCAGGTGGGGCTAAATCAATCAATTCTAGTTCAACAATTACAACGGCGAGATCCATGCAGTGCTAAAATCACCCAAGCGTCATTCTTCCCCACAATTCCTCATCACCCTTTAATTCCTAAGCCATGCACTAACACATCACAATTTAGCCCTTGCACCTCAGAGAACAACTGGTACACAGCCAATGATGCCAAGAACCGATGATTCTCATCCCCACCAAGAAAAAAAGGAAAAAAAAAAAATGCACCGTGAAACCTAACCGCCGATTGGAACTCACTAATTCCACCCAAAACCACCGATCAGTCCAATCCAATTCACCCCGCAATTCACGCAAACGAGCAGGACACACGGAAAATCAAGAAACCCCGACGCTACCATCAAAACCCTCGATAAGAGGGGGAAAAGCACCCGAGTTAGCCGAGACAGCACGCGAGAAATGGTCCGATACTCTCAAGTGAAAAACTTTATTCGACCCACTTCGCCCACAGAGAGAGAGAGAGAGAGAGAGAGAGAGAGAGAGAGAGAGAGCGGGTGTCACCTGAAACCGAAGACCAGCGGAGGCGAGGACGAGATTCGGGAGTCTGGGTAGCTGAATGGCGAGCCGCGAGAGAGAGAGAGAGAGAAAGAGAAGGGGGGGTGTTAATGTGGAGTGAGGAAGGAGAGAAACGGAGGGCGTCGTCAAGAAAACTGAAGTCGATGTTGTCGTTTCAGAACCGTGAGAACTGCGCGACAACGAACAATTTCTGGGATCGCTACGCCATTCCGGCCTGTCGTGTCCGAGCCATACACGAAATCTACAATAAATAAATGGGAAACGGCGTAGTCCATCCCGAGTTCACACTGCGATCCATCTCCCTCTCGAGAAAAGGGAATAGCCGTGCGGGATATTCCTCAATCCCTTCCCCCACGCCTTCCTTCATTAGCGCCGCGCCCTTGTTGCAAAAGTGTAACAACAAAACGGGAAAGAACCCACGAATTCACTTCAAAGCAAGGAGGGGACTTCGCATTTTATCTCTTTCTTTTATTTTCATTTTTATTTTATTTTGTTATCATCGCCGTTGTCTACTTCTGATCTTCGACGCCGAGTATGGCAATTGGGTGGATGCGAACCCCCCACCGCCTTTCTTTTCGTAAAATCGCTCAATTCATAAGAGATAAATAATGCGTTAGCTCCATCTGCAAAGAGTGCGTTGATAATTAACAAGTTGGCTTGCGAGAGTCATGATGTTGTTGGACCGACAGCAAATTGGCAAAGCCATGGGATTGGGATCGGGATTGGTGCCCCTATCACGAACCACGGCATAAGGTGAAGTTTCCCTCTTTATATGGAAAGTAATTATTTATTGGTATAGGATTAACTAAAACTGAAATGGTTTAGCGGTATTAATGGAATGTAATACAAAATCTAACAAAATAATAATACCATGGGATAAAGTTTGGTCCTATTCGTGGGGATTCCGTAAATATTTCATTCCTAAAATAGAAATTTTGAACCCCTCGGAACGTTTTTGGAGATAAATGTGGTTACTAATTTATGACCTATCATATACCAAATGAAAACCCCATTCTCGATTCTTAATAGAATTTTTATTCAGCCTTTCATCTGCTTCTCTTTTATGGAAGATTTATTTTCTCGCGATGTATCCTAATTTTTTGCCTAACAATTCTGATTATCGATTCCTTTGACCAAAGACTTTTTTTTAATTTTGTTTTAAATGGAGCGTGAAAGTTTAGTTCACACGACATTCTAAAAAAATTAATATTTGTGCTAAATATTGTATGTATCATTACTTCGTGTAATTAGTTTTGTAATTCAATTATGACTTTCACATTTTCCTCCGTCACTCCCATTCTCTTCATTATTTTATCTCCTTACCTCTTGTTTTAAGAAGTAGGGTAAAATGTGTACACTTCTAATAAATTTACTTCAAGCTCATTTTTTTTTTTACTATGAAAAAACTAAAAGCGATATACTTGTGACAAATTTACCCTTCGTTAGTTTCTATTAAATTGAGTTAATACCATGAATGCCAAACTGGTAAGCCTATGACAAATGAAGGATACAAACCCCAAACAGCACACCGTCAACCGCCATATGTTATCTAATTTAATAATCGATAGTAGAATTTAACGGAAACTAACGAGGACAAAATTTGTCATATATATCAGTTTGGGGTTTTTATGATAAAAAAATTAATTGGAGGTAAATTTATCATGTGTACTAGTTTGGAGTTTTTCATGATATTAACCCTAAAAATTTCAATTCTATAATAGAACTATAAAAATACTTAATTCTACAATTGAACTAAAAAAAGTGTATTGTGAAGTTAAAATATAATAATGAATGACGGTGCCTTTTGATAATAGATATATTATCGTACTTCTATTTATGCATGGGTTCCCGGTAAATGTATAGTACTCTATTCTATTACATGAATTAGGAGCAATTAAAAAAGCCGGACCCAATATGGTATCGATATCTCTTGAATGCACGCTTAGTATTCACATTTATTTAGGTTACAGTCCTTTCATAAATTGCAAAATAGCCGGTGTAATGCAGGAGCACAAGCCTCACTTGACCACGAAATTTATCCTACTCATCCTTTTCAAATATGAATGATTGTGCCATACAAAATGGGCCTAATACCTCAAGGCTGCGTTTGGTTGTCGGGATAAAAATCAAGGTATGATATATATTTATCCTATTCCGTGTTTGATAGATGCCCATGATATGATAAAAGGGGATATAAAGAGGATGTAGCCTGTATACAAATATCATAAGAGAGGAGGTGGGATAAACTTGGATAGGATTTGTTAATAGAGCAAACACTAGAAGAATTAAGTTTTTTCCACAATCGTCACCTCTCCTCTGTGCGGGACCACCTCGGGGCCACCTTTCCGCCGTGTCGGGCTACCTCTCTAGCCAGGGCCTCCTCTTCGGCGACAATGACGGTCAAATGTGGTCGCCTCTCCGGCGACAACTGGGTATCTCCACTATCTTGTTCTTTAATCACGTCTCTCCATCTTTAATCGTGTGAACCTTTCCAACATTCGAAAAAGGTCTCGACATGGTATGAAGAACTCAAGATTTATCATTGACTTTCAATATAGCTCTCTTAGATGACCTGCATGAGTGCATCTTCAACTTATGAAAAGGGGCTAAATAAACGAGAAAGGCTAGCAATTCATTTTCAAATGATTCGACTCCAAATCGAGACCCCTAGAGTTGAAAAAAAAATGTAGATCTAGAGATTTCCAAATAGGTCTATCTTTCGAATCGCTGCTGGATCCATGGGTAGGCAAAAGACAACTTGGCCAATTGAAACATCTTAGTAGCTAGAGGAAAAGAAAGAAAAAGCGATTTTCGTAGTAGCGATGGGCAAAATGGGAACAGCCTAAACCGTAAAAACCACGATAATGGAAGAGCAATACGAGCATTGTTCCGTGAGGCGAAGAAGTGAAATGTTGCACCCTAGATGGTGAGAGTCTAGTAGCTGAGAACATCACTAGCTTACGCTCCGACCCGAGTAGCATAAGGCACATAGAATCCCATGTGAATTAACAAGGACCACCTTGAAAGGCTAAATATTCCTGGGTGACTTATAGCAAAGTATTATCATGAGGGAAAGGTGAAAAGAACCCTCGGCGGGGAGTGAAATAGAACATGAAATCACAAGCTCCTAAGCAGGTGCGTTTGGTAATCCGGATTTCTAATCATGATAGGATAAAAAATCATGGAAGTTTGTCATATCCTATCTACTATTTGGTGAACTTCGGATTTAAAATCAAATATTTTTATATCCTATCCCATCCATTCTTTGGTAGAAAATGGATATCAATGTAAATGGCATGTATGCCCCAATGTAGTGCCCATGAAATAATGTCGATGTTATGGTTCCCAGAAATAGCAACATTGCTCAATCCTTCAAATACCACAACAGCTACGAATAATGCTCCAAACATCACAAGAAATAGCACATTCAGAAAATACAGAATTTCAAATAATAACAAAATGAGTATTGCTCAACGTTGTACATTTTTATAAAACAACAAAGGTAGCAGACCAATAACTTATACACAAAATTAGGGACAACTTTCCCTTTGCAACTCACACAACAGCCAAAAAGTCCCATGTCTTTTTTTATTGGACTAACCTAACCGGTGATTTCTGACAAGTCTTTCTTCATTTAGAGAGGGAGGAAGAACGGGAACTATAAGAAAGCTTTCCTTATGTTTATGGACAACAAATTCATTTTCAAATATAGTTGGGATACTTTACCCAAAAAATGGTTAAAAAATTGAGTGATTGATCAAAATGGAGCTTCCTTTCGAGGAAGAAAAATCATATTAGCGAACAAACGTGTTCCTGGGCTTAATGCGTGAAAAAAATGAGGGATTAGCTAAAGGAGTACAACTATAAACCAAGCTTCAAATTTCACAATAAATAGCGCATTCAGAAAATGAATCATCAGTCTTTCCCATCTATCATCTCTTGGAGAAGCTATTCCACAAATATCTTCCAGTCTTCTCCTTAAAATCCAAGAAATAGATGAATGTTCTCAAGATTCTTCACAATATTTCTGCATGCTTTTATTTTATCCATAGTATTGAGAGACATTTGAAGAAGCTCCTCATTGATTCTTCTCTTATCATTGTCCAAATCTTTAGCATGTATAATGTGCCTAGCAGTCATCTTTGTCCTCTCGTTAATTGCAGTCTCAATTTTACCCTCTACTTTTTTTTGTCCCATGAAAAATCCCAACTTTTAATTCAGTCCCAATTATGCTTCGAATCTTTTTTTGTCTTATAAAAAATCCACAACTTTAGGTCCAATCCTAATCTACCATAAACTTTTTTCTTAATAACAAATCATCAACTTTTACTTAAGACTCAAATCTGCGTCTATCAATCCTAGATATGGCCATTTGGGCCCGTGGGCCCGGAACCGGCCCGTTGACCGGACCCACGGGCCCAAACCAAACCGAACCGGGGAAAATTGGAACCGGCCCTAAAATAAAATAAAATAAAATAAAATAAGGGGGCCCCCCCGCCTCGGCCCGAAAGAGCCAACGGCTCTTTGGCCAAAATGGCCGTTGCATTTTGGCCCGGCTCCGCAAGAATGCATCAATGCAACGGCCATTTTGGCCGTTGCTTTAATTTAAAAAAAAATTCATAATTTTTTTTCTATAAATACATATCCTTCCTCTTTCATTTTTCTCACAAATCCTCTCAACAATTCTCTCAAATTCTCTTAAATTCTCAATTCTCGAATCCCGCTTCAATTTTCTCAAAAATGGCAAGTGGAAGCGTAAATCTTGGAAAGGGTAAGATGACGATGGGAGATTCCGAATATCTTATTCCTGGATGTAATCCTCGTGAGTATGCATGTTGGGAAGACGATGACGACAATATCAACGTTGTTCCCATTTCGAACGTCGAGCACGTCCCAACACAAGAAAGTCTTCATCCGCCTACGGGTGCCGAAGAAACGTCGACGGCAAATGGCCGGAACGGAAAGGCCGAGAGAGTACATCCGACTTGTGGTAGCACTTAGACAAGGTATATGACAAAAGCGAAGGTAAGTATAATGTAAATTGTAAATATTGTTCCCAAACATATAAATTTAGCAAAGGAGACGGTTATGGAATATTCCGTCGGCATCCGACGAAAAAAACATCCAAAGCAAGCGGGGATCGACATTAGACAACAACAAATTTCCGGGTACGCCAATCCTAATACTATCCTTTATTCCGTTACACCGATGCACTTTATAAACAAACATTAGCTGAATATGTTGCCCTTGATCATGCTCCATTTACTACTTGGTGAAAATTTTAATATGAAATATTTGATAAATCTTGCGTTGGTTCCGCAAGCACCAACTATTTCCGTAAGTACTCTTAAACGCGAACTTTTGCATCTTTATAAAAACCAAAAAAAAACTTTAGCAAAATTTTTTGCGGAATTCAATGGACGTGTGCATTTAGGTAGTGATATTTGGAGTGATCCTTGGCAAATTCATTCTTATATGGGTGTTACGTGTCATTGGATAGGTGATGACTGGACCATTCAAAAAAGACTTCTTGCATTTCGAGTTTTTGATGAAAAGCATTCGGCTCATAATATTTATAGAATAATTAAACAAGTTTTAGAAGAATATTATTTGATAAATAAAGTTTTTTCAATTGGTTTTCATAATGCATTGTAAATACCGCTTCCATTCCTAAATTAGAAAATATTTGCAAACCCTCTTTTGGGGGACAATTTTTTCACATTAGATGTGCTTGCCATGTTTTAAATTTATGTGTACAAGATGGTTTACGAACTCTCGAGTCTTCTCTCGCCCCAATAAAGGGCGCAATTAAATATTTATGGAGTCGTGCCCATTTTATAAAAGCATTGGGAAAATTTTGTAAACAACATGGGAGAATGGCAAAAAGGTTTCCAAAAGATATTCCGACTCGTTGGAATTCTACGTATGAGTTGCTTCGTCAAACTTTTGATTACAAAGATTTATTATGTACGTTTATGTCGCAAAATATTCCCGAAATTACTTTACTTCCGTAACATTGGGACGTTTGCAAAAATTTTTTAGATTTTTTGAAAATTTTTAATGATGCTACTAATGCTTTATCTGGTATTTATTATCCTACTACGCATTTATTTTTAATAGAATGTGTTAATATTGATAGTGTTTTTAATGAATATGAAAAAGATAATGAATTAGCTCAAACTATTTCAGTAATGCGAGAAAAATGGTTGCATTATTATTTCAAAATTTCTCTTGTCTATTTAGTTGGTATTTTTTTTTATCCACGTATTAAATTAGATGGTTTACTAGATTATTTGAATGTGTATTATTATGATTGTTTACATTTGGAAGATATAATAGATGTTTTAATTGTACAAAGAGAGGTTAGAGAATCTATAGTAGCATTACATGGAGAATTTTGTAATAGATATGGTTTAAATGATGGTGGATCTTTACCATCTTATTATCTGGGAAACGAAATCGGTAGTTCACTTGGTAGAGGTTATGATATGCTCAAGAGTAGACAAAAAAAAATAAAAGGGGTAACAGGTAGTATTTATGAAATAGAAAAAAATTTCACCACTCAATTTGAGTTTCGTGATACGTAACATAGTACTGATTTTCAAATCCTAGAGTGGTGGCAGAGTCACTCAATCGACTACCCAGTGCTCGCCCTCATCGCTCGCGTATATTAGCAACCCCATCTTCAACAATTGCGGTTGAACAAGCATTTAGCGCTAGAGGATTAGTTTTGGACTCTCGCCGTTCAAGATTAAGTCCGAGTCCGTGGAAGCTCAAGCTTGTGTCGACGATTGGACGAAAGCCGATTTCGACACCAAGAATTGGATTGAGAACACGAATTCTTTAGCGAGAATTGTGGAGATACCACCGGCACGGGTACCACAACGGGTAGCGACGATTGACGATGAGGTAAGTTGGGGTTATCAAAGGTAAAAGAATTAAATGGGCTTTGATTCTTCTATCCCCAAGAAGATATGTAGGCGCTTAATGATAATTCATTAAATTCAAGCCCATTCCTCCTTTCTCTTTTTTCCCCAAATTTTATTACAATGTACAATTTGATTATAATTTATAATTTATTATGTTTATTTTATTATTTATTAGTTTAAAAATTAAATTTAAAAACGGAACAGAACAGGTCGAACCGAACCGAACGATTCCGGTGAACCGGCCATCTCTAACAATCCTACGTCTAGAATTTGTTTTGACTGCCTAGAGATGAAAGACTCTTGGGTGCAAATTATACAACCGTCTCGACCGAGTGTCTCGAGTGCGAGCTCTCCTAGAGTGAGAGATGAAAGACTCCCGGGCATGATAGATTGAAGACTAAGCACAAAATCGAAGATCCCCGAGCAAGATAGAATGAAGGCTATCTTAAGAGTATGAGCAATTGAAGAAAGCCAACCCTAATTACTTTAATTTTTCCTTAAATTTCATATCGAAGAAGACATCATTTGGCATGACGAGGAAATTTATCTTCAAAAGGTGTATTTTTGTATATGAAATTTAGGAAAAAACTGGAAGAATGACGTGGAAATGCCACATCACTAAAGGCGATATTGAATGGAGGATTAATGGGGGCAGATAGAAGACTTAAGTAAAAGTTGATTTTTAATGAGACAAAAAAAAGTTAAGTGTGAAATTGAGAGTGAACCTAAAGTTGATGGTTTTTTATTGGTAAAAAGACACATGGAATACTAATATTTATGTACGGCGCTCATTTTAATGCCAATATTTTTTGGATTACTTAAGTGCCAAATCGTAGAAAAATGATCACTTAAGTCCATTCCGAAAAACGATTACTTAAGTGCCATTTGGCCAAACAAGACGCGTGGCATTAATTACATGGCAATTTTTTAATAAAAAAAAAATCAAGCCACGTGGCATTCATGTGAAGTCCACATGGTAGCCACATGCAGGCCACATGGACTTTTAAACTTAAAAATAAGTTAAATTTTTTTAAAATTAAAATTACATAGAAAAATAACCTAAAAATCAAAAAAAAAAAAAAGAAAAGAAAAAGAAACGTTTTAGTTGCAGCAGCGAGGCTATGAGCCCTCACCATTGCAACTTTTATTATTATTATTATTATTATTTAGCTTGTTTTTGGTTTTTTTAGTTTAGTTTTACTTTTTTATATATTATGCGGATTTTTTTATTCATTTTTAATTTTTTTATTGCTGATTTGGAAGCTCCGCGAGTCATGTAGATACGACGTCAGATTTTCGGCAAAACTCACCGAAGTTGACACTCGAAATAACCGTTTTTTTTTTAAAAATTGATATTTAAATGATCAAAAAAAATATTGGCACTAAAGTGAGTACCGCACATAAATATTGGACACTCTTGAATTTAAGTAATGTTGGGAAGCACATTTTTAAATGTACAAGACGAATGTGGAGGAGTACGCCCTTAAGTTCGCGAGATAGGTGGACCAATCGAGATGTGGAAAAGCTGGTCCGGGCATAGCTTGACCGCTTAATAATTCCCAAAATTATTCTTATGCTTATTTTTATCTGTGGTCTTGAATTTAATTAATGTACAAAATCACTTTAATGTGTCTCATTATACATTTTATTCTTAGAAGCAATGGGTTGCAAAAAATAACTCCCAAATATTCAGTCAGTGCCTATAAAAAACACACAAATTTTTTGGTAATAAATTCAAATTCCATTATACATATTAGAGCTATTTTACTTGTTAGAATACTTCATTTTCTGCTAAGAAAATTCAAGAGATTTTCATCAATAAAGTCGATGAAATGCACACATCGATCTGATTGGAATTGCGTTTAAAAAGATGCAATTAATACATGCAAATGATATCGTCACCGTCAACATTTAATGTACACGTGACGCAATGTTGACGGACAATGGTGTCACGTAACCATTCTTGCACGTCCGTGCCCTGGGCAATTAGAAGAGTTCAAACCCAACTTTACAATGGCACTGTTGGCACCCCGAATGCGTTTGCCCAAACTTTGGGGAAACTTCGAATGTGTGATTTGACATAAATTACTCGTCAAGGTATCATATTGAGTAAGAATCATCCTCTTTTAAACAAAATAAAGTTGAAATAATTGGTACATATTACATCTCAATGTACGACATAGGAATCTAACAACAACTACCAAATTCCTAATTGTCTTCGTTACGTGTATAACGGAAAATGTTGTATGTGCAACATTAAAACTTAGTAAAACTAGGGAAAATGACACAAGTGTCTTTGAACTTTGGCTCGATGTGTAATATGATCTCCGAACATTTAATTTGTTGAATATAATCCATAAACCTTAGCCCAATATGCAATGGTCCCCGAAATTTTAGTTTGTTTAATGTGGCTCCCGAATTTTTTATATATGTTCCATTTCATCCTTGAATTATATAAAAATGTTCAATATCGCCATTCTATTAAGTCCGGATTATGGACAACATTGAACATTTCATATAATTTAGGGAGTACTTTGAACATGTACTAAAAGTCCGTAAATCACATTGAACAAATTAAAAATACATGGACCATATTGCACATTAAACTAAAGTTCATGGAGCACATTAAATTAATTAAAAATTTTGGGGATCACATTGTACATTAGAATAAAGTTTAAAGATCATTTGTGTCAAATTCCTAATGTCTTTCTTTGTTGAACAATACTCATGGAATAACCACTAGAAGCAGGAAAGCAGCATAGATTGGAAGAGCTTGCAATGAGACGGCCCATCCAAGAGCAAAATGAGGATGGAAGTAGCTTTTTATTGTACTTGTTGGAGAACATGATTCCAAAAGAGATTGGAGTAAGAGCAGAACGGACTGATTCTGTTTGACAAATTGCGGCTAGCAGATCAACTCAGGAAACAAAAATAGAATGTGATTGATGGTGTGTTTGTTTCCACGAAAACTTTATGGTAAAGAAAAATACTTCAGAAAAAAACTTTTCCTTTTTAAGTCACGGAATTCAGTTTCCTAACTTTAAAAATACATATTCTTTTTTGCTGTTAAGGGTGCGAATGGTAACCACTATGTTCCTAGCAACAATTTCTAACCATCTATTTCTATTCTTAGGCGAATTTCTGAGCAAAAAACGTGTTTGGTAACTATAACAAATTTCTATTTATGAAAAATGAATTTGTTCGATAACAATATAAAATTTTTATGATTGACGGTCGTCGGACAACGATCGGCAGCTAGCAACCGTAAAAATTGAGAGGGATACCACACACTAGAAAGACAAAGTGAGTGATAAGAAAAATCCTTATTTATGTTTCTGTTATAAAAATAAAAAAGTAAAAAATTTCTTCTTCTCATTTCTATTCCAAACCTATTTTGAACTAAAATTTGTTCTAGAAATAAATTTAAAAAAATGAAATTACGCCACCAAATAGATTTCTATTCCAAAAACAGATTTGGAAGAAAAACATAATGGTTATTATACGCACCTAATGATTTTCCATTGACTGATTCCTTTTGGCAAACCAAACACATGAAAATCCAAACGACTAATTAACAAAAAATTCTTTCAATCAGACGAACACACCATAAACCTTGCGTGCTTACGCCAAAGGTGAAAAACGCTTGGCAGCATGGCAATCTCAGGTGTTCCTAACAGCGCTAAATAATCGAAAGATTGATTTTTTTTTTTGGACAAGTTTATACGAGAAGCAATCCGGCAATGATACAAGGTACAACAATTTCAGGTGATTACTCTCCTCTAGTTTCTGATGAAATTAGATACAGACCAGATCATCAGTGGGACAACTATGGTTTCCTGCAGTCTAACGGCCAGTCCTGTGGAAAAAGCATCATCGGTAACTTACCATGTCATTTGCAACCAATTTCAGGGGGAAGCAACACATGCTCCACCCACTTGGTGAGGGTTTCTGCACAATGAGGACCCTATCTAAAGCTCTTTTGGGTCGTGCAGAAGAATGATTTGTGTAGGTGCATTTTCATAAAAATCTTACTGTAAAATGGTGTCGGACTGCCCGCGTATCAGAACACACCTATGTTTATGGGACATGGCGCAAAGTGAGGAAGGGAAAGCAAACGCCTGGACAGTACTTCCCTTAGAAATAGTCCCCCAGCAGGCATGACAATTACAGAGAACCAGCGGAAATGAGGAGAAGAGAAGCAATGTAGATAAAACTCTGAGTTGCAGATGCAAGCTGACCAAAATACAAATGTTTGCGTAGGACAAAGCAACGCTCTAGAACCGACGCTCACTCATGTCAACACGCCTATCAATTACAGGAAGGCATCCTTCTCGAGAAGCTTTAGGACCTCATTCTGGTTGTTTAGCTTTGCAACATCAATAGGAGTCTTTCCGTCCAAGTTCTGTAGAGTGCTGGAACAGCAAATAGCACAAGAAGAAAGCAAACGGAAAACACAAATCAACAACTTGTGAATTGGGAGAAAATATTGGAAAAATGAGCAATTTACTTACACAGCGGCACCGTGTTCCAACAGAAGTACAACACAATCTTTCCTGCCATAGCCTGCTGCATAGTGAAGTGCAGTGTTCTTGTTCTTGTCCAGCGCATCCACGGCGGCTCCAGCTTCAAGAAGTACCTGAGCGCACTTGACCTGCAATTGATATGAATGGTCATTAAAGTTTCTTGTTTGGATTACAAAGATCCCAAACTCTCAAAACCTATGTCAAAGAGTCAATTCACAAAGAGACGGGCCAACGAGAGGGCAACTGGAAAATTTTGCTGAATATTGGCATCTAACACATACACATACACGCACAAACACACAGATTACTATAAAATCTTCATAAAGCTTCCCCAATTATGTTGTGCTATCATGTTCCCACTTGGCTTCACCATAGATATTTATGCTAACATAACATTTACCCTGGACAGCAATGGTTTGAATGTTCTGGCTTAGATTGTACAGAGGTACAAAAATATTTATCATTTTTCAAATGAAAGATAGGTAAAAGGAAAGGAAAAAATAATTGGAATCCCCAAGTTCCTTATTAATCAGATTGACCGTACCTCACCATATCCACATGCAAAATGCAAGGCTGTTCTTCCCTCTGTATCTTCTTCATCCTTGTTAGCACCAGACTCCAGCGCTTTTTTCAACCCCTGATCAGTAAAATGTGAATCTCAACTTTGCACTTCATCTAAAACAAAATCCCAATAAGGGGCAATAATCCTCATTCAACATTTCAACAGAAAGACAAGAATAATTATTCATTATTCACGTTATGATAAAAAGAAATATATTCTTACCTCCAGGATCTACTGAAAAGGCATTAGGCTTAGAGAAAACCTTTTTGCAATATTTGGTATAGTGTCAACAACGTGAAAAGGTCCACATCACTTTTATCAGAATTTAAAAGCAAGAGTAAAATCATGAAAGCGTAATAGCATCTAAACCACCATAATATGTTATACAAGGTATAAGAACTGATTACACTAATATCTAAAGCAAGCTGTAATAATCTGCAGATCGAATAAATTTAATTTATACCTCCACATCACCAACACTAGCAGTGTGGTGAACAATTGATTCATCCTCATTTCCCACTTCTTCTTCTTCATCTGGAATATTTTCAGTTGAAGTGCCTGTGTCTCCTGCAATTGGAAAACCCATGCCCTCCCCGAGCTTCTTTAGAACGTCCCTATCGTTCCAGTACCTGTAAACAGAATGGTTTGTAAAAACCCACCACAACATTATGCTCCCAATCCAGAGCTCTTGCAAGAAATAATTCTTCAATCAAGCTCTGGACACTGACAATAATCTTTGTAAGATCTATAACCATCACCAACCTCATCATGGCAGCTGGACCACCGGTCTCTATTTCTTCTAATACGTGCTTGATAGATGGATCTTCTTTCATAAGCGCCATTCTTTCCTCCATTTGTTCTTTCCTTAATGGATTTGCCAAATTCTCAAGCATGCTAGACATAGATGGGTCCTAAGAAAAAGAGGAAAGAAGATATTGGCATGACGACATTCTTAATACTTCAGATAAGAAAGCCAGAAGCATGTACACTAAGCGAAGCAACATTACTTGCATTAGGGCACTCCCAAGTCTCTCAGCCATAGCCATGAATTGAGGATTCTGCATAACTTGCTGCATGGTGGACTGATATTGGCTAGGATCAAATTGCGGAATGCCTTCTCCAGCCGAGCCTTGAAAAGTCTTTTGCAGCTGCTCCGTCATCTCGTTGAATGCAGGATCCTTAGCTATCTGTTGGGCTAAGTCCTTGATGCTAGGGTCCTATACATATCGCATAACAGATAAACAAGATCAAGAGATAGAATGCACTAGATGAAGAACATATGTGGAGTAAATCCAAAAGCGAACCTTCAGACAATACAATAGACAAAGCACAACATGGTGAAACATCCAGACATCAAAGACTAACTTGAAGTAACAACACGAGAAAAAAAATAAAGAAGACTTTCAACAGTCATCATTTCATCTCAAACTTGAATTCTGAGCAACTCCTAAGACCATGTTAAAAAGAAAAAAGACAAGATCGGTACTGTCACCTCGCCCATGCATCATGCCCCGTCTAGGGCCAACATTTCCAAATATCATTTTCCAAATGGAGCAACAATCAGAACAAAATCTTTGCCACAAGCATAAAACTCCTATTTTGAAGGATTAGTTAACTTCAACCTCTAAACCAGAGTAAATCAACCAACCGCTTCCTTTTAACCGTGTTAATCTATATCATCAAACCAACAAGAATACCTTTGTAAAGATTAAAACATCCGATAACAAGTACCATAAAGGTTTTAAGTATTTTATAAGTGAAGGAACCTGCCACTAAGCTGGTTTCTTATGTGTATTCTTCTTTAAGTTGCATATCTTTAATAAGTTTAGTTAGAGGATGACTACATTTGATAACTCTTAGAAAATATGTTTAAATTCCTTCAGAAACAATCACGAAAAGAGAAAAGGAGGAGACGGATAAGCAGAATATACATTAAGAAGGTTTGACATGGCTGAGAAATCAAAAGGGTTGCCAGCCAACCCAACTTCGGGAGGAAAAGCATCTGATGACACCTCCGAAACGGATGGTCCAGACTTGGAACCTGTGCTGTCAGCAACACTGGATTTATCACCTGAAAAAGTCCAAAACAACAATCACTGTATGGCTTCTAGCAAATGCATTTATAACCAGCGAGAAACCACTTAACAATTTAATTCACTAGAGAAGGAAATCTTTGCAGAAAACAAATCCAGTACTTGCAAATGTCTTATGAGCACATCACATCCTTACATGCAAAACAGACAATGCGAAAAACTGTACAACACATAACTTCATGAGATACAAGGAATCAGGAAAACTGGAGCTTGGAACTTTGATTGGTGAATTTCTTCACCGACAAGGGCATTAGGCCCTCGAGCAAGCCTCTAACACCAGTCAATGTTTTCAATCTAAGGGATGACTTTAGAGGGTCTATACTCAGCTCCCGAGTTGGGCTTGTACCATAAGGTTTCTAAATGAGGTATATTGAAGGTCAACTTGCGTACAAAGCAACACCCCCGAAAATTACAATCAACTTGGTAAAAGCAATATGAGAGTGACCCAACATCAAAAGCACAGTTATTCTCGTGCCAATATCAAAGATGACAGAACATTAACATTCATTTACATTTAAAACGACAAAAGCACTCGAAGCTCAAATCCTACGAAAATCAAGTTGAATTCTCATCTTAGGTCATATCGACACCGATCTTCAACTATTCCACTACAGATGTAATTGTGTTGCAATCAATGCTTCATTAAGTAAACTCGAAATTCAGATCTTTACAAGCCACAATCTAGAAAACAAATTTTTGCGAAGTTCCCAATCTAGTGGGGAAAAAGAGAGAAGAAAATTCACAAGTCAGCTCGCCGAAACCATATACAAGATACAATCAAACCAATTAATGGATAGAAATCTCAACATAATAACAAGTTAAACTAGTGGAATCAATTTGGTAAGTGTCAAAGCTTACCAGGTGGAGCACCCTTTGGCAAATCTGACGCCATATCTGCAATTGAGCACAATAACAGAATCACACGAACATATTAGGAACAACCCGGTAATGGTTAATTGAACTTTTTGGTTTTTGGGCTGAACAAGAAAGTTAAAGGTTCGGGATTACTTACCATAAGAGAAAAACATACTTTTTTACACATTTGTGTAAAACGTCTACCTTTGTTGAGTGTAACTAAATACAAATATCTGTAAACAGTAAACACATTTTGATTTTCAATGATAATTTCAAATACTCGAAACATATCCGATGCCAAATGCATTTTTAAAAAAAGTATGCAATGATTATTCCTCCATTTCCGATAATCCCAGGACCATGCCATGATATACTTATGTAGCGTACATAAATCTTCCTAAATCATCTCGTCCAACATTTTCCAAATGCATACAAGAGATAAGCTCTAAATTCAAATGATAAAATGTCAGCATATGGAAATTCACGGGTCAGCCCGCCAAAGCAATAACTCTCCACAGGGCACCGCTTGAAGAGATTTTGGTGTCCCTGGAAGCTCTCAAGTCCTGCTATGAATCGGTAGCCGGAGGAGGTCAATCTAGGCGTCTGTGTCCGCTGCACGGCGCAGCGAACCTATATATACACACACACACACACAAGTCTCCGTGTAGGATGATTCTTGTGACGCTGAAAAGCTCACTCAAAGCAAATCCCACTTTAGGCTAAAGAAACATCGAAAAAGACGGTCTTTGGTGGTGGGACTCGAGGGGTCTCGAAGTTTGGCCGGAAAGTGGTCGGAATCGGTCGACCAGCGAGCTCATCGTGGCTCTTACGAAATTGAAGAAACCAACAAAGGATTGGGTTCGGGGTTCTTACCCAAATGGATTGCTTCCGGGATTTCCGGGCGTTTCGCCACCGATCTGCCACCGTCCCGCAGCGCAAGCTAAAGCCTTTTTTGTCTTGCTCTCTTCCCAGTGTCGATCTCGTTATCCGATCCAAAGTAGTGACAACATCCTCTAAATTTGGGGTGGGGGATGTCTCTGTGTACTCTATCTCATTTTTTTTAATATTTTTCACTTTTTTTTTAATTATATATGGATATGAGAAATACTAAGAAATATACATTCTAATCACTTAAATAACGTAAAAATCACATTTGGAGGATCTATTTGTGTACGAAAAAATTGCTCAAATATTTTTAGTTTTTTCAATTCATTTATTGATCAGGGATATTATCGGTAAGGTCATTATGAATGGTGATGAGCTTCTATTACTCAGATTTGATTTGCTTATCTTCAAGTTTTTAACTTCTAATTGTTAATGGAAAGAAATTATTGAGCTAATATTCGAGAAACCAAACAAGTATGTATATGAGAAAATGTCGAGAGATGGAAACGAATGACCATGCTCGTAGAGTCCATCATTTAATTTCTGCAGCATTAAACATTACAAAACTCATAGCGAAAAAGCTAATGTGGCACTGATGTAGAATTACCCAAGATTAGCCATCACATTTAAATGCGTTTTCCTTTTAACTTATAGATTGATTGACTTCAGATACCAAACATGGAGAATCAAATGCCATTCTCATCTTCATTTCTCAGCTTGTATTTATCAGGAATTAAAAGAGTAAAAACCTTTGTAGCATGTCAATGGCCCGGCCCATAATCATCAAGGGGAAGGGGTTGGGGTTGGGGTTGGGCTTGGGCCATGCAACGATCCAAAATTTTTCATAGCTTCCAGCTTTTGAAAGGAAAAAAATGTATGCCGTTAGCCGATGGGAGAAGACGTATGCCGTTAGCCGAAGTTCATCCATCCATGGATGGAGAACGTCTTCTCCCACCATTGCCGGTGTCCCGCCATCGGCCCTTCTCTACTGCCTTGACGTCCTCGGTGTGCTGGTCCAGTCCACGATCGCAGCTTCTCCAAGTGTGCCCCGCAGACGGCCTCTTGACGTTTGCTGGCCCATGTTCGCACATCTTCGACCCCTTAGAGAACCATCTTCCAATGATTTTCAGTAGTTACACTCGAGCCTCGCCAACAAGATCTCAGCCTATCGCTGGGCCTCCTACGCACTCTAAACAATTTTACAGGTTTCCCGGTGGGTTTCATTGCGTTGACTGGATAGCTACTTCAGCAATTTTCAACGAAAATTGGCTAGAATAACTTAATTAGATTTTCGCACTAATATTTAGATTTAATTTGGCAAAATTGAAAAGTTTAATACTGAGTTTGACATATGTACATCAAGTTTAGGACCGATTGAGTCATTCACCCCTGTATCAATTGGCATAGCTCTTGCTTCAAGCTCAAGTGAAAGCGGGAATGATTTAAATTTGTCTTTTAGAAGAGAATTCAATAAGCCTAAACGTATTTTCATTTTTGATATCTAACTTAAAATGGTTTCTAATTCATAAGCCATGCATACCGCCCTTCACTTTTATGGCTATACCATCATAAGGGTCTTGTTAAGTGGAAAGATCTTATCAACGTTCAAGAATGAGAAATCTTAGATTGAACTGCCAAAATTTGGAAACATTAGGTGTTATCGACTAAGCAATAATTTAGTATTTAAGAATGAATTTCCAAGATCGACTTTTTAATTAGTGAAAACTACTAGTAGGGGTGAGCGGTTCTAGGTTCCGCACAGGTTCTAATTATAACTCGAAACTTATCCGTCGAAACGGGTTTCTTGTTTTTCGAAACTTAGAACCTACCTTGCATATCTTGGAATTTGGAACCTACCATATCACAGGTTCCAAAGTCGGTTTAGGGTCTACCAAGGTTTTACATGTATTCTTAATTGAACGATTGCAATGATTCATCATATTTAATGACCATTATTTTTCTTTGTTATAATCCACTAACCACAATTCATTCATACACAAAAAAAATATATAAAAAATTTATAAAGTAAAAGTCTCGGTCATAAATGTAACCGAAAATGGAAGTTCAATCTAGTGGCTCCGGATTTTATTTTATTTTTGGTCGAAAGGAGTGGCTCTAGATTATACACTCATTATCGACGCCATAGAATCACCGTAGGATCGCGCGAAGACATATATCAAGAAAAATACAAAAACTTGTTCCATGTTTCAAAGTCCAGGCTCTAAATGGTGGAATCGGAACCTACCTATCGAATAGCTTCCTCATTTTTTGGAACCCGAAACATATTCTTCATATTTTAGAACCTAAACCGAATTATTCCCATAGGTTTCGATTTCAAGTTTCCGATTCTACCTCGGAAGTATGCTCACACCTAACTACTAGGACAATCCACTTAGGACAAAGTGAGCTCTTTAACCAAAAAAATATTCAGACCAAAAATGCATAGTTAGTGGATATGGTATATAACTTTAAAACCTATGATTGGTCCGTACTAGATTCTGCATCACGCGAGAGCTGTCCCGCAATGGAGAAAAATCTGAATGTGGAAGTCCATGTCGGCATCATCTCCGTGATATTGCGAGCGATTCCGGCTCGGCGAGAGGGAGATGAAAAAGCCCGTCTCGCCAATTTGCTTTCATTTCCAGCACAATAATGTCGAAGAGGTCATTGGATAATAGCCGACTTCAATTTCACGATTTATGGTATAGAATCGCCAGGACAATCCGAATTAAATCGAAGTTCTAATTAAGAACCCTTAATTAGGTTGCATTTGGTTGTGTAGATTTCTAGACATGACTAACTTATATAAATTCGGGGACTTTGTTATATCTTATTCACTATTTGGTGAATTGTAGTAATAAAGCCAAATATTTTCACATCTTATAATGTTCATTGTTTAGTATTAACAGCATATCGGTGTAAATGAACGTAAAAATTGCAAAAAAGAAGATGATAAGAATCTCTCGCGACACTCTTATGTATTTCAATTTTATTTGCTTATTTCTTATTATTTTCTCTCCTTTTTTTACTTCTTTTTTTTTTGCCATTCCATCATTCTCTAGTAAAATCTTAATAAATAATAAATTGTACTAAAATACTTGTACAAAAATGCATAAAATATACAATAGAAAGAAATTGAAATATATAACTAAAACAAAATTGTTGTTATTTTTTTATTTTGAATTTTATTTTTTATATTTGAATTTGAATTTTTTTAATTTTTTTAATTTATTAATTTTTGTTATTTAAGAAAAATAACTTTTATATTATGGATAT
Organism: Rhodamnia rubescens; assembly: GCA_021437795.1. NCBI lineage: Eukaryota > Viridiplantae > Streptophyta > Magnoliopsida > Myrtales > Myrtaceae > Rhodamnia > Rhodamnia rubescens. The sequence goes on from JAILYA010000003.1 coordinate 8,138,106, forward strand.
TAGAAATCACATGCACCTCAAATCTTAAATAACATTTATATTATGGATATTAGAAATCATCCACACCTTTATCTTACGTATGCCTTGGGATATTTTTATCCACATTATATTTCTCTTCTATCCAACTTTATCCTGTCTTAGGCAAGGACCGAATCACATGATATAATAAATTTTATCTTATCTTATATTTTATTTCGACTATCAAGCGTAGCCTTACATTTTTCATGATTTCTTTCTCATGGCTATTTTAGTATCGCAGAATGACACACTACAAAAAAACAATGTTTTAGCCAGAAATTTGCCACGAAAATTTTGGCAAACTTGTCGCTAATGAATTTTGTGCGAATTTTGCCACGAAAAACATTCGTGGCTAATACGGCGTCGCAAAAATTAGCGACGAAAAAATGAGATTTCGTCGCTATTTTGCAACGAAATTTGCGATTAACGTAGTTCGTCGCCAATTTGTGACGAAATTCTATCGTCACGATTTGCAATGACATTTGCGACAATTTAGTTACGTCGCAAATTTGCGACGAACTTTATTTTTCGTCGCTAAATTGCGACGACAATTAGCGATGAATTATTTATTCGTCGCAAAGTTCGTCGCTAATTCAATGATGAATTCAGCGACAAGTTTCATTAATTATTTAGCGATGAGTTTTGCGACGAATATTGTTCGGGGAAGAATTAAACGATGAGATTTTTTTTTGCCATACGTTTTTAGTGCGAATTTTGCAACGAATATTGTTCAGCGGCGACTTTTGACGACGAGTTTTGAGATGAGATTGTACACAACAAAATATTAAAGAATACTCAAACGTGAGCGGTTGCGCCATAAGTAGGAGAATCTTTTACATACGATCAAGTGAACAAGAGGTCAAATATGCACCCTCTAACAGTCCAAAAGGCGTCCAATGAAAAATGAAACACTAGTAAATACGAGGGGTCAAATATGCACCATGTTTCGAGAATATATACTAATAAATACCATGTCAAATGAAAAATGAATAAAAAAAAAAAACGAAACCCCCTCCCCCCTCCCTTAAAAAAAAACACAAACCAATGACTAGCATAAGAAATTCAATATGAGAAGCAAAAGTACCTCTTGAGCAAAACTAATGACTAGCTTCGGGATCTTTAGAATTGGCATTAAACCGTTGAAGCCTCCACTATTTGATCCTGCGGATTTGTTTGATAGGCGGGAATTGGAGCCATTGAGGGGCGCTACTCGAAGAGGTTGGGATTGGTCCACTCCCGGGAACCGTAGGAAGGACATTGAATGCGGAGGCCTTGGCATGCCATTCATTTGAGGGATAGAGGGAGCACCGTGCAGTGGAAACATCGAACGCATCGTTGAAGGATTATAGCCGCCAAAAGAAGAAACAAAACTATAAAATAAAATTCATGTTTCTCCATTTATAGCCATTTTATACATGGGCAAGAAAGAGACATATATGAGTAAATGTAGATGATACAAGCTTACCAAAATGATGTCAAACTATTGATGAGAACATATATGGACGCTCGCTTATCAAAAGATCTCCCACATCCATTGCAATGAGTCCAAGCATTATAATAAAATGGTGTCGCATGGAAAACTAAAAAAATAAAAACAAACTATAAGTCAAACACATATAAGAATCATGGGTGCAAATAAGATAAATAGAGCATGTACTTATAATAAGGACTAATAGAAGAATCATGGGTGCAAATAGGATAAATAGAGCATGTACTTATAATAAGGACTAATGAGTACCCGAACACAATGTTTTTAAATCCACTGAGATGAGTCAAATTGGTTTGGGAAAAAAAGACAAATGAAGAATAATATGATGTCTTTTGCCATGTACTGATTATAATTGACTTGTATGTTAATCAATCGTCCTTCTTGCCTCTTAGGAACTATGAGTATTAATTTACATGTTTACGTAAAATAAAAACAATGAACCTCTATAAGATAGGCATTATTATGAGTATTTCATTCCTTGGCAACGGCTGGATCTTAATCCTAATTCAGCTCCTCCACCTACTTGATCAATCGAGTAATTTTCAAGGGAAATGGCACGCAAAAACCTGTTACTTGCGTCCTATCCTTTTGATTGCAATAGACAAGGGAGGGCCACAACCGGGTAGTCATGAAGTTTAAAGAGAGAAATCTACTAAGGCTTGCTGCCAAACCCCGCCACTAAATTAATGATACTCATAATCTCAACAGAATTATACCTCAACATTTGACTTCCACACATACAAAAATCACCTATCACATTTATAATATGTTATTGTTGTTTGACCTTTAATGAATCCCCGATATCGACCGAGGAGTAATACCAAACATTTACCTTCGCATAAAGTAAGAACTCGTAATTGGATATGATGACTAGAAGTGCCTCAGCAATTCTTGTATGGACGTCCAATGCTGTCATCAAGAATAGTTGCAATGACAACTAAGACAATATGACCAAATTTGCATCGGAGACATTGAAAGCAAAAGCTTGAGTGAATTGCCAACTTACATGAAGAAGGCTGCTCTTGTCCGGAACACTATCCTTAGGATTCTTTCCAACATCATATTTGGTTCTTGATATATCATGGGACAGCGCATTGAAAACCTATACCATGCATTAAGGAAGGGAGTCATATGAGCTAGCATTGGCAATACAAATGTTCGGCATACTAGTCCCACAATTGTATAACCGAGCAATAACTTTAGAAAAGACTCTTTTACCGAAAAGCATCTTTAGTCTTTACAACAAAATTGTGAAGTCCCATTTTTCTAGTTCGTGCTATTGAGTCCCTCATAGATCCGTATGCTTCTCTCGGAGCTCAAATTGCTCTTTTTCCCTTTGCCTTGCTAAGGCTTTAACGGCATTGACTTCTGGGAATCAAAGTAGTTTTAAGGATCCTGGATACAAATTGACATGAAGCATCCAATTTCACAAGATCTGTTTTGCATCTTAAAAGTTTTCAAAGGTAAATATTGATATACTTTTATGCGGAGCGGAGCAAGTGGTGGACCATGAGGTGCCCGAAGGTCCTCAATCTCTCGTGATACGAGAGATCCTTTCCAATCTCCCTTGGTTAGGGTTCCCATCGAATCCTCATTAGCCGATTCAACTATATAGTTAGTAAAAGTTGGACAATATTGAGTTACGATAGAAGAACAAAACAAATAATTCACAGAGAAATAGGAACCGGGCTAACAAGCAACGGAAAAATCGACCGAGAACCCTAGCCCTCTTTAACAAGCAACAGAAAATCGAAATCCAATCTATGAAATCAAAGCTGAAACCAAGAGACATGAGATGCAAGGATAGATCGAACCTCCGGAGAAGTCGCGGGTTGCGAGCGAATGCGGACACGAACAGATTGATACGAGCGAGAGCGTGTCCGACGACGGGGCTCGCCTCCGGATTGAGGTGGGACGAGCGAGAGCGGCGAACGCGAGCCGAGGTGAGTCGTGGGAGGCGAGTCTCCGTAACCGAGAAGTGAACGCAAGGGAAAAGGCGTGTTCGACGATGGGGGCTCGCCACTGGGTTGAGGTAGACGAACAAGAGCGAGCGAACGCGAGCCGAGGTGGGCGGGAGGGGAGTCTCCGAATGGAGAAGTGAACGCAAGGGAAAAGGAAAAGAAAGAAAGGGGCGGAGATTAGGTCAAAATTAGCGATGAACCTTTATTTGTGGCCATTTAGCGACACAATTAGCAACGACAACATTAGCTACGAAATTAATGACGAAATATTAGGTACGAATGAGCCTATCGTCGGTAATTTTGCGATTTAAAAATATTTGTCTCTAATTAGCGATAAATTTAGCGACAAATAATTTTACAACGAAATGCGACGAATAATTTTGCGATGAAATTAGCGACGAAATTTGATTTCACTTAAAATCAATTTAGCGACGAAAATTTTTTTGTCGCTAATTGGCAAACGAATTTAGCGACGAATAATTTTGTGACGAAATTAGCGACGAAAATTTGATTTCACTGAAAATCAATTTTGCGACGAAACTTTTTTTGTCGCTAATTAGCGACGAATTTAGCAACAAAAATTTAATTCACATTTCGCTGATGAAATTCAATTTTGGGACGAACGATTTTTTATCGCTCATTAACGCTAATTTAGCGACGAATATTTTTGCAACGAAATTAGCGAGAAAAGTTTAATTTCACAATTCCCGGGATAAATATATTTTGCGATTTAACGGTATTTTGTCGCTAATTAGCTAATTTAGCGACAAATAATTTTGCGCATAACGACGAAAATTTGATTTCACTGAAAATCAATTTTGCGACGAAACTTTTTTTGTCGCTAATTGGCAATGAATTTAGCGATGAATAACTTTGTGCGAAATTAGCGACTAAAATTTGATTTCCCGAAAATCAATTTTGCGACGAAACGTTTTTTTGTTGCTAATTAGCGACAATTTAGCAACGAAAAGTTAATTTCACAATTTGCGGATGAAATTCAATTTTGCAACGAACGATTTTTTGTGCTAATTAGCGACGAATATTTTTGCAACGAAATTAGAGACGAAAGTTTAATTTCACAATTTCGTGGATGAAATTCACTTTTGCGACGAATGATTTTTTGTCGCTTATTAGCGAGGAATATTTGCAACGAATATTGTGCAACAACGACTTTTGGTGACGAGTTTTGCGATGAGATTACACACAACAAAGATATTAAAGAATATTCAAAACGTGAGCGGCTGCGCTATAAGTAGGAGAATCTTTTACATACGATCAAGCGAACGAGAGGTCAAATATGCATCATCTAGCAATCCAAAAGGTATCCAATAAAAAATGAAATACTAGTAAATACTAGAGGTCAAATATGCACCCTATTTCAAGAATACATACTAATAAATACCATGTCAAATGAAAAATGAAATCACAAGAGACGAACCCCTTAAAAAACACAAACTAATGACTAGCGAAGCCCTTTCGAAAGAAGCTATCCATGAGTGGAAGGAACGCTTTTCTGGCACAAGGATAATAGAAATAAATAAATTGATTGCTCTTCATTTTTGCTTAGTAATGTAACCTTTACTTAATTAATAATATATTCAATTTTTTAATTTAAATAATATTAGCTCTATTTTAATTTTCTATTAAAAAGAATGAATATAAATTAATAGAAAATAGAATATAAGAAATAACATAAATAAGCTAAGCTAAACGACGTATTATAGGCGTTTCTTATTTAAATCATTCACCGTTTGAAGAAAGAAGGATCCCAAAAATCGATCTTTCTTTTATTTGTTGAATCTCTCTTTGATTGATCGGTGTGTGATATTCCAAATCCTCATTACTAATGGAATCGAAATGATCTCGGATTGATCGGAAGATCCTTTCGATTGGCTAGAATCCGTTACTCGAACGAAACTAGATCTTGTATAATCATATTGAATATTTGACGATACATTCCGTACCTTGCTAAAAAATCGATCCTTGTTTACCAACCACACATTGTCTAACCAAATCCAATTATCTCTCGATATGTTCCTCAAAAATCGGATTTGGGCGGATTCTTCCCCCAACTAACGCCTTTCTTAAGCTTTCATGATATTTTATTAGTTGAAATAAAAAAGAAAGAATTTTTCCCAATTTTGAAAAAAAATTCATTTTTTTTATAATGTTTTTGAAAACTTCATTAATTGATTTAGATCTCTTATTCGCGATAGTGTCTTATCCATCCTAGAAGAAAGAATCAATCGATTTCATTTTTCTGAATGACACAATTACAATATATATTTATGGCGATTTAATTTTATGCAAAGCAAATCGTTTTCGAATAGATCCTTACTCTACTCTATTTAGTATCTCATCAAAGTTGAATATTTTTTCTAAGTTATATTTTATCAAAAAAATTGACCTCTATTTTCTGTTTGTTCACTACTTTATATATGTAATAAATATAAAAAAGGTTCTAATAAACGTGGAAAAAATATAAATTAAGGATAGCAATTAGCCAAATTGTTATTCATCGCTAATTAGCGACGGAGATGTCTGTTTGTCACTACTTAGCGATGAAAAAGCGGTCGTTCGTCACAAAATAGTGACGAACAACAATTTTCGTCGCTAACTTTTAAGAAGAGAATTTGCGATAAAAGCGTGGTTCTTCGCTAATTAGCAACAATTTTGGTGTTCGTCGCTAAATGCTTAATAGGAGGTTAGCGATGAAAAACACTATTCGTCACTAATTATTTTTTATTTTTATTTATATCGTATTAGCGACGAATTATACATTTCGTCGCTAGAAAATAGTGATTCGTCACTAAATTTAACATTTTCTTTGTTATTTTTTATTCATAGTTTTAATTTTGCGACAAAAGTAATAATTGTCGCTAAATTGAATATTTTCTTTTTATTTATATTTCTATCATATTAGCGATGAAAACCATGTTTCGTTGCTATATAGTGCTAATTTTGCGACGAAATCAACGTTCATTGCTAAATTTTAAGAAGAGAATTTGCGATGCAAAACATGGTTCGTCGCTAATTAGCGACTAATTAGGTTTTCGTTGCTAAACGCTTAGCAACAAATTTGTGACGAAATTTGGTTTTCGTCGCTAATTGCTCAATAGGAGGTTAGCGACGAAAAACACTATTCGTCACTAATAAAAATATTTTTATTTTTATTTATATTTATATCGTATTAGCGACGAATATTGCATTTCGTCGCTAATTTTAATTTTTTCTTTGTTATTTTTTATTCATAGTGCTAATTTTGCGATCGAAAATAACGGTTGTCGCGAACTTTTAAGAAAAGAATTTGCGGAAACGGACGTTCGTCGCTAATTGGCGACGAATCCTATTTTAGTCGCAAATGATATAGCAACGAATAATATTTTCATGGCCGTTTTGTCGCTAATATGTGACGAAATTTTTTTGGTGGCCATTTTCGTCGCAAATTAGAGACGAAATTTTTTCGTGGCTATTTTCGTTGCAAATTAGCGACGAAAAGTATTTTTCGTGGCCATGTTCGTCGCAAATTAGTGACGAAATTTGTTTCCGTCGCTATATTCGTCGCTAATTAGCTACGAATTTTTTCGTCACTAATTTCGTTGCAAATAGCGACGAATCTTTCTTTTGTCGCTATTTTCGTCGGAAATTAGTGACGAATTTTTTCGTCGCAAATTTTTCGTGGCTAAATCCTTTTTTTGTAGTGACACCTCAAGTGCTAATATTTGTTTATGGCGCCCACTTTGGTGCCAAATATTTTTTGGATCACTTAAGTGTCAAATTGGAGAAAAACGATCATCCAAGTGCCAATGGCGATAAATTCTGGCCAAACAATCAACTTGGCAATTTTTTAATTAATTTTTTAATTTTACGTGGATTTTTCTTTTTAAAAAGGTAGTTCACGTGTCATTTTTTTTAAAATAAGTCCATGTGTCATATTATTTTTAGAAAATTCAGTTCACGTGGATTGACTTTTACAGATTAAGTTAATTTTTTTAAAAAATGTTAAATTAAATTTAAAAAAACAATATGAAAAGCTAAAAAAAAACATGGAACTTCTTCGCATAGTGGCGAGGGCTTGCATAGCCCTAGCCGCCGTAGCCCCATTATCGTCGGCAATGGCCGGCGACGGTGGGGGATGGGTTGGCGAAATCCACCACATTCGGAAAATAATTTGCGCGCATGCACCTAATTTTGAGACTGTTGAACCTGTCTAGACATCTTCCTTATACAAAGAGGAAAAGCAATTAGTCGAAGTCACCAGTAGTTGCAACTCCAGAACCACTTCAAATCTAACTCGTCTTTTCCCTCCAAGTCACTTAAAATCACCCCCTCCCAACTCTATATAACCCCACCCATCCCTCTCCTGCTCATCTGCAAAATTCACACTCATGGAAGGCCCCAAAGCTTTCCTCGAGCTTGCGCTCGTGCTGGCTTCCGCGCTCTACGCCATCACTCGGCTCCCGCCGGTCGGCGCCCAGATCAGCACGCCGTGCTCCTCGTCCATGATCTCGAGCTTCACTCCCTGCTTCAACTTCATCACCGGGAGCAGCGCGAACGGGGGGTCCCCCTCCTCCGACTGCTGCAACTCCTTCAAGTCGCTCCTGCAGACCAGCCTCGACTGCACCTGCCTCGTCGTTGCGGCCAATGTGCCCATCCCGCTGCCCATCAACCGGACCCTCGCGCTCTCGCTCCCCCGGGCTTGTAACGGTGGCCTTCCCTTGCAGTGCAAAGGTACCGCGTAACGATTCTAGGTCCGCGCTGTAATTCATTCGTCGAAAATCACAAAAAGGAAAAGAAGATGTGAAAGACTAAGATGGTGTAATTCGTTCATTTGATTTTGCAGCATCCGGTTCGCCCCTTCCTCCTCCAGGTACGTTGATATGCCTAAAACTCCTTATAAAACCATATCCTGACATAGCAATAGAATCACGAAACTTTGAGCAAGCAGACATATCCTCTGAAGACACACATGTATACGTTCTGTTATTATCGTATAAACCGTCCAAACACACTCCTGTGCTTTGGTTTTTCTATCCAATGACCCCCTGGTACTCTTGATTTTGCGAAAATAGCCCATGTACACTTGTAAAATCATTTCGGACCCCTCCCAATCGATCTCGATTGGTTGCGTTAGGCGTCGAACCTCCCCGAAACTAATCGCAAGGGAACTTTCCGATGAATTTGTAAGAGCACAGGAGTTATTTTCACCAAGTTAAAAAGTTGCAAGGGTTCACCGGATGACGATAGGAAACCGGAATGTGTTCCAAGTAATGTACATGCACATGATTAGCACCAACTACTAAGGAAAGAACATGATTTTATTGACAGGTCCAGTGTTGTTTGGCCCAACTCCTGCACCTGCAGCATCTTCACCCCATCATCACGAAGCTGGTTCTGGTTCTCCAAATATAGCTCCTTCTCCATCATTTAGCTCCCGAGGTAACATTTCATCTTATGATCACTTAGGTTCCATTTATGTCGTGGAAAATAAGTAATTCTGAAAACATTTTCCCGAAAAAGATCCATTGTATCACTTACAAGAATGAATGAAAGAAAAATATTTTTATTTTCCACGAAAACATTTAGATATAAATTGTTGTCGATAATGAAATTTTTTTTTCATTGATTGATAATTTAAAACGATGAAATGGATCATTTTCCAAAAATAATAATAATTTATAAATCATTCATTTTTCGCAAAACAAACGCACTTTTGCATATCTACATTTTAACGGATAACATATAATTCTAAGCAAAACCCACTTTGATAATACTAAATTGCCCCTCCTGACAAACTCGTTTTAGCAGCCTGTTAAAAGTTTTGGAATGTTTTTTTTATAGTTGATTTTAGGTGTTCTAAAAAGGTGTAAGAATTTAGGATCTAGGATGGGTTATTTTTCAAAAGAAAATGTCATTTCCATAGATATGGACACAAGGAAAGTGGTTTGCAAAGGTAAAAACCTAGGCATGTGTTTAATATTTTCAAAAGTAGAGGTGACGTATGTTGTGATATTTTACTAGAGAAAGTTTTTATGAAAAGTCCAGGAACACATTGAATATAAACTGTAAATTGTCAAAAATTATAGACGGAGAAAATTGTAATTTGCGATAATAAGGATAATAGCCGAGTAAGCCATGAATCTCTCCCCCTCCAAATTTAAATTCAAGACTCATAGCAATTTAAATTGATATGCCAAGACCAGATCATTTTGATATTATTTTACTCGTTTTCCATTGAGGCCTTCCAACAACCAAGAAACTCGGGACCTCATGTATTACAAATAATTCCACTTTGTGTCCACCCACCCATCTGAAGTTCAATGTTATAAGTGGAATAGTCTTATAAGCATGCAAAAAGTCAAATTTACAAAAGCAATTTTGGGATAAACAACGTTGACGTACATATGCAATGGATCGAGCCGGTTGATCTACTCACCTAATTGAGCCTTTTTACTCTTTCAAGCAGCTTCCAAAGCAGCAACAGCATCACCACCAACGCTAGCGCCTGAATCCGACCACGACATCGGACGAGACACCGGCTTATTCGCCGGCGGAATCAGTCAGCCCGTCAAGAACTCCTGGTGTCCGGCCTGTCCTGAACCCGTTTTCTTCGGCGTCTAGCCCAGCTCACCTTTCTTTACCATCCCTCGTCCTAATTTTTGTAGGTGCTGTTGTGTTCAATTCCTATCGAGTGATCTAATGCTCTCCCCATCCGTTGATATGTGTCTTTGTACGAAAGTGCATGCACATGCACGCCCATGTTCATTATGTGGCAACCATGGACAGTGCCTTGCTTAAAGTTTTGGTCTATATAAGCACCAACACGCAACACGCAACACGACACGCATACACATCATTTCTAAAAAAATAGTGAATTCTAACATGTTCGGACAAATGTACATGTATGTCGAGAGGATGAGAGCCCGACAACGTGGGAGAGAAAGTCAAGAGGGTGAGAGCCCGATGCTGTGCGAGAGAGAGCTGTAAGGGTGAGAGCGATGCTGTGCGAGAGAGAGCAGAAATGGTGAGGGGACACGATTAGGGTTTGGGCAAAGTGGCCAAGCCTATCAGATGGAGTTTTTTGAGAAAACATATGTTTTTGGTAAATTTTCAGTTTCACCCCTACAATATTGAATTTTTAGAAATAGACCCAGCGTGTTGGAAATGGCGTGTTGGAAACCGGACTTGCATGTTGATGGCATGTCGACGCATTGACCACGCATCCGAAGAGTGTTCGTGCTTCCTAGGTTCTAGTAACTATCTTTTTTTTTTATTGTCGTTTTAGCGTGGGAATAGAAATTGGTTCATCTGAAGTTTGACAGAAATTACCAAAAGAAATTTGTACCTATTACAATTGTGTCAATTCATTCATAAATCTTTTTTTGTCAACTCCATCCTAAACCTTCTATATTTATGCCAATTCAATCCTTCCGACCAATTTTGGCCGAAAATCATTGACATTGCACGGTCGGCGCTAACATAGCACGACCGGCACCGACATGGCAAAGTATTATATAATATTTTAAAATTTTAAAATTTCTTTTAGTTTTTTCTTTTCTTTTTCTTTCTTTTCTTTTTCTCTTCTTCTTTTTCTTCCCCAAGCCGACCGTCAAGCCTAGCGACCGGCCGAGGCGACGGCCATCGAAGCTCGCCCCTACAAGCCTCGCCTAAATCTAATGAGTAGCGACTTCGCGCGGCCATGGCGAGGCACACCGCATCATCACTAGGCGAGGCCACGCCTCAGCGGACATGGCGGGGCGCAACCTCGCCTAGATCTCGGTGAGGCTAACCTCGCCCAACAATGGTGAGGTCTAGCCTCGCGTAACCATAGCAAGGCCTGCCTCATCGTCGTTGGGCGACGTTGTAACTCACCCAAATCGGCGAGGCAAACCTCGCCTAGTAACAGCCGAGGTCGCACCTCGTCGGATCTAGGAGAGGGTCGACCTCGTCCGTGGTGGCAAGCTTCGTCGGTCCTCACCTCTAGTGTGTCGCGGGGCTCGGTGGCCACCTAGAGGAGGAGAAAGAAGAAGAAGAGAAAAAAAATAAAAAGAAAATGAAAATACAAAATAAAAAATTTGAACAAATATTAATAATATTGCTAAGAATTAGCCACGTTAACGGTTTTCGGCTAAAATTGATCCACGAGTGCAAAAGGTTTAGAACTAAATTGGCATAATTATAATAAGTTTATGACTTTTTTGGTAATTTCCGAAGTTTGACCTAAGTATTTAAAAGTTCTTTTATTAGCTAATTAATGAATCGACTTGACTCCACCAAAATCGGCCCGACTTAGCCCGAACAGTCAAATTATTCAAAATCATTGGCTCATTACTTGGCCCGACTTAACCCGAACAAACATAAAAACCTGAAAATTTCCAAGCTAGGTAGGGCCGGCTAGAGTATTTTTGACACCCCTACTAACTATTATATTAGATTTTCTAACGCCTTTTTACAATATCTTGATCAATTAAGTCCTTACAAAAGTGTAGTTTTATGCAAACATGAATTGTTAAGTCTCCACTAACATATTTATAATTAAATGAAAAAAAATTAGGAACATACATTTTTAGGTTCTTACCAAACACATTTTCATTCTTTTTCTACTCCGAGAATAGTAATTTTATGCAATTATCAAATGCGTTCTTCTACTCAAAAACTCGTCTAGGGGAGTAAAAATAGAAAAAAAACTATTTCTGAATAGAAATTATTCCCGAGAACATAAATGCTACCAAGCACACCCTTTAGTATCTGCAGAAACATCGATAATGCTCAAAATTTGGCTGAAAAAAGTGACAATCTTTGTCGATATGCTTGTTTCTTGTGGTTCTTAATCATCGTGAGCAATCTCAACCCTATTAATTAAGATTGTGATAATATAACCATAAATCCCCATACAATCCCGTTACATATTGTGATAAAAACTCTGCGGACAAGAAAACATGGCTCATTTACGTTTCATCTAGCAAAAATTCTCTGTTTGTCACTACAAATGCATTTGCTTGTTTGGTAAAACTGAAAATGAAGTGCTGAAAGTTTATGTACTGAATTTCAAGGGATGACCATTTTAGTGCTAAGAATTAGTTTATGTCGTTTGATAATAATGGAAAATTGAGTATTAAATAATATTTTTTATTATCAGGCATGGAATTGAGAATATTACTGGCAGGTTTTACGTCTGAAATACATGGTACACAAGAATTCATTTGGTTTCTTTTTTCCATTTAATGAATTAGATAACTTCATCCTTAGTGAATTAAGTAGCTTCCTTGACTTAATTTCATTTTTTTTACATCAAAACTAGTTATAGAAACCCTAAAACTTATTCGAGTTATCAAACACTAAAGCCTAATCGACAATGATAATGTCATCACAGGGTACTGCATGCTTATCAAAGTACAGACCTAAATACACGTTTTCTCCTAAGTACCATGTTAGAATACGGTGGGATAGGGCAAATAGAGGCCATGAGGCATGATATCCGATAGGTTTTCCGCTAACAGTCATCTCAAACAGTTCTGTCCTTTTGATCTAGTCAATGTATAATAAGTCCGTTTCTTCATACTTCTTTGATAAAATCGAGACCGGGTTCCAGAGAGATATCCTCGACCGGAAAAGGGTTTTGATTGGCACTCAGCGGCGGGGCCTCTCGCGAGGACAATGGATTTGGAACCTTTGGTAACGCCTCTTGTGCAGCATTCAAAAAAGGCACAACGGTCTCTAATAATTCATCAAACATGAAGGCAAATTAATTTAGTCAATGGAATAAAATTACATTCAAAACCCAAAAGTTCAATAAAATTACAAAGGCGAAGCCGTAGCATCGGGATGAAGATATCAATGTGTGCTCATTATCGAAGACGGATTCGGTGATCGACCACCGATTTTGGTTTGAAAAACTCATAGATTTATTTTTTGAGCATGTGACTCTTATCATTGTTCGATGATTTATTTTGTTTTCTAGATCTTGTTTTTCTTTGAAGTTGCAGCAATTGGACTGCGATTATTCTCTGTTTTATTTGCGGATATGAATGAAATGCTACTTTGACCAAAAGGAAAAAAAAACCCCTTAATATTTGAAAAGTGAGTGCAATTGTGTCACCAAAAATCACTCACTTGGTATATATTTTCTTCAAAAATGGTTGTTTTATCGCTTCAAAAACCTAATCAACGTAGAATACTTCTACTGTCAATCACAATCTACGGTTAAACTTTCTATTGATAATGAAGATACTTTTTAGTTCACTTTTATAAGAGGCACAAGCGATAATATTGGGAAAATACTTTTTGAATGATATATTTGCATGAAACAAACGCATCCTCCCTAAACTTCTACTCAAAAGTGGTTTTTCTACGGCCCTCTATTGCGTCGAGTACATGTATCAAACTCCCTCCTCTGACCTAGCTTCATTTATAGTTGCATAGATAATATAAAGAGATTGATAAATATTAAGTATGTTAGCCTAAATCAAATGCAAATCACTGCTAGCAAAAAAAACCCGACACCTAAATGTTGGGACCATACTTCTTCCATGTACTTAACCGAATCATGTAGACAATCTTCAAGACCAGGAGTACCAGTTGATCCTAGTTTCATTCCAAAGGAAAGTAAGAGAACATAACCCAAAAAATTTAAAAAACAGATGGATTATAGAGAAAGAATACTAAATTTTAGAAGCTGCTAGCACGACAGTCGAAGGTTTTGTCGTTTATTTCTGACCACACGACCTTTCAATCAATGAGTGCTTTCTACGAAACACGCGGTAATTGTGCATGGATATATGGTTGAGATTGTACCGTCCCCTGAATGATCTGTCAAGAAAGCATTTCTCTTCAATTTTTTCTCTTTGTGTGTGTTCCAGCATATGAATTTTGAGATTGGTGTAGCTCTTTCTTTTTTGGGGGGGGTGGATTAGATTGAGATGGGGTGACGGGGGTGGTTGACTTTGTCATCTTTGGCTTAATTTAGAATAAGCAAGGAGGAAACTAGATTGACCATCCAATAGATAATGGAGAGTCTGGCGCCTGTCCATTGATTTAACCGCAAGTTTAGCAACCGGAAAGCCCTATGGCCTTCCCACTTTTTAGGGACTCAAGCTCCATCTATAAAACAACATCGCCTGTGACCTCTTTTAGTCAGGGAAACACACAAACCGGTGCACCATTCTTTTCGCAAAGCCAAGTAAATAAACAAGCAAGATGGCCAACAAGCTCGTCGCAGCCTTCCTCGTGTGCATCGTTGTCGCCGCGGCGTTGAACATCCGCACGGCGGAAGCCGCTTCCGACGAGAAGTTCAAGTCCTGCTTCAACACGTGCGAGAGTGAGTGCAAAGCCAACGGCAATGGCTCAACCGTCTGCGAGATGAGGTGCGACGCTGATTGCTCGGCCAAGGAACTCGCCCGGTACGTTGCGCCGCATCCGACACGCATTATCCCTTTCATGTTCTCACGTTAAACATCTTCGATTTTAGATGGTTCTTCTCTTAAATCTCGTCCACGATTATTCTTTTGCAGATAAACTCAACATCAAGCTCCCATGATCGAAGCAGCGAGGAACTTTGCCGACATATTTTGTTTCCCCAAAAGAGAGCAAATGATGTAATGAAATCCTTTGTACTCGATACAAGGACTTGATCAATCATAATAAAACCATATTATTGGTCAGATTTGCATCATACTTTGTTCCATCGCGTGTAATGTCTCCGTGTCGACGCAAATAGGAAATTCACACGAGTTTCGGTTTACAGAAAACAAGAATCAACGTAACATCAAGTACGCTTCAAACTTTTGATTTCATTTTCTTATCGGTTATCGCCATCAAAATCTGGAGACCAAGTCGACAACGCCATTCAAGAACTCTTATTGATCAAACAAAGCGAAGCGCGTACGATGTCCCCAATAAAGGATGCAGTGATCAAGCTGATTCAATTCTAAATTCCGACATGGCACTTGCGTCAACATGGATATTCACACATGCAGGCCTGGAGGTACTGGGCGCCTCCGCAGAAGGCGGTGATGAGGTTCGGGTGCCGCTGCGTGCAATTCCCCGGCACGCCCGGGACAGGTTCCCATCCTCGCAGTGGCAATGCACCCACGGCAAGCCTTCCAGGCAGGCTTGCTTCACCGCGCTCGGGGCCACCATTAGCTCGCCTGGAACACGAACAGCGCGCTGTCGTTATGGTCCTATGGATTTCAGGCTTGGATGGAAGTCATTAAGATGAATGCCATAGCCAACTTGAGAAATGAAACATATGGTGAAGAGAGTAAAAAAAGTAGAGCCCCTTGCGATTAGAAAGTATCTGATTTGGATTCTCGTTCCATTTAATTCACGATCAAATTCGTATACCTTTTTTTTTTTTTTTAGATTTATTTCCTTTCATTCTTGTACCTTCTCACCTTTCCTTATTGCTGAAAAGATCGTAACTTACGAACTACAATTTTCAAAATTCGATTTGCCGTCACGGCTTTGTTCGGATGGACCAAATGGGGCCAAGAAAGATTTAACTCTCCCTCGATTTTGGCTTCAATTGTTTTCGGAAGTGTAATGTTGTTGTTGTAGATCGATTTAATTTACATACCAATTTGTCTAATTATGTCGTTGAGATCTCCTCATTTAGTATAGCATTAAATCGCCTCCTTACATTTTGTCTACACAAGTCTATGATTTTTTATTTTTTTTTTTTTTGGGTAGGAAGCAATGTTTTCATTTCACTTGAAATAGATGTACAAAGTTTCAAGATAAAGATGGAAAACAAACAAATCAAGTAAATCTGAAATATAAATCAACTTGAGTACAATTTTATAGAGACTTGCTCCTTCCACCACAAAGACGGGTCTGTCATAGCATCAAAACCCAACCGACGGCCGATCTTGAATCTCTCATCAATGATGAGCGCGGGGTGAGATCCTTCTCTACTTACAGCTTTGCCAAAAGGCGGTACACGCTTAGATTCGGCGTCCCTAGCACTAGCATCCAAAAAAGATAACAATAACACCAATAGGTCTTTTTTTTTAATAGAAAACACCAAGAGGTTGAAAGAGTATAGAAAACATTTTGTAAATTTTAGATTTATTTTTAGATCGAAATGAAAGAGCACTCAAATCTAAATTTAACTCTAGATTAAAAGAAAAGACTTGCAAAACATATACCATTCTTGAAGCAAGAGAAGAACCGTGCTCGACTATATGGAGCAAGTAACCGAAGCCAAGCAAGCAAGCATATCCGAAATAGCCGATTCTTCCAAGGCGCTCACGTTTCGAACTTTTGAGCTCACCGAAACAAAACTCTCCACTGGAGGAAGTCATCGGGATCGACCATGAAATCAAAAAACAAAAATTACCATAAGAAGTTGAGGATATGGAGAGATAGAAAAACAAAAAGGGAAATGAAGAGCACGAGGGGTGAGGAAGAGAGTTAGAATGATCCCTCTCTCTCGCCATCGAAAGGTTACTGCAGGAGGGGACAAGCAGGGTGCCAGTCAATGATTTCAAATGTTTACTCATATATTGCTCAACTTTTAGTCCAATATTGATACTGATTTTAAACTGATCATGGCTTAATCTTCTCATCACGCATTTTGATTTTATTTTCCATTTTCCTACAATTTTAATTTTATTAGCCTTTTTTTTTAAGACTTGCTCTATAATTGCAATTTTATAAATTGATTAATTATATTAATAACTAAACTTATCTCCAGAGACAAACTGTCGGTATGCTGATAACCCGCGATTCAAGATGCAAACCAACATGAGCACGAGCTAATCTAGCTCAAATAAAACCGGTAGTACGTGAAATCCCGGTAATACACGAAATCGCAATGCTATCCGGTGGGAGCACTCGCAGATACTCGAACCCGAGATCACACGCATCAGATCCGAGCAAGCATGACCGCTCCTCTGAAGATACACATGTTTCAATATCGTTACACCTATTGATAACAGTTTAGGACAACTAAAAGAACAGACGAGCAGGGAGATCTTAAGTCTAAAAAATCCTTGATTAACAGTAATCTCCCAACAAATATACAATCGGAATATTCCCACCCACCCCTCGATCTCCTCATTCTCCGATCATTTGCATAGCACGAAATTCAACAGCAGTAGTGGCCACATGCGCCTAATCACAGAAACAAAATCTCTCGCCGTAACAACTTCGCTAGACGAAAATAAACATGCTTCATTCCTATACTTTGACTTTATTTCTTAGATAAAAGAGAGGAGCGAATTGGCCCTCCAAGACATTACAAGTTTTCAAATGTCCACAGATTTGTCTCCCTACTAACCAACCCACCATAAGCAACATTGTGCTTTCCCGATGCGGCGTGTTCTCCCTACCCATTCATGACAAAAAAAATATGTTGCACATGGATCAATTCTGCTAATCCAGGTAAAATAAAGTCACTATCTTCCGGAGATTTTTGGCCTCCTGGCATGTTTCCATGAGCAACTTGCTGTCATGGAACGCAAAGCAAATAACTTGCTGTACATGAGAGATTATGTCCATATTACACAGCCTGCAGAAGAAATAGGTGTACGTATATCCAGTTAGCAACATTATAGTCTGAACCGCGTACTAAAATCTGGGCAAGTTCCTCGAGTCTAGAAATAACCGAAGTTGTGCAAAGTTCATCTAATAGAATTCATTCAAAAGGGTTTGATTTATCAAGCAAGCATACAGATCCAAAAAGAGATCCATGCAGCCCAACTGAAAAGCTAACAGGCATTTCTATCGACTAACCATATATATTGTGTTGATTAACCATATAAAATTTTACATAAGCAAAGAATATTTGGTTACAAGAGGCAATGAAATTTCGAACTCCTATGTCCTAGCCTTCAGAGCTGACAACGCAAGTTCTGTTCTTTGATAAGTCTGCCAACTGGTCTATTTTGTACATATACCACAATACATGCTCTAACCTAATAATTCTATTTCTGGGTAAGTTGAACTATTGGAAACAAATGGAAAAGGAACACCAAATAGGATCAAAGAAAGCACAAGACTTTGATCTAATTGTTTACTAAATTTCATCCATCCTCCTCCAAGTCCCCTAGGCCATAGTACAGACATTCTCAATCAGTGCTTTCAACAGATAATTCATATCTCAACCAATACACTTTGCTACCCTATAACACATTATCTTGACAAAATATGGAAGTACAGACTGAGGCTGGCTACTGCATGTACTACAGGAAGAAACTGTAGATACCATAGAGAGAAACAAGTTAAAACCTCCAATATTGTAGATGTACAACTTGGGTAGAAGCATTACCAACTGCTTTTATGAGGTCTACCATCCATGGAACTGTCGCGTCAAACAGTGAAAGCAAGAGAGAAAAAGGCTATAACACAATGAGAACAGGAAGCAATAGATACCTGCTTGCTTCTATTAAAGGTAGATGATCATTATAAGGCTTCTCTATCACGTTCTGGACCTGTGAGATTAAGTAGACTGTGAAAACTTCTTCACCCACACTTAAGCTATCTATTTCAACTAGATCCAATATATACACAGTTCAAGCTCATTTAGCTTTTGGCAATTGACATCAACTGTGAACAGAATTCTAATTTAATTTCATACAACTGAACTTACACAAAATACTCAGTTCTATTGAACTACATATTCCCGATACCATGAAAATGTACAACATATTCTGTCACCATACTGCAAGCACCACACAGCTTCACACTTTCGTTTTTTAGAAAATACAACATACTGTAGGGAACCAAAAAGAGAACTGCAGGTTTTATTGAGATTCTGGTTCGCCTCCTTAGAATTATGCATGAGGTAAATCTCAAGAAATGAGCTTTGCAGTTATACATGCTACATTTACAATTTGTCCCTTAGCTTTCTCCATGGTTAGCCACAAGAAGATACTGCCCCATAAACAGCCAAGTATATTCCACTCTGTGATATGACGCGCGTGTGTCTACAGATGCACACACGCATGTATTGGCTAAAGAAGCACGATTCTACCAGGCAAAAAGTAAATAGAACTCAGAATAACCGAATAGCTGAAAACGGGAGGCAACTTACTTTAGACAATAATTCCTGGCTCTCTGGAGGCTGCTTTTTCAAACTCTGAGGTAAGATTACTGTCAGCAGCTCTGGCTTTTCTGCTCTTAGAGCACCTCTGATGACGGCTGCATTAGTGCCGGATGCACCCGACGTATATATGTGATTTTTCTACAAGGGAAAGTAGTAGTCTCAAGAAAAAAGACCTTATCCAATAAGTGAAAATGGATATTTGGTGCTGGCATACCATAGCTAACTACAATCACCAACCTAAGTCAAAAGGTCAATCTGTAGTATTGGGTATCCACCTCAGAAACGATAGACATACAACTTCGCTAGATGTCAGTAGACTCAGTGCTCAAATGCATTATAAGAAGACTCTTATCACAATCATAGCATCTTACAGTTATAACCATTGCATAGCTGAGAATCTCAATTAGTTCCTGATGCATGAATCCCATGTTTCTTGTCCCAAAGAAGCCAATAGCTCGAGGGCCTTGCTGTTGAATGGCCAATAACTCCTGCAAAAATGATTCCTTTAAGTGAGTTCAACAACATAGGAATAAGAGAGAGTCGATAATGCAAGTATTTGCAGTAGAATAACTCAGTCAAAGAGCAAGGCAGTACGCAATGGAATAGTATGCATATCAGTTCATGCAAGTGACTGTAATTTGATGAGTCCATCAACCAGCACACTGGTTCTGCAGTCTA
Organism: Rhodamnia rubescens; assembly: GCA_021437795.1. NCBI lineage: Eukaryota > Viridiplantae > Streptophyta > Magnoliopsida > Myrtales > Myrtaceae > Rhodamnia > Rhodamnia rubescens. Next base: position 8,158,297 of record JAILYA010000003.1, read on the forward strand.
ACTTACCACCACAAAACTCTACCCAGCAGTCCTTGCCAAAGAGGAGAATCAATTTGCAATGAATTCCAAATACCAATTATTAAATTGCTTTAAAAATGTGTCAAATAAGCTTGAAATGAAAAAGTTAGGAGCTAGAGTGAGAGAGCAAAAATTCAAATTCTAGATATCAAACCTCGGCTATAGGACTTCTAATTAGGTCAAGAATTTGTCGCAGTACAAAGAAAACACCACATACAGAGACCCATGCATAGAAATATAACCTTTCTCATGTGAATAATTCTATGTCAGGAACTAGCAAACAAGGCGAGGGTAACTTGGCCCTTGCGATCAAGTAAAGTAGGTAGAAGTGACCAGGGAACATATATTCTAACCTACATGAGTCCTGAATCTAGGATGACACTACGCTGGATACTCAAAACACTTCCTAGTTATTTTCCAACAAATTTTAGTAACCACACATCTCTTTTGAAGCTAGGAAACTGGATTTGATCTCTATAGACTGTGCCCCAAACTTCCAAAAGGCTAATCGAAGATGTTCTCAGATTCTGTTTTTGAAACAATGGAAAACAGCATAAACCTAATTTTCTTTAATCTTAAAAAACTACTGTAAATAAAGATAATTATTGATGTATGCATGTACTTATCGTCTAAGAATTTGTTTAATCCTCCCAGACCAAGAGTGCTTACATGGAATTAACATCTTTTCCTAACATACCTGATGAGCTACAGTGGCGCACTAACACTACAGACCATCTGCTGTTTATTCAAGCCACTAAGAGTCCATTGGTTTTGAATGGTGCTTTGACCTCCAGGCCACAAAAGTAGCAAATGCAGTGGACAGGGTGCCAAGCATACTGTACATTTAAGATAGTGCAGATATAATCTACACGATTTGAACTAAAAACATCTTATATCTGAATCAAAAAATAAATCCTCATCGTGTTACTGAGACATCTCAACAGGAAATTAGAGAGGAAAAAGTTGGCCCAAAAGAGAAGGAAACCAAGATGGAGAGATAAAAGCAAGAATGAAAGATAGGAACAGTGAAACAATACCATAAGTGAAGAGATACAGAGGAAGAACGGTGCAAGATGAACAGTACAAGCCAAACTTTGGGCCTGGGAAGCTATCTACTCTTGCTTGTGAAAGAAGAAATAATCAAGAACATTTCTCTCCTCGTTTTTTGTATCATTTGGAAAGAAAGAAACAAGAAATGTTTTCAAGAAAAATCCTCTTCAGACTATTTTAGAGATATGTGGTCACATGCTCTTTACATTTGGTACGGTGGGAAAGTTCAAAATCATATTTGTAGCCTATTGGAAATGATAGAAATGGCCGCTAGTTCCTACTTATTTGAATATGGAAGACTCCCCTTCTAAAGTCATTTTGTATAGGGACGGCAACCCTTCAGTAACTTTATTAATACAATATTGTTTAACCTTCAAAAAGGAGATCCGGAGGTGAGGAAGAACAATTATATCTCCTGATCTCGATTCCACATGACATAATTCTAGCCTGTCAAATGTGAAAATTTCTCGTCAACCAATTTAGAGCAGCTGATGATTCCTCATGAACCAAACCAAAACTTCATCTACATGGCAAAGCACGTGCCTTTATGAAATTGAATGCCCCAAAAACAGTATAAACTTTAACTCTATTCTGAAGTTGTGTTTTAAGTCTGTGCACATTTGGCAAGTGTCACTTGAATTAGCATACTTTTTAAGGTCATTTTGGACCTCTTAGTTGAAGCCTTTAAGGCAATTGTTTCCTGATCTTACTTGGGACAAGGTTGTCTTTGGCTGAGTCACATCCCCTTTTTCTTCTACAATTGTAGGATCTATTTTATATAAATTACTTGAATGAAAAGATACCATCACGTTTTCAGTCAAAACTTGAAAAAATCATGCAAGCTTAACAGAAGTACAACAATATCACTGATTTTTCATGACACTACTGGTTCTACATGGTATCTCACTTGCTATCACGTCTCTCAATAAAAGCCGAATAATTGCACAGAATAATCAATGAATTTCGCAATTGAGATTTAAATGTCCACTTCTTACCTAGTAATAAATCGTGAAAGGACAAGTTTGGGTTCCCAGCTTATATCAGCCAAATTTCAATTTCAACCTTCTCACTGGAATGATAATTTTTATCGCAAGGCAACAGTCTCCAGAAAATAAAATCAAAATCTCACCCCGCTTTAGAATCAATAAAAGAAAAGGATCACTAAAATAAAAAGAACAGGTTCAGATGCAAAGATATCATTAGCACATTACAGGAGACAGGCCATTTGCCCAAAGATGCATCTGTTCCTATGACATAATAACATAGCCAAAAAAAAAATGGAAAAGGAAGGGGCAAGCCAAAAAGAGGAAAAATTACAACTCCATGTACACTACCAAATGGAAACTACTGACCTGCAAATAATCAACTTCAGGAACTGGTTTGTATTCTGATACCATGACAGCACCAGATCCTTCCACAAGAGATTGCGCTTGAGTTGGAATTTGAGTGCCAGCATCGTCTTCAGGACCGAGCATCCGCATTTCACTCTCCTCTCCAAAGTCTGAATTGTTGACATCTTGATCCCTTCTCATAATCCCACAAAGCCACTATACCAGTACATAAAAACAGAGCCCCTGCTAGTAAATCATTAGTGAAAACCAACAGCCCAAAAAATTGGTCATACAGGAAAATTAAAGGTCATAAGCTCATGTGGAAGTTTACAACCGTTTAGGAACAATCCTATGCGCAATCGTTACGTTCTTTTCTTTCTACATATAGCAAAAGATAATAAACTTGAGTCTTCTTTCTTTTTTTCTTCTCTTTTTGACCAGAAGCAGCCTTAGTCTTCTTGAATGCAAAAACTAATGAGTTCTAAAAGGTAGAAGTGAAGAACATCTCATAAATATAACGATCAAATCTCAGTAACTCTCACGAGAACATGAGTTGGCTAGATTCACTATCCTAAAAGAAGCTCAACTTCGAAGGATGAAGACGTGAGAAAGTGCAAAGTCGTTACAGTTTACACAGTTCAGTTAGAAGCCCCTGCCTGAAAACCACGGATAGTAACCCAGTAGTTAAACCAGTATCCATTGAGAATAATTAAGTTGCAAGAACCGTGCCGTCCTTCCTTTTAAAGTTCTTAGAACTTCCATTTGCTAGCAACGAGAAGCACAATCCTACACATGGGCGTACCGCATACCTTGTGTGACCGTATCATGACTGATACCATTTCAAGCACAAAAGAATCTTAGATATAGAGCAACCACCAAAGATGACAGCACATTAGATTCTATTACTTGGTAAAGAGATAAGGGGTGGCAAAAAAAAAACTTCTCTGGTGACTCAATCTCAACCGTGTGGAAACACAAGTCACTCCATATTAAACAACCTCGCCCAAATAGCCCCCCTCAAGATGATTCTTTTAGCAGCCTAGCGATTAACAACAGAATACCTCGCATGAAAAAACACGGCCACTCTTTTGCCAACCTTAACTGCCGACATACGAAAAATGAGCTAACACTCCACCAGCAAATCATTACAATCAATCAAAACCAAGATTCAGTCCCATCCCCAGCAATCACATTTCAAAACCTAACATTTAAGGCGCCTAAAAACAAGCTCGAGCCCGCAAAACCCACATCCCAAACGAACGAAACCCGACCCTCAAAATCCGGAGGAACTCCATCAAAGTAGGAAAGACAGAGAGAAATATTACCGTCTGTTGGGAGAGCGAAAGTCTCTTCCTTGGAGGATTGAAGCAACCCAGCGAGGAGACGCTCAAATCAGCAGCAACCGCAGTGCTGGGAAAGGGTCTCAAGGGTCTGGAGGGAAAATCAATGGCGGCGGTGGTGAGAGGCAGCAAGAGCCTCGCGGGCAAAGGAATGCTCATGGCTTTTTCCTTCGGCAGGGTTTTGGCCCTAGGGAGACCCGACCAATTGAGCTGAAATTTTGAGAGGCGGAATGATTTTTCAAATGAATTTTCTCGCCTTTTCTCTCACTTTCTCGCTGCTTTTCCCTTCACTTTCTCTCTATCCTTTTCCGCTTTCCAAACGAATCAGAAAAGGGGGTGACTCGACTGGAGCGAGGAGACCACCCACTCCAATTGCGGGAAAATATAAAGATAGTCTCACGCACGAAAAAGTAAGGTTAACCATAATTTTTTATTTAGAATTTTTTAATTTACATTAATTAATCATAAAAGCCGATTTTTTTAACAAAAATACAAAAATCTGGTTATTAAGTTAATAGGGTATAATGTTTTAACTGTTATTTAAAAATAAAAAATATTTTTTAATGGGAAAAGCTAACATCAATTATTAAAATACTTGTTTATATGAAACTGCATAAAATTGGAGGAAAACATGGCGGCGGCACGGAAGGAATTCATGTCCCTCCAATATAAAATTGTCACAAGTTCTCACAGATAATTGATTACCAAAAAAATTTTAAATCTACTGTAATTGCATCAATTCAATTATAATTTTTTTTGTCAATTTAGTCTTAAACCTTTTCTGATTTTGTCAATTTAATCCGTCCCTATTGATTTTGACCTTTGCGCTAACGTAGATGTAGGCCGGCGAAATAATTTTTAAAACTTTTTTTATTCTTTATTTTATTTTTCCTTATTTTTCCTTTTTTTTGTTCTCTTCCCTTGTCTTCCTCTAGCCGATAGCCAAAAAAAAATAATTTTTAAAATTTTTTTATTCTTTATTTTATATTTCCTTTTTTTCCTTTTTTTTGTTCCTTCCCTCGTCTTCCTCCAGCCGATCGCCAAAAAAAAAAAAATAAAATAAAATAATTCAAAAAAAATCTAAAAGAGTATTGAAATATTATGTCGCGGATGAACTCGAAATAACATAATTGCAAAAGGTTTAGGGCTAAATCTGAAATCGCCTATGATGGCATCTTTCTTGGTTAAAAAAATAATAATATAGCTATTTCATCAAGAAATGATGTTGCTACTCTTATCGTTATTTTTTTTTAATTGAGGGACATGCCTGTTGCGGAGCTTTTGTTAGTACTTAACTAGTTGATAATGTTCTGACCAAAAGAAAAGGGAAAAAAAAGTTGATAATGTTGATATCCATTTAGCTGCACAGAAAGTATATCCAACGTAATTAAAAAAGTTAGCAATTAGACATCTATAATTTCGTGTAAGCTAAAATTAATTCTTGTTGAATAAAAACTATGATCCAACGGTGAACATATAAGGACATTGTCGAACTTCGAAACGGAAATAAAAGCATATCATAACGCAACGCCCAAATATCATGGAAAAGGATCAAAATGAGTTCGAAATTGACTGTGCAATGATCATAATTTGACGGGAGAAAGGTGAGAAAAATGGAAGACAATTATAGCAAGGGCCAGAAACTTGGGTTACCAAAAAGCACAAAATTGTTTTATCAACAAGCACGGCTTAGGCTCCGTTCATTTTACGTAAAATAATTTTCAAAAAAATATTTTTTGGATTTTTCAGCGTTCATTTCAGCGAAAATAAACAAGTTAAGGAAAATATTTTTCTCTCATATGAAAAACACTTTTAAATGTAGAGAAAATGATTTCTTCTTTTTTATAAGAGGAAAACATTTTCCCTCATCTTTTCTTTCTCCACTCTTTCACATTTTTTTTATTTTTAATTTTTTTTATCTTATGTTCCCTTTTTTAAAAAATAGTATTTTTATTTTTTAAAATTTTCTGTTTTCTTTTTCCTTTTTTATTTTCTCCTTTTCTTTTTTCTTTCCCCTTTTTCTTAGGTCGGTCGCCGGCAAAGGCGAGCAAGGCCAAGCCTAGCTCGAGGTCGGCAAGCTCGAGTTCGCCGGATCTATCGAGGCTTGACCTCGCCAACTCGCTTGTTGCTAGCCGAAGAAGAGGGGAAAAATAAAACGAAAATAATGAGAAAAAAAACGAGAAAAATAAAAAAAAATAAAGATTATATTTAAAAATAGAAAATAGAATAAAAAAATAAAAATAAAAATAAAAATTCATTAAAATGAGTGCATAGAGGAAAATCAAATTCAATTTTTCATACTAAACGGCAGAAAATATTTTTGAGATGATTTTCGGGTTTCAACCGAATACCGGAATATTGTCATGTTCCAAAAAAAAATGACCTTTTGGAAAATATTTTTTCGGAAGTACCTCATTTTTCGCAAAATGAACGGAGCCTTAATTTAAATTTGAAATGTCTTGAAAATTATTGCGATAGTATCAATTCAGTATTAGGTCAATCTTTTGCAATAAAATGGGCCCGTATTGGCTCAAAAACAGCAAGGATACGTTATTTACCATAACCTCTTCTACAATAGGAGATATAACAACATGACCTCCACATTTTTTTTTCTCGTCGCTGTATTTTGCACAAGTTACTAGAATAATAAATCAAATCTAAGTATATCATCGGCACAACAATAAAACTATGGACAATTAGCATGGGCGCAGTTCCAGATTCGGATGACTCGATTACGTCCAAGCGTTCTTATTCAATTCTTACAGATGGCTGTGAGACATCTTTGTTTAAGAAATAAGCAAGCGAGCTTACCACGAGCAAAAACACGTGGAGAACACTTTGCGCTGCCGAACATGGGGATTCAACTTTCGGCGAATGGATACGCTTTGTATCTGATACTGCATGCAGTCTCGAAGCTGCGGTTGGGCTCCGACAGCTGAGCGGCATAGTTCGATGATCCTGCCCTTTGCCATGTCTAGACACACAGTGCGGTCCGACTCCACCAGAGCTCCGTCACAGGCTGCCTGAAGATTATAATCCGGCGGGATGCCTCGGCATCCGACTCCTCCACTACCTGATCCCTGAGGGAATGAAATTCGTCGGAACTCGTTAAAGGTGTCCCCGTTGCATATCTTGATCACCCCCGCCGTGTCCAGAATGCCTTCTGCGCGATTACAGGCAAGAGAAGCGAAACAAAAGATGATTGCAAGCTCAAGAGAGGAAGCCATGCACGCCTATGCCCAGGACACAAACATATACGCACACTAGAATTAATCTGTAGTTGAATTATCTGCTCCCCTTCTTCTTGTAATTATCACTTGTCCATTAGGCAAACCACAAAGCACTTTCATCGCTCGGATGTATCGATACTTCGACGTTGATTGCTAAGTTCAAGGGACACAGTACAGACGTTTAGATGCGCAAGATCGAAGATTCTTCTGAAGCCATCAAGGAGTAAAAAGCAAGTCGTTCCAATTTCCCAAATTCATAGAGACATATATTTTTATATTTAGGGTGGATGTCTTGCCAGTGAGGTCAAATCATGTTGTTGACATCGACAGGTGCTGATCATCTGATTCTGCAGTCATGAAGCTGCACTTGGACTCCGAGGGCTACTCGGCATTCATTGTAAATCATTTTCTTCCACGAATAGACACATGATGCAATTTGAATCTCTCGGAGCTCCGTTACCTGTTGCATGACCATAGCAAGGCATTGATGAATAAGACATACCTTTATTCAAGTAAATATTATAACCGACGTGAATCGTCTCGACAGTCGGCTCCTCTATCACCGGATCCTTAAACCATTGAAAGTCGCCGAGCAAATTGCTTGTTTCCCTCATCGCATATTTACGTTGCCACAATCATGTCCGGAAAGCCTTGTGCGTAATTTCAAATAAATAAAAAAATCGAAACAAAAGATGATTGCGAGCTTAAGAAATCGTCTAACTTTGCTTGATAAGAATAGAGTTTTGGTAAGTCTCTACACTTACTAAGGACACAAACATTATATACACACACAAACACGAAGTTGGCTGTCATATGCTTCTACCCTCTATTTTATTAATCTTTTTTAGAACAAATCCTCTATTTTATTTTATTAATCTATATTAGTATTTTTTTGCTCCGATTCTCCTTGTAATTATCAATTGTCCATTGGGCAAACAAAAAAGCACTTTCATCACTCGGATTCTTTGATCCTTATACTTTAATTGCTAAGTTCTAGTGACACAGGACAGATGTCTAGATCTGTTGTCATTATCAAAAGAAACACTCCAAAGTAAAAGTCGAATTGCAGCGAGATCTGAGATTTTAAAGCCGTCAAGGAGTAAAAAGAAAATGTCATTCCAATTCTCCAATTTAAATTTGCAAAACTTAAACTATTTCAATATTAAAACGCGCATTTAACTTGTCTCGCCGCCAAGTTTTTGCCCTTAGTATTGAGTGATTTTGGATCTCTCTTATCTCAAAAGCCAGCTCTCTCATCCCAAAAGCTAGCTCAAAAGACGAGAGACCGATCACCCGCCCTTTCCACAACCGATGTGGGATAACCCCAATAAACTTCCCCTCACATATTGGGCCATGGGTCGGAGGTAGCAACAACCCATATCTCTTTCAGAATCTGTTGGGTCTAGACTTGGAAACCGATGTGGGATAACCTCAATAATCTTCCATATGGGTAGGAAGCAGCGACAATCCATATCTCTCTCGTGATTGTTGAGTCTAGACTTGTTGGTAATTTAGATTTTGATATCAATATTGGATGGTGTTTGGCCTTTCTCATTCAAAAGTTAACTTAAAAGATAAAGCTTTCCCTCACATTTATAGACTAACCACCGAGTCTCTTCCACGATCGGTATGGGATAACCCCAACACTTAGTAGCCCTTATCATCCAGGTGATGCTTAGTTTTTCTATCATATTTGTGAAAAGCGTATGCATTATATACTGGTACAATTTTCGAAATTTATTGATAAATGTTATTATCACGAATTTAATGTAGGTTTATTTCATTCGAGGTTTGCTCCATGCAAGAATGATTTCGGATATGTGACACAGTCTGCCTTATTCTTGTCATTCAGAGGCTCTTTATTTGATGGACTTGGAATGGGACTCATTACAAATGGCCAAATCTAGTATACTTTTAATTTATCTTATCAAGTCATTCACAAACTCTCTAATCAAATCCGTCCGCTATTAATCCGACGAAATTCAATGTCATGGTCGCATGACCGTCAAAGTTATGATTAGGCGAATGAAACATATCAATTTCACCCACTCGTGGGTGGCTCGATTAGTTAGGGCTCACTTGGGATTGTGTGGTTAGACACACCTGTTGGTTCCAGGTTCGATTTCCCAACCGAGCACCTGTGATTTAAGCGGGGGTCGTGGCGGTGAGTTCTTATCTTAGTCTCCCCGAGGATTGGTTGAGATGCGCGCAAGATGGCCTGGACATCTCAATTATAATAAAAATATATATATCAATGCCTATGCGGGCATGTGTGGAAAAAAATTAGTAATTGTATATAACATAAGAGTACGATCTGAATAAAACTTAGCCAATATGGAGTTGTTTTGATAGGCACATCGGTTGGATTTAACCGAATTTGGCATCGAGGGATTTTGTTAAAAGCGCATTTGGTCGTTCGAAATTCTAATTAGGATATAACCGAATAGGATATGATAAGAAATCTAAAAAATTTGTTATATCATATTTCTTTGTATAGTGAACTGCGAATTTAAAGTTGGATAAGCAAAGGCAATGCACATTTGAGATAGACGTTATTTCAAATGTTAGAAAGGTTCAAGTAGTTAAAGAACGATGGATGTAACAATATATTAAAGGATAAAGTCGTGGAAATATCCGGCTTTCTTTGCCGGGAGACCCTAACCTGCTCGACGCGACGGAGAGGCAACCCAACGAGGAGAAGAGGCGAATGTTGTAGAAAAAACCTAATTCTCCTAATGTCTATTCTCTTAAAAAATCTTATCATGATCTATCTTATCTCATATCTAGTGACTTTTTTTTATCGTACTTATATCTTTTTTACCCTATTCTAGACAGCTATCAAATACAGAATAGCATAAAATATATTTTGCCTTGCATTCTGGCCACCAAATGTAATCATAAAAGTATAAGAATTTTTTTTTCCCGAAAATACTTGTTTTTTTTTTTTTTGGTCTTACGAAAAGGCTTGTTTAGATTAAGCATAAAAATACAAACTTTGAGCAGGCTTGACCATCTCTCTCGCTCGATACACCAGTTAGCAAGCGCGGGAGACATAGCAGAGACCGAAAGGGATCTTCGAACCATCTTCTTCGATGGCGAACCTCCCTTCTCTGCGCCGCGTCGCTCTCAAAACCCTAGCTTTACCCTCCGGAAACTCGTACGCCCTCCTCCGAAGGTCTCTCTCCGACGCCGCCTACGACCCTCCGTTCTCTCCCAAACCCATTGACAGGACCCCGCAACCCCAGAAGAGCAAAACCCGGAAGAAACCCCCCAAATCAAGCCCGGGCGACCCGAAGCGCCCAGCCGAGCCGGACCTTCCCTTCGATTTCAGATACTCGTACTCGGAGACGAATGCCGCCGTCGAGCCCATTGGGTTCCGCGAGCCACCGCGGTTCTCTCCGTTCGGGCCTGGCCGGATCGATAGGGCTTGGACTGGGACTGCCGCGCCGGCCCGGGAAGCGCTGGACCCGGATAAGGCGGCGGGGGAGAGGGATCGGGTTCTAGGAGCTCCGCTTTCGGAGGAGGAAATCGCGGAGCTCGTGGAGCGATACCGGCATAGCGATTGCAATCGCCAGATTAATCTGGGTAAGTATGTGTTTTCTGTTCCTGCTGTGTAATTATAATTTTGATGATCCCTCAGGCCGCAAATGATGAGATGAACTACTGCCTAGTTTAGAATGTAGAATTTCTGTGAAAATTTCTGTGTTGATGAATGAAATTAACTTGTTTTTGGATCTTTTTAGAAAGTTGTGATTTTTCTTGATTGGCTTGGCTACTCATTGGAGGAGCCTTAATCAATTGGGTTAGCAGTTTTTGCGTTAGTATATTTGCTGTACTTGAGATCTGTACCAATGCTGCTTGTGAATATTTTTATATTGATATGAATGCATTTGGGTGATATGAGGAATCTTGTGAATCCTTCACGCGCGGCGAAGTCAGCACCAGATTGACATTCTAACTAGGGATTTGGATGCGAACTACACTTTTCGATGGAACTGAATTTAGAGACTTAGTTTGAGATACCCAGTTTTGGGATGTGGGCAGAAACATGGAAGTTCTGTTGAGATGAGTCAATGAGTGATATATTTCCAGTTATTATCTCCTTTTTGCGCTTTCTAGAATTTTCTTTTACCTCTGACTACAATCTGAATGATGTCATTATTTTGGCACAGGCAAAGGAGGAGTTACTCACAACATGTTGGCTGATATCCACAATCACTGGAAGAGAGCCGAAGCAGTTAGGATTAAGTGCCTGGGAGTGCCGACACTTGACATGGACAATGTTTGCTTTCACCTTGAGGTATTAACTGAATAAACTGATTGAGAATCGATAAGACCCTTTTGCTCTTTCATGGTCTCTTATTTGACGGGTTACCAGTTTTCTCAAAGGACAAATCTGGGGGAAAGGTAATTTACCGCAATATCAACATCCTCCTATTGTATCGAGGTCGACATTATGATCCAAAGCATAGACCAGTTATACCTCTCATGCTGTGGAAGCCGTATGCGCCAATTTACCCGAAGCTTGTGAAGAATGTTGCGGAAGGGTTGACATTTGAAGAAACAAAAGAAATGAGAAACAGAGGACTGAACTCTCCTGCTTTGGGGAAACTTAGTGAGTAAACTCGCTCCTGATGGCTTAGCCTTTTGCTTAGGTCTACTTGTTTCTTACTTGCTAGTAACGATCTCAGTACAACGTGATAAACTTTTCCTTGTATATCAGCGAGGAATGGCATGTATGTCAATGTGGTGGAGAAAGTGAGGGAAGCATTCAAGACTGAAGAGGTTGTGAGGTTAGACTGCAAACATGTGGGTACAAGTGACTGCAAACTAATTGGCGTGAAACTTAGAGTATGCTCTTTAAATTTCATCTTTTTTTCTTCCTTTTCTGCCTGGGATGTTCACTTTTTGACTAACGTCTTGGTCTGTATCTTTTTTTTATTAAGAGCTTAGATCAAATTATGTCTGTTCTATACCCATGCAGGATTTGGTACCTTGCGTTCCTATATTATTTAAGGATGAGCAGATCATCCTCTGGAGGGGGACGAGAGATACTGAATCAACCTCCAATTCACATGCATGACCATGAATTAGACATACCGCAAGACCCGCCAGGAAAATTGGTTTGGATGTTGGCACACATTACACTGGAGCATTTTTAGAGCGTGCACTCTAGGTAGGCCAACCGACTAGTCCACATGCGCAGTGCCTGTTAAAGAAACTATTGCATCATCTTTGGCATCGGATGTTTCAGATGAACCATGCTGCATTAGCAATGCAGGCTCATTTGCTCATACACATTTTAATTTCTTAAACCATGTGCAGATATTGTGGGGTACGGTAAATCGATATGCCGTTGCTTGGATGAAGACAAGTCTGCAAGAAGGCCCCGGGCCTCAAAGAACCGCGACTGCCTTTCTTTCTGGTGCGCTCGCTCCCAGTTTTAGTTTAGAGGATGGGAATGCTAGAGTTTTAACTGGCAACTCCTCCATGACAATGTACTCTTCAGTCCATTTTTCTTATGGACCTTTTGTTTCTTGAAGTAGTTGAGACTTACATCCCAAGTTCTGCCGATTTGTAAATTGATCAAACGAATTAGTATATTGATTCTGATGAAATGGAAAATCTTGCATGGCAAGTGATAGAAGTACTTAGGTATCTGAAAACATCTGTTGTATTGTCCAACTTTTTTCTCAATGAAATCCTGATCTTGAAGCAATAGTCCAACTTTATTTTCATATTCAATTTCCGAACGACTTCATGATCTTTTGGCACCATTTTTTATTGCAAAAAAAAATCAAAGGCACTGGATATCTGAAAACTTTTCCATATTGTTCCAATCAGGTCGCGAAACTTATTAATTGTGCAATTAGGTTCCTAATATATATATATATATATGCACACACCTTCCATCAAAGTTAAGGACAAATTGTTGACATAGCTGTTAAGTCTCTATTAAATGTCAGGACAAAATCTAAGGAATGAACTACAGATGAAGAGGAGGCGAGGCATCGCAGGGGGTGGCGTGACCCCAACCAAGACCAGATTTAGCTTAGGTCCGTTGGGGTAGGGGCGACCCTAGCGATGCGCTACCGAGGGTGTAAGACTCTAGACTTAAGAGACAAGCGGGGAATACTATTTGAAGGTAAGGTAGTTAATTAGTTTCTCTTCTTATAGAGAAGAAGATGCTTGAACAGACTGCGTCGCTCACGACTCTACACCCTAAGAATTCAATTACCAAGTAAGAAGAAAGGTTAGATTTTCCCGATTGTGAAACGCAAATAATTTTCAAGCTGGGTCGCGTGATCCCAAGCCAAATCTGATCTTTTACTTAGAAAAAGAGAGTTTCGAAATGTCTGATATAAAGTATTTGAAACATGCATGTCCCGATTGAGTTAAAAGTCAAGTATAAAGCAAGCTAAAAGGTCTTAGTGAAAGTTTAGCTGTCTCGATTCTCGGGGCGCTACCGCTTAGACTAATATATACACACACACAAAAAGGATTTATGAAATATAAATTCTTATCTACTAATGAAATTGTTGGAGTTTGGTGGTTAGTCTAATATATTTGCTTTTGGATTATGGAACTGCCTCATTGCGATTGATGTTTGTGGACTTGGGGTAAAGTAAAAGATACTTGAGAAATATAAGCTTGAATCTGTTCGACGTATGGATGGTCGTAGATATCAATTTTTATCCAAGGGCCCTGAATGCGAACACTCATTATTCATAGCCTCGCAAGGAAACGAGCGAAGATAAAAAGTTGAGATTTTATCTATGCGAAATACGTAATGGCTGCAGGAAATCATCATCATACGATAGTTGGGCAGATAGCAAAAGACTATTCACGTTGTGAATTCTTAATGCGGTTGCCTGGATATTGCTCAATGTCCGCTTTCCGCGACGTTATAAATGTACCGTTGGTTGTCAGACGTTTGCACAAATCCCGTAAGGAGGTGAGGAAGGAACTCAGAATTGGGGATGATGTGAAGCTAGTCATCACCAATTTTGGTGGACCGCCATCAGGCTGGAAGTTGGAGGAAAAGTACTTGCCTCCTGGTTAGTTGGGCCTGGTTTGTGGTGCATCTGAGTTCTGAGAGTGAGAACCTTCCGCCAAATTTTGTAAAGCTTGCTAAGGATGCATACACACGCCTGATGTCATTGCAGCCTCTGATTGTATGCTTGGAAAAAAAAATGGATATGGTACTGTCGGGGAGTTTTTAGCATACAAGCGTCCATTTGTGTTTGTACGGCGTGATTACTTCAATGAAGAATCGTTCTTGAGGAAAATGCATGATCAGACATGTTACTGTTCGACAGCTAGTGCCGTGAAATCTAGTTGACACATAATGGAATGAGTAGTGGATTCATAAGTGTCTCGATCTATCTCGATCACTGACGTTTGCAATCAAAGGCTGTGCTAATAAATTGAGACGCCGATCAGAGCACGTTGCGAGATGGAGAAAACCTGTCCAAATCAAATCGACATTGCGGGCATTCTATATCATCTTGTCCATGGGGCTCGGACCGTGCAATGCATTTCTCATGGTCGTGGGCTTACCGTAGACCCTTCGAGCCAGCTTCAAGCAATCCAACCAATGCAGGACTTCCGCGTTCGGGTCCCTCTCGACCGCGACACTCGACACCGTGATCTGCACCTCGCCCCGGTAGCTCGTGATCCTGCCGCGGACTCGAGCGACCGAGCCCAGCTTCACCAGCGAAGCCTGGCCATTCGCCGCATCGGCAATCTGTCGAACGCCTTGCGGGCGTTGGCGGGCGAAGTAGGGAGAGGTGGCGTGGTTGAGCCAGAGGACGCAGGGGACGCAGCCGGTGCCGTCGTCGACGGCGAACTTGAGGAAGCGGCCGGGCTTGTGCTCGCGGGAGACGACGACGCCGAGGGCCTCGGCACGCGAGATGGAGAAGCGGTCGCGGGAGAAGGTCGGGGGTTGGTCGGGGATTGGGCTAGGGAGAGGAGGTCGAAGGCTAGGAGCTTGACGTGGACGAGGGATAGTGATTTGTCCATGAGAGAGAGAGGAGGCGGGGAGAAATCTACGTGGGTTGTTCTCGACAGGACAGGTCCGTTTGATCTGAAGTGCAAGTGGACTAAGACACCGCTCTGATCAGTGACGTAGCTTAACCATTGCGTAAACCAAGGTTTTTTTTTTGTGTGTGTGTGTGTCGAGACAATTTCGTAAATTAGTTAGATTTAGAATAACCAATCTGCACTAGAACTACTATTTTTTTTTTTAAAAAACCATTAGAACACCCTTTTATCTTTGGGGGTTGTTCTTGACAGCTTCGATTGATCTAAAATGCAAGTGGGACGATCCTCTCCCTTTTATCTTTGTTTCACCCATTTGATTCTTATTAATTAGATTAAAGCGACGACGTATTCGTTACACCACTCTGAGCTCTGATCGGTGACGTAGCTTAACTATTGCGTAAACTAGTTGGATTTAGAATAACCAGTCTGAACTACCATTTTTTTTTTTTTTGGACCAACATTAGAACTACCGTTTAACCCGTTCATCTTGTCACAGAAGGTGGCAGAAAAAACCAAGACATAAGTTCAGAGCCATCCGAGATACGAAACAATCAGCTAATGAACCCCGAACAATGTACATGTTTTACGGGTCCCATCAACTCCACCAATAAACCAGAGCAGACATTCCGCATTTGGCTCTTTAAATTTATGAATCAACCGAAAACTTTTAATACGTTTAGTCGACCGGCTTTCGTCGCCGGCAGCATGGAGTGAACACCCTCCTAACCTCTCCCGTTCCGTCCTTGTCACAATGAGCACCATCCATCTCCTAATTGAACCAGCAGCGATGCCACTAAGCCACAGACGATCACCGCCGTCGTAACAAGTAGTCGCGTGCACTGATGTGTTCATTTCTTCAATTATTCTTTCCGCTCCGAACACTCTTCCTGTGAATAATATCAGGATAAATTGTCAACCTGTCTTCATTTAGATCTGTTGATTCGTGGAAAATGTTTGTAGTAAAGAAATTGCTTACCTTGATGCTGAAGAGAACGCTACTGTCAGGAACCTGGTGACCAGCAGTTACGGCAAGCCCATGAACATACCCAGGAGATGGTGCTTTGACAACATGCTGTGACCGACAGAACCGTTCAGTTCTTCCGCACGGGGAAAGATAAAGATGACATGTAGGAGATGAAACTAGCATTGACGCATACCTCCATTTTCATTGCTTCTAAAACCAATATAGGTTGACCTTCCTCCACTCGCATCCCATCCTTCGCCAGGACCTTAACCACTAACCCTGCCATTGGTGCCACCACAGTTCCCTGTGGATGTGATGCCATCTCAAAACTGGGCTTGTGCTGGCTGTCGTCGTCATCAAACAATGGTTGTCCCAATTTCTGTCTGAAATGTTGATGTTTAGACCCATGCCATATATGTATATGCTTATCCAAATCCTGCCAAAACAAATTTTCTTCATCAAAAGAAGAGGATGGAGCGTATAAATCTTCAGAACTTGAGCTTGATTCGAGCTTAAATCGTACTTTAATCAAAATATAGTGAATAAGCAACCAGAATTAAGCTCAATCTTGAGCACGTAATATTGTGACAAGTCGAGCTGATAAAAAATTTTTAAAACAGTAAATCCCCCAATAATATAAAAGGCTTGACGCCCTGATTTTTATGGTTTTTAGTTGAGTATTAGTGTGACTCAACTCAATCTGTCGTAAGCAAATATATACTTGCTAGACATATGGTTAAGCATTCAATAATGGTCTAAACTGCAAAAAAAAATTGGGACTACGTTTACCCACCCTATTCAAAAGTACTCAGACAGAAAACTTCATAAGATTAGTTGAGGATTTTCTTCATCTATACAATTGCTATTTTCCGAGGAACTAATAATTTTCGTTTGCAAGTGAATGACATTTTCTTGCTTACTATTTTTTGTAAGTCCTTTCACTTTTGTAATTTCATGTGGCAAAAATGTTTGTTGATAAATTCCGTGGACCTTGCTTTTAGTTTGCGCCAGCATAAAAAAAGGAAAAACAAAACTACATGTGAAATTTGGAATAGGAAGGTTAAGAAAAGTATGGAGAACCAATTATTTTCAGTGGAGACTTAATAATGGGTTTAGTGCAATCTCGACAGATAAAGTACTCACAGGAACACACTATAACCACCCGAATTTTGGGGCATATTATTGTTTTGAATTTGAATATACAACTACACAAGGTATCACAACGTGCGAGAGAGAAAAAGGGATTACCTTCTTGTAGGTTGCTAAACTAACTTGAGTACTAACACCATTGACTTCAACTCTAAAATCGTGGTTGCCTAGGTACGTCACTTTCACTTTAAAGCCCAAGGAATCACCTTCTCCTTCGACCTGTGAGAAGATGAAGAGCATTAGGAGTTTCATAATGCAATTCCTTGTGAACAATTGAAAATGAATAAAGAATTTAGAACGACAGTACAAAGAACCTAAAATCTTTTAGAGTGATTTTGCAATCAATACTAACATTTACTCACTGCAGATAGGAAAGTACCTCGATATCATACTGCCCATCAGGCTGATAAGCAAGAGAAAGCACCAGCAGTTTTGAGCCAGCGCTATCATAATCGTTATCCCACTGAAGTTCAAAGACACGCTTCGTGCAGTGATTGACTCGGAAAGGGGGATTAGCATACCATATGGACTTTAACCCATTACCTCCTGAAAATAGAGAAATTTCACATTATAAGAAATTACAAACAAAAAATGAAAGACCATCAATCATGTAGTGCATTGAATTCTTCACGCTAACAACATCAACATCAACATGAACAACACCTTTATCCCAATCTAGTTGAGGTCGGCGGTCGATGAACCCAAAATAAATAAAATAAAAGCAAGATCAATTCTCCAGGCTAACCTTCTCTAAAATTTGAATTTTCCTCATTGCAAATGCACGCAGCAACCAGTGCTGCACCATGTTTAGCCTCCTCATATGCCTCTTTTTCAGGGCAGGAGCCATCAAAGAGGTCATCTTTAAAGTGTTCGATAAAATGAGTTTCCACATTTCCTTCTTCAAATGCCCAATGATTAGCAAGCTTTCTGAGAAAATTTATATTGGTTGGAAGGCCTGCAACCTGTCAAAGTTTATCATCTGAGGCGAAAGCAAAATAAACTTCTAAAAGAGGAAACAATGTAAAATTACCAACTATATAAAGTTCAAATTAAATTCTCAAGCAGTCATCATCAGAAGGATGGCACTCATCATGTCATGCATCTGTCTCATTATTGTCCTTCATTGCATTTTGCAATGCCATGGGATAAGCCTCGAGAAGGAAATTTAGTCCAGACCAAAGGCCTATCCAACTAGCAATTCATGTAAATAAATGTGATAGTTTAAAAGAATCATTATCAGTACTTTGCTCTAAGCTAAGAACTAATATCCTCATAACAGATACCTGAAACTTTGACAAGCTATCCTTCAGTTTAACCAGTGCTGCATTCCGGCTTTCTCCCCATGCAACAAGCTTCGCAATCATAGGATCATAATGCATGCTAACAGTGTCTCCTTCCTCAACACCAGTGTCGACCCTCACTGCCAGATGACACATCCAGCACATTATGGAGAATTCATCACTTTTAAAGCTTTTCAAAAGCACAAAACAGGGAAGAGTTTCTTAAGGAAAATCCATATATGGATTACATTCTTTATTTCAAAAGAAGAAGAGAAATCTTCAAACAATGTCAAATTATCTGATGACAATTTAGCTAGATCTCTAATGGAACTGACCACTTGATGTGCCTTGAACAGGACGATAGTGATGAAGGACTCCAGTCGCTGGAAGGAATCCTTTAGAAACATTTTCAGCATATATTCTGGCTTCAAATGCATGACCTGTCATCATGAATACGAGTAAGAAGATAGCATGTACTTTTAACTCTTGTTTTCTGAATATATTTTCCTTAACCAATGGTTTTTCACAAGGACAACTATTTATAGAGAACACCTAAACTATTTACCCAAGCCAAATTGTACTTCTATTTGCCAACAACCCAATAGCAATACGCTGCCATATACTAGGCCACGCCAGAAAGAAACTTCATGAAGATTTCACTTAAACTACTCTTTATTCCCAGAGACCTGCAACCCTTACTATTGCCACCCCTCCAACCAAAAAAGTGGAAAATGGACATATGTTTACATGTATCTACATAATAACATCTCTGGACATGTGTACTGTGCGTGCACGCGCTCACACTTGTGCACTGGCAAACACTATCAATACTGCATTGCACAGGTCGTCTAGTGTTCAACTTATATCATCACAAGTCTGATCATGAACACAAATCCAGAGAACGACTTGGAAGTACTTTGTTATGAGTTTACGGAAAGTATCACAGACCTAACAATGGAACCTCCGACTGATCAATGGGAAGGGGTTCATCATTTGCAACACGGATTTGCCACTCAACAAGGTCTTGACCAACAATCATCTCAGTCACAGGATGCTCAACCTGGCAGAGGGTACAAAAGAAACTTCAGAAAGGTTCCATCAAGACATAAGCTCAAGAAATAGACAGATAAAAGCATCAAAGCACCTGTAGACGGGTATTCATCTCCATGAAGTAAAATTGGCCAGAAGCAGTATCAACTATGAACTCCACAGTGCCAGCATTATGATAATTTACTGCCTTCACATATTGTAAAGGAACTTTGCCTTAGTATTCCAAGAGGAAACATGATCCGCTAAGCGGTTCATTCGAATCATAGTGAAAGAAAACTGATAACTGGCAAAGATCAGCGTTCAGTGCCCATATGAGAAATCCATTAGCCATATGTTCTTCATATGGTAAGCTAAACAAGAAAATGGAACTTTGGCTTTGGTGGGTCCAAAGGCCAAAAGTTCACCAATAAACTCATACATTCAAAAAACAATTATTTTTCTTCCAAACAAAATTATTTTTCTTCCAAACAAACACAAGAAATCAAACTCTTGACTTACATGCAGGACTCAAAATGATGGCAGCAACAAATCTCATTTGCAGTAAACAGAAAATCCCTTGTCATAGGGGACATTTGTCAAAATGGAAACTATTTATCCGCAATCATTTAGTTGGACCCTGATTTCAGGAACCGCTAGTCCATACTGTCATGAAAGCAAAAGACGATCCATAGACTTTGGTAAAGCTAATTGAAGTAAGTGATAACAACAGTGACAATTTGCTCGTAAGGTTAGGATACTTCCTCGAAGTTCATGGCGTACACATGAAGCCTGGCAAGAGATGGGCAAGAGCCATTGTAGTAGCGACTAGATGTACTAGACAGAAGGCAATGGTACTCAAACAAAGAATGACGGCAAAGGCCAATCTCATAAGTCCATACAAGACCATTTTTATACTGAGCAGACACCAAAGCCACGAAGACAGAATTTTACAATATGGTGCAAATCCTGGTGCCTAGGTCCTCATTGGCACCTCGTCCTTTTCTTTGTTCTACTACTTCCCTGTATAAATTTTGCCTACTTTGCAAGTATATGTCATTGGTGACACATATATGCCATATCTAGCCATTTTATTCAACTTGTGGTTCTTCTGACAATATGAGAAACAGATATTTTATAGACTATATTTTGAACTTGATTTAGTTATCTCAATTGTAGTCCTTTTCTTGCAAAAAGGCATTGGGAGAAAACAGCTTGCAAACCAAATATAGTCAACCAATGGTGCAGGTCTCTTTTAATTTGGATGCAGTACCTTGGCAGCAGAAACAGCAGCTTGACCCAAGTGGGTGCGGAAGTCGGAAGTAACATTTGGCTGCATCAATGGCATTCTCAGTACAGTCTAGCAGTTACAAATCGTGAAATCAAGATTAGAATCAAAATGCAGTTCTTACAGCAGGAGCTTCTTCAATAATCTTCTGATGTCTTCTTTGCACGCTGCAATCTCTCTCATTTAAGTGGACTATGTTCCCGTACTTGTCTCCAAATATCTAAAACAATAAGCAAAACAATTTAGCCGTTTACAGCAAGAGACCACTTGGCCTAAAGGACATGACCAACAAATAGATTGAATACTTTTTTGTTTAAATTCTTGTTGTCAACATGTTTTAACAGCTTTATAGATACCTGGACTTCTATATGTCTTGGCCTTGTGATATATTTCTCCAGCAAGATCTTGTCTATGCCAAAAGAAGCAGCAGCCTCACGTTGTGCTCCTAAGAAAGACTCAATGAATTCATTTTCACTCTGAACAATCCTCATACCCTGTGTGTATGACAAAAACAAAAATTAGTTGTGAGATAGTAACAGCCTCAAGTAAAAAGAAAAGAAAAGGAAAGCTAAATGCATTTGCATACGATGTCAAACTCTAGATCTCCAGGAACATTAGATTCATCAGGAATCTATTTGACAGAGAAAAACATACCTTACCTCCACCTCCATGTGTTGGTTTTATCAAAACGGGATAGCCGATCTTCCCTGCTTCTGACCTCATAATGTCAATGTCCTGTTCATCCCCATGATACCCAGGCACAAGCGGAACCCCAGCAGCACCCATTATCTTCTTTGATGCACTAGATAAACATATATTATCAGTCAAAGAATAAAGACAGAAATCTTGTCCCCCACTTGGAACCAATTAAGCAGACCCCAATTATTATCAAGACAGGGAACATACAATGGTAGAAAGTTGCTCATCCATACCTTTTGTCACCCATGTCTCTAATAGCTGATGCAGGAGGACCAATGAAAGTGAGGTCATTGTCTTCACAGAGCTGAGCAAATTCAGCCGACTCCGACAAAAAACCATATCCTGGGTGGATAGCCTAGTTATCAAAAAAGATAGCCATCCTGAAAGCATGCCCCGCACGTCCTAACAAATTAGGCAATTGCCATCTACTGAATTAACAGAAATTAAGTTAAATATAGAGCGGACATCCATAACCCTTCGACCGCTCTTTCAGCCAACAGAAGGCCACCTAACTTGGGATTTAAAGCAGCACACATAAAGGCAAAGAAACAATTGGGAAATGATAGATCGTCCAGACACACGGAAACAATTTGAGACAGAGAAATCCTCCCTCGGCATTTATCAGGATAGTGCCTATAATTTCATCATCCATCTAAAGCTCACAATGGCGTAGAGTAGTAGTAAGTTCACTGAGACACTGGATGGGAATTACTGAACTCTATCACCAAATCCGTTCACTCCAAACTAACAACCATGGCTGTAACGGACACGATCATTTCTCACAACCACAACCAAACATGCAGCCATTCCACATGCGAAATCACGCATCCTCCCAATCGCAGCGGTCGCACGTACTTCAGACCGAGAGTTCTCAAACTCACCTGAGCACCGTTGCGAAGAGCGGCCTCGACGATGGACGACCCCCTGAGGTAACTAAGTCGAGCCAGAGCGGGACCGATGCGGACGGCCTCGTCTGCGGACCTGACGTGGAGAGAACCGGCGTCGGCGTCGCTGTAGACGGCGACGGTTCGGATCCCCAGCCTCTTTGCCGTCCTCATGATCCTGCAAGCTATCTCGCCTCGGTTCGCGACCAGTATTTTCTCGATGGGCTTCGACTTCAAGGTCCGTTGCTTCGCAGCCACCGCCTCCGGCGAATGGGAGAAGAGTCTCGCCTGGAGGAGCGAGGAGGTTCGACTGTGGAGTTTGCGATGGAGGATCAACGACGCCATTGAAGAAGGAATAGGGGGGAGAGAGAGAGACTGATGAGTCAATCGGGTCTTGGCTTGGGACTTTTAGTGGCGACGGTGATGCTTTTATGCGACGTCGTCTGAGAGGATTAGTAGAGTTCGGATTTGCATCTGACGTGGAGATGACGTGACATTGCGATTTTGACTGGATAATGTCTTTTTTTTTGTCAAATGGATAATATTTTTTTTCGGTTTGTATATTTTCTTATTCTTTGTAATTCTATGAAATTTTATTGCTTCCGAAGCCAATATTAACTTAAGAGAAAGGACTGAACTGAACAGAATCTGTTTAGGCCCCGTGAATATACTCCTCTCTTGCAGGATTATGCTGCTCACCTTCATGCTGGTCGATGGCTTGATTTCATGATCATCCGCCTCTCTCTAGCTCTTCGGTTCCGACGGGAAACGGAGATGATAGAATCCCCGGGCGACGCTGGAGAGAGATAGAGAGAACGGCGAGAGAGATCGGATGAGAACCGGGATAAAGATCCTGAGGAAGTCGGCTTGGTCGGACGGAATAGCTGGTTTCACTAGAGGGATTGGGGTGAGACATTTCATGATCATTCGTATCTCCAAGACCGATTTGTTTTCTGTCGGCCGATGGTGTTGGAGAACGTCCCTCGGATCATCCTCCCGCTGCTCGCATATTAGACGGAATCCACACTTCTTCGAATCTTCCTTCTGATGACTCTGAGCAAAAACTTGGAAACGACTCCAATCGCGTCGCGATAAGCTTTCCTTACGTCGTGCAGCCTACAGCAAGGGAGATATTCAAGGCACACGTGATCGGATTCCCTTGAATACAATCACTGGCCAGAAACAAATATTTTGACGCCGCGTATAGCATCGACCGCTTTTCCTTCCTTCGGGCCAAGAACAAGACAGAGTCCTAGTTCTAAGAACCTGTCATACAGCTCCCGGGGAACCCTGGAACATATGGATCCGTCTTAAGAGATTTGCAACTATTTGCCCTTAGCATGTGCATATTTGGCCCAAGCTGAGTAATCTCTCGTAGCTGTTTGCATTTATTTACAAACAAGTATTCCAAATCATCATGTTCGTTAATGCACGTCGGCAGATAAGTTTAGGTGCACCAATTTTGGGAGAAATGGAAGAACTCTAGGGCTGCATTTGATCATTCGAATTTCTAGACAGGATAGGATTGAATAAGATATAATAAGAAATCCAAGGGATCGATCACATCCTATCTCCCGTTTGGTGAGCTGCGGATTAAAAGTCGGATATCTATATATCATACCCTATCAATTGTTTGATAGAAGGCGTGTATCAATATAATGATTCTTGACTTGTACCATCCGGGAGGCTTTTCTTCGGAGCCGATGCAGCGGATCTCTACGGCTGCTCATCGGGTCGGAGTTCGAGGGGACGGCCATCCGCCTCGGGTTCTCCTATATGAACTTACACCTCGAGATATGAGGCGCATGCATTCTCACTTTTGGAAGAGCTCAAGAAAGATGTTAAACAAGCATAATGTAATAGAATGGCAGCTCTTGCTCTCATCTGCTTCTCTTGAATTTCCCCTTGTTTTCCCTTCCGTCATGTGTAGTTCGTGGAGTACGAACCAGGTTTACTCCAAGATTGGATTCACATGGGTTTCGAGGGATGTATGTTGATTTTTGTTCCCTGTCTTGGACGAATGGTCCTTAGATTTGTCAAGGATTCGGGTTTCAAGAAGGGAAGCTTGCGTTGTGGCACTTTCTGCTTCGGATTGAGCTCCAACCTCCAGAGCTCCTCTACAGTGCTTAAGAACTTAATTTGAGCTGGCTAGCGGGTTCTTCAAATGGAGTCGTGGAGCCATTTCTCTGAAGGGAAACCTTTTTGTATCAGATGAGGCTATCTCGCCATTTGATTTGCTTGGAAGAAGCAAAAATGCTGTCATGAATTGGGAACTCAAAAGACTACCTAGTTTTAGCAATAGTGTAGTTGTCTTAGGTTCAAGAAGCAGATGTTGGCCAACATTTCAGTCAAACTTGGTTTTCAAGAAATGATCACGAGGCAAGTTCGACCCAATCACTTATCGCGATTTTGGTTCAATGTTGTTTCGGTTTAAATGGCGCTGCATTGCGTGATATTCATTCTCGATCATCAATCAACTTTTTGTCTACTTGAAATATTTACCGCGCCCCCTAATCGGGTGGCCAACCGGTGAAGAGGGCGGGCCCGCCAAAAAGGGGGGGGGGGGGGGGGGGGGGGGGGGGGGGAAGGAAAAAAAAAAAAAAAAAAAAAAAAAAAAACAAAAAAAAAAAAAAAAAAAAAAAAAAAAAAAAAAAAAAAAAAATATAATAAAAAATAAAAAAAAAAAAAAAAAAAAAAAAAAAAAAAAAAAAAAAAAAAAAAAAAAAAAAAAAAAAAAAAAAAAAAAAAAAAAAAAAAAAAAAAAAAAAAAAAAAAAACAAAAAAAAAAAAAAAAAAAAAAAAAAAAAAAAAAAAAAAAAAAAAAAAAAAAAAAAAAAAAAAAAAAAAAAAAAAAAAAAAAAAAAAAAAAAAAAAAAAAAAAAAAAAAAAAAAAAAAAAAAAAAAAAAAAAAAAAAAAAAAAAAAAAAAAAAAAAAAAAAAAAAAAATAAAAAAAAAAAAAAAAAAAAAAAAAAAAAAACAAAAAAAAAAAAAAAAAAAAAAAAAAAAAAAAAAAAAAAAAAAAAAAAAAAAAAAAAAAAAACAATACTTTTGAAGAAGATAAACTAAAAACCCCATCAAAAAAACGGGAAAAAACTTTTTACCTCAAAAAAAAAAAAAAAAAAAAAAAAAAAAAAAATAAAAAAAAAATATCTCTTCCCCTCTCCCTTTTTAAAGTGTTTTCTAAATGTGTTTCATGCAAATTTTCAATTCATTTGTAAATATATGAAGTAAGCCAATGCTAAGTATTTACGTATATTGTTTTTGTTTTTTTTTCAAATTTTCTAAGACTAGACTAAGTATAATGTACCTAAACCTAGGCAAATCACAATCAATAAAATGAAGTGCCCAATCAAGGAATCATGGCATTGATAAATCGTGTCACAAAATCCTAATGAAGCCCTAAGAGCTTAGAGAAATGTGGTTCGGTTTAATTTCAAAAGTGTTTATGATTTTCCTAAAAAAGAACAAAATCTATGAAATCTTAGCCTAAATTTATGAAAATGAGGTCAAACTAACCTAATCTAAGTTCTTATTCTATTTTGAGGGATTTTTCTAGAATTTTTTTGAATTTTTCCTTTTCGAATTTTTTTATTTTTGTTTATATTTTATTTTTTATTATCTTATACATTTTTCTTTGAAAATGAGACTTCGTTCCATTTTAGGTCAAGAAAAAGTGATGAGAGAACTGTGAAGACTTCATTTTGTTTTGTGATTATCAAAAAGTGATTATTTTTTATAGAATCAATTTTTTTTTGTTCTTATTTTTGCTCCAAGGTCATTCCCGAGAATAAAATTAAAATCAAAATCATTTACCTTACAATAAATGAATCTCATCTTTTTTTTATTCTAAGGAACGGAATCGAGAACTAGAATCGTTGTCATGCAAGCCCTAAGAGAAATCCTATCCATTCTATCCCACCTCCTCCCTATGATTATTTTATCCCCCCTAAATCCCCACATATCTCCCCTATATCTTATCCTAGACAACTACCAAACATAGGATATGATAAAATATATCATATCCCGAGTTTTATCCGATCGACCAAATGCCTAAGAGAACTCTACTTTTTATAGATTGTAGCCATTAAATTCTACCCTTTCAAAATTTGGGAATCCTGGATTGCCATTAGGATCAGTTGAATCCTCCAAATTCTTTGGAAACATGACAAACTTTGAGCATCCTTGAAGACTCATATGCTTGAGATTTTGCAACTTACAAACGCTTGATGGAAGCCTTGTGAGGTTCTTACAATTTCTTAAATATATCTTCATAGCATAGATAATATTTTGAACTGTTGTTGAGAGTTCCTTAATAGCCGTCCTTTCTAGATCAAGTTCATCTAGATGTTCCATCTTTCCCGACATATTAAAGAACTTCCCAAATTTAGAGCAACCGAAAAGATTAAGGCTGCATTTGGTCATCAGGATAAAAATCAAGATATGATATGTTTTGTATTATCCTATGTTTGGTAGGTGTTCATAATAGGATAAAAGGGATATGATCGAGATAAAAATATCCTAGGAGGCAAGTGCGCTACTATGGCTTTGACTTCGTTTGTTCCTTGTCCATAATAGAGCAAATGCAGTTGTTACAGAGAATTTCCCCTGAGATTCACATAGAATGTTCAAAATATATTCAAAAGGCCATATGTACTTCGTTTCCCACGATCATCGAACATTCTTTGTTACCAATATCCTTACCCATTGACTAAACCAAATCCTGCATTTGTAGGGTCTCGTAGTCATCTTTTTTTTTTTTTTGTCAAAGACCTCTTCATAGCTCGGTTGATAATTTGGTCAGGACTTTTGGAGAGTTTATGCAGTGTACTTTCCCATGCAATACTTTCCTTACACATAAGAATGAGCCCAACACTTCAAGGATCTCTATTTATGAGATCCCTTCTTATTTCAACTTCCTGGCAATTCTTTAAAGGCATGCAAGCCAAATAGTTCTAGTGCTTCATCGTTTTCTAAAGTTATAACTTCATACACATAATTTATGCCATGAGAAGTTAGCAAATGTTTATCTCTTGATGTTACAAAGATGCTACTTCATTTGCCAGACCAATTGCCTCCTCCAGCTAACGCATTTAGTTGATGTAACTGGTCAACATCATTAAGAACTAGGAAAACCTGCTCGCACGGAGTCTTTCCCTTATTAAACTAATTCCTTGGTCGGCACTATAGACAGTTAGATGTCTAGGAGAAAGATCTCACTTAGAAGATTTTCTAGCAATTAGTTCGGAGTTTCTCTAAGTCACGCCAAAAAATTAGATCACTAAAATTGTCTCTCAATAGTTGTCTTTCCCTATGCCTCCAGGTCGCCATAGACCGATCCCGAGAACATCATTACCCGACTCTTTTAGCGACGGTGATATTAAACTCGAACTCAGGAATCTATTTCAACTGGATATCTAGCCTGGGCTTTTCGACGATTTTGCTTTAAACGGGGAATAAAATTTCACATAGGTTTGCTTGATTATAAGTAGAGATCTTTTCAACATGTGCCGTAAAAAAGTTGAAATGACATAAAAAAGGCATCTCTCGAGTAGAATGATTAAATTGGAATTTGTGATGACTCCTGGCATGATGTGGATTCACGCGCTATTTGATGTCCCCGGCTTACGCTACCTTTCACCGGACATCATCATTTCATCCTATGGGAACTTGCCTATCTACATCTTGCCTACCATCCATCTTCTTCTTCTTCTTCTTCTACTACTACTACTGCTACTACTATTGTTATTACTACATGTTCGTAATATTACCTTGATCAATCTCAATTGCTTTGTGTTGGCTCTCAATCGAGTCCATGGAACTCCTCTGACATCGAACAAAGATTGAATATGTTAAAATAATCCAATCAAAAAATTTAAGTCTATAGAATAGTTGGTACCGGTCTCACAATATCTAACATAGTATCGTAGTCGGATCTTGTCTCTGCTTGTTTTGTGTGTGCCTTCACTCCGTTCGTCAAATTTCACGTGTCGTTCTTAATTTGGCTTGCACGTGAGAATGGTGTTCAAATATCTCACGTCGCTTGACTATGGAGTTTATATGCTCCATACTTGCGATTTTCCTCCATCTATTCAGCTTAAATTTTTGAGTTGAACTTTCGAACGCGGACAATCAAAAGAGAGTGATGGATTCCCAACTCAATCACCGTAAGAAACATTTCATGTGCATGTAAGTGGTTATTCACCAAAGAACATAAAAGACACGGAGATAATGACATAAATAATTTCTGAAATTTGGCTTAATGTGCAACGTGATTCATAAACTTTTAATTTATTTGATGCGGTCCATAAACTTTACCTCAATGTGTAATGTGATCTCCTAAACTTTTAATTTGCTCAATATATTTCCTGAACTTTTGGCAAATGTCAATTTAGTCTCTAAACTATATGAACAAATTCAATATGTCCCTAAACTTACATTTTCATAGAAATTGAACAAGCATAAAAAGTTCATGGACCATATTGAGCAATTTAAAAGTTCATGGACGACATTGCACGTTGAACTCAAAGCAAGTTCCGTTACTAGTTTAGCATGATAATTAAACGGCACAAATAAATCATTAATCTACACCGTGAAATAAAATAAATAAAAAAAGTGGTGCGTGGCGTGACATAGTTTTGCTCACTGATCAGTCTGTTCCACCACGCCGATGATTATGATATGTTATTTATATGGATTGTTAAGTTGTCTAATTAAGATAAAGGTAAAGTAAGTTCTTTAATTTAATATAAAGTATAAATCGTGTCAGCAAAATCAGCCTAAATGCCTTTAGGATTGATTGTGGCTCTTGACTTGATCTGGCCTTGGAGTTGCTGCTGTTTCTGTCGGATTATTTCCATGGGTCAATTTGGAAAAGATCTTTTCCAGTTCAGCTGTCTATCCCTTGAGAAAAATGAACTAAGAAAAAAAAATGATCGTTATTGATAAAAATACAGAGACATAGGTCGTTATTAATCACCACCAGCAGGCGAGGGCTAGCGAGCCCCGCCGACCACTTCCCCACCATCGTCGCCGGTCCTTCTCGATGGTGGTGGGGGCGGCGGCGACGATGGCCGCAAAGCCCTCCCCGCTGGTTTTAATTTTAGTTTTTTTACCTTATTGTTTAAATTAATTTAAATAAAAATTATATTAAAAATTGGATTGAACAAAAACGACATTGCCATATTCGAGAGAGAAAATATTAAAAAATTCACGTCATCAATTTCCGTTAGCCAAATTAGATGGAGTTAATGAAAGGACTCGATTGCATCAATTCGACAAGTTTTAAGATTCAATTGTATTTTTTTACAAATTTTAAGATTTGATTGCACTTTCATTATAAGTGTTAAGATTTCTAATAAACATATCTCAATATTTTTAATAGGAACATCCTCCGATCGCCGATATGACATCGCTTATGTGGTAAAATTTGGATAGGAAAAGGAAAAAGGCTAAAAAAGATTACGTGTTAGTGTGTCGGTGTTGTCCAAACGCCGGCGGGGGCTCGGCGACCCTCGCTAGGATTAGCCCAATGTCCGGCCATAGGGTTGGTGATCCTCATTGGTGGTCAGCGAGGGTCATACAAGTATATTGCAAAAAAAAAAAACGAAATTCCAGAAGATCAAAACACATAACATATTCTTAATATTGTCCTTCAAAGAAAGAAGCAAGGACCTACAAGTGTGGCGTCCACCTCCAGCTTCGACCGTGTTTGTAGTAAAAAACAGAGATAACAAAGAAAAGCAATAATTGCTCCGTTTATTTGGAGGAAAAATAGTGATCCTGAAAATAGTTGTTTGTATCGTTTACGGAGAATGGCCGCATCATAGATCCGAAGGATTCCTTAATACCGTTAGATTGTCAAGGGGCTCTACCATCAGACTTAATTGATAGGGATTGATGACAAAAAATATAGGATATATTTGATCTCCATCATTAGATTAATGTGTCGAGAATCAATATCCACCACGTCAGATCAAGTGGATCTCTACTATCAAATTAATTAGACAAGTTTTAAAATCCTCTACCGCTATATCATGTAGAGATCAATGGTTATAATAGAGAGATTCTTGCATAAACAGAATAGCTCTCCGTCATTTAGATTATCCACTTTCATTTCGAGCAATAAAGCATTCTTCAAAGCTTCTCTCTCTAAATAATTTCAATTCAAGAGTGTGAGAGGGTGAGCGAGAGTAAGCTTTACCCAAGCCGAGTCGAGTGATTCGAATTTTTAAGTGCCGCATGGTTCACAATCGACGGAATCATCCCGTGACAAGCGATAGCAAAGTTGAAGTTGAACTGGCGATTTTTTTTAAAAATCATTTTTCAGATCATTTATTTTTCAAAAAATAAATAGAATCTCATATTAATCGAAGAGAAAATTCCAATTAAAGGCTCGAGGTGCCCTCATTTTCTTAAATAAGAGCCTAAATTACTTATTTCAAATAAGAGCCTAAATTGCCTATTGCTTCAAACAAGGTCCTAAAGTGGTTATGCCTATTTCAAATAAGGGCTTCACCTTGCCCGGTGATCGACCGACTAAATATTCCGAGTTGATCATGAGCATTTTTGGCGAAATACAATTTTAATTCAATTCTTAGTGAGTTTAAATTTTAAAAATAAAGACTAAAAATTAAAATGCAAAAAAAAAGAAGAAGAAGAGGAAAACATAGGCGGGACGGCAAGCCCCTCGCTTGTGGTTGCCGCCCCTCGCCAAGGCTTCGGTGACCTCGATAGAAGATCTAGGCTCATTTTCTTTCATTTCATGCTAAGAAAACAATCATAAAAATAAAAAAAAAAATTCCCTCTATTATATAGACTGAACAATTATTAGTGGAATGAATTATAAATCTTCAATATATAATATTTCAACTTGATAGATCCAAAATCTTTTTCAAAAAACCAAAAAACATTTAAACTGAAATAGAACGATAATAATGCATTAAGCATTTCCTCATTTTAACACGTAGTTTTTTTAACTGGGGGAATAGAATATAGATATGTGAATTACTTTCTATCTATACTATTACATAAATTTATAATTATTTATGAGAACCCGTTCAAATAAGAAATAAAATACCTAAACATGAGGTTTAAAGACTCCCGCTTGTGTTTACCTTTTCTTTATTTACTTTTTTAAAATTTTAGAAAACAGAAAAAGGAGAAAACAAAGAAAAAATTAAATGACGAAAATGCCCCCAATCAATTGATGAGAATGGCCACTTAAGATCTTCATAAAAAATAATGAGGGGGCACTTCACACTTTTATTGAAATAAATTTAATTTATAATTTTTATCTGAAAAAATAAGTATATTTCGAGCGTCTACTTGGAATTTTTCCATAGTCGGAATTGGACGAGGACAGCTGGGCTCCACACCGTACGGTGAAGATTTGTTAGTGGCCGTGACGACATCACGAATGCCACCTGTCCCGTCAATCCTGCTGCAATTACTTTCACTTCGCTGCCCTTCAATGTCAGCGTCGAGATTTCCGCAGAACATTTACTCGAAGGAACAGTCGAGGCCATCATCACCCCAAGTCATTAGCGACAGGACAACCACCGCAATTTGCAAAACCTTCGAGTTCGGACCCACAACGGCTATAAAAGGGCGAGGTCGCGGCTTGATGTATTCTCGTTTTCACCCGCCACGGGATGCAATTTCGGCATTTGTCGAAGATAAAAATTTGCGAGATCGTACTTTCAAGCATCGAGTGCTCAAGGTCGACGACCGAGCGCGGTGCGAAAACGACGTTCGGAACGGAGGTCACTAGTCTCTATCTTCTATTGTGTCGTCGTTGATAAAATTATCAAAAAAACCATAAATTCTTTTAAATTTATATCAATTTAATTTTAAATCTTTATTTTTATCAATTCAATCTTTTTATATTTTTTAATTCAATCCATCCGATAAACTTTGGCCGACCGACGCTAGTGATAATTTTTAATAATTTTTTAAATATTTCTAAATTTTTTAATTATTTTTTCTCTTTTATTGATCATCTTCTTTCTCTTTGTTTCTTCACAGGTCCTCGCCGGCATCTTTCTCCAAAGGGGTTCCCGCCACCCCCTGGCGCCATTGGGTGAGGTTGGCGCCGCCGCCGCTAGGTGTGGCCGACCACCCATGGCTAAGCGAGGCTTGGAGTCAGACCTGGGCGAGACTCTTTTAGTTGAATTTGTATGCTTGGGTCGTTAAGATTCATTGAAGAAGAGAGGCAGGTGTTGGGCATTCTTGGTTTATTGAACTTTGAGGTTATCGATTCCTTAATCCAAGTCCTCCGTGTCTTCTCCTTGCTGCATCCGAGTTTCATATGACACCATCAAGGCTGTGATCTTCAGATCGACTTGCCTAGATCTGGTGACCCCCGAGCCTTGCCCAGCCATGGGTGGCTTGGCCACGCCCAGCACGCATCGTTGGCCTGCCCAGGCGCCTGCGGCCAGCGAGAAACCCTCTGGAGAAAGATGCCGGTGAGGACCTCTAAAGAAACAAGGGGGAAGAAGATGAACTCTAAAAGGGAAAAAGGAAAAAAAAAGAGATAATAATTATGGAATTTAGAAAATGTTAAAAAAATATTAAAATTGTCATGTCGGCGTCGGTCGGGGTCCATGTGAATTCAAAACTACTAAAAGCCGGTCAAAGTTTACAAAAAAAAAATGAATTGACAAAATTATTAAAGGTTTAGGACTAAATTAGTAAAATTTGAAAGGTTTAAGATTGAATTAGCAAAAATGTAATAAGTTTATGATTTTTTTGGCAATTTTTTCTGCGGCCCTTCTTGTACTGCTGTTTGATGAGAAGTGATTAAAATATGAATTATGGTGCAAGCAATGGTAACTAGAGCTTTTTATGCCTTTATTGCTTTGAAATGATGAATCACATATGGATGTGTCTATGATAAAGTCAGTATTTTTTCTTTTTTTTGCCATGATGAAATGAGTCACCACCTCAAACGGTCCCCCAGACACTTGTTCATTATATCATTTTTAGAATAATTGGATTTTCAGAAAATTGTTGTGCATAACACGAAGCAATAAAATCCATTTAAAAACGTAAATTTTCCTTAATCGTTTGCTTAACCAATGCTCCTCGATAGTAGTAAACAAGCATATTAAAATTTTAACTTTTCCATGACAATAAGCTCCTAATACATTTGTAGCCAAATCGAGTTCGCCACCAATTATAGCGGCACCATCCGCTAAGATTTGTCATTTCTTAATGCATTTACCCCCACATAATTTTTTTTTTTTTAATGCATGCAAGTATTTTTTTTTTTTAATGGAATGCTTAAAATGTCTCCAACCAGTATTGGTATAAATGATCTCTCCTTGCGTTCGGCCACAGTGGTAAGCCCATAATCTAGAGCCGCTTGGCATTCCAACATAGTTTGAACAATGTAACTCCCGGGCCGAGAGAATGGAGCTGCTTGG
Organism: Rhodamnia rubescens; assembly: GCA_021437795.1. Taxonomy (NCBI): domain Eukaryota; kingdom Viridiplantae; phylum Streptophyta; class Magnoliopsida; order Myrtales; family Myrtaceae; genus Rhodamnia; species Rhodamnia rubescens. The sequence continues at coordinate 8,192,023 of JAILYA010000003.1, forward strand.
TGTTGCACATTCGAACTCACCGAAGCTTGATGGACATCATTATGCTGGGTAACGAATGACTGAAGCTCCAACAGAAAGTATTTGAAAGGAAACGCATTTCGAAGATTAACTTTGTTCCCATGCAATTGTTAAGAAGTCTTGATGATATCGAGCTAGAACAATGCGTTTTTCTTGAATATTCTGATTTAGCGCTAAAGAATTTCCTGCCGCTACCATACAGGAAGTTAGGACAAATAAAGCATCCGTACCCTTTAATTTATCTCTTAATTTACATAGGAAGTAAGGATACTTTTGAGAGAGAAAAAAAAGGAAGGCACTATCTGAAAATAGGAACTTGCTTTTCCTTCACACAACGGAAGAGAGTTAGGCAGACACAGATGAGCGTGCCGCGAAAGTGCAAACGATCAATTAATGAAGGAGATTTCCGTTTTCTGACCCAAAAAAAAAATTAATTAAGGAAAAAAATCCGGCTACTTTAGGAAATCAACATGCGTTTTCTGTATTGAGAATGACGGCGATTCAATTTAAATTCAAGATCTCACGAGAATGCATATGACTAGGTGATTGGCTTTCGCCATTCGGAGGAGCGATTTCAGCCCCGATATCTCTGCTCACTTTCATTGGCCACGCGATGCAATTCCGGCCTCCATTGAGAAAAAGGGGATTCGCGATCCTTCTCCGTTTAAATATCGCGCGTCGTCGTCACCGACTTACCGACGAGCAGCAACGGCAGTGCGAAGCCGACGCCGACGAGACAACGAAATGGTCGCGGAAGAAGGTGATTGTCTTTGTCTCCAATCTTGTCCCTTTTTCGTACTGTTTCTTTTCACCCCCGCCCCATAAGAGAATGGAAGCTTCGCTTTTCATGGCCCTTTTGGCTTCGGAATGATGAGACATGTTTTCTATGTTCTTCTTATCCTTTTCTTCCTCCTTAATGTTCTTATTTCGTCGTCGCTAAAAATAATTCATTCCGTGATCGTTAAGCGTGAGTAATGGTATGAGCACCTCAGTGTTTACTCATCATGATGTTCTTCTGCTGAGCGAGGCCGTCTGATAAATTGCATGGAAGTTCAAGATGAGGGTTTTCTGTTTCGTGCTGATAGTTAATTGCTTCGAATTCGGATGATTTCGTATTATGTGCACCAAAAATAATTAAATATTGTCGCATTTAGGTTAAAAACTTTCTTGTACCGTTCTAATTGTATCTCGATATAGCAATTTGCGTAATGCGTGGATAAACATCCGATTATTAGAGAGGGGGTGAATTCTAACAAGAAAAATGACGATATTTTTTGTGTTTTTTTTTTTTTTAAATCGATTTTCTAGTTATTTTTTTTTTTTTTTTTTTTTCTTTCTTCTTCGGCAACCGATCGCCATGCCTCGCTACTAGTCGGCGAGGCCCGAGCTAGCCAGAGATTTCGGCGACCGAGCCTCGCTGGATCTGGCGAGCTCGAGGCTCACCTTGATGGCCTCGAGCGAGGCTAAAAAATCAAAAGCTGGGTCACCTTTTGATATATCTTATTTTAGAATAACTTAAATTTTAAAGGATTGATTGTGGAGAAGAGAGCAATAAATGCGTTAAAAACTGTAAAGTTTCCTTAATCGGGTTGCTTAATCAGTGCCCTGGAATCACTAGTTAGTACATGCCTAATTAAATTGGCCTAGTTGGGGCCATATCCGATCACCCTACTTGTGAATTTTCTTTTCCGATTTACTCTGTAGCCAGCCATAAACACATTCCATGCTTAAAGCAGGAAGTAAGGATACTTTCTAGAGGAAAACCAAAAAAACAAGAAAGGAAGATAGGAGCTCGACAATTTTAGGAAATTAACGTAAATTAATGCGAATTAAATGTACGTGATTATTTTAGTGATTTGCTTTGCCCATTCCGACGCGCATCGTGATCTGTGCGTTTCTACCATAAAAAGCGGTCAAACATTCGGACAGAGACACGACAAAGGACATGGTCGAAGGGGCTTTTCCTTCACATGGTTAGAAGAAACTCGTCATTTGCCAACCCTCTCGCACTGTCTTCCCAAAAACTCACAAAACGTGAGTCACTCCGCATCACTCGGGGAACCCGAAACGAATTTTTCGCATTCCATTTGTTTTTTTTTCGTGTCACCCAGTATAAAAATCCCAAAAAGATTGCAGCTTTATGAGCGAGCAACGAGCGCTAATGAGTAGGGCGAGCGACTGTGAGCGTGAGTGTGAGTGTCAGTGGGCGAGAGAAAGAGAGAGATCTAGCTAAGAAATGGGTTTTCAGATTTAGACCAAGAACAGTGAAAGCAGCTGTGGTTTTGCTTTTTCTCACAGAGCCTCAAGAGTTGGAATCTTTGCCGTGGCTTTGGTGAGCACTGTTTGGCTCTTCCCCTGTGCAGGCTTTACTCTTCTTTCTCTTCCTTTTCTTCTTTTTCTTTCTTCTTTTTGTTGGGTGAAAATTAGTTCTTGAACGTTGGTTTCATTGGAAAGAAGCTGAGGAGTCTCTTTGGAGAGCTCGCTCAACGTTTCAACTCTTCTTCTCTCTGGTACAGTTACTCGTCTGATGTTGATTGTTTCTCTGTTAGTTGATCATTTTCTGTATGCCAATCGAGAAAACTTTCATTTTCTCGTACATTATCGTTTTGGGTTTCTCAACCCCTTCAGTCTTGTGATGTGAGGACAATGTGGGCTTCCTTTTGCGTAATCATCCAAGCATTTGTTTCTTTTGTGTATGTAATTTGATTCCATGATGGTGTGTATGAGAAACTTATGCATCCATAGTTAAAATCCTCCCTTGTCAAATCTTTTCTTTGTCTTTGTTGGTTCTGATCCTATGATCCATCTTTGATCAGGTAAATCTTTTGTTACTTGATGAAGAGGTGCTGATTCCATGCGGATGATCCGGTACTTTACTTACTTCCCCTTGATTTTTCATTTTGACAATGATTTTTGGTCGGCAGTGTGATTGCAAAAAATAAATAAATAAATAATAATAATAAGTAAAGTTGTCTTATTTTGTGTCACTTTGGTGGATCTGATTCTCAAGATAAGGAGAGATCTTTTTTCGTGCTCTGCAGCATCATGTAGCAGTTGGTTCCAAGACTGCGGGTTTACAAGTCAAGCGTGCTGAAAATTTATCATTGTTGGGTGGAGTTATGGCCGCCACGGCTAATGAAGATTCTAAGGGGATGTATTCTTGGTGGTGGGGTAGTCACATTACCCCGAAGAATTCGAAATGGCTCATGGAGAATCTTACAGGTATGGTTCAGTTGCTTATGGTTTTGATCTGCACAGCTTCCGCGGCACAGAATTAACAACTCACCTTAATTTTTCCTTGGATGTTGTATGTTTGGACTAGGAAATTTGCTTGAAAATCAATGAGAAAAAGAGGTCCTGCAATACTGGTGTCGATGTTGCAGCTAAGCAGTAAAGTGCACAATCCAGGATAGTGAGTTTTTGAATGACCTAGGAGAGAAGGGTGGCGGCTATCTCAATCAATGTCTCGAGGACTGATTAAATTTAGATCTAGTATCTTTTTCGGCTAAAAACTTTAGAATTTCAATTTGAAAACCAAAATTTCCGGTTACTTCCTCTGAGAAGTTTGATATTAATAGATGCAATCCATAGCTGTTGCAGTGCATATTCTACCTTCAGACCTTTTCTTCTGATTTCATCGCAATATCTCCTGAGTTACGATCACTTCTGCATATAATGCAAAATGTACTTACCCTTCTCCTTTGAACAGATATGGATGCCAAAGTCAAACAGATAATTAACATCATCGAAGAAGATGCTGACTCATTTGCGAGACGAGCAGAGATGTACTACAAGAGACGGCCCGAACTTCTGCAATTGGTCGAAGAGTTTTACCGAGCGTATCGTGGATTAGCTGAGAGATATGATCACGCCACAGGTGTTCTGTGCCAGGCCCATAAAACTATGGCAGAAGCGTTTCCCAACCAAGTCCAGCCAGTGCTTCTTGACAGTGATGAGTCTCCTAAGGATATTTTGGAGCAAGCTCTGTCTTACTTCCAAGCTTGTGAGAAAAATGGAGCTGTGCATCAAGAATGCAAGGGTACGAGAAGTAGAAATGAGTCGAAACAGGTCAATGAGACTTCTGATCCAGGAGGAGGAAGAGAAAATGGTTTTCTCATGTGTCATGATGCAGGAGAAAAAGAAAACGGTGCACAACGCACCTGTGATCATGATGTAATGACACGCGAACTTGATCGAGCAGGTGAAACTGAGAAAGAAATTCAAAACTTGAACCAAGCGCTTGCGGAGTTGGAGGCTGAGAGGGAAGTCTACGCTCTCCAGTTTCAGCAGAGTCTGGAGAGAGTATCTAAATTTGAGTTGGAACTTACTCGAAGGGCCAATGAAGCTGAGGCAGAAGCTCAATCTTTGAAGACAGCACTAGCGGATCTGCAAGCCGAAAAGGAAGGCAATCTTATTCAGCAGCAAACGGCTTTAGAAAAGTTAAGAGATCTTGAGTACACTGTGTCGTGCACCCGAGAAGAGGTGGAAGAAATCAAGCAGCGAGCTGATAAAGCTGAAACTAATGCCGAAACTCTAAAACATGATCTTGTAAGGGTGGAAGCTGAAAAACAAGCTGCACTTCTTCAGCACAACCAATGCCTCGAGAAAATATCAAATCTGGAAGATAAACTAAAACATGCGGATGAGAATACCAGAGAGATTAAGGAAGCTGCTGCTGTACGTTGCAACAATTTGCTGATGACGATTTCTAATCTGGAGCAGGAAATGATGCAAAACCGGGCCCAAATGTTGGATCCTGATCGGGACAAGGATTCGACAAAGCTAAGGAAAGCCGAAGAAATGTGTCTTCTTTTGGAGAGATCTAATCAGACTCTGCAGTCTGCTTTGGAGGCTTTGACAAAGAAAATGGAAGCTCAGAGTGAAGAAACTACAGAGAAGCAGAAGGAAATGGGGAGGCTCTGGACTTGTGTGCAAGAAGAACGGTCACGGTTTTCTGAGGTTCAAACTTCCTTTCAGAATCTACAGAATTTTCACTTTGAGTGTCAGGAACAGCTGAGATCCCTTGCCATGAAGCTTCAGGAGAAGACTCAACTTCTAGAAGACATGGAATTGCACAATAAGGGTTTAAAGGATGAGATCCGGAAGGCCTGTGAGGAGAAGAAGAATCTAAATGAGGTCAATATGGCTTCATCACTCTTGGTAAAGAACTTGGAAGATGAAATCTTAAGCATGCGAGAAATAATGCAGAACTTTGAAGCGGAGACTGCAGTTACAGTGGGTGAACGAGATTCTCTTCAAAAAGAAATTGACTATCTGAAAGAGCAACTGGATGACCAGAGACAGAAGCATTGCTTGGTGATGGAGCAGGTGGCTTCAGTGGGTCTTGATCCAGGGTGTTTGGGGTCAGCTTTCATGGAGTTGATGGATACGAATTCAAAGCTTGAGGAGTGCTGCGATTTAGAACGAAGTGAAAAGGTCGCTCTACTGAAGAAACTAGAAGTCTCCGAGAGGCTCGTGGAGAAGACTCTCTTACTGGAGAATAGAATCTCAGATTTGAATGTGGAGTTGGAAGAGTATAAGCTTAAATTGAAGGGAATGGAAGAATCCTGCGAATCTCTCTTGGCTAATAAGTCCACTATGATTTCTTATTTAGAGAGTATGATTGGCAACTTTTATAAACTCGTGGGGAAGAACGATACTTCTGAGAATTTGCCTATTAATGAGTATGTGGATCTTGAGGGAAAACGGGTCAAAGTGAAGAATGCAGAAGATACACAGGTGTCACATCAGCACGGAAAGTTAGGTACGGTCACTGAGAAGGAAAAGCTGGAATATCAGTTATATGTCTTTCAGCAAAGACTGGAAAGCCTGGTGAGCAGTTACGAGGGACTGAAAGGTGATTACTCGGGTATGAAGAAGGAGAGAGAATCCTTGATCCCCAGCATCCAAAAGCTACAGCTTGATTTGAACACAGAGATCGAGGAACATTACAATTCTGTGCAGTTGAGTAGGACCCGGTTAGCCGATGTGGAGTCCCAGATCGTTCACCTTCAGCAACAAGCTCGGAGCCAAGACACAGAATGTGAAGGGGAACTGGAAAAAGCTTTGGACTCTCACATGCAGATCTTCATTTTGCAGAAATTCCTGGAGGATCTGCGAGAGAGGTGTTTCTCGCTCTCAGCTGGATATCATACTCTCGTGGACGCATGGAAATTCTCGCAGAAGCAAATTTCTTATTTGGAGAGTGAAAATCTTGAACATCTGTCTGAGCTCAAACTTTTGTCCGATGAAATTACTGTAGACCGGTTGGCATTGTATCGGATTTCAAAGACTCTTGAGATCTGTTCGTGTCAAGAGTTCAAAGACCATATTGATCTGGACCATGATCTTACGCGGAGTACTCTCGCAAAGATTAGAGATCTGCAAGAATCCGTTTCTAAGCTAGAAGAAGAAAATCTCCGGGTGGTATTCGAAAAATCAGTCCTATATTCACTGCTCAAGCAACTGGAACTAGAGGCCACAAAGCTTACAACAGAACGAGATGCGCTTCATCAAGAGCTTAGCGTCAAATCTGAGAACTTCGGTGTGTTGAAGTATGGCCTGCAAAAGGTTATAGATACAAACGAAGAATTGAAGCTAAAGTTCTCAGAGGGAATCGACAATGAAAAAGTGCTGAAATCTGAAATATTGGGGGCAATCGAGAATGAGAAGCTAGAGCTGCTGAAGAAGCTGGAGGATTTGAAGATGGAGTATGCTGATATCAAGATAGCACGAGAGCATCAACAGAAGCAGATTCTCAAACTATCTGAAGATTTAAGTCATCGAACCAGAGAGTCGAGATTTCTTTGGGAGGCAAAACGGAAATTGGAGGCTGAACTGATAACCTCCAGGATCAATGAAGCATTGCTCGAGGAGGAAATTCTTGAGCTCAATAAAACATATCAAAGTGCAAAGGAAGCGAGATGCGTGAAGATTGAACAGCTAAAAGAAAGAATCAATGCTTTGGAAGGAGAAAATGGAGGACTGAAGTCTCAGCTTGCTTCTTATGTTTCAGGAGTACTTTCTTTGGCGGAATGTATTTCTTCATTGGAAGATTGTACCAGTGTGCATAAAGATTTTTACAAACCCAAGAAAGAAGTTGTCAAGGTAATTTTTCCCTGTCCTTAATGCACCACATGCTAGTAAATCTTCTCGTTACATCTTTTTTCTTTAGATTTGTTGAAAATAATTTGGCTTGTCTGTCCGTCATCTTAGTCCACAGGAACTTTCTGCTCTATTCCATTTGTAATTACTTGAAATCTTTGTGACATTTTTTTCCCTTCAAACTTGATCATTGATCCTCTTTTTCCTATCCAAACTTACTGTGGACATTAATTTGAAATCTTCTTGCTCACCAAGAGAACTGTTGTTTGCGTACTTTGCTAGTACATTCATTAACTTGTGACTCCAGATTTATGTTCTTGTTTATATTCCCCTTGTTACTAGGAAATCAACTTGATGACCCAAAAGCAATCTGGGATGTCAGAATCCATTGGAAATACAAGATTCATTGTACCAGATTGTTTTTCGGCAATGCAGGATCTGCAATTAAGAATCAAGGTAATTGGAGAGACGCTGCTGAAAGTTGAGGGGCCGGCAGATCTGGAAAACTTGAGTTCGAGTGCCACATTAGAGGAGTTGGAATCTACCAGATCCCGGAAACATGTCCCAAGAAAAAAGAAAAGGAAAAACGTGGTGATGAACTGGACAATGACCTGAAGATAAGTAAACCGATTCTTCAAATGTCTGTGACCGAGAATGAGCTTCTGACTAAAGACATTATGCTCGACCAGATTTCCGAACATTTGCCCTGTGGGGTTCGTAGGAGTAGGACTGACTCAGTTGAGGCTGAAGATCGAATGCTTGAGTTGTGGGAAACCAGCGACTCAAGTGGGATTATCGATCTTAAAGTCGGGAAAGCTCACAAGAACTTTGATATGCCCAATGGCTATTACTTTGTCGAAGCAGATGAGGAACAGAAGTCCTGTGACCCTTCTGGAGAGTCACCTGGTGATAAGGAGCTCAGCGTTGATAAATTAGAGATACCCGAGAGCTTAACAGAACCTCGTCGAGCAAGGATCAAGAGGAAGATCCTAGAGAGGCTTAACGCTAATGCTCAGAAGCTGACAAATCTGCAAATAACAGTGCAGGATCTGAGGAGGAAAGTGGAGAACACAGAGAAGAACAGAATGGAAAAGGGCATTGAGTACAGCAATGTGAAGGAGCAGCTGGAAGAAGCTCAATCGCTCGTCAACAAATTGTCAGACTCGAATAATAAGTTGATTAGAAACGCTGAGAGGCGCCTATCTTCCTGCGACAGCAAATCCACCAGAGATCCAGATGATCGTGGTTGTGCCAGGAGGCTGATTTCAGAGCAGGCTCGAAGAGGGTCGGAGAAAATTGGGAAGCTTCAGTTGGAAGTGCAGAAGATACAATTCCTTTTGCTGAAGATGGATGACGAAAAAGAGTACAGAACAAGAACCAGAGTAGTTGACCGAAAGACAAGAGTTTTGCTGAGGGATTATCTAGTAAGCGGCAGACCAAGAAACCAACAGAGCAGAAAGAAATCGCCCTTTTGCTCGTGTGTTCAAATCCCGTCCAGAAGGCAGTGAGGAATGACAGTAGTAGAATTAGTTTAATGGCCACATCTACCAGAAAAGGACCTTATCTTCTTTAGTGTAGGGATCATATTGTATATCTCAGGCCTTATCCTAGGAAGAAACACTAATTATAGCTCCTTTTATGTTTCAGCGTATTGTTCTTTTCAGCTCTATGTCAACTTTCTGAGATCATTGTCTTCTTTATTGTAGGGATCGTATTGTATATCTCAGGCCTTATCCTAGGAGGAGACACTAGTACATTTATGTTTTCAGCCTCCCGTTCTTTTCATCTCTGTCTACTTTCTGAGATCATGGCAAGAGGGTCATCACTGTTACTCGTGCTTTCGATTTTTATGTTGGTACACACATCATCGATGAATGTGCTCTACTATATGTTCCATCTTAGGTAACTTTGGAAGTGGGATTGGGATTAAGAATCTTGCAGCAAGCTTCTGTAAAAACTCTAGAACATAAAGATCAAAGGATCATGGTTGGGTCTTGCTGATGGATTCTCGATTGCTCTCTGTTTTATTTACTGATTCCAGCCACAACCGCGTGTTCTTAAATTTAAGTGGTGTAAGAAACTTCTGGCATGTTCTGTTTAAGTCACATTATTTCTAATCAAGGTAGCTTTTTCATTTTTTTGGGCTGTGTAAGCGAGAGATCTCATTCGTAAGTTTAAAGTCCTAAGACTATTTCTAAAGTATTAACAGTTATATCAATTTCCAGCTTCTACGTAGTTCATACCTCAACATGTTGAGGTAAAACAACACTGCTGCCAACATGAATTCAGCTTCGTGAATCTTCAAGTTCCTGGCAGCCCATGTGCTGTAAATTGCAGATCGGCAAGCAGCTTTGAAAACGATAGATGAAGGATATTTGCCTTTCACACGCCGAGGCAACCACTGCAACTCGGAATTCCCGCGATGAGCAACCCTTTGCACTCCACGTCTGGTATAGATCGGTGCCATATTTCCTCATCAAGTACATGTTCCAAAGAATAAATGATTCCTAGTCTCTAGGAGAAGGAACCTCAGGCAATGGTTATGCCACGTGGCAGAGATTTACGTAGCACGATAAGCCAATAAAAAAGTGAGTGATCCCAAATTTTAAGCGTCACATAAGATGAGATGCATGGCGTGCAGGCCGTCAAATAGATACATTTCCAAGTCTCTGTGGCAAGCACATCAAAACACAAAATTGGTATCAACCGAGTTGAACCATCTAGCCATTATATCTTCTCTGGAGAGCCTTTTTGCAGTGTAACCTCGCTGGCTCTGAGTACTTAAAGACACTTCATGCATTGCCAACAGAGAATTTGCTAGGAGTAGTAGCCAACCAGATCGTCCTATGCTTTAATTCTCCTAACGGGCTTGTATGGAGACCGAGAAATCTGATCTCACTGTAGTACACAATTCAAGCACCATTTTCTATTACATTAGCCACTTAAGCATAAACTATTAGGGGGGAATACCGGATAGCAAAAACAAACATAGGACAGACAGATAAACTCTTGTCGACCGAAATGGGGTAGCTACTACACAGTGCCACTAATTGACCCCAAAGGCAATGCAGGCAAAATGATCATCACTACTATTCATGCATCTGCATTTGCGCGTGCTGTAAAAGTTTATTCAAGTTAGCACCAGTCAGTGTCGTTGCCTCGGTAAAATGTCATCATGGGACAGAAAAAAGGGTTTTAAGTAATCTATACAGTTAGGCTATCTGTTTCGTTTTCAGATGATAAAACTGAATTGTGATTAGGCTCATAATGTACAGAGCACCTGCCAAAAGATGGTGAACTAAGAGTGCAGACTCTTTTAGTCCAACACCTCTTAGTCTCCGCACCGAAAAACAAAACTGAATCTGCACATAAGGAAGGTCGGTTGAACTGAAAAGTTAGGGGAAAACTGTTCATAATAATTGCGTACACATGAAGACTCTTTGCTATGATGGAACACTCTCATGTTGGCGCTGCAGGTTTTTAGCAAGGGTTTCCCTCAATGCACTCCCCAGTGGATCAACTTGCTTGCAACCCTGTTCCACATAGCCAAAATCATGGTGACCGGGCAAAGCAACATCTGAATGCAACTTATCCCCACTGTCGAGAATGATATTGTGGAGCAAACAACAAACTAATATTATGCTAGGTAGCTTCTGTTTGTCAGGCCTCCACATAACTTTGCTGAGGATTCTCCAACTTCCCTTTAACTGTGAGAATGCCTTCACAGCGAGTGATCTCGCAGATTCATGCATGGCATTAAAATCAGACATGGAATCTGAAAATCCACTTCCGTCACTTTCGTATGGAGTTATAAGCCATGGAAGGAGAGGGTATGAAGCGCCACCGACTATATATTCCCTGGCCTCGTATCCCTCGATCAAAGTCTTTGTATTTCCATTCAATCGTTTTCCACTCTCACAGAGTTTGAAAAATCCAGAGAACTTCAGAAGTCTGGACCCTGTCATTCCTCCAGGCAAACCTGTAACAATATCAAGAAACCTCAACTCGTTGTCCACAATTCCTTGCAATAACATGCTATAGTTATTAGCCGGGTCACACCAATCATCTGAAGTTTGGACAGCCGGAAGTGTCATGATGATGTGTGTCGCATCAATGGCCCCGCAACAGTTGGGCAATCCACAAAATGCCTCAAATCTGGCCTTTATTTTATCCATCCTAGAGGCATCTGGCCACTTAAGATGGTGTCTGCCGCGTTCTTCCAGTGCTTCAATAAACCTCCAGGTCACCTGAGAGACTGTTGACTGTCCGACTCCAAAGGCAGCTCCAACGGAAACTTGGGATTCCCCAGATGCTAGCCTTCTTAGGGCAATTGCCACTTGCTTTTCCACACTAAGTAACCTCCCTTCGATATTGATGAGTCCTGAAGGCGGTCTAGAAATAAGATCTTCTCTCACAAGGGAACAAATATAGGCAAAAGTCTCCTTTGACACCCGGAAGTAATGCTTGAATCCTTCCGCCTCATCCTCTGGTACAGCAGAACCTAAAAGTAGAGCCACACCTTTAAGATGGACTAACAATTACAAGTTTACAACTACTACAGAAACTCAATGCACTTAGAATCAAAACTCGTGGAAACTATTCTCCTTCCTCTTTTAAGACGTGTTAGTCAAGAGAAAGTTCTTCTAAAGGGCAGACACTAATCCTCCCACAATGGTCAAGAAACACATAAATAGTCAATCAGATGAAGGACATGTTCAATGCATGGAACTATAATTCATGATGGACAACATACCAGTGCCTACTCTCAGAGTCTTCACTGCTTCTCTTTCTCCGAATTAACCAATTACATGCACTTTTAATTGACACATGGCATAATGGAGATGCAATGTAGTATGCCTACCAAACTCCGCAGCTCCTTAAAGGAACTAGTGGTTGACAAGAAACTACTGCTGCTTTAAAAGATTACTGATAGCAAAATTTTCTTCCCAAGGTATCTTATGAGGGGAAACTGAAGCAATGTAGTTTAGATGGACAAAAATCTTAAAATGACTAAATACTGACACTTAAGGTCTCAAAAAGGATCTCTCTCTGAGCTAGGCTTTATAGAAGATTAGGCAAGAAAATACCCAGGATAAGTAGATCCTTATACAAAAAGGATCTAAATACTGACACTTCGAAAATACTGCAATGAAACTCAAAAGGAATCTAAATACTGACACCTAAGGATCTCTCTCTCTGTCATGTGCTTGCACGAGGTAGAGTCAGCCACATCAATTCCCCCTGGACCACTGCTCTCATTCATGTTACGCCACAAACAAACACACTCCTATCTGGTCCTATACAAATTGAACCGTCAAGATGAAGGACTGGTACATCTATTAATCATAAGAACCCTCCGCCTGTTACAAGCCTTGAATCAAATGTAGTCTGTGGACACTAAAATTAGTGCCAATGCAAAGTCAAGGGTTCAATATCATGTGACCTAGAAAAAATAAACAAGAAATCACCCAATTTTTCTTTTAATAAAAATGTTAACCTTGAGCAGGATGCAAGTGATAAAATCCCTCCAACAGATCCATCTCCAGAAAACAAACTCACACAAATCCCTTCATAGACTCAACATTCAACTACATGATCAGACAAAACCGATCACTATTCAATTTTATGCATCATCCACATTTAACATCAATCTCATAATCTTCTATGAAACCCAGGTTTATGTATGTTAGGTTAATTGGTTTTCTGCATAAATCACACAACAGTAAAGTGACATGCTTGACTGCGGCCCAGCCACCAGATGGTATTTGGAGTCACCATCAGCATTATCTTGCAGACTGAGGAATAGTCTACACTCAATTTTCAATTAATCCTAAGATGGGATGCAACACGTGCAGTACGTGCAGGCATGTACATGCTATTTCTCTTCTCAAAGAAGGTGGGATGTGCAGTGCTGAACTTAGGAAAGGGTAAGCTCTTCCAAATGGGCCAACTTTTGGATATCGAAAATGTGCGGGAAGATAATCTCTCTTCCCTCCACTAGCTTCTTTCTAGAGCTTCTGCACGATGCGATCCTAACTTTTGCTTACTTTAAAAGTTACACCCAGCAAATTAACCAATAGGCTCCCATCTAATCCATCCATATGGCCCATCGCACAGTGAGACTTTCTGCAAACTAAAAAGATTGAAAATTGCCTCAAAACACTGTACCAAAGTACATCTCCTCCTTGCATGGACATCCACCAACACCACCAGCAGATCATTAGCAAGGCACAGTATCTGATCTCCTCATTCCTACACCCGCCCTAAAACCCTTCCACGAGTCTCCACTTTAGCTCTCTAAAGATCTTGTTGAGGGCATCCACCGGCAGGAAAGCAATGGATACAGGTTTCCACAGCAAAAGGTTGAAGACACCTAGTTTCTTAATGCACAAGCAAACCCCCAGAATGGTGACCGTACCTGACCTACCAGTGACTGCACTATTACCCTCAGTGACTTTGTTTAAAATTTCTTTAGCGGCTTTAACAGCACTAGAAATGCCTAGCCTGATTGCCAAAAGAGTATTGTGGAATGAGCAGCTAATGCAATGCGCTCGAGTCTCTTGATCAAAATCCTTCAGAGCCACTAGGCAAGACAACTTATGAGGCTATCTTCCCTAAGTTCTAGCAGATTAGTCGCTTCTGGGTCTTGCGGAACCAGCACAATGGAGGGAACTGTCTTGGTTCTAACACGAGTTGCCTTCCCTTCAAAGTCCTTTACATATTTTCCCGTCAACCAAACATTTAAACATCTTCAGAGCACCCATGTCGGACGATCTTTAATTTCCTTACAAAGGGGAAAGAAACACAAAAGAGGAAGAATTCCTATGCATTCATCTGAATCCAAACCAACTCCACTGAAACCGTCCAATACACAGTTTCCTCTCCTCGATATGCAGCCAGGAGCTCGACTCTTGTTCTACCCCAATTTGAAATATAATTTCTACTCCAAAGTATCAAAACGAAGATCAAAATCCGAGCTTTTTTAACCCCAAAGCTGCGAAACCGCAAAAGCTCCATCCATTCAGCCAAGCAAGCGAATAGGCCCGATTACAGAAGCAAACGTGCCAAACGTGAAGGGAACTCGAGACGCGGGTGAGACGAGAAAAAAACCTGGGGATGGAGAGTTCTTGCGCCAGAAAACGTCCCACCAATCGGTATCGTTGGTGTTGGGGTCTGCGGGGACGACGGAGATGTTCTTCCGCTTCTTCAACTTCTTCGATTCCTTCTTGCTTCTCCTCGATTTCTTGCCGGGTGCCATTGCATCCCTCCCCACCTCCAACTGCTTAACATGAAGAAGACTGCGAACTGTGAAATTCGTGTTCGTCAGCAAGAGTCGGGTGCTCTGGAAATAAAACATTAAAAAAAAATGAAAAAAAAATTGGAAAATTCAGCCCATATATGTTAACGGTCACAAGGTAATTTTATTTGATTAAACATTAAATCACGTCTTCATCAAATAATTTATATAATAATTTAAAATTTTTTATAGCAATTGTCATCCGCACAAATTTTCATGGACCAGAGTCATAGGTATTGAGAGTTTTGGCTTTTCGCCGTCTATCGATCGGTTCGATATCGTAATTTTGTTGTAATGGGCATTCTAGCTCGAAAGAGCCAATAACGATGTCTTAAGGGCCTATTTCTGATATGTTTGATTAATAAACTACTTTTAGGAGCCAAGCAAAATCCGTGACAAGTTGGCATAAAGTGTTTTGGGGAAATTCAAGGTAAGTGATTAAAAAGGGCAAAATGACATCCGAAGTATTAATACTTATGTACGACGCTCATTTTAGTGTTTATTTTTTTCGCCGGCTCACTTAAATGCTAAATCGGAGAAAAAACAATCACTTCGATCCCAAAATAGCCGTTTTTTGAAAAATTTTGGCACTTGAGTGATCCAAAAATAAAAATTGATATCGAGTGAGCGCCGTACATAAATATTGACACTCTAGGTGTCCTTTTGCTTATTAAAAAGGATAGGTTGGACCCCTTTTTTGACCTATCAAGTTGTGAGGTTTTGAACAAAAAAAAAATTGTGAGGTTAAAGATTCCTAGATGTTGCATTGCTAATGAAATTGTGTGGAAATTATTTGGGAAGATGATTCTTTTAGTTATATCGGAATGCCTTTAGGGACTTGGTGACATTTTTTGGTGAAGAGTTTAGTTAAATCCGCAGGAGTCGGTACCATTTCATTTCCTCCATGTCCATTCCATACATAATTCATTTGATCCATCTCAGTGTTGGCAATGCAATCAAAAGAGGCTGATGAGCACATGAGATGAGATCTTTGGTGACCCTCATCACATTGTTCTGCCCCCTTCCTTGCTCATAAAAGACCTGGACAGATGGATCACTGGCCTGACTTGAGTGGTCAACATGTCCCTATTGAGACCTTATACAAGATACTGTCACTCTCCTGCAATGGTTGCCGAGGACAGCCATCAACGTCAATATCAACAACACTTTTATCCCAAACTAGTTGAGGACAATCATGTCCGCAAAAAAAAAAAAAAAAAAAGACTGCATAGGTTGTGGCGTAGTTCATCTTCAGACATTGTTCCACTTCTCATCAGATCCGTCTCTCTTCATGTCGGCTTTGCACTTGTGAAGCATGAAGTTGCAAGCCCCGACCGCTTGTTCGACGGTTAGGAAGAACCACTCTTGGCCTAAGTTCTCGACGAACTTGGACTTGCTCAGCTTCTTCATCACGTCGCCTCCCGGATTCGCCAACGCCAGCTGACAAGAGTGGAAGCAAGAAATGAAGGAGTTAAGCAATGTCCGTGTTGGTTCTTGTCGACAGTAGAGGCGACCTAATAAGGAAATCTGTATAAACAGATGAGCAGGAATACAGGAGATTAGATAGTATTACCTTCAGATCTCTTCTTTCGGCGGTTTTCTTGATCTCTTCAAGCATGCTTATCCCGCTGGTATCAATTCCACCTACCGCTGTTCGACAGAATCATAACATAAGCTGATTTCAATTCCCACGTATCATATTTTCGTAGTATGTCGCGAATGGCTTCACTTTCGTGCTCACCTCCCATGTCTAGGATGACATATTGCAGATTGGCCTCTCCCGAAGCTTTCAACCGGTCTTCTTCTTCGTCGATCCACCTTGAGATCCTACAAGAGCGAGTATTCATGCGTACATGATGAGAAACGACGAGCTCAGCGAAGGGATCGACTATTTCTGTGTCGAGGGGCTTTCTCATACCTTTCTCTCAAGTAGCCCGCGTTGGCAAAGTAAATCGGAGCGTCAATCTCCAATATGAGGATTCCGGGCACATTTTTGGCAATTGGGTACTGCTCAATGTTTCTGTAGGCAGTGCAGTTTGGAATCCTTCCAAGAACAAAT
Source organism: Rhodamnia rubescens (assembly GCA_021437795.1). Taxonomy (NCBI): domain Eukaryota; kingdom Viridiplantae; phylum Streptophyta; class Magnoliopsida; order Myrtales; family Myrtaceae; genus Rhodamnia; species Rhodamnia rubescens. Next base: position 8,208,501 of record JAILYA010000003.1, read on the forward strand.
GTTCTGGGCCTTGCAACAAAGAGTAACACCCTTAGCAACGATATTGCTACCTGTAATTACACCAGCAGATATGGTTACACCAGCATCTATTGACAAAGAAAATGCATAGAAAAAGATCAGCAATGAGCTTTCTGCAAGTAATCAGCTGCACGTACCGCTATGACCAACCCGATCTCAACACTGCCGAAGACGACGCCGACATAGGCAGCCATACAAACTACGAAGTCAAACTTATCGACCGCCCACAAGTGGATGGCGGCCTCGTAGTCAATCAGGCCGAGCATGGCGGCGATTATGATGGACGACAGCACCACGAGGGGCGTGTAGTGGAACAGAGGCGTGAGGAACATCAACGTGAACATGATGGCAATCGCCATGACGATGTTCGACACAGCCGTCTTGCATCCCGCGTTGAAGTTCACCGCCGACCGCGAAAATGGTCCTGGAATTTCGAGAAATAGACACGTCATTGCTCCCGAAATGAGAAGAACTTGCGCAAATCCATCACTAATCATATTGACAGATTGCGTAGGCTGTGCTGAAGAGTGTATAGGAATTACCAGTGGTGAGATAGCAAGAAGTGCAGGAGCCAGCAATGTTCATCATCCCGAATGCAATCATCTCTTTGTTCCCATCTATGTGGTAATTCTTGAACATGGCAAAGCTTCGTCCAACTGCTATTCCCTCCTGCATTCATATCATCCATTGCACATGTCACACAGCAGCTTCTGATTCCAATTGGCAGTCTATTTTGCTCATGAATGCACTTTCTTTTTCCCTTTTCGCATTGCCAATTTTGACATTTTCCATTGAATCCCGAGGCATCAAAGTCTAAATGAATGATGGTGATGCACAGTCAGGATTGGTGCACTATTGACAAATTTTTTTTATCACACCTGCATCAACTTGTGATTGTAGGTGGATATAACATGCTTGTAGAAAATTGACTGGGCTCACTAGAGTACAGAACAAATCTTTTGGAGGGTGTCACATAAAGGTAAGCAAAAAGAACCGATCAGATCGGAAACTGGTTGGATCAGACCGAATGGGCCAGTTCGATTTCCCAATTCCAAGGGTGGAACCGCCCACTGGACCGAACCGACTTTTTTTTTTTCCTCATCTCTTGAGAAGTGTGGCTTATGTGGCACCCACCTTCATGCAGTATAAAAACTTGCCAAATTAGAGCTAACAAGACAGAGATCAAAGAGGGTTTGACTTTGAGGTATGAAGCAGAGAGAGAGAGAGAGAGAGAGAGAGAGAGAGAGCGCTCACAGCGAGTGCAATAACGCCGGTGACAATTCCAGTTTTGACAGCCGTGGCCAGATAAGGAGACCCAAATGCCAAATCCATGCCGGACGGTGGGTTCAGCCCCTTCTTCAATGGACCAATCTGATACAAACAAGAAGATTACAAAAAAAAAAAAAAATCATCAACTTCATTTTTGGTTCATTTATATAATTCCTTTTTCAGTTTATAATTACAGACGACAATTGGGTAGCTCTGTGACCCACCAATCAGATTCCCTCAATCTCCCCCTCTTTTCCTAATTTTTTTTTGTCTGTACTTGGGCTCTTATTGACTGATATGATCAGAAGAAGTCTGTGCACATTATTGACCCCACAGGAACATGCGTAAGCAATAAAGGTGGTGGTGGTGGTGGTGGTGGTGGTAGTGGTGGTCCAACCCTGTTCATCGTCGGTGCACTCATCTGTACTCACTCCTACTTTATCCGCGGCCCATAGCCGGGATCCCGATCGGTACGGTTAGAAACTGCAGCTTTCGTGAGACGCCCCCACGGCGGCTACAGTAGCCGATAGCGGCTTCTGGAAAGTTACGTCATCCAATGTTTAAAGTGACGTAGCTTTTAAAAACGGTGTTTTACCAAGCAAGCATTTGGCGAAAAAGGAAAACGTGTTGCAAATTACAAACCGGCATTCGAATTAGTGGGCCCATGTTTAGTGCACGATAACGTTGTTTAGCGTTAAGAACTTCAGCAATTCGATTTTGTCGCGTGTTACATATGTTGTTAATTATAAGTGCCCCTCTTCCAAAATCCTAAAAAGGGTCAGCTTTGGTTCTAGAAGCACTTCAGAGTTTAGAAATGTCACCAGCTTTTAGCCATACCAGAAAGTTTCTTCTCTCTAGCATTAGGTAACAATTAAGATTCGCTAATCGTCAATTTCGTGATTAGTAAATACTTGTCTCGAGAATGTGATTCGTGAATTAAATCAGGCTGATCACGAGACCCAAAAAAATGGTGAATTGGATAGGATCAATTGATTGGATCTTTGACTCTTGTGGATCCACTTCCATCCCCCTGGGACATTTCCTAAGGCGTCAAAGTTTGACCATGACGATCCACCCACTTAACTTACAAATCGACGTGATGAACTGCAAGTAAGAACTTAGGCACAATTATTGAAATAAATAAATATTAAATCACGCCTTCTTCTAAAAGCTTAAGTTTTTAAAGTAGTTGATCGTGATCCCATAAAATCTTTCGTGGTATCAAAATAGGAAGTCCCGAGTTCAAATCTTTTCAGACCCCTATTTTGCCTCCCCCAATGAATACGCCCACGTTTAGTATTAGGCAAAAGATCGAACTAAGGGCGAGGGGGAATGTTAGAATAAATAAATATTAAATTATTCGCCTTACTTTTTAAAGTTGTTTGTGTGGCCTTATAAAATCTTTCGAAACGACCCAACCTCTGTACCTTCGGATTCTAAACCAAACTTACAAGCTAGGTGTCTTTTTTTTCTACTCCTAGACTTGTTCTTGTAGGTTTGATGAACTTATTCAGTTTAATATGGGGGGGGAATTGGGGCACTCACCACTGGAACGCCATGCTTTTCAGCGTGGGTTAGGTAAACCAGAAGACTTCCCAGGATCACCGTCGTCAGCGGAGCCATGGCTGATATCCAGAAGAACTTGGGCCTCCTCTTGCTCTTCATCATATTAAAAGAAAAAAAAAAGGAAGAAATATCCATGATTAGTCTTTAGAACATATACATGCGACTGTTTGCAAAGGTTCTTTTTATTTTATTTTTATAACTTGAATAGAGAAAAAAAAAGTTACATTATACCCCTTTTAGACTGTTAGGAAAAAGGTTTATGGTTATAATATTGTATGTGCTTCCTAGCTATGGTTAGTTTTCTGAGTACAAATTTGTAGTGGAGGTAGTATAAATTCTCTTAAGCAATCTATCTCTCTCTCTCTCTCTCTTTTAGGGTCGATATAGAGCAAAAGTCGCATTATACCCCTTCTTAATAATTAGAAAAATGTTCCCGCATCTTCTATTTGAAAAAAAAATGCCATCGAAAAACCATAAACTATGCCGACGCCGATATTGCTAAAGCTTGTATAAGCACGACAAGTTTGGAGTGTTTTGGCGACACAGAAAAAATTATAAAATAACGGTGTTGCTTGGTTTCGTGGTATTAAGCGTTCCTATAAATTTAAACGGGTGGATTTTGAAATTACAGAGAATGTGATCTAGGTAAGAGTTTCCAAGTTGGGTAGGAAGCTGCTAAGAAGTACATAATCGAGGAAGGATTTGAGAGCAGATGGGTCAGATTCACTTACCAAGTATTTGGTGAGTAGGAGGAAGAAAAGGAAACAACACCCCAAGACACCACTTTCCCATCTCCACTGCGCAAAAAAAAAAGAAAAGAAAAAAGGGCCATCAACTCAAAAAGATAAGATCAACTGACAAAAAAGCTACATATATATACGTATATAACATATATTACATATGTTTTTTTATATAGTATTATGACATAATTATCTGTAAGTACAAATATGGCAGCTACTGTAACATTATTACAAGAAAAACGAGATTGTTTATCCTTAAAATTATATTTTTCGAGCATCGTCTCATCCACGTTCTTGACATGTGATACATAAGCTTCAATAAGCTAAGTTGAAGCAGAATGATCTTCTCCATATTCTCTGGTTGGGCAGCTACTTTCTCAAATTGTTCGGATGTCCCACGCAGAATTTGTAATTTTTAGCACCATTACTGTCTTTTAAAAATGATTTTTTAGCTTATGAGTGCAACTTTAACTGGGCGCAACTTGTAAGGGGATGCTGTATTTTTCTTTAAGTAATTTTCTCCAAAGTTAACGTGGATGCTGGAACAAACTTTGTTGCTTCGGTACTTCTGTTTCGGTATCTATTTGTTATAAACAATTAGAGGAAAACGATGAATGCTTTATAGAATAACTAGATACCGTCTGTTTCGTGGTGCTAGAAGTTTGGACCGAAACTTATAATGTATAGGTATGTCACGTGATATGAATATGAAGGCGGCGAAAAAGACCTCGTGAGTCTGGCTGAAGACGGAGCGCATGACGGAGACGACGTCGGTCTCGTGGGTGAAGCGGGTGAGGCCGAGAATGCCTTTGAGCTGTTGGAGGCACACCACCGTGGCCGCTCCGGCCATGAACCCCACTATCGTCGCGTGCGAGAGGAAATCCACCAGAAACCCTAGCCTGCAAGTTTCCATCACTCCCGTCGAATGAATCTTCTGTTTTTTTTTTTTTCTTTTCAAGACAACCTAGAATTGACTAAAAGGTATGTAGTGACAAGACCTACTCAATCTTTGTACACAAGACCCTCTTAAAGTTTCAAACTAGTGGAGTAAATAAAGTTGACTACCTTATCTTAGGCCCCACATTTTCACTACTAAGAAACCCTCAGAAAAATGAAAAGAAATGGTGCAAAATTAGAAGGACTTCATCAAGAAAGAGAGCCGGCTTCTGTTCTACGCTCCGGATTATAGTTTGTCGTCATGGAGCGAACCAAATTGCATATGCGAGTTGAATTTTTCGTAAGTTTGGACTTCATGAAAATGATTTACAGTGTATCACTCATCGATTTATTATGAGGAAATTGAAAGGAAAAAGAAGGCAAGTTCCACACATATGTAGTAGAGGTAATTGGTTCTCGGACAGTCCAGTGAAATTGGTCACATGTGTTTGAAATACATATTCACATTTTAAATGGGTAGAAGTACCCATAATCATCAAGAGTTCTTATTTTTTTAAGATTTTTTTAAAATTTTATGAAAATAAATTAAAAATTAAAAAAAATAGTCAGTTCGGTCCAGCGGTTCTATTCTTGGAATCGGGAACCAGACAAGACAATTATCAGTTGCAATTATATGGAATTGGGAAATGAAATGACGCCTCCAGGAATCGGACCGAACCGGCCGGTCCAATCCTCGGTTCTTTTTGCTCACCCCATTGTTTAGGAAGAAGTTGCCTGCAGGTATAGTTGTTTTGTAGTTTCTTCACTTACGTGACAGGAATTCTTGTCACAAACAAGCAGACAAGAACAGAGACAAACCCACGTAATATACAGCCAGAAAGAGAGCGAGAGAGCGAGAGATGTGAATAATTTATAGGGTTTCTTTAGTGATTCAGAGAGAGGCAGAAATGCAGCAGCAACAAAATATTAATGGTTTTCCTTCAGTGACTGACCTCAGCAAGCCCAAGGAAGCTTGGAAGACGCCTGCGACGAAGGTGGCGGTGAAGGCGAGGTGGAGGTAGAGCGTGGGGTTCTCGGACGCTTTCACTTCCTTCCCCAACATGGAAGCCGTGAGCAATGACGCCACCGCCACAGTCCCCACCGCCAAGTCTCTCGAGCTCCCCATCATGGCGTACACCAGCGGCGGCACGAAGCTCGAATCTGCGCCGTTTTGTTTTTGTTTTTTTTTTTGTTTTTCTTTTCGAGTTAGATCGAGGACAAGTAATGACCAAAAAGGAGTGGAAGAAAGAGAGAGCAAGAAGACATAGTTTTCAGCCGACACCTAATTTGATACTTCAATGATGAGATTAAGGTAATAAAAGGCTGTTCATGACTTGTAATGAGAGTTCATTTGCACGAGCCCTAACATTGCAAATAACATTCCCCGAGTGGTTATGTTGTTATTAATGAAGATGATGAAATCAGTTCTATAACATATGAACTCCTTGGGAACTGTTATTTTGTTTTCTTCTTTCTCGTGACACATTAAAATTCAGAAGCGGAAAAGCACTCACACAGGCCGAGTATGGGGGGCAGGTTGGCGAGCTTGGCGTAGCTGATGCCCTGGGGGATGGCGAGGCTGGCGATGGTGACGCCAGACACGAGGTCGGCCTGCAGGAACCCGAGGCTGTACTGCGGCCCCCACTCCAGGATGGGCAGCACGTACTGGAGCCCCAGCACGAGCCGCCTCGACGGCGGCTGCCCTTGAACTGCCGGAGCGGGTCGTCCGGGAAGAAGGTCTCCTTGAGGGAGCACCTCAGGGATTCGAAGAAGGGCCGGGTCGGGGGGATCGCCACCCTGTGGCCGCGCTGATCCGCCACGCTCTCCATCGGAGGGTACTCATCATAGTCTGCATTACCCATGTCCTGTGCTTTTTTTTTAAAGGAGAGAGATGGGTGGCTATGGTACAGGAGTGAGCATGGATTTATAGAGAAGGAACACAATCTGAGACAGCATTAGGGATCTTCCATCTCGAGTGCGTTATTGGACCCGCAGAAATATTCCATGATTTTTTTTTTTTCTGGACTACATTGTTTTCAACTTTTTAAGGCTCTTTACCCTACAAAAGATGTAGAGTTCTTGGGGACTTTGGGAAGCCCACGTATATGAGCAAGTACACCTCGAAGATCCCCTGCTTGGCACTGGGGATGGCGAGCGAATCGATTATGTAATAGTATTTTTGCGTCTATTTTAGACCACACAAAAAATAATTAGTCAAAGATTATCGTGAGGTCCGCTCTTTTGAGAATTTGCAACTCAGCGACATACCGTTAGTCTCACGGTCATTCAAAAATCGTTATACTAATAAAGTTGTTTGGAGAATTATATGTATGGGTGGTATCATGAAGTGCAAATGGATATGGATATCATAAGGTTTTAAACGAACTCCCAAAATCGACTCAATTGTCTCCTCGAGCCCTCAAGTCAATTAGGTAATTCAAAGAAAACCCGAGACATTGACTTTCTACCCCTACCCCCACCCCACACCGACTCGCATCCAACTCCGCCGCCGCCGTCGTAACGCCCCCCGCCCCCTGCCCACGTCATCGCGAGGCCCCGGCTCTTGAAATTCAGTCGCTGGATCCCGTTTGCAGTGGGATTTTCTTTCACATGCGGTGCGTGGCATGGAAGACAAGCTGAAAAATTCCCCCAAGAAAAGAGAACAAGGGGAAATTTACTGTACAAATATTTTAAATAGATCGATGTGCTGCCCACGTCAAATACATATACTTAGATACGTTAACACGTGTTTAAAGATAATTGTACACGTCCATAGAAGAAATTATACTTTAAATATGTCGTGTAACCTGTTCGATAAAATTGTTGTGACTAGGTTATTGCACAATTAAGAAAGGACTCGTGCTTGTTTGGATTAATTGTAAATTTAACACGGGTGACAAAGGTCAAGGGAGGTCGGTCGCGTCAGATAGGAAACGATGCTCATCAGCGATCAACATTCCTCAAATCCTAGCATCAACTTCAACTTTGGAATCACTTGATCAATCTCCATTTGTTTCATGAAATATGCGACTTGAAAAACATTATTCAGAAAGTCATTTTTTAGGAACGGTATTTGGTTGATATCTGAAACCAAAGCAAAAAATATTTTTTGCCATTTGATAAGAAAAATATATTATTTTCCTGAATAGACTTAGGCCTCGGCCTCGACGACCCGATATTGGGAATTGGAGTCCTAGGCTTAGGCGCACTAGGTTTCAAGCCCCAATGCCGGGGACCCAGCCATGGGCATTAGAGACGTAGGCTCAGCCTCAATGTACTCGAACTCGAGCACCCGAGCCAGTGCCCCGAGCCTTGTTGCTTGGGATCCTAGCACGGGCTTTGGGATCCCAAGTCAAGCCCTTGTGGACTTGGGCTTGGCCTCCATGGACCAAGGCCCATGTGTTGGGGACCTGGGCCCGCCCTCGATGTGCTCAAGGTACAGGCAACGGGGTCTTGGGCCTAGCCTTTGTGCACTTAAGCTCGACCTCAATGGACTCAAGCCCGAGAGCTAAGGATCCGGGCATGAGCACCGGGGTTTCGGGGCTCGACCTCTTTGGACTCGGGCCATGGTGCCAAGGAGCCGGGCGGGGCTACGGGGTCCTAGACCCGACCTCTATGGGCACGAGCCCGGGCATTGATGTCTCAAGCCCACTTGTGTGGACTCAAGCCCATTCATTGGGTTTCAAGGCCCGACCTCTTTGGACCAAGGCTTAGCCTCGATTGACCTCGGGAAACTTGGCCCTGGCCTTTAGACTCGAGTCTGCTACCGATTGCCTAGGAATGAGCATTGGGGTTCATATGCCCAAATATAAAGTTCCTAATCCAAGCACCAATATCCGATCATATTTCAAAAAATGATTTTTGATATTCCAAAGTGGAAATCATTTTTTTTAAACATAGATTTTCTGTTTACTCAATTTTCTAAGCGATCCCAAATGCCGAAAAATGAAGAAAACGTTTTATATGAAACAAATGAAGCTTAAGGTGGGGATTTTTTTTTCTCGTGACTTTGGGAAGTATTTGATGAAATTCAAATTCAAATATAGATCTTATGTGCCGATCTTACTAAGTACGTGGAATCATGAATATTAGTGTGGGTTTTAGAGTCTTAGCGAAGAAGCTGACAAGATTTCTAATTTATTTTTGAATGCCTCCTCAGATAAGTTAAGTTACTTAACTCCACATTTACTTAGCAAATTAAGTAATTTCTTTACTCAATCGAAACCTTTAAATGAAAACTAATTATGATTGTCAATCGTGTTGAAGTTTTAGGGCATGTTTGGTAATATTTCTTTTCCAAAAAAGTGCTTTTGATTAGAATCAATTTTTTTTATTCTGTTCCCTAAATGAGTTTTAGAGAATCGAACGTGTATGATAACTGCATAAAATTTTTGTTTCCGGAATAGAAATGTGTTTGATAAGCTGCACAAAATTTCTGTTCTAGGAAGTAATTTCTCTTCTCAATTTATCATTTAAATCAAATAATTACATAAGTACTTTTGATGATTTTCCTTAGACCCCACAATTGCGATCTTCTTGCACCATGACATCTTTTTGACCAAAATAGAGATGCTTCTTGATTTGTTCATTGGAAGGATAATACGCTCAAATTGTTATTTTTCCATACTTCTCTTGAGGCTATGCATATGCCAATGATGAAAGAGGTGACTCTAATTATCTTTTATTGGTTAGAAGGAATAAAATGTATCTCTACTATATAGATGGCTCAATTTTACTCTTGGATACCATGTCGATGGTCATTGATGCAAGCATGATACTCCGACAACAAATTAGACAGGGCTTAGAAAAAATCGAAAGGTAAAATCACTAAAAGCGGGATTTGCCGGTCGAATGAACCTATTTCCTATTTTTTTAAAATTTGTTTTGGAATTTTCGGGATTTTTGAACTATTTGCCATGAGGGACAAAAATGTCATTTGGGAGACATTGGAAGGAAAAATAATCAAAAATGGGATTGGCCAATTGAAATGACAAAACTCCTATTTTTTGAGATTTTTCTAAAATTTTTGGACTTTTTTTTTCCAATTTTTATAATTTTTATGAATTTTCCCTTTTTTGGATTTTTTAAATAATTTTTTGATTTTTTTATTTTTATTAATTTCAGAAAAAAATTATTTAAAAAAATTATTCGGACTAGGTTGGGTTCACCGGCCCGCGGCCGCGGTGCCGTACTGAAGTGAAAGAAGACTATCGTTGCTCTTTTTATTCTCAAAAGTGTTTTTTTTTGGGAGAACTAACTTTTTTTTGTTCTTATTTTTGGTCCAAAAGTGTTCCCAGGAGCAGAATCGAAACGGAATCATTTGCTTCACCAAATATGTTTTTGATTCTTTTTTGTTCAATGGAACGGAATCGTTATCAAACAGACCCTCAAAATGCTAGAAAATCCCTGGCTAACTTTGATTAATTTTTGATGGGAAAAGTATACTTTTAATGCCAAAAGTTGTGTATGGAGATCATTTTGGTGTCAAAAGTTTTTGCATGATCACTTTAGTGTCAAGTCGGAGAAAAATGGATTACTTTGGTGCCTCCAAATAAATTTTTCGATCAAAATCACCACATGTCATTAATAATTAATATTTTAATATAAAATGACATTTAAAAATAATACTAAGTCCACGTGGGCTGCCACATGGACTTCTACATTTTAAAATAAATAAATTATAATTTAAAAATTAGCTAAAAATAAATTCGTTTAAAATACAAATTGAATTTAACATAAACTTAAAATAAGTTTTTTTAAGAAAAACCACTTTTCTGCAACTTTTTTTTAGTTTAAACAGAATTTTTCTGTTTTTTTTTAAAATAAAATTTGTATTTTTGATATTTTTCCAAATTTTAGATTTTAATTATTTTTGTAAACTAATTAATTTTGTATTTTCATTTTTAATGTGCTTTTTTTAATTTTTACCTTTTTTAATTCTTGACTAGACCTCGTCGAGCCACATTAGCATGAAATATTAGTAAAATAATGTCACATCAGATTTTTGGCGGACCAAATCGGACTTGGCACTAAAACGATCGTTTTTTCAAAAACTTGGTACTTATGTGATCCAAATAAAACTTTTGGCACTAAAGTGATCTCCGTACACAACTTTTGACACTAAAATTGTACTTTTCCCAATTTTGATCGAAAATCACTAACGTGCGATTTAGTCAATGTCGATCTTCTACGTGACATTACCAGTCTCGACATGTGATTTTTTTTTTATATATAACTATTCTCAAGTTCATGTTCTTCCTTTGTCGATTGCCAGGCAACGCGACCCTTCCCAAGCCGCTTGTTGGCCAAGCGAAAAGGAAAGAAAAAAAAGGTTTAGAAAATTTTACAATTTTTTTTTGTAAATGAATCATTTCGGTGCCAGTCATGCAATGTAGGACTATATTGAAAAATCGCCTAAAAGTTTTATGATTAAATTGGCTAAATTGAAAAGTTCATGACTAAATTGATCGCCTCACAATATATTTTAAGACTTTTTTTTTACAATTATCTTTCATATGTTTTAACACTTGTCACATGTTGAATGGAGGGCCTTCGCAAAGTTATCTAGCCTCGGGCTTACCCATATTTGTATCACTCTAAGTCTCCATCACATTCTGCATTGAATTGTTAAATACAATCCCGCGCAATGATTAGATTTAGCAAATCATAGACGGAAACATATCGACATTATCAGTTCATGTTGAATATGGAGTGTGAAATGAAGGGCATAGATTCCATTGCCATTATTGCAGTCATTGTGAATTAATTAAGGAGAGTTTGAAGGTTGGTTTCACGGGAGGACGACAAGCTTTCCCACAAGACAAAATAGGGACAACGAAACCGTGCAAGACACTTCTTGTGACGATAGATAATGTGGGCATGTTTATAATATAGAAATGGCTACATGACCCCTTAGCGGTTGGCATTGAGTTTGGATGGAAGTGAAACCCCAGTACTATTTTTATGTTAATTTTCTGGAAAACTTATAAAAAAAATCCTAAACTTATTATACATGTGTCAATTAAGTCTTAAACCTTTCGCTTTGACAAATCTAGTTCTAAAGCCAATAAACCGGGCAAAAATTTGACCCGAACGTGAATGTCACACATGGTACAACCACAGGTGATGTGAATTTTTTTAAAAAAATTTAAAATATTTTCTTTTCTTTTATTGCTAAAGGTGGCGAGGCTCACCCAGCCACTAGCAAGGGCTTGCAAGTCCTCCCTCAATGGCCAGTGACCCCCATCGCCCTTAATAATAAAAAAGAAAAAGAAAATTTAATGAAATTTTCAGAAAATTTCAAGCACCAGGTTGTGCCACGTAAGACGACGGCGTCCACACCATCAATTTATGCCCTGCATTGGCAAATTGCCAAAATATTTAGGACTAAATTGGTTAAATTGAAAGGTTTATGATTGAATTAACATGAATACAATAAATTTAGGACTTTTTTCGTAATCATCCCCTAATTTTTATATGTCACTTAATTATTTTCCTAGCTCTTTTCTCAATTATTAGGTCGTCCGCCGTCAATGGAACTCGTATTCGACCATCGACTAAACAAATGTGGAAATTTCAAATAATCGATTGAATTGCCAATTTCTTATTATGGTCAATGTTCCTGAATGTGTATGACATTTTTCATTAATGTAACAATGTTCGTTAATTGTTGAGTATCTTATTATGGTCGATGTTTAATCCTCATTAATGACCTAGAACATGGTCTAATGTATTCTCCGCCCTCTTTTTCTTGATACTCACACAAGTCACAATAGCTTTAGGTTCTAGCTATGAAATTTGACACCTCTTTTGTTAAGATTCGACGCATAAACCACAAGCGAAGTAAAGCTTAAAAGCGAGAAAAGGAAATCGAGATAAGGTTTATCCCGATTCACTTTTAAATTAGGGCTACATCCAAGAGAGGATTCCACTATAATTAGCACATCACACTCTCTGTTACATTTCTTAATTATAAGAAAATAAGATATCGAGGGATAAGTGTCAAAAAGTCCTAAACCTATTGCATTAGTGCCAAATCAATCCTAAACCTTTTTTGGTGCTAATTAAATCCTAAACCTTTTGTATTTGTGCCAATTCGGTCTTGAACCTTTTATTGGTGCCAATTCGGTCCTAAACCTTTTGTATTGATACCAATTCAATCCTAAATTATTTATATTTATGCAAATTGAGTCAATCCGGTGATTTTGGCTGGGAATTGCCGACGTGGACGTCGATTGTCCTACATGGCACGACCTGGCGTTGACTTGGATATTTTTTAATATTATAATAATATTTTTAATGATTTTTAAGCTTTTTTTGGTTTTTTTTAAAAATATTTTTAAAAAATATTTAAAATATTAAAAAAAAATATTTACAAAATGTCCACATCGGTGTCGGTGTGCCATGTAGGACAATCGACTACACATCAGCAATTCTCGATCAAAATCTGTCGAATTGACTCAATTTGCATAAATATAAACAATTTAGGATTGAATGACACAAATACAAAAATTTTAGGACCGAATTGGCACTAATAAAAAGTTTAGGACTGAATCGGCACTAATGCAATAGGTTTATGACTTTTTTGACACTTTTCCTTAATATATCATATAGCGAGTAGCTATTCATGTGCTTCAAATCTAAACTACCAATGAAAAAATATGGGCTCAAACTATGAGAACCCTCTGGCGGCTCGAAGGTTTGGCCTCGCGACCCCGCCCTCTCATTGCGGCGCGATCCCCGTGCTTTCGTGTTCATGAAGAGTATAAACCACACCCCAACATCTTACAAGGTGTATAAATTATAGCATATACAAAAAGGTAAAGAAAGAGATAAAGCTTTATGGCATTTTATATTTGCAAATGGGAATAGGGGGTTATTCCTTTTCAATTCAAAAAAGAATAAATGAATCGAGCGCTTTCCAAACAAGGAAGAGAACCTCGGTCCCGTTCGATGGCTATGGAGAAATGTCCAAAAGTTCTTCGATCAACGCCTCTCGGTCTAGGTCCAAAACACGACCACACGCTTCCCAATGTTACTCGCTCATCATCTGAAGAAATCTATTCAAGTATTGATTATACAAATCATTATTCTAGATGTATGTCTGAATAATATCGTATTGGGAAACTATATTATAAGATGGGGAAATGGAGGGAGAAGGAAAAGGGATGCTTAGGTAGGGCATAGAGAGATGAAAGGTCAATTTTGGATGACAGTAAGTGGGGAAACTCAAGAGGATTTTTTATTTATTTTTAAACTCAATTATTCCTAATCCCTTTTGACCTTTTCACCGACCACGCCAAAGCCAAGAAAGTTCGAACTTTCCTAAGTTATATTAGTGAAAATGCACAAAAGATGTTCAAGCTTTTCTCCCTCCATGCCATGATTTTAGCCCGATTGGTCACGCCGGTTGACTTATGAGGTCTTTAGAGAGGAAGCCCCATGACCCATCGAAGGATAGTAAGATTCTTTAAAAAGGGAAGGATCGTGTTCATTGGGTTGCCTATGGAATGGAGACAAGGACATCCTTAAAGCTTGAGCGATGCTAGCTGGTGATTTTAGTAAATATTGAATGCCATGCGGCGTGTGAGGAGTGTCGAGTCGTTTGGAGTCGCCGGAAGTCGAGAGAAGAGGGATAGCGCTCGGTCATAGAGAGTTCTCAACAGTCCGATCTGCTGAAGTCTTGATATTTGAAGACGCCGATGTTGAGAAGTGAGTACGTCCGGAGTTACTGAAGCACGAAGTGCTAAATGTGGAAGGGTCGGCGTCCGGAAGTCTCGGAGTACCTAGAATGAATGAACTCGTGTGGGGCATTTATATCCGAAGAGGACGGTTTTCAAGATATGCTATGTGGTAATCTTAAGGATAAGGGTTGCCGCATATTAGGAGACCAAGGGCTAGCACCGAGTCTACTAGAAATGATTAGGGGTGGGCTAAATCATCTCCAGCGAGCCTCGCTCCGAGCCCATAGAGTTAAAACTCTCTAAAAATCTCAATCGAAAAGGGAATATCCTATGATCGCCCCACAACTCCTAAGTCATTCCCACATAGAACAATACTCCGTGAAGCAAACCTACATGAATCCTTAGCATGGGCATTCGTCGATAAATAGGAAATTATGGCGAAAAATAGTGTGGTTTTTTTTTATTATCATAAATCATAGAAAAGCCAAACTCACGCATTATAAGGTTTTGAAAATTTCATTGACCAAAAAAGTTCAAGTCATAGTAATGAGCAAGGTTCGACACAATCCGAAAAATGATGTTTCGTCGAGACTAGAGAGTCAACCGATAAAATTGAAAGAACATGGGAGCAAGAGCTCAATCAAGCCCCACACTTAAAAAGAAGAAGGAAGAAAAGCGACTAAAGTACATGCACCTATTCGAGCCCTCAATAATGCGTCAAACTAATAGGTCGTAAAAGCGTTGAAGAATGGTATGCTTCGTGACAATTTGAAGTTGTTGCTTCGCCTAGTATAATTCTATCTTGTGTGGGTCTAGGTCTACCAATAGTTCCCGGAAAGTGCTCATGCTGATTCAATTATGCAACAACCCAATAGTCAACGTCCGCAGCCCCAGGCGGGCCTTATATCTAATGAATAGGATAATGGGATTTGTGCATTATGGATGTGTACATGCACATGGCCCGATTGCGCAAATTGGTGGTTGAATCTTAATCTAATCTTATACTCATTGCCTCAACCTTATGCTCCATAAGAATATAAAAAAATATCGTTAAAAATTATCCACGTCAAAGCTGGTCGTGCCGCATAAGACGGTTGGCGTCCTCATCGGTGGTTTTTGGTCAAAACTAACAGTATAGACTCAATTGGCATAGCGTGAAAAAGTTAAGGACTCGGTTGGCATAATTTTCGACACAATTTTTGTTAGCACAATTCCGACCAAAAAAAAAAAAAATTGACACGGTTAAAATATTTATGGCTAAATTGGCAAAAGGGTAATAAGTTTAGAACCTTTTGAATCGTGGGTCAACCAATTTGATATGCCTAGTAGCCAGTAGTCTGTTCCAATTTGATACGCCTAGATCAGTACTCGGCCACGAGATATGAAGCCCGCATGTGGCATGCACGCGTATCTTAGGCAAACCTCACTCGGATCGTGGGATAGTTTGATAGAATGACAATCATCATACAAACTTTGCAATCTTAATTTGATATTATTAATACATGTGAAGATTCAAGTTAGTGCATCAAGGGTGGTTACAGACCGAGACATTTGAGGTCCATAACGATTTCGAGGCACCACTGAATTCTTAGGACCACATCACGTGCGTTTATACGTGTGTGCATCCACTATGAAACGGGGCTGACAGAGAGACACGATCACAGTCTCAAAACTGTATTGAAAACTTATAAATTTCCTAAAAGAGACCCAATGTAAATCTTATTTGGCCTCTAATATATGATTGGCACAGTCGATCAGACTAAGTCCCCATGCCAATAAACATAGTCTCGAAGGAAGACAAAAAGTTCCAGTAGGGAAGCCGCGATCATCAGAGGGGTTTTTTTTTTTTTCGATTTCTAAAAGAAGCCGTGAAATTGAATGCATTTCTTCATCAACGCTTGAGCTAGAGCCAACCAACTCCGACCCCACATACGGTCTTCAGCAGGCAGGCTGCATTCTAGGCGGCGGCTAGGAAGGATCGTGACCACTATATGTATGGCGGGCTTTCAATTAGATTAAGGGATTAGGTATTCGTGGTATTCTGGTCTTTTCATAGATCCTTCAAGACAATCATACAGTATGACATAGTTTTTACGAGTTGAGAGCTTGTGAATTCTCCTATCTGTGCACTCATATTATATGTGTCCGAGATGAGAATAGAGCCTATAGCCCTCGTTCCATGCATGATTTGGCATCGGACTGCCGCGTGTACTGCCCGATTCGGGCGGATGTTAAGGTTCGCCTTTAACGAGTCTCAAGTCGAGACCAAATACTTAGGAGAAGCCAATCCTGCTATTTAGCAACATGCTTACGTGAACAGTTGATTGTGAGGGGAGCAATTTCCATCACCTCCATCACCTTCGTTGTCTCCTCCTGCTTCCTTGGTTCGCACATTGACCCTGGACAATGTCTCTGGCAGAACACGGTCGATAAAGACAGCTCCAAACACCTTGTGCCAGGGTTCATCCTTTCGGACCGGGATCCCCTTCACCTAATCATGAATCTCTCTGTCTGCATCTTGGGTTGACCTTCGTGGAATCCACATTCTTCGAACATAGAGAACAGAACGGCCACTTAAGTTGCGCTCCATTGACAAACAAAGGGCACGAGAGAATCATCTTTCCATTGTCTGTACCGACCACAACGTCTGGTCGCTACAGAGACTAGCACATCATGCATTGACCCATCGTAGCTGAAGCCCACCGGTCTCAGCACCTGAATAATTGAGATCGAAAGCCACTGCCGTTAGTGGGTCATTCACTAACCACTCCCTCTTCTCGAGATGGGAATAATCGTGTGGATTTAGCCCTAAACTTTTCTTTTGTCAATTCTACCCAAAATTTTTTCGCGTTTGTCAAGCCGACCGTCCTACGTGGCACGGCGGTATAGATATAGACAAATTTTAATAATGATTTAATAATATTTTGAATTTCTTACCATTTTTTTTTTTTTTCGTTTTCTTTCCTTTTATTTTCTTTTTCTTTTTTTCCCTAGCTTAGGGCCGGAAGGGTGCCAAGGGAAAAAAAAATAAAAAGTAAAGAAAAAATAAAAATAAAAATTTTCCACATCACCGTTAGTAATACCACATAGGACGAGTCGGCGTCACGTTAGCGATTTTCGGTCAAAATTGATCGGTGGATTGAATTGACATAAATTTAAAAAATTTACGACTGAATTAACATAATTATAATAAATTTATGAATTTTTTTTTAGTAATTTCCCCATGGTAAACACAACATCACATGTGAACATTGGGTCCCTATTAGTCGTCCATCCATTCTTTATTCCGTCGCCCTTTGTGATAATTGAGGACGAAAAGGAATGTATATGGTTTTTCTTCTGCCACGCCCACAATGGATGGGGACTCGGGCACTCTGTGGTGACGGTCCGCGCCAAAAGACACCATAAGAATATGCGACCAAAAAAGGCGCGACGTCCGACCAGAAAAAAAAAAAAGAGGAAAAATGACACAAATGATTTCTAAACTTTGATTTAATATGTAATATAATCCATAAACTTTTAATTTGATCAATGTGATCCCATAAACTTTAATTCAATATGCAATGTGATTTTTGAATTTTTAATTTGACAAATATGATCTCTAAATTAATGGAACACGTACAACTTAATCCTTCAACTATAGGAATATGTTCAATGTATTCCTTCCATCGATTCAAGTTTTAGGGACTAAGTTGAATATATTCAAAAAGTTCAATGATCATATTAGTCAAATTAAAAATTCGGGGACCATATCGCACATTGAATTAAAGTTCGGTGATCATATTGGTCAAATTAAAAGTTTAGGACTATATTATACATTAAATTAAAGTTTGGGGACCATCTGTATCATTTTGCCAAAAAGAAAGGGAGCAACGAAAGAGATGGCGAGGTGATGAAACGACGCCACCTGGGGTTATGGAGGTGGGAGTGAAGAAGAGATTGAATAGAGCGAATGGTTCCTATAGGCAAGTCTTGCACAACCTACGAATTACGAAACACTGTTCTTATGTTGATTCATACATGTGGTCAAACGATGTTGTCCACGAAGGTCAACCTGTTTAGCTGAAAAAGGTCTCAATCGACGAGATATCTTTCATTTGCTGCTCGTCTTCCAAACTTCCCGTTGGATAGAAACACTAGCCGTTGGCAAATTGATGAAAGAAATCCCGTAGCCATTGAGGTTGAAAGTTTAGAGATTTGAGAGGATTTGATTGCCCATGCAATCAAATCCTTGAATCCACCAATAGTCCCTAAGAAAGGAAATTATATTAGGAGTGATTGCCAATCAATGAAGATTCTATGGAAAGTTACCAAGATAATCTATAAGATACCTAGACAATTAATGTCACTTAGGAAATGAATACCAACCGGATCATGAGCTGCTAGTGAGAGATATCAGAATATAAAAACATTGAAGAATAAGATTATAACATCTTTGAGGATCGTATGTAGATTAGAATATACTCGCTATAGATGAATGATAGAGTCCTCTACTGTCCACGCTACCTGCATTTTTTAGTACATAAAACTTAGCAGATAATCAAATACAAGAATACATTTAGAACATGTCCTCAAAGAACAACACAAAGTCATTTCAAGATATAAAAGCAGTTTTGTCAACTTCTAAACAAAAATAATTTCTCAACAAACACATCCATTTGGGCCAATCATTCATTGAATGGAGTGCTTTGACGGTGCATTAATCGGTGGGATGGCACAGTTAAGCATCGTTTGAATTTCACAACTCTACCACTTTAAATCTTCTATCTTAAAATCACATACTTGCACTTCAAATTATGCATAATTGTGCATTTATCTATAACTTTGCCATGTTTTGTTTCTAAATCATCTCTATAACTTTTCTCCACATCCGACAATACAATGTTGATCCGCAAAATCTTAACCCTAATCCTTAACTTAGCCACCGCAAGACCCTGCCACCGCCACCACCACCACCGTCGTGGCCCCCAAGCCACTCACGACTGCCACTAAAGGAGGGTCCACATGCCCGTAACACCTCAACATGAAAGTCGTCTACAGAGTTGCAACCTCGAGGCCATAGATGCCATGGATGGCCTCGTCGAAGTCGCCATTGGCCATGATGATATTGAATCGAGTCGTCAACGCCATTGCGACCTCAATACTTGCCTACATGTGACATTTACCAATCTTTCTATTCTTCTGACAAATAAGTGTACTATCTTAGTGGGCGCATGAGCCCCTTTGAAGATTTGCTGGCCATCTCTTGTTTCTCCCCCATATATTTCAACCCATACCGCCGGGCCGGACCAAAAGGTGCTTTCCGAACGTTGTCGAAAGATGAGAAACTAGGGTTGCCACCACAACACCCATCACGCCATTTTAGCTGGCATTGTTGGCTATTGCATCTTCGGAGTCAACCTACGTTGACTCTTGATGTCTTTGGACGTTGTCCCTTTTGTATTTTATGAGGATGGGAGAAAGTACGATGGGGTGTAGAATCTTGGGTGCCCCCATATGGTCCCAATTGGCAATTGCGCATCCGACGCGACTTCAATTTTTTCTAAGTGCGGTGACCCTTTGTGGATATCTCAGCCTTTTAAGACAGCTACAAAACAAAGCACATTGTACGATGGAGAAAATCCATCTTTTCCTGAAACTTTGATCTGTTAGTATCTAGAGAAAAAAGAAAGGAAAGAAAAGAAAAAGCAAGAAAATTGTATGATGGTGACCCTATCGAGTCATATTGCAATTTTCTTATTTTATTTTATATTTTGTAGGGTGTGATTTTCTTTATTTTGCCGAAGAACCGATAGAATCGAGATATAGTTGTCGGCAATTTTTTTTTTTTTTTTTTTTTGTCGATGTCGTGATGTATGTTGGCCTTATTAATGAGCATTCTCGAGGCACTTGTTAACTGCGATCAACAACGTAATATCTTTATATTTAATGCATTGATTGTGTATAACATGAGAATCAAAGAGTCTTTGGAAATGACAAATTTTTTCCGTTTTGATGTTTACTGGAGCCCTCGAAACATTCGTTAACAAAATCTATAAATGGATGTGTATCAATCGATTCATGGTTCGATCGGGTTTCTTCCTAGGATATTCCGAAAAGATCAACTTGTTTCAGAGAACAATGCAATAAATGTCATACTCCTATCTCTAACTCCAACTATATGATAGGGAATGGAGGAAGCCCGAGAGAACTGAGGATAAGAAAGTGGAATGTCAGTTGATCCGCATGATTTGTAGAGCTAAAAAGCTTTGCGAGGATGAAATTGTTCATGCATAAGCCAATCCACCCAAGTTACAAGTTTTCCTCTCGACGATGTCAATGGAAAGCCACGCCGAACAGCCGCGGTATCTTCTGATCTGGATATGGCGACAGAGGCGAGCTCGACATCAGCCGAAAGCTCTTCGCGAAGCACATCCAGCTATGCCCTTTCCTTGCGTCTAGAAGCACTAAATCAAGAGCGAACGAGTCGGTCGAAGTTTATTGCCTTGAGGCGACTTTTCACGACTTTGATCATCCATAATCTTCTTTCCGCGACATCCAGACTCATTGGTTTTTGCATTCACGTTTGTTTCTCCTCAGGTTATCTTGATCAAAAAACGTGCATTTTAGCGTGGCAATTAAGAGCTGGTAGTCAATGCTGCAGGAGAGATGGCAAACGGATTTCAGGAAGCTGAGGGGCATTGGAAAGTTGAAATCTGAAGCGGCAAGCCGCGACCACGGGAGATCCCTGGGGTCGAAACCTAGTTCGTCCTAAACCGGCTCGCCTTGTCGGAAACAGGAGTGCAGCTTCAGTTTTGACCTCTCAGTTTCCTCTGCTTTAGGACAATAGAGTTGGGCACTCAGCATCATGGGACAGAACCTATCCAAAGTAAGCATGGCTATCGCTCGAGGAGAATCTCATCCTCTGCCTAAGACAAAGGACAGAAGGCAGGATGACCCATCCACGCCCCCAGCATAAAGGTATCATCTAGATAGAACTTCGCTTTCTTTTTATGCTCCTTTTCTTATCTCTTCTTCTTTTCAACTTTTTTAGCTTCTCACAAGGCTTTCTCAGACATTAAGGTTTAGGGTAGCCAAACTAACTTGCCATGCTGCATAGCCCGCCGCAACGACAAAGGACAAGAACGTTGGGGAGGACCGAGAGAGTGAGAGAGGGAGATCCGATCACCTCCTGTTTATGAAATGCAAACACATCTCCTTTTGAAGGTTCCGAAGATCGCTCCATCAAATATCTCGATTAGATCCTCAGTTCTCGCCCTTCCTTTGCCACTAGGTCCCCTTTTGCATATTATAAGGTTCACAAAGGCACTGGCCCTTCGTGCATGTGGACACCCGGTGTGGACATATCTCTTTGTCAAGAGTCCCACAGGTGACTCAGATGCGATGTTGCTCGTCTCTATCGGGTTCGATTCTTGCCCGAAACACAAGAGTTTAGAGATCGAGTAAGGTTGACGGTACAACAAATGAAGTTCAGCAAGCTCACAATACTAGGAGCGAAACCACGCGTTTCATAAGTCAATTTGTTCTGCATGTTAAACAGAAAGATATGATCTTTGAACCCCAAAGGCGAAGACACTAAACATGATTGGACCATGCCAAAATGGCCTGCATCTCTGAAGGCAAGAACACAAATTCAAACCAGACCATGTGTGGCAACACAATGTCAGCATCGAACGATGAAAGGTCTCAAAGACAAAGCCCGTAAACTCATCAGGGTGTTGGCTAGTCTGTCTGGAAGATATCCAAATGCCGCTGACGAAGAGCAGCTTGCTTGTCCAACAAGCAAAAGGCTCAACAAGAATAGTCCTTTTAGAGTTCAATTACAAAAAAACAAGGACAAGGACTGAAACAAAAATCATGTTTTGGTATTGATTCTTTTTAGTTCCAATAGAGTAACAGAGTTTCATGTTTCAAAAACCTCTCCAATGCCCGCCATCTTTGACAAGAGAAATGAGACATTTAGTGCTTGCTTAAAAGGATTTTTCATGTAGCACTCGCAAAAGATCACAGATGATCTTCTACAAATACAGATTAGTCACTAAAGAAACAAAAGTACAACAACAAGAAGAAACGTGTAGATTATCATCAAACCGATCAATTGGTTGACATAGTTGCTAGGGATCGTTTTCTGGCAAACAATATCGGCTGCCGTACATTAGATGTTTTCTGGTTCAAAAAGAGAGGAACCGTAGCAGTAAGCAGAAGATCCATCAGCTCTCCACAGCTCGGAAGACCGTGAGCACGGACAGGAAGAGGTTGATTATATCCAAATACAGCGACACGGAGGCCCATATGTATTCGTCATAGGAGTAGCGCTTGATAAGGTTGTCTGTGTCGTATATGATGTACCCGCAGAATATGATCGACGCCAAACATCCATAAACCATGACCGAGATTCTACCGAGAGGGAACAGTAGCTGCATCCAATATGGCAAAGCATTGATGCCATCCATGACAGTGAGATGTATAAAACATGTAAAGCAGCACATATGTGATACATCGAGGGTACAGAGTGCAAAATGTTTGCGAAAAACCTTAAATTGCATCTGGTTAGTACACTTGTCATAGAGGAAAACAAGCCGATCATTACCAAGATGCCGACATGAGCCAAAAAAGATTGTGATTAAAAATAGCAGTGACAATCATCATCCCATGCCTCTCGCCTCACTCTCTTCATATTCGAAAAAACCGTGTACAAGGCGACCCAAAATGACGAAATGCGCCTTTCTATATCTAGTCATAGCTGCATAAAAGCAGGAGTCTTACCTGTATAAAAGCAAAGACCATAAGCACCAGGAGAGCACCGAACAAGAAGGGCTCCAGGAAGCTGAAGTCGTGGCCTCTCCTCACAGCCCAGAAAGTGTAAAGGTTGAGGCTGACAACCACCACGGCTGTCAATATAACAGATTCAAGGATGATCTTCCCTGCTCCCATGATTGAGAAAAACAAAGTTAGGACTTCCTCTGGTGATTACTAAGTCCACATATCGAGTTAAAAGGCGCTCGATCCCGGTAAAAATTTAATCGAGTAAAGCTAGAAAGATCAAGCGAGCCAGAGCCGAGCAACAACAAGACATGGTATAATTTGACGCAACTGGATCATCTGATGCTGCTTCAGTCATGATGTGCGCAAGCATATTCATGTGACAGCAACAGGGCATCCCCTGAAACCGATCAAAAGCTTTGCATTTCATGCCTAATTATACTCCATACGACACAAGTAGGCAAATGCTCTCATTATTGGACTGTCAGACAAGAATCAAGATGAGTCTTTTAACAAGATTTCTGTTGATAGTTTTTTTCCTCATTCATCATCCAATATACATACCCCATCTCTTGAAAAGCAAGGATCACACTGAGAAAAGCTAAAGATAAAAAAATAACAGCAGAACACTTCGAGATTCGCACTCACCGCTCGTGAATGCGCAAGTCAATCCAACTGCGAACGCGAGCGAAATGGTGAATATCCCAAGTAGAAGGTAGTTCACGGGATGCCGCTGGTGGTAGTAGTACAATGGACAGAGCACTGCATCAAATCTCAAAAACCATCATTCTCATGCTCTTGATTGCCAACAATGCCACGTCAATTCCACAGGGCTAAGATAACTATATGATCAAAAGCCGGGACACGGTTGAAGAACACGGGACAGGACGTACCGATGAACGGCAGGATGATGACCACGATGTAGAGGGCCAGACCGGCCGGGGTGGCGGCGAAGAAGTGGGCGATGGGGTGGACGGAGACAACGACGGCAGCGACGGCGACCGTGGCGAGCAACTGGAAGGTCAGGATGGAGTAAACCTTGCGGATGAAGGCCCACCGGAGCTGGGGGCTCTCCAACATCGCCGGGTACAGAGGCCTCTCCCCCGGCCCCAACTCCACGTCGCTCTTCCTGTAGGGATGCGTCCACATTTCCTGTTTTCGCTCTTCTTCCTTTGGCCGGCTGTCTGCTTCTGGGGTGTGTTCGGATCGAAGGAAAGCGGGAGAGGAGATGGGAAAGCTTTACGGTTGCGGGCGGAGCTTGTTGCTTGGCTTCTGGGCTTAGCAAGGAATGGAGTGTGGAGGTTGGGGGGAGGGGGGGATAATGATAACGTCGGGGCGATGGCTTGACAGAGAGTGAAAGAGAGGAAGGTTCTTGATGGGTCGAGCAAATTTACAGAGAAGCAACGGCGGTGGAGGAGGTTCTTGAAGCACAAGTGTCGCGTCTAGCTCCACCTTGATCGGACTTCGCTGCCTAGCATAGTATTCTTTTTGGATAATTACGAGAATAGCGATGTATCGTATGAGTTATAAATTCTTAAAAAAATCCAACCCACGACAATTTTTTGTAATCCAGAAACTGACTGTTATACTGTCATATAATCAATTCCTTTATAGTTAATTTTGGATTCCGTTTGTTTGATTTGAAAATAATTTTCGAGAAACGATCGTTTATATCGCATGCGAAAACAAACGAACACAAAATATTTCCATTGCGAAAAAAAAATTGTTTAAATTTAAATTATCATCGATAATGAAAACATTTTTCATCGATTAATTATTTCAACGATCATCGTTCTTTTTCGAAAATATATATTTTTAAACAATTCATTTTTCACGAAATAAATGGAAGATCAAACGGATTCTATTTTTGACATTATTCATGAATACCCTGCAGTGAGATACCCGTAATTAACAATCTTATATGATATCGACCAAACATTTCCTTTTAAACACACATTATGCGATAGTTTCGCTCGGTTGGTAGGGTGTCGCAAAGCAAGAGTCGAAAAGGGTTATCAAAAATCTTGAGAATTCCTTCTACTAAATCTAATCTTTCCATCAAGATTTGCGGTATCAAAGCGTGCTTCATTTGATTAATGGTCGACGCTGTGCTTTAGATTAATTCGCTCGATCGAGTTGTCGAGTGTAACCTGAGAACGTTCTCATAATCCTGCAACGAAGCAGCATATATGCTTTGGTGTGTGGGGTCCGTGAAAGCGTTGCTTCGAAGCAAACCCCGACGTTCTCCATTGTTCGAGGATGTTTTCCCGGTGGGGACAGACGCCAGGTTCTTCTAGGATGTTGCTGCGAGTGCTGGATCTTGCTGCTATTCTGGTCTGCGTTTCCCCTCGGGGGCCGTTGACCCCGTTACGTAGGTCGAGCCCCTCCTAGATCGTTCGTGGGACATGGGTCTAGACATTGCCTTTGTTCGGAGTTTTTCTAGGTTGGGTGGCTGCCCTAACTCAAAACTAGTAGAAACAAAATCATATCTAAAGTTGACATGCCGTCTGCGCAAAGGACGGAGCAATGGATCAAATTTTTTCCATTATTTCCGTATCCGTAATAGTGCGAAATGAAGGCCCGTATCTCGCTCGAGCCCCCTAGAAAGAAGGAGGCCTTCTTCGGAGTAGTGGAAGCTTTTGAGATCGGCATAAATTCATGTGGAGCTTAGTTCTCTGCGTATTTCTCTTTTTGTTCTTGAAAATAAATAAAGCAATTTTCTTTTAGACTCTATTTATTTCGCGAAAAAAATGATGTTTTCGAAAAATATTTTTTTGCATGGTCATTTTTCTAGAAAAGTGACGATATTTTTCGGTGTTTGGCTAAAATTTAAAAATGAATTGGAAAACGATTTTCCATCATTTGTCAAGGACTTGATTTTCCTTAATAAAAAAAATAAAATAATTCATTTTTTTAATTTTTTTCATTTTTCACATAAAAATCATTTTTTATTTTTATTTTTGATTACATTATTTAATTTTTTTTTCCTTCTTCCTTCTTTAATTTTTTCTCCGCCGATTGCCGGCCATGATGGATGCCGACGACCGCCCATAGGCCCGGGCTCGGCCTCACCCCAATGTCGTCGGAGGCCGGCGAGGGAGAGCCTCCTCGAGGCTAGCAATGCCGAGGCTCGCCAAATCCTAGCAAGGCGAGCCTCGCTCTCTCGAGGCTAAGGCTTGTGTCATGGCGGATGCCCATGTGTCATGGCGGATCGTCCGGGCGTCGCCAAGGTCCGCGGTCGGTGGAGGGAGGAGGAAGAAGGAGAAAAAAAAAAAAAGAAAATAAGGAAGAAAATAAAAATAAAAAATTTGATAAATAAATAAATAATGAAAAAAAGAAAAAAAAGTAATTGTAAAGAAAGGAAGTGTAAAAGAAATAAGGAAAGAAAGGTGAGGAAAATGTTTTCCTCTTCTCAAAATGATGAAAATATTTTTTTTCCCACTTTTCAAGGAGTTTTTTCTATGGGCGAAAAATATTTTCCTGGAGTAACATATTTTTCGCGAACCAATTGCTGGAAGATTTGAAAAATATTTTTCAGGAAATTATTTTTTATAAAACAAACGGAACCTTACTTCTTGTTTTGTTCCAAATTTATTTCCTAGTCATTAATCTATTTCGGAGAACAGAAAAATGAAGTGACGTATAATTGTACACAAATAGATTTATGTTCTTTTTCTGTTTTGTAAAATAAAAAAATATATATAGAAATAACAAGTTACCAAACAGCCCCTAAGATACTCTAAATTTCGGCAAATGAGGGATCCGCATGCACCACACGGACAAGAACCGAGAGGAAAGTTGCCCTGAATTCCGTAGAGAATGAGCTTGTTCGTATCAACTATGCACACGATCAAGAACCAGAAGGAATCCAACTCTTGCGATGCTATGAATTTCGCAGAGGAATCCATTCCTGATAATCCTAGGTGCAAGTACGTAGTTAAGCAAGAGATTAACCGTGTCACCGCCAACGATGTCACATAGAACGGCTGTGTTATTATTAGGCGTACACACAAAATGGAAATGGAGCATAAAAGTAAGAAAGAGAAATTGAGGCACGTAGTTTATTCTAATTCACTCTCAAAATTGGGGATTTTTTTTTTAGACAAAAAAAAAAATCTCGAAATAGATTTGGGACTGGATCTAAAGTTTGTGATTTTTTTTAAGACAAAGAACATATTTAAGATTAGACCTAAAGTTGAATTCTTTTAGTTTGCGTTTGGTCGTCGGAATATAAGTCGAGATAAAGAGGGATATAGTTAAGATAAAATAATCATAGGGAATGGGGTGGGATAGATTAGGACGGAATTTCTCAAGAGGGCGAGACACAAGGAGAATCGTATTTTCCTCACAATCACTAGCTCTCCTCCGCGTCGGGCTACCTCTCTAGCCTCGAGAGGGGGGGGGAAGGCGCTCTCTCGTTGGTGGTGGGTTTTTATTTTGCTTATATGAGAGGAAGAGGGATACTCAAAATGTCAACTTATGAGGAACATTGGTCATCAATTTTTAAAAGAGGACTAGACATTCTAAAGGACTCTTTTGGACGACATGCATGAGTGCATCTTTTTACTTGCAAAAAAATGGCCAAATAATTATATTGTTCAAGACTTATTTACTCACTTAGCAAGACAACAAGTAAGACCAATAGGTCATTTTCAAAGTATTCGACTCTAAATCGAGACTCCACATTCTACAAGGTTTGCTCCGTCGATATTATACCCCAATTCAATTGTCCCAATCTCTTCTTTATAATCACTCACCCATTAAAGTTCATTATTGAATAATTTCAAATATCTTGATATTTTAGCTAAATAAAGTCGATCTCAGCAGTACCGTACCTATGTTTATCCGAATTTAAATCCACAGTTCACAAAAAAGTAGATGGGATATGAAAAAATTCTTATATTTCTTATATTATTTTATTGATCCTATCCCGACTAAAAATCCTGACAATCAAACGCAGATAGGAATTATGCGTCGTGACAAATGCAAAAGTAAAGATAGGTTTAGTTGGGCTTCGCCCATCTATGGGCTAGGGCCCAATTGAATAACCAGTGCCACGCTCCCATAAACACCCCCTACTCTCTCCCTCCCTCGGAACCTCGAAAGTGAAGTCGGAGTTTGCATAGTTGGAGCACGGCACAGCAGCAGCAATGGACCGCGACAAGGTGTGGAGGATCTTGAGGGCGGTGGTGTTGTTGCTGGTAACCGCATCGCATCACCATAGCGCGCGTGCCTTCGAGTCCGATGAGCTTGTGTTGGAGCAGGAAGACGATCTTGGGGCGATCGGAGGAGGGATCGATCCGCTCTCTCCGCCCCGATCCCGGAAGAGGTATCCGGACAATCACGCTGCCGATTCCGACTCGAAGATCCAGTTCCCCCTCGAGCACGCCTTCGGTGACTCCGATTTCTCTCCCGCCGGCACTTTCTCCGCTCGCCTGAAGACCTGGTCCCACGGTCCCCAGGTCAGCTCTTCTAATTCTTCTTCCTCTTCCCTCCTTTCCTTTCTCTTTTGCTTTTCTGAATTTATCGCCTGATTGAGCTGCTTCTGTGCTTTGGTAGTAGACCCTCACCAAGCTGCGGTTCTCGAGGAATGCTCTCACTGAAGTCGACAAGGACAAGTTCCAGGTGACATCACAGTTTACTTCCCATTCAAATAATGTAATGTAGATTTGCTGTGTTCTGACCGTGGCTTGGCCCTCTTTGTTGCAGAAATTGCTGCAAGAAGACGACTTTTATAGGATAAGGCTGCCATCCAATGTCCTGAGTCCTCCTGGAAGGGACTACATCGTTTCTTCCATCAAAGCGGTAATTGTTTACTTTACTTCAACCGCATGAGACTGTGTTGTGGCATGGAATTATGTCTCCCTGGCGAATTGCTTTTGATTGGTCGCTTAAGCATGACCATTTGCTAGCCAAGATTCCTGTTCAGCAAGGAGTGCTTTTTATGAAAAGATTGCTTAACTTCACATATTTATAGCTGGTTTTAACTTGAATTGAAGTTTGGGTTGTGAACCCCTTCTGGTGATCAAAATGTGATCCGTAGGTTATCTTTTATTTTTCCTTAAACGGAGTTTAGAGTGAATAGGAAAGTACATTGTGGCACTATTGATTTGTAGTACTCAGTAAGCGGAATGTCCCCTCCCCCAAACCACACAGACAAAGGCTTCGATTTTCATATGGTGGATGGCGACGAAGTTAGTTTGAGCATGCTGATTTCTTTCATAAGGGACGAACTATTTTGTTCTGATTGGTTATCAATGGTAATTATTCTTGTTAACTGTTTTTGCCCCTCTAAAATTAAAGCAAGATTGACAATCCTATTCTATTCCCCAGAGATGTCTTCCACGTGATGGTCTGGATGAGCATTTTGTGATACACATGGTAAATATCTACTTGGCATGGATCAAATAGCTGGATACATTTCGTTTGTAGTTCGTGGTTTCTTCTTTGGAAAATTTATGTTGTTTCTATCTTCCAAGTAATTTAATTTCTTTTAATATTATTGCAGGATGGTGTCAACATCTTGGCTGTTAACTATGGTTCTCCTGGGGCATGCCCTTATCCTCGCCAACTGAAAATAGTAAGTAATAATGTTCTCTCTTCTCAATACCATCTATGTACAGGTGAAAGAAAGAACTGTCCAAAATGTTCTAATGCTGACTATATTAGTCGATTATATGGATGTAGAAAAAGCTTCTTATTTATATGAACTGGAAACATCTCTTTCCTTTTACATTTACCGTCTTATGTCTTTGTTTTGTGTGTTTTGGTGAAGAATCAATCTAATCTAGGGATAATACCTAAATAACTGTAGTCAGAAAGTCAAATAGGTCGGAAGCAAAGAGTGTAGGGTCAGGTCGGCCGGCTTACATCTTGGTTGGTTCTATAGCCACTAGGCATTGACATGCATATTTTGTCTTGTGAAGTAAAACAGATCCTTATTTTCACTTTCCTTTTTACTTAGAATGTTATTCAGTATTTGTATATATAGCTGCAAGCGGATACCAGAGTGCAAAAACAGAGATAGTGTATCATGAATTTGCAGCCAACCTATGCGAAAATCAGAACAGTGTTTGCAGAAAAATTTCTACATATGTCCTTGCTTTTTGAAATAATGAAATGGAAGCTCTTTGAGAGTTTCTCTATGATTTTGCATGAAGGTAAATCTCACCTCACAAGACCTGACCTAAATATAAAAAGGATGAGCTAGTCATGCAGATCTTACTCTTTCACATTGTTGAAGCACATAAGATAGGGCTTAGCAAGTGCTATAGGGGCACTGCCAACAAACTATTGTGACAATAAAGCTGTTCATAGCTAATGGGAAAAAGTTTACCGTGGTTGCTGAAGATTTTTAAGTTACAGGATGCAAACGTTTTCTTTCTTGGGTTGGGGTCATTATGCAGTTCATTTGAATATCTGTGTTGAAGACTGAATGACTAGCTATCAAAACAATATTTCATCTGGTACCTAATTTACACTGATGATAATGAGTATGGCATTCTCTTATAACCATCTCTTAACTTGGCCATTGACCGTAAAAAAGGTGTGGGACTTCTTCCTGGTCAATTGGTAGTACTCAGGTTGCAGTTGGGATTGGAAAAGCTGGCTCAAGGAGGTCATGTTAGGAAAAATGTTTCTATAATCTTAAAATGCTCGCACTTTTTCCACCCTAAATATAGTTGGAGACACCTATCACTTTGAATGGACGACATTAGCACTTGCGGGTTCCACTTTAGTATGTTGTTGGAACTTAAAAAAGTTTCAATTGTGATGACTAAGGTCGAATTTGCAGCCTACTCTTGGTTTAACCTAATTTGTTGGCTTAATTTCTTCTTTTTGTTTGGTTTCTTCTTTTTCTTGTTTTCTTTTCCCACTTGGGACGAAACTGGTGGTCCTCTTCTCCACAAAATAGTTGTTTTTGCGGATGGCCAACTAGTTATTGTGCTAATGAGTTGTTTATTTTTCTTTATTTTGAACTAGGAAACCATTGTTTGAAAAATAGCCTAAGCACAATTGATTTTGAAAAAAAATCATCTGCTTGTATTAACGACTGCCTTTGGTTTAATTAAAACTTCACTACATTATTACGCTATAATCCGTGTATTTAACTGCTGATCTTTCATTAACATAGTGATGACTTTTCCATGTAATAATGATTCTACCTCTCTCTTTGGTTGAGTACCTGACGGATCTTTTCCTTTTGAATTTGCATGGTAATAATGAATGTAAAGATTTTTAGTGTACTCAAACTCTTTCATATGGTTAATCTATTTTTTGGAAGTATCTATTAAAAAATTGTGTAGTAATGACATGAATAATAAATAAAAAAATGGACTATTAGATTCAGCAAATAAAATGAAAGTTGAGCTAATAAAATACATGGACTATAGCGTAATGACATATAATCACATTTTAATTAAAACAATGGCATTCGTTAATAGTACATGATTCTTTCATTCTTACTTGTACATTAGGTTATTTTTTAAGCGTTCCAGTACAAAATGAAAAGTAACATGCAACTCATTAACACAATGACTAGTTGGCTAATTTATTTTTGTTGGAAAAGAGGATCAGTATCGTCCCAAATGGGAAAAAGGAGAAGAAGAAGAAGAAACCAAACAAAAAGAAGGAAAAAAAAATGTAAGAAATAAGTTTAAATCAAGAGTGGGCCATACATTTGTCTTCGCAATTGAAAATTTTTAAGTTCGAACAGCATGCTAAACTAGGACCAGCGAGGGATAATAGTCCATTCAAAGTGGCAGCGGTGTCTTCAGCCATATTTGGAGTGGCAAAAGCACAAGCCTTTTAAACCATTGCATATTCAGCATTGATGATCTGTTGATGTTCAATTTTGAGGTTTGGCCATGCCTTTATAACCTTTCCATTCATGATAATGTTTCATATGTTTCAGCCAGCAAAGTGGTCGTTTAATTCGCACACTGTTTTGAAGAACAGTGAGCAGGCACCAAGGTACATGATCTAGTACTATCATTTTTTTCCTTTCCTTATTTGTAACCTCTCATAGGCTTGCATTTCGGTTAATCTATGACCGGGCAGCTCATTCTATGAATACTATAAAAGCCAACTCATGTTTTCACAAGCCAACTAATGTTTTCACTCTATTTTCACTATGGAGATGTATTAGTGATAACAAATCAGCTTGTGCTTAGGAAGAGTTTCCTTTGTGTTTGGAGTTCCAATCAAATGGAAAATGGAACTTGGCTTCCTGCCATTTAATTCCATGCAAAATTTCAGTGGGCGTTTATTGTCTTAAGAGTGTGATGTTGGGAGTGTGAAGACAATGTTTTGGCATCTGGTGTAAAAGTATCTCATTCACGTTTGGAAATAAAATGCTAAGCCAGTCTGTCTGGTGCATAAAAGAATTTGGGCATACTGACTACCTAAACGGTATTATGTCTTTAATGCTTCTTTTGTCGTATTTTTCGCCTGTTGCAGGACTCCAGTATTCGCAGAAGAGGTATCCATTGGAGAGAACGGAGAGGTTGAAGTTGTGAAGCCACCGGAAAGATCATTTTGGGCCAAATATGTGAGTTCGCCTTTTCCCTTCCCTATATATTAGCCTCTCAGAAGTTAAGATCTCCAATCGCTCATCATTGATTCTGTGATTTTCAGTGGATGTATGCGATCCCTCTTGGACTCATAGTCATGAACGCCGTAACACAGGCAATGAATATGCCTCCTGAGGAGCAGGCGGGTGGCCAGTCGGCATCCCAACCACAACAGGGTGCATCCACAGCTCAGCGTGGTCCGACAGCTGTGAGAAGAAGATGAAAGATGGATTCACGGGAATTTAGATTCTGTTCTCGCATAGATCTTGTTGCAGAGTTGGGGGATGCAAAGAGTGGCTCGACAACTCTATAACGTGTCCTTAAAGAACACGGCATCGAGCCAGTTGCTGAGCGAAAGTAAAAAGCCTCGTGCATTGACAGGAGGCTTTGCTTAGATGCATCATTCATATCTCAGTGGCATGGTGGATATGGGACTTGTGGTGAATGGTTGAACCCTGTACCTGTTTTCTGTTCCTACCTCGGCAAATCAAGTGATAGCTACTTGGTAACCCATTTGCTTTAGCCGAATAAGATCACATTGAATAATTTGTTTGGGAAAGCAGATTCTAACATCTTATCTGAGAAATCATGAACGAAGATCAACTCTCCAGAATCTATCTTAAAGTCTTTTAAATGGGATCTATTCATTAATAGACCATGTTGACTCTGTCGTATGGAGATATGAACGAGAACACTGATCAACTACATTCCACTAAATTTAGTGGAAATTCATGTATTAGTCGATGTTCATTTCAAAATTTGATAGTACACAAAACTCCAAAAATCAACAAAAAATCTATGTACGTAGGATCACTAGAAACTTTTGTAATATATATAAAATTAATTTTTGTAGCGGAATACATATGTTTCTTTTCCCCTCACATTGATAAAAGTAGATAAGCGGGACATCCACTGATGATATGTTCAATTGACAAATTAGACTTGACGTCGAAAAATGATTAAATAGAGTTGGATCAACATAATCAATACAACATGCGTTCAGAGTAGTGTATTGTCGCACCACATGCATGCTATTCTAAGTCTTTACAAGTATTTTGACATTTAAGGTTTTTTTTTAACGTTCTTTATTTTATTTACTGGCATATTGTTATTTTGTCAGTTTACGTCTTGAATTTGACATAAATTTTTTTGCCAAGTATCATATTTTCATAATTGGTGAGCTTGGATTTCTATAAATTAGATTAAATATTGTGTTCTAGTGATATTGCTTGAGACGGATCAAATATGGGTTGTCGAAATTGCATTGCGTAGAAATACATTAATATGGATCGAATAATTTATTGCTCAATTTGACGCATCTATTAAACGAGTCTAGTTATTAACTTTTTATTTTTCTTTCACTTTATCGTATAACATCGTAATCATCTATTTCTTTTTTCGGTTAATCACCTTAGTTCACCCTAAGGTCTACTTTTAAGGAACATTTAATGACAATTTCTACTTAGTTAATTGCAACTGCCGATTCGACCAAAAAAAAAAAAAAATTGCAACTGCCGTTTGACAAAAAGAAAAGAGAAAAGAAAAGAAAAATACAACTATCGAGCTCAAATACGACATGTCGGTTCGGATCGGTTCGATTCGGTTGTAAGGGCAACCCGGTGAAATGTGTGAAATGACAACTCGGTCGGCCCAAGTTTCGCACTCATGTTTCGGTCATTTCTCAGAAAAAGAAAAAAAAGAGAGAAGAAAGAGAGTGTGAGGCTAAACCCTAATCAGGCAGCAGAGTTCTCCCAACCTCAATTCAGAGGGCTGCTTGATCTCCAGTTCAAGGTGCGGCGTCTTCTTCCTCTGCATTTACGATCGCTAACTCTTTGCTTCAGGGATGGGATTGAAGCTGTTTGACGGCGGCGATTCCGACGACGACAACGTGTCGAAGATCGAGATCAACAAGGACTACGCTCGCCGATTCGAGCACAACAAGAAGCGCGAGGACCTCCAGCGGCTTCAGGAACTCAAGAAGAAGGGCCTCGTCGAAGATGACTCCTCCTCTTCCTCTGGATCAGGTGATGAATCCTCCTCCGGGTCCTCATCCTCATCGGATGACGATGTCGATGTGGGTCAAGACAGCAAGAAGGACTTGGAGTTCTTTAATGCGCTGATTAAGGTGCGAAGCCAAGACCCGAGTCTTAAAGAGAAAGCTGTCTCTCTTTTCGAGTCTGAAGAGAGCGACGGAGACGGAGAGGGGGATTCGAAGGAGAGAAAACGGAAGCTTTACTTGAAGGATGTGGTGGCCAAGCACCTGATTGAGGAGGGACCTGATTTTGATGATGAGCAAACGGAGGGTGCTAAGAAGAAGAGCTACGGTGAGGAGCAAGAGGAGATGAGAAGGGCTTTTCTAAAAGCTGCGGATGCCGCAGAGGCTGATGGCGATGATGGTGACTTTTTGACAGTGAAGAAAAGAGATTATGGTCATCCGGTTGAAGATAGTGATGCTGCAGAGTTTCAGCAGAGGCTGGATGAATATTTTGGCAGGAGCGAGGGTTTGGGTGAGAATGAGATGTTTCTGAAGGAGTTCTTTTTGAATAAGATGTGGGTTGACAAGGATAACAAGAACAAAGAACATGCCAATGAGGAGGACTTGGATGAGTTGTTGAGGGATGAGGAGGAGATTGAGAAGCAAGAGGATTATGAAACCAATTTCAGGTACGAGGAGAATGCAGGCGACAGGGTATTGGGTCATTCAAGGACCATGGAGGGGTCAGTGAGGAAGAAAGAGAAGGCTAGGAAGAAGCAGAGAGAGAGCAAGGAGGAGAGGATGAAGGCTGCCGAGATGGAAAGGAAGGAGGAGTTGAAGCACTTGAAGAATTTGAAAAAGGAGGAGATCAAGCAGAAGCTTGAGAAGTTTAAGCAGATTGCTGGGATAGGTCACGATGAGGACTGCCCATTGAATGGAATTGATCTTGATGATGACTTTGATCCAAATGAATATGATAGGATGATGAAGCAAGTTTTTGATGAAAAGTATTACCATGCAGAAGATGTGGACCCTGGCTTTGGCAGTGATGGCGATGAAGAAGGTGGAGAAATTGAAAAACCAGACTTCAAGAAAGAGGATGAATTGCTTGGACTTCCAATTGGCTGGGATGAATCAGAGACGAAGGATGGATTCTTAGCAGCCAGAGAAAGAAGCTTAAAACACAAGTTAGATGATGGAGGTGAAGATGACAGTAGTCATGGTGATGAGGAGGAGGAGTCTCATCATATCGCTGAGGCACAGAATGAAGAAACTATATGTCCTGAGGACGGAAAGCGTAAAAGGAAACGGAAACTATCATTGCTAAAGAGAGCTAAAGAGGCAATGATGGAGGAGTATTATAAATTAGATTATGAGGATACAATTGGAGATTTGAAGACAAGGTTTAAGTATGCCAATATCAAACCAAACAGATATGGATTGAGCACTCCAGAAATTCTAATGATGGATGACAAAGAACTAAATCACTATGTTTCCTTGAAGAAGCTTGCTCCTTACCAGGAGAAGGAATGGAGAGTGCACAACAATCAGAGGCATCAGCTTAAACTGAAGAAAAAGGAGCTTCTTGAACAAGGAAAACGGAAGTCCGATAAGAAAAAGAGACGTAAAGATTATTCTAATGCTTCAACTGCTGAAAAGGGTAGCTCGGAAGCTGGAAAATCACTGCAAGTTGAATCACATGACGAGTCGCGTAAATTGTCCAAGAACGCAAGGAGAAGGCAACGCCAAGCTGGGGTCAAGTTATCAAACTCGAGGCTCATAGCTTATGGGAAAATAGCCCCCAAGTCTAAGGTTATAACCAAGCACTAGAATTTCAATGTGACTAGCACTAAACCAAGGTAGGAGGACTCTGGTCTTAGAGCTTTTGAGTCAATGTATTGTTTTGAGACCCATTTGTGATGCTTCAGACATAACGATGCTAAGTGTTTCATTATGAGGAAGATGCTTAAATTTTTCTGAGGTATTGGAATTCTTTAATCTTATAGAGACATTTGCTCATTGCTCAGGTGGAAAAGTTGTTGATAGGGGTGTCTTATAATGTCATCTCGTTGATGAACAGTCATTTTGTTGTTTTGTGATTGATCTTCTGGACACGATGATAGTTTCTCTAGTTGTTAGTCAATCTTGATCAAGTTAGTCCTTTGAGTGGTGGTCTCTTTTTCATATGAAGCTTTTTGAATATGAAGTTTTTAACACAAGCTTAATCCCCTATTACCCCTTTATCTGATAAATTTGCCATTGCTCGCGGAAATAGTTTTCTTGGACAAATGCATGGCTTAATGTGGTACTACAGCAGCAAAACTCTCTTTTAAACTATTGACTTAAGAGCCTACATAATTAATGCACATGTGTTACCTTTTCTTGAGCTGACTTTCACCGTGTTATTTTGTCAAACTGAGTGCAATCCTCATGTGCTTATAGAGTGAAATGAATTGGTGGGCCTGAAGTCAAAGAGGAAGAGAATGGTATTTCTAGATTTGTACTAGTTGAGCATGTGTTTCGAAGGTGTGTCTTTGTTTTTTAGTATTTTGAAAAGTGATTTTGATAAGCCTGTACTTTTCCTTTCCACTCCATTAGAAGACCATAATTTGTTTATTCGCATGGTATTGACTAAAGCTTTCACCTTGATTGAAGAGGAAAGTGGTCATCAATACCACTCCCTTTGTGTTGTTTGTCCTGTGCCTATGACTTAATTGTCATCGATTTTTTGACATGATGGCACTTTAGATTCACCTTTCAACTGTTCTGTAGAAAACTTGAAAGGTCAGGGATGCAGCAGCTCTCGCTTCAGCAACAAGTCAGTTCTTCATTTGTGCAAGCTTTCCTTTTTAAGCATGCATCATAGAGGTAACCAGTGAAGAAACAGACCAAACTAACGTTATTGTCAAGGCATGTTGATCTGTTAAGAAGGCAAACATCGAGGAGTAGTTGTTACTTAGTAAGGTGAGATTGAAAAGATAATGATGAGATAATGCTAGATATGTCAAAGCTCTTGCTCTAGCCACTGTATGATCTTTAGGAAGCTCATAAATTTGGCATGAATTCTCTGGTACTTCTATGTCTTCTTCATTGACGTTTGTTGACTAGTGTTTTTTGTTTTGCTTTTATCTGATAGAGTTTAAGCAAGTAACCTGCATGATTATGAGGATGGAGATATTCTTGACATCTTGGCCGCACACATCTAAGCCTTACAAGCCTGACCTAGTCGGTAATATAGGTACGGTGTCCATTGTTCCATAGAAGGGGACCATGTAAGCAGTGCATTTGTTCTGAGAGATGGGGATATAGTGATTTGCATCGCTTGAGTTTGCATTTTTGTACTTGAAAAGTATAAACAAAACTTGATAATTGGGGA
The DNA here is from genome assembly GCA_021437795.1 of Rhodamnia rubescens. NCBI lineage: Eukaryota > Viridiplantae > Streptophyta > Magnoliopsida > Myrtales > Myrtaceae > Rhodamnia > Rhodamnia rubescens. The sequence goes on from JAILYA010000003.1 coordinate 8,246,399, forward strand.
CAGGTGACCATAGCAGTGGCCCAAAGAGCAAAGCCATAGAAGACAGATTACTCCCTCTCTTCTCCTCCATCCACGTCTCTGCTTTGTGGTACACTTTCTCAACTTCAAAAACGATTTTTATCACCTTTTAACCTAGAGAGCTTTACCGAACCCCATTGGGGCGACCAGTGAACAAAATCTCATGATTAATCAATGTTGACTTGGAATTTTGCATTCGGGGGCATTTTATGTTCTTTCGGCTCATTGGAAGGTTTGCTTTCCTGGCTCCATTATGAATGGAAAATGCGGTGACCACCCTTCGCCATATGAAGCAGGAAAAAGCCAGATGATCTTCCCTTTGTGTGTAAAGTTGGAGACTAATGTGAAGTGTTCTGTGGAGATGGAATGGTAACTATAGTTCGCATTTTTTGGGTGTGATGTTCCCACTCCCCGTTGCATTCAACGCAAGACGACAGGTTGACCATGATGTAACTCTCTTTGATGAAGCTTCGTCAAACTTGCTGAACAGTGTGGTGAAACAATTCTAGAAGAGATTTTTTTTTTTTTTTGGTCGGAATTCTAGAAGAGATTCACACTGTGCAAGTGCAGCCATTTCATTATAAAAAGCAAGATTAGCTCCCACTCTGTTACATTCTGTCTTATCTCTGTTTTAGTAGCCCGTCTTTCTCTCTGATTACTTCGGTCATCATCTGATACATAGGACTAGGGATTATCTAGAAACCTATTCCAATGCCGCTCGGCCATCGTCCACACACTGACATCCGAGGTTCCCCTGCCTTCAATTCCCACCACCACGCCGTTGTTTCCTTTTATTGTTCCCGTGCTGGTCAACTTCATCGAGGTGAAATATCAAGGGAAACGTAAGTCCCCATTTGACACCCGCTCTTTCACCACCTCTGTTGCCATCTTCTGTCTCCTGTTCTATTGCTCATTGGCACTCGTAGCTCATCTATCGCTGAACCCTGCTTGTTGTGCCCAAGCGTTTCACATCCTCATAATGCTTGCCGGTGGCCAGCTTGTTGTGCCCAAGCGTTTCACATCCTCATAATGCTTGCCGGTGGCTTCGCTTGGATCGTCGTTGTTCCAAGGCCCCTTTCACTCTTTCCCCTATTTGTTGTCTTTCATAGCAGTTCTCGTGGTCCTCTTGTTTGGTCTCGCTAAAAAACTTTATGCGTGGATTCAACACAAGATTGTGCTTATGTCTGTCTGGGTGTCCCGATCTCGCCGACTGCACGGCGGAAGTGCACGGCCAATTTTGCCTAGTACAGTTATGGAAGTACGCTGTGAACCGGAATTTGCAATTGGTCCATGTTGACAGCCACAAAACTACAAAAGGAAACGCGGGCAGGGAATAAACAATAAAAGGCGCATTTGGATCTTATGGCTTTGCTTTTGTTGGTAATTAGTGTCGCATTGTATCCTGTTGATTGATCAATAGAATGGACTTAGGTAGCAAAAGTCAAAGTGAGACCATGAACGACTGCTTCGGAGGGGGTTGACATTGAATTCTCTCCATTCCAAGAGGCCTCGTGCAAAAAAGAACACAGATATGCGTAAGCAAAATCATGTCTCAGATACTCCATTGAATCCATCAATCTTGCATTTTTGGTCACCCACTCCTTTGTTCCACCACCTACTCTTTTTCCTCGTATACGATACAATCTTCCTCTTCCAATCTCCACCAGATTCCTTTTACATCTTACGATGCAGCAAAGGTATAACTTCAACCAAAGTTCATCATAGAAAAAGGAGTTTCTGACTTTGGTAGATAAGGAAAATTCGGCAACAGAAACTTTCATGATCCATATGATTAAAGGCATTAATGCACTCCATACTGCTATAAGTTGCGTGGCGTCCCAGATGAAACTATGTTGTAGCCATTCTTGCTATGTCAATCATCTAAAACAACGTTCAGGTGATAACGACTTTAGGCAAATTAATAGGAAAATGCATAAGCCGTAGACGCGCAGAAAGGGGGGTCATGGCAGTTTCCTAATTGGTTAGAAATGGAGATCTTGCATGGCCATAGTCAGGGAAGTACATGTATTAGTCAATCATTACGAGTAAAATCGAGTCAGAAAGATAATTTACATTTTCGTGACATAATCCATTTCGCTGCCGGGGCAAAACGATCAGAAGAAATCTGTCAGTAAGCTGTTTACTCGGTTGTCACACTCTTTGCAAGGTTCCTAGGCTGGTCGACATTGTATCCTCTTAGGACTGTGAGATGATACGCCAACAACTGCACCCCAAAAGATATAAATTATGTCATGTTAAAGTAGTACATAAGAACAAAATAGTTATAACAGCAGAATGAAAAGGCTCAATCAATAAAATTGATTTTGATTGTGCTAGTCGAGACTTAAAAAAAGAATCTCTCTAAGAACTGCCGCAAATTACAGAGAGGATTTTGGAACCCTTAATGCAAAAACAAACATCAAGAGCATAAAACAAATCGAGGAAACAGAAAGCTAGATGATTCCTTCCAGCTTCACCTCATCTACATCATAGCTTCGCATTCAGCAAGTTATGACGCATTCAGTAAAACAGGCAAAAACAATGTTGCATCTTGGCAAGTATAAAGAGGTGTTTTTTTTTATAGATAAGCACGAAGATAATATTATAAGCACTCAGTACCTGCAAAGGAACTATATTGACTACAGGCTGAAGACAGTCCTCCACCTGAGGAACTTCAATGACTCTACTACATGCTCCACCAAGAGACACAGCAGCAGCATCCCCCTCGAGCACATGACAATCAGGCGTCCTCTACGGGCATGGAGTTGCTGAATAACTGATTGTTGCTTGCTGTTAACATTGACACCTTCATTTTTAGACCAAATAAAATTTCACGGATACGAGTTAACCTATACCACAAAAGCCAACCTGAAGCAAGCATCATGAGTAGCAATCACTACAATGGGCAGACTCTCATCAACTAGAGCCAGAGGACCATGTTTCATTTCACCAGCAAGTATTCCTTCACTGTGCATTAATGCTACTTCCTTTACTTTTAAAGAACCTTCCAGAGCTGTAGCATAATTGTATCCTCTGCCAAACATGAGAAGTGACTGCTCTGCAATTAGAAGCTTAGCAAGATCTTTCATTTCCTGGTCAAGCTTCAGCACCTCTCTAACTTTGTCTACAAGGTATTCACAAGGGATTCAATGTTCCATACAAAAATTTCATCAACAAAAGTTTAGACAGAAAGGCATACACAACTTAGAAGTTCGGAAATTGTTAAGGTGAGATAGGAAGTGACACATACTTGGAAGGTCGAAAAGACAATCGATTATTGCTTCTCTTCTGGCTTGATTAGAAATAGCATCCCCTCCAATTGCTAAAGCTAACATAGCCATAACAACTATTTGACTTGTATATGCCTACTCAAAAAGCACATCTGTTAATTAGTTTCATGAAAACTCGACAAGAAAACGATGGAGAAGAGAGGATCGGTTCTGTAAGAGAATGTTGAAAGGTACTATGTTGAAAGGTACTCTCTCACCTTGGTGCTTGCCACGCCTATCTCAGCACCAGCATTAATATGGACACCGCAATGTGTTTTTCTGGCAATTGCACTGCCAACAGTATTAGTAATTCCTACACATAATGCACCATTCTGGAGAGCATATTCCAGCGCATGTAAGGTATCTGCTGTTTCACCAGACTGACTGACAAAAACAGCTGTATCTTCTCTATAAATTGGGCCTTGGCGATCCAACAAATCACTTGCAATTTCCATTGTGACAGGAATTCCTGTTTTGAAAGCAAGCAAACAAGAAAAGAGTTGGTAAAATTAAAGTACCGTCTCCAACCCTCATAAGCTACCACTCAATACTTGCCTGAAAGTTCTTCCAAGATGGGCCTTGCAGCTAAAGCGGCATTATAGCTTGTACCACAACCAATAAAAACAATCCTCCGAGTTCTCCTAATTGTCTTGAGATGATCTTTCAATCCACCCAGAAGGACAGTCTTAGCTTTGCAGGTGCCTCCACGTATAAGTCTGCCCCTCATTGTGGTTGTCAGGGATTCTGGCTGTTCGTGAATTTCTTTCTGCATATAATGTTCGTAGCTTCCTTTATTTATTTGTTCAACTTCCATCTCAAGAACAGAAAGTGCACGCTGTACTGATGCCGGCCTGGAAAGTAAACCACCACGTTTTCCTTTGTCACCATCAAACTTTAAGATAGATACCCCTCCATCCTGAAGCAACCAGCATTAGTAAGATTAATTCAGCATTTGGCTTCTCATAAGTCACTGTGAAAGAAATGATCCATGTAAAGATCATATTATCAGCCCTCAATTAAGGTAATATAACAAAACTTTCCCCAGCAAAGTTCACCTCACATGTTGGCAACATGCTCCTCCAATGGAAAAGGACAAAACTGTTAATCAACTATATGCAGAAGTCAAGCCATATAGCATTCAGGCGACATAGAGCAGAAAGCTTCTTGGTTACTGCTGGTGATATTGAGCAAATTTTACCATACTGCTACACGTTCACAAATTGATACTGAGATGAAAGCGATAGAACTCAAGTTAAACTGAAGTAACCCCCACACCTAAAATCTTAACATCTAAGATACATTTGGTAGATCAATAAAAAATACAATCAAGACTCTGATGAAGCAGACTACACCACAAAGGCTAAAAATACCCTTAAATTCCTCGCAACAACTATGTATTTACCTTCAGATGAACCACTTCACCATCTTCAACAACTAAAACTTTCCGTGTGTGCTCAACCAAAGCGTTTGCATCACTGGATAAGAACAGTTCCCTGGGATTCCCATTCAGGGAAGGGTACTTATCATCATGAAATAATGATCCTTTGCTTGAATCTTCTCTCAATTCCTGAATGAAAAAATGACTATGTTACAGTTATGATAAATAACAAGACAAACAAGATTTCTGACAAGGAAAATGCATAGGTAAGACATACACAGGAATGGACGCAGGGCGGCATACAACTGCACATACGGAAAGAGAACTCCTAAGCCTAAGCTAGAGTTGACGCGTCATGGAGACCTAAAAATCATGGCCAACAGTAACAATGCTATCCATTCTCGGATCTAATAGGAATGACCCAATGTAAAGAATCAATAAACCGTCTCCACCAAGCAAAACAGATACTATCCAAGACGTCACAGATCAGCAGAAACATTTGATTGAACTATTGTTAATAGATTCGGTTCTTGAAGTACACACATAGCATAGCTCTTATTGAAGCTGAAAAGAGACAAAACAATTACAAAAGAAAACAATTCGTGAGATGTGATCAAAAGTAACTCATTTGCAACAAGTCGCCTAAGTTTTAAATGGAACTTACTTTGACACCAAGAAGCAATGGGCTACCACGCTTACAAGCGATCAACTCATTAGGATAATGCCGGCTTTTAAAAATAAGGGCATAGGCTCCTTCAAGATGCCTCATAACTTCTAGCACAACTTGACTAAATGTGACAGCCATGTCACCTGCAGTCCAAATGATATACCATTCATAAATAAAATATCATTAGACATTGTTCTCTAGGGTAAAGTAACATGATAGCACACTGAAGACACCATGTAAATAATTTGGATCATGTATATATGTTGACACCATCCTATTGGTGGCCCTATTGCCAGTTAATTCACAGCAATCAAACAATTTGAGAAATAAAATAGACTTTTTCCAAAAACGATGTCATTCATATGCTAATATGCTGTTGGAAAATTAAGTATCCATTTGCTGAGGCCCTACCGAAAGGAAATGAGTCACCAATACAATTTTTTTCAGATCTGAAGTGCCTACATTTGTTGGGAAAAGTACTGGCGCAACATGGGCCTGTTGGATATAAGTTATCAATCTACGAATCATCAGCGCTCATCCTTTAGTGACCGTGGCCACGGGAAAGGAAAATTAGAGCTGGATAGACTATCCTTACCCCCAGTTGACTTAAAGGATACTTTCAAAGAAAGATGTCAGAGAAGCTTTATCCATCAGATGGCTCTAGTGTTTACAAATAGTAGAACAAATATCCAACACTACAATCTTCATATAGTTGCACATGATTCATGTGAAAATCTGCATATTAATGTAGCTTGTATTGGAAGATTGTAAAGCTAAAATTAAAATGATTAACTACAACATCTTCTTTAATTTCAGTGTCTCATATAATTGGGTTGACTGAGGTTTCCTTTTCTTCACACACAAACTCACTAAGAAGCTCATTTAGGTCACCATGCAATGATGATCTTTCATTGCATTAAAAGGTATTACCTGAATCTTCATTAGATTTATCAAAAACATACTTGGCGAGCTTAGGAATCACTTCAGTGTCAGTATCAGATTCAAATGAGAACCCATGTCGTATTAGTGTTTGCTTCAAGACCTGCAAATGTAAACGAAAAGGTAAGACCTCACAAGAATCTACCGGCAAAATTGCTTCATTAGTTTTGGGCTAGAGAGAAATATCATTGGGAATGTACAACATTTTACAGACTCATCACAAACAGAGTAACATATAAATTAGGAGCACATCATAGAGTATCATTAGGAAAGCGTCTTGGTATCTAAAATGTTTTTCATTGGGGTAAATTGAGGTCCAAAACCGGTTACAAGGTTTCTTGGCCGACAAAGGATATTTGCTGCTAATGATCCACACTTGAAGCTACATGTTCTTTGTGAAGACTTCTATGGGAAGTCCATGATAATATGACAGAAAGATACGCCTTGGCTCAGTTTACTGTTACTAATGCTCATGTGGCTGATTCATAACACTCCTTACTATATCAAGCAAATAAAGCTTCATTGATTGAATCAACTTCTCCCTCTAGTCAGCAGCCATGCCTTCATTCACATTCTAAAAAAGGAGTAGTTGTCTAGATTAAATATCTCCAAGATGCATGAACAGATTTATGGCATAAAATCATCCAAACAGGCTATCCAATCAGCGATACCGCAGGAGATGTACGCATTCATTGTCATAATGTTACAGTAATCAAAATGACAAAGATGTACTTTTGACCTAGATGAAAATTAGAAACCAACTCACCTCAAAGGTGAAAGAAAGCTTTTATAATGAATATAGCAAAATGGAAATGGAAAATAAATGGATCTTATAGTATAGTCCAGATAGATGCCCCTTAAGCCTAAACCAACCTCATAATTAGTGATAACCCCATTGTGTACAACCAGAAACTCATTGCCAGCACCAGAGCACTGAGGATGACTATTTCTAGGAGCAGGCTCTCCATGAGTCGCCCACCGTGTGTGCGCTATTCCGGCATGAGTAAGAAAGGATTCCTCCAAATTCAAGTCTGTGGCATCAACCTCTGATGACAACATAATCAACAATGAGTTTCTTGAACTTGGCTGACGAAAATTAAAGAGCAAGACTTGAAAGATGGAGACGTCAATTAATCCATCACACACATAAAACAAAGTAGAACAGCCATATAGAAGGTTCATTTAACAGAATAAAAGAAAAAAATCCTTTACAAATGTAAAATAAAGTAGAACGGTCATATAGAAGGTTCATTTAACAGAATCAATACAAAACTCCTGTAGAAAAGTAAGTTCCCAGTTCAAAGATGTTGAGTATTGCATGCACCCAAATAAATCTGCAGCATTTAATCCAGTGGGGCCAATAGAATATACACAAGGCCCAATAGATTCAATGGTAAAAATGCATTCAAGGTGAACACGCATGGTCTATGTAAAAATACTTACTCACAATCCAAACACTGCATTGAAAACTTGACAGTGAACATGTGGACCGCTGCTTAACACGTCCTCTATCTCTAAAAAAATCCTAATGCTGTTCGAGAGGAAAGTAATCTCACCTTGTATTTTTTCTAAATCAATTTCAAAGAGAATCTGGGAGAAAAGATGAACTTCCACCCCAAAATAAGCTTATAGATTATGTGCAGCAGTCATTAGCAACAAATAATAATAATAATAATAATAATAATAATAATAATCGCCCCTCGATGAATATCTAATTTCAGCGGGAAGCTTAGGTTTTGAAACAACTCGTAGTGAGTTCAGAATATTTCCACAAACAAAGCAATAAAGTTGGTCTTGATTAAAGTCCACTGAACAAGGGCCAATTTCATTGTCATGACCATGTGGACGGTTGCTTCAAATTAGTTGAAAGGGGACAGAATGACAAATGACATAGCAGGCTTCTTGAACGAGGGCGCTTGTCTAATCGCAGAACAACGTTCTTCATGACGACAAACAAAATAAATTAACTAAGAAACACAAAGAGTCTAATTCAGATCGAGGAAACGAACTGTGTCAGAGGTGCACATAAAAATCATATGCAGCGACCATAATCGGCAAAGCGTAACTGTAACTGAAAAAAAGGAGAAACCTTTCCCCAAGAATCATGTCAAGCGGGCAGATAAACTAAACGGGCAATCGATCATCCCGAAATCAATATCCAGTTCTAAAAGTTCTCTCCAATCAAACGAGAGGCATAAGAAGAAAGCTTCGCCAGATCATTAGGTAAGCGAAATTGGTGTGCAGGAAGGGAACGATACCTTGGTAAACGGATTTGACGAGGGATTCGATGTTGCCCTCCTTCCGGAACACGAGCGGGGGAGAGAAACGGAGGAGGAGTCGATGGAGATGCCGGCGGAGTCGTAGCCGCGGTACTCGAGGCGGCGGAGGCCATTGAAGAGGACCTGGAGGATGTAGCTCCTCTCCCTCTTCACATTGCAGTTCAGGTAGGCGAATATGCCGCACATTCTCCTTCTCCCTCGTCGTCTGCCGCGTTCGCCTCCTCCTTTCTCGCTTCCGAGCTCCGACTTCTCTCTCTCAGAGGGGGGGAAAGGAAGGAACTAGTCAGAGATGGAGATCGTTTCTGACCTTTGACCCGCTCTTCTTCTTCGTCTTCTTAGAAGGATCGGTGGAGGATCAACGACTCGTCAGCGGAGGATTCATCCGGAGCAGGCGGTCCTGTCGCCACCAAACGACCTGTGTTCGAGCGAATGAATACGAGACGAGTCGCCCTCGTTGGGCTGGCTTGTTTCCCGAGGTTCGAGGAAGCTTGACGACGGAGGGTGTTTTGGTAATTGTCGCATGCATCAGCTTGTCCACCGTGGCGTGTCCTGGCTCGTCGGTTGACGTGGACGTCCCAGATAGCTTCATTTTTTTGGTCAAATCGAGCGATAGATTGTGAATTGACTTTTTTTTGTGGTGGAGGGGCGGGTGGTCAGAAGATTGTAAATTTACTTTGAAAATAGGCTTTTTGATTAAATTGTCAGGAAATTTACATTCACCCTCGAACTTTCAAATGATGGAAAAGAAAATTCAATATTCATGCGGAAAATTGGAATAATTAGCCAAGTAGTCCTAAACTTTTTGTATAGATCAATTCCCCCCTAAAATTTTTAATTTCATCGATTAAGTCCTATAATTTTGCGTGAGATTTAAATATAGTCCTTTAGGCTAATTTTCATCGAAAATTATTGATGGGGTAATCCGGTCATCGACGGTCAACCTACGTGGCACACCACCATGTCGGCGTTTTTCGGCGAAAATCGCCTGAAGGAATACATCCAAGTTCCGCGCAAAAGTTCGGGACTAAGATTATAACCGAATCGGCATTTGTACAAATAGATTTAGTCGGATTGGATAATTTCCCCTATCAAAAGAAAGAGGACACATATATGGAATAAACTAGAGCAAAACTAGCTATGTGTAGAGAAACATGACACACACACACACATATATATATATATATATATATATATATGTGTGTGTGTGTGTGTGTTAGATGTTTTTAAATATATTTAGATATATCATAACATGCGTATCACCAATATTCTGGATATTATTATGATTGATTGTAATTGATAATGTAATATTTCCTTACCGTTATTTATTGCGACAATAGAAATGCTATTCACATAGCTAATAATAATGTTTTCATGAGGGCATCAAGTATATTGTAATTGACAGTCATTTCATACGACATCATGTGATCCATGACATTATAAGACTTGTTTTCACTTCATCTCGCCGGTCAGGATCGCTGATATCTTCATAAAGGCACATCTACTCGAGCATTTTTCAGGGTTTTTCTCCAAACTCTAGTTGACTTATTATGGATAAATTATTATATTATATTGAATATCATTCGATTGATAATAATTGATTATTTAATATTTCATTATTGTATTTAGTCATCCCGAGCCTATAAATAGGCATCACTTGTATTTTTTTTTATATGTACGTATTTTTCGACCATAGATGCATACATCATCATCGCATATTCTCGCATAAAACATTCATTAATTGAAAAATCGTGAAGTCAAAAATAATTATGATACCGTCATATTGTCATGCTAGTGAAAATCATATATATATATATATATATATATATATATATATAATGCGGAATATTGCAGCATATACTTGAAGAGAACATCCATCGTGTTAATATTCTCCGTCTTTTGAATATTGGAGAATTATCGGACTATTTGAAGCGCGTTTGCGACGAACAGTCGTGAGAGGGTCACGGGAGGCTAATATCATTGGACGCTCCGAACGGGAATGTAAAATGCAATCAGCGCATGTTTTTCATTTTTTTCATTTTTTTTTAGTCTCAAAGCAATCAGCACATGTTACATGCCAACTTCATGTGAAGTCTCTTAACTCTTGATTTTAGCCTTCGTTTATTGTTGGTGGGGCTGGCGGGTGCATATGGTGAATTGAGTACCTGCACTTGGCTTTGGACTTCCTACCCAACAAACAGAGAAAGAAGAAAACCATGTCGGCTCAGAAAGCGGTGTCGGCCACCGTGGCCGAGCATACGGCATTGCTGGAAGCTCGAGAACGAAGCTTTCCGCACAAGCCCGGCTCCTAGCTCTGTAGAAGTCGTCTCGGGCTTGTGGCGACTCTCTTCGTTTGGCGGTGCTCCGCTCGGATTCTCATTCACTAAGCATCTTTTCCACTGCGGCCTTTGATCTCTATTTCCCTTGACTTGACTTGAGACTGAAGTTTTCTGTGTAGTGTTACTTTTCCTTCTTTTTCTCCTGGTAGAACTGATACAGTAAGACATTTCAGAGTACAAATGATATTATTCCGCTGTTGCCATACCTCAGTCCAACCGAGATGTATGTATCGGTCTCGACGCAACACAACGTCAATTGCAAGCTTGCTTTGGTGCGTGCTTGGTTGAGATAATAACAAGTGATCCCTCCAGGCGTTTGGAATTGGGAACTGAGAACGCCGTTAACGAAGAAAATATCACAAAAACATCCACGAGAAGAGTGGAATAATTAGCATGCTCAGCCTTATCCCAAACATGGAATGATTCAATATATTCACTTTTGATAAGATTATTTGACGAGTATCCGATTTGAGGTCGACAGGTTGCAATGGTTGAAAGAGGGCCTTCTTCAGCCGGATCTGACTGTATCGATGGCAAGAACAAGATCATCGAATTTGGCCCCCTTCACCTCCTTCACAATCGCGCCTTCCTTTAGTATTTTGAACGTGGGAACCACCCTTAGGCCAAGCTCCTTTGCCAATGACTGCCCTCAAGTTTTCCCAGAAAGGGAAAAACAAAAACAAAGAAACCTCAGAGAGAGAGAGAGAGAGAGAGAGAGAGAGATGCTTCATCTTTTGAGGGTAGCAGGAAATGTACCTTGTTTTCTTGGTTGCAGTCGAGCTTCAGAAAAACAACATCAAGATACTTCTCGGCTAGCTCTTGAAACTTTGGAGCCATGACTTTGCAAGGACCACACCTATTAAATTCTCGGTCAAGAAATATCAACCATCGAGAATCAGACATGAGAAGAAAGGTTCAAATACACCCAAATTCAATAAGAATTGAATAACTCAGAGAGAGATGTGAGGCTAGTGTACGAGACGTTGAGAACTCAGCATCTAAAGGCGTCTATACGAGCAGAAGCAAAGCGTACGAGAACTCAGCATCTAGAGGCATTGACACATGCATATGCTATCAGGACCTCACAGGTACTTATTTAGATGCAGCAAGTCCGGACAATATGCCAAACGAAGTCCGGCAAGCGGCAATACAGTATACAAAAGACACAGCCACAAGAAGTTGAAAGCAAACCGAAGCTTTGATGACTACATACGGTTGGATGTGGCATACGAGTTAAGATATTACTTGGAAAAATAGAGAGGAGATGGAATTAGACACGAGCCACATATTCTAGGGAGCTACGTTAATAATGCTGCTACTCATTAATATTCTTGGAGGTGATATCTATGCTACAAACTTTCTGTCATTCTCAAGGAGATAAGGGAAGTAAAAAATTATATGGCTCCGTTGTTAAAAGTGGAGGTAATTACAAGTCATTACTGTTGAAGTCAACCCAAAGCTTAGCTATTAGGTGGGGGACCAGTGAATATAAGAGTATAGCCCGTTCTAGCGATGTGGGACAACAACTACACCCCTCTCCAGCGGATTACGGGGGCACATGGAATTTAACTAAAATAGGGGATGGACACACGACATTGAAAGGGATAAACCCGATACCTGTTGAGACCCAGATTTAGTGGAGGGCCATGAATATAAAGGATAGCCCGGTGACACAACTTCAACAATTACAACTATGGCAAAGATCTAAAGGTCATAAATTGGGAACGGGAAAGCAACCCAGAATAGTTGGTTGGATCTGATTTGTGATTTGTCATGTGCAATATGTAATAATTGAGTAATAGGCATGACCACTTAACATGAAAGGAGAACAATGTTTTGAATATAGACTACTTGAGTAACAGGCATGACCACTTAACATGAAGTTTATAAAGGATATATGAAGAATACTTATTCCATAAGTACCCGTAGCCTTGTAAAACAGAGGTGCTTGACAAAAATAAAACTCCTATTCTAACCAAGAAACTGAAGAGGAACATGCAAATATCGCGGCATGCTGCCACAGATAAATGGATGCAAAACAAAGTTGCTCTCTACTTAGGTAGATAAACTTGCACATCGCACTACTGCAAACGAGAGGCAGAGAAATGGATAGGATATACACAAACGAATACAGCGAAAGGGATAAGTCATTAAACGCAGTGCCAACGCCTTCTCAGATAATAGCAAAATCACTGAAATTGATTGCTACGAAACACTACAAAGCATAAACCATATAAGAAATTGGCCAGCAAAACCAGCAGCCTAGATATGTTACAAGCGAATTTCTTGTTGCAACTTTCATGAGACCTGGCACATTTTGTTTCTGCTTTGGATTAATGTTGTTCTGATTCAACCTAGATCGTCAGGCTGTCATCCGAAATTCCTTCTATGAGGCTCATTCAATGCTTCTTGCAGTCTCTACATAAACGAACAGCATCAAAGATAATAACAAACAAGAGAAGGCGAAACCATAATGGATATCCATCCAAAGTTTCCAGTTACCGATCTGACTCCCTTGTCTGAGCTGCTTCTCCAAATGGTCATGTCACAAAGAGCAAAAGGAATTCTGGGGATATTCCTTTAGAAGCAACTGGTCTCAAATGGGCTCAACAGCTCACCATTTGGAAGGAGCAAACCCCGTAAAAAGACAAAACGCTTTCGAACTTCATCTAGTATGGGCAATCTTCGTTAGCATGATGGAAACTCCTACCTCTGAAACAACCCAGCAACCACCAAGTCCAACAACAGGAGCTATCTCAAACTTTCTACAGGTAGTCATCTAATGAAGGAACCCTTTAAAGAGTATCTCACAATTCCATAATTTTGCAAGAGAACAGGTCACAGAAACACTCTAATATCCCAAAGATGTCCCAAAGTTTGCTCTTTTTTCCTCTTCACCGAAGACAATAACAACAATCAACTCCTCCCTATCCTAGAGACGCTAACGGTTGCCACATTATATAGAAAGCAAGAAAGAGCTTAACAAAAAGAGATATGAGGATGGGATCAGCGAGGACGTACGCACCATTGGGTGTACATGTCAAGAACGACCGTCTTGTCGGGGGCAGAGTTGACGATGGGCCAGAAGGTGTCCTTGTCCACCTCCGTCACCTTCCCCACCGTGTAGACCCCCGTCGTGTCCACGCCGCACTTCGCCGCCACCCCACTTCTACCACGACCGGCGTCGCCACTGGCTTGCAAGTTCACGTTCTTGGACCCCGACAAGCACCATCTCGAGCTGGAGCTGGAGGTGGAGCCCGTACTCGAGCCGGAGCTCGAAAAGCGGGGCACAGAGTTCTGGGAACGGAGGGAGGAAGCCGAGAGAGAGAGCTGAAGAGCCATGAGCGAGCGAGCGAGCGAGCAGAGTCGCAGTGAGCAGCAGCAGTCGCGTTACTACTGAGTACTGGCTCTCTCGTTAACGGACAAACGGCAATGGCGATCTTTATGGGCAAGCTGGTGGAAGGACGTAAATAGGCTTCGGCTTGTGGACCTGTCGAGCGCACAGCGTGTCTGTTTTCGTCAGCTCGCTTGAGTTTCCCAACTCGCGAAACGAGAGGCGGAGGACGAGAGAGATGAGCGCTAGTTGGGCCTTTTGCCACAGATATGAGTTTGGGCCCTGAATTCCGGAGAAAAGCCCACGCAGTACGCGATGAAACACTAAGCAATAATTACCTTAATTTTCTTTTTGTTCAGTTAAGTATTTTGACTTCTTAAATATATTTCAATGTCAGTTATAATGTCGTGCCAAGTGATTTTGCTGACCGGGACTCGTTTGTTCGGTAAAATTATAAGCACCATTCCCGACTTAGCTTGCTTACTTAGTAAAAAAATCGTGTTCGGCTCCAGGTTAGGTGTTGGGTGACGAGGAGAGAGAGAGTGTGCTAAGGCGGACAATCTTAACCATGCGACATGTCTCTCGTGATGACATCTTTTTGAGAGGCCGCATCGGATGCCAATTGTTGGATTTGTCCCACATCGGTTGTGGAAGGGATTGATAGTCGGTTTTATAAGTGTGAAGGAAAACCTCATCCTTTAAGCTAGCTTTTGAGACGAGAGAAACCTAAAACTATCCAACAACTAGTATCGGAGCTTGGTTTGGCGAATTAGTGGGAGCGACAAATATGGAAGAAGGGAAGGTAAAGATCGACTTTGGTTTTCGGAAGATGCGGTTCTATCCGATTCGAGGATCCGCTATAGAATCGATAAAGCAAAGACTTTGGTTTCTGGAAGATGCAAATCGAGGATATTTTGGTTTTCGAAAGATGCAGATGGATATGATATATCGGAAGCAACGTCAATTCGTCTCTCATTGGCCAACATGTATGAGAAGCCTCTGCATCCAATAAGGTATATTTGATGTGTCGTCTTTTCAATCGAAGATGGACGAATGTGCTTTCGTGACGATTACATCAACGAATTCAACGTGAAGATGGACGAATGTGCTTCTATGACAGATCACATCAACGAATTCAACGTGATCACTACTCGGTTGAATTCGATGGATATCAAATTTGACGATGAGGCAAAAGCTTTAATTTTATTATCTTGAATTTGCATCAGCCTTTGTTTCGAGACAAATTGGAATCAATGAAGCAAGGACTTTGGTTTCTAGAAAATGCAAATCGAGGATCTGCTATATCGAAGAATTTGCATCAGCCTTTGTTCGGAGACAAAAAGGAATCGATAAAGCAAGAAAAGTGGGAATTCTTAGATAGACAAGCTTTGTGTGTGATTCGTCTCTCATTGGCCAACATGTACAAGAAGCCTTCGCATCCAACAAGATATATTTGATGCATCATCTTTTCAATCGAAGATGGATGAACGTGCTTCGATATAGATCACATCAACGAATTCAACATGATCACTACTCGGTTGAGTTCGATGGAAATCAAATTCGACGACGAGATAAAAGCTTAATTTTATTATATTCTCTCACGAAAGTCGGAATGCAATTGTAACTACAATGAGCGAGTTCATCCGATAATAAAAATTTAGAGCTTCAAGCAATTCGATATTTGATTCTTAGCGAGGATAATCGCGAGAAAAGAGTCGGGTGAATTTTCGGGTACAACCTTAAATATTGAAGGCGAGAGAGAGAAGCAACCAATGATGGCGGAACTAGAATCGTTATAGATCGAAGTCTAAAGAGAAAAGCAAATCGAGACCTCGTGGTGAAATAACTTGCTAGAATTGCGAAAAGAAGGGTCATATGAGATGAGATTATAGTGCCCTAAAGAAGAAATTTCAAGAGCGCTACCGAAATCAAGAAGAAGAGAAATCAATGAGTGCAATTCTTGAAGAGACGGCTGATAATGATGCTTTAATTTTGAACATTGACACTCCAATTAAGTCTTGGATTCTAAACTCGGGTGTGTTGTTTCACTCTACTTCGTGCAAAGAATTAATGCGTAATTTTGTTGCTAGAAAATTCGGAAAGGTATATCTTGCTAATGATGAACCTTTGAATATTATGGGAAATGGTGATATTTATATTAAACCTACTAATGGATATCAATGGAGTTGAATGATGTCGGATATGTTCTAGGACTTAAGAGAAATCGATCTCTATAAGCCAACTAGACAAATGAGAGGATATAGAACTATTTTTGGGGATAGTTCTTGGAAAATAGTTAAAGGTGCTTTGGTTGTAGCACGAGGAACAAAGTCGAAAACACTGTACATGACTGAAAGCAAGAGAGAAATCGCAATTGTTGTTGAGTCGAAAGTGGATTCTAAATTGTGGCATTGTAGGCTTGGACACATGAGTGCAAAGGGGATGAAATTGCTAGCATCTAAGGGAAAACTATATGATTTGAAGTCCATAGATATTGGTCTATGTGAGGATTGCGTTCCGGATAAGCGAAACATGTCAATTTTTTGAAGATTGGGAGAGAACCAAAGAAAGGAAAATTAGAGTTGGTGGGATGTTGAGGCCACTCATTCCCTTGGAGGCCCTATACATTCCCTTAGCATTATGTCACGTTTATTGACGACTCTACTAGAAAGGTATGGGTTTATTTTTTGAAAAATAAATCTGATGTGTTAGCTACTCTTAAGATATGGAAAGCTGAGCGTAAAACGAGACTAGCTTGAAAATTAAATGTATAAGGTCCGATAATGGTGGTAAGTATGATAGCGGGGAGTTCAAGTAATTTTGTGTAAAGAACGGAATCGGAATGACAAGAATTGTTCCCAATAGACCGCAGGGAAAACGGAGTTGCTAAGAGGATGAATAGAACTTGGAATGAGCATTAAATTAAGAAGTATGAGGATGCATGCGGGATTACCCAAGATGTTTTGGGCGGATGCAATTAACACAAAGCAACATATCGATCCCAATGAGAGGAACTTCGGTTCCACTTGATTTCAAGTTACCCGAAGAAAAATGGAGTGGAAAAAAGGTGAATCTCTCACATCTAAAAGTTTTTGGTTGTATTTCATATGTCCACATAGATTTTGAAAATAGAGATAAGCTTGATGCAAAAGCTCAAAAATGTTTTTTTATTGGATATTATTTTGATTATTTTGGCCATCATTTTTGGGGTGAGCAAAATAGAAAAATAGTAAGAATCGCTAATGTTACATTCAATGAAAATTTATTATACAAGGACAGAGCCATGGAAGAATCTAGTATGAAGAAACAAAACAGTGGATACTAGAGAGATTGAATTGGAAAGAGTTTGTAAGAGCATTATGGTTAGAAATCCTAAAACTGTTCTAGACTTTAATGAGAAATCGTGAGCAAGAACCATATACTCCCGAGCCCACTTTGAGAAGATCTAGCAAAACATCTAAACCTAGATAGGATGTTTCTCTATTATTAAATTATTTGCTTTTAACCGATGCTAGGAACAAAAAAAAATTTTCTAAAGCAATGCGGGTAAAAGATTTTGTTAAGTGGGAGTTAGCAATGTAGGATGAGTTAGATTCACTCGAGAGGAATAGAATTTGGGTGTTAGCTCGGTTACTAGATGGGAAGAAGGCATTACGGAACAAGTGGGTGTATCGGGTCAAAGAATAACCTAATGGCAGCAAAAGGTACAAAGCAAGGTTAGCAGAAAAGGTTTTCAAACAAAAGAAAGGAATTGACTATACATATATTTTCTCTTTAATTGTGAAATTGACTACTATTAGGGTAGTGTTAAGTATTGTTTTTTTTTGATGATTTACATCTTGAGCGATTAAATGTAAGGACAACATTTCT
The DNA here is from genome assembly GCA_021437795.1 of Rhodamnia rubescens. Taxonomy (NCBI): domain Eukaryota; kingdom Viridiplantae; phylum Streptophyta; class Magnoliopsida; order Myrtales; family Myrtaceae; genus Rhodamnia; species Rhodamnia rubescens. The sequence continues at coordinate 8,264,489 of JAILYA010000003.1, forward strand.
CCATGGTAACTTAGAGGAGGATGTTATATATATGGTACTACCATAAGGTTTTCGAATTTTCCGGAAAAGAAAATTATTTCTACCAATTGAAGAAAAGTCTATATGGCTTGAAATAGGCTTCTAGACAAGGTGGTACAAGAAATTTGTGGTAACAAGTTCACAAAAAGTGAGATGGATCATTGCTATTACTTTAAGAAATTTGATGATCGCTATATTATTTTTTTTTTGTATTTGGATGATATGCTCATTAAGGGATCTAGCATGAGGGAAATCAATATACTACAGCAAAGAATCTGTCTAAAGAATTTGAGATGAAGGTGAATTAGATTCTTGGGATGAGGATCACACGGGATAGATCCAAGGGAATTCTAAAGTTATCTCAAGAAAAGTACATCGAGAAGGTGTTGGATAGATTCAAAGTTCATAATGCAAAGCCCGAAGTACTTCTTTAGGAAGTCACTTCAAGCTCTCGAAGAAGCAATCATCAAAGACAAATAAGGAGCAAGAATATATGGCTAAGGTGCCGTATGCGTCAAGCTGTTGGCGGTTTAATGTATGCAATGGTGTGTACCGGATCGGACATAGCTCACGCAAAGAGGAATTGTGAGCAGATACATGGCTAATCCAGGAATAAAGCACGTGAAGCCGTAAAGTGGTTATTAAGATATCCGGGAGGCACTTGGGATAGGACATTATGTTTTACGAAAAACGATGTAACTTTACAAGGCTTTGTTGATGCGAGATATTGGTGGTGACTTGGATAACGGGAAGAACACCTCGGGATATGTTTTTACTTTAGGTGGCACTCGCAATCAATTAGATGTCTAGACTTAGACGCGCGTGTGTCTCTCTCAACCATTGAAGCGAGTATGTTGCTATATCTCGAAACCGGTAAGGAGATGATTTGGTTGAAAAATTTTTTGAAGGAAATAGGCAAGTAGCAAGATAACAGTGTTCTTTTTAGTGACAATGAGTGCTATGTGTCTTGCAAAGAATCCTGTATTTTATTCAAGGACAAAGCACGTTGAGTTGAAGTATCATCATATTTGTGAGCTAATAGATGATGGGACATTGTCATTGAAGAAGATTCATGGTGCAGAAAATCCAGCATACACGTTAACAAAGGTTGTCACCATTGAAAAATCGAGGTTGTGCATTGTCTCAGTTGGCCTCCATGGATAATGATAAGGGGGCTACCGTACTAGGACAATTTTTTGGTTACAAAGAAGAGTAAAGACTATGAAAGATTATTTCCGTTTTGAAGATTAGCCTCCAAGTGGAAGATGGATGTATTTTGTGGAGTCCGATAGAAAAAAAGAACAACAATATTAAGCATAGATTCTTTTACATGGTATAATTGAAATTATTAAGTACGGAGTTTCTACATGGCATACTTGTAATTTACTTCTCAACTATGTATGCCATAGACTCCTGTTATATATTAGGGCAATATCTTTTATATCTATAACGCAAAGAACTGATAGTGGAAAGATTATCTAGTGCGGCACCATAGTTTTTTCCCTTCGTGATTTAAAAGGGTTTTTCCACGTAAAAAATTCGCTTGTCTTCTTCTTCTTATTTGTTTTTTCTTCTCTTCAAAGGTTCGCGTTTCTAACACCAATGTCCACATTGCATTACCCTTACGTGGTTTCGAAGGGGATCTTACACTCGAAAAATTGAGGCACGTGATCGAACGACAAAGAACGTAAGATATTCATTTGTAAAATGGACGAAAAGTACTGATACTGGCGCTGTCATTCTTCTTAAGATTCTAGATAAACTTATTTATCCCCGATAGACCCGATAATATATTTGTGCCAAAGCCACCCGCTTCTCTCTTTTCGCTTCAAACGCCTTTGCATGCTCGAACATCTCTACTTATGCTCGGGGAGAGTCAAACGACAGTCCACACGAAAACCACCCACGTTGTCATTCTAGATGTTCGAGTAGCTTGGTCGATACAACGCGAGGGGAGAGACAAAGGTAGGAGTCAACGGTCAAACCACGTGGGAAAGCTTTCCGCGCCTTGCCGTGGCGGTTTGGGAGGGTTATTGTGAGAGCTTGGAGGAGGACATCAAGGCCATCGACAGCCAATCAACGGGGGATAAATCATAGAGCTAAAGTTAAAAAATGATACTATATATCGAGTTAAAGTTTAAGAATTACATTAAATAAATTAAAAGTTGAAGATCATACCGCACATTTAACGTAAGTTAGGAGACCATTTGTGCTATTCTTCAAGAGATAAAAGAATGTAGTGTATCATCTTAAACAATGATGAAAAAACACGTCGTGTGACCTTAATAGTCAACAATCACTACCAATATGAGTAAGGACCTATAGCGGTTGGCCTTTGCATGGTGTCAATTGCTTATGTATCCACGTATCTTTGTGGAGTGTAATTTCGTTCATCCCATTTGGTGAAGTATTTAGTACGTTCAACTCCTAAATAAGATAGAGTGAAGTAACGGGATCGGGCAAATCGTGATGAATGTATGATTGTACATGAACCCTTTAATTAATTATCGTTTTGGTTGTAAGCCGGTTCGTTTCGTGATAAAACCTTAATTAAAAGTGAACGCATTGTAGACAAGAACAAAAATTTCACTAAATGTCCGTGAAGATTCGAGAGGGACGGTTGAATATCGACCAGGACGGATAGGGAAAGCGAGAGAGGATCAGCGAGAGAGAGACGTATCGACCACGAGCAAAGGAAACTCCAAGTCCAAGGAACAAGACTTCGTTGGAGATACAGAGGTCAAGACATAACGGGCAGAGATCGAACGTTGTTTACTATTTTCCCCCTCCTTCCCGTTATTACAATCCCCACCACCGGCATCGGTGTCGCTTCCATTGTGCACGTTCTCTCTCTCTCTCTCTCTCTCTCTCTCTTCGTGTACGGATGGATCTGCATCTGAGGAATCCATGAACCAAATTCGAATGCTTTAGTTGCAGAAAGCACCAATCTTTGGGGGAAGAAAAAGAGGAAAGTTTGGTTCTTGCTTTGTGGGTTGGTGCTTTCTGCATACAATCTGTGTATCGTCTGGGAAAATGGATCTGGGGAGATTGTTGTTGGCAATCGCGGCGGTGTCGAGCTTGACCTCGGTGGTTTGTGGGAATGTGGTGTTCAAAGTTCATAACAAGTTCAAGGGACGCGAAGACAGGAGTCTCACCGCCATGAGAGCCCACGACGCTCGCCGCCACGGGAGGCTCCTCTCCGCCGTCGATCTCCAATTGGGCGGCAATGGCCATCCTTCTGAAACTGGGTCTGCATTCTTCTTTCAGCTTCTCTCTTGTGTACACATTGAGCTTGTCTGGTTCGCAGGTCTTCAATTTTGCGTTCTGTTTGTTTCTTGTTAATCCGTTTGATCTGCTATGCACCTTTTTCTTGGCGATGTTTGGATCCAACCCTCCTGAGATTTTTGTCCAGGCTTATCAATCTTCATACGGGTTTCTGCTAGAATAGGTTTCTTCCCGGTGCATTCTCTCCTGCATTGAAGTCAGATTCTGCTTCGCTCCTAAAGGTCGTGTTTTGTGGTGATTAATGTCGGCATTAAGTTTCTTTCGTTTTAATTTGGAAGGAAGAACGCACCATATGGCTAAGTGGCTGGGTAATCTTGTGCTTAAGTTTACCTGCTAATTCTGATACTTGGATTTCTGCTGCTTTAGCCGCTTTTGGTAGAGCACTAGTTCCTTTGGTCATTCTTCATAATTGAATTGCCACTCTGTTGGAAGCCATTTTTCCATTTGTTGTTTTTTATTGTATGTTTAATCAAGGTAACTGCTCTAGCCTCAATGGGTGCTTCTTTAATTAATTTGACTGCAGAGTAGCTTTCCATTTTTATTGCCCTCCTCCAATAAGAAGCAGCACATGAATTTTAATTTTGTCTCATGGTACTTTTCTGTCTTTGAAGAAATGTGGACCGAGGACTTAAATTTCTGGCCATAACCTTCTCATGGAGCTAACTGGGTGATTCAGTTGTCTGGCATAGTCAATTTAAAGTCGCATGACCTCTTGCCTCTTGCAGGCTGTACTTCGCTAAAATTGGGGTTGGAACTCCCTCAAAGGACTACTATGTGCAGGTTGATACAGGAAGCGACATCTTGTGGGTGAATTGTGTCGGCTGTGACAAGTGTCCAAAGAAAAGTGACCTTGGGGTATGTTTTCTTTTGTTCCCAATATTCAAACTATTGTCTTCAGATTTAACTTACCTCCTTTTCTTTCAGCTCAGATACATTATGATTATTCTGATACAGATAGAACTCTCACTTTATGATCCTAAGAGCTCATCAACTGGAAACCTGGTGATGTGCGATGAAGGGTTCTGCACTTCCACATACAATGGTCCCCTTCCAGGATGCAGGCCGGATCTGCTTTGCCAGTATAATGTGGTATATGGTGATGGAAGCTCCACCGCTGGATACTTTGTGAAGGATTATGTGCAGTTAGATCAAGTGACTGGAAACCTTCAAACATCATCCACCAATGGGAGTGTCACATTTGGGTGTGTGGCAGTTTACATGTGGCACTTCTTCTATTGTGAAGCATACTTGGCAATTCTGGCCTGGCTCTCTTTGTTCATGGATTTTTTTTTCTCTTTAATAGGTGTGGTGATAAACAATCTGGAGAGCTTGGCTCATCCTCTGAAGCTCTAGACGGGATTCTTGGTTTTGGACAAGCGAATTCATCCATGCTTTCTCAGCTTGCTGCATCAGGAAAGGTGAAAAAGATTTTTGCACACTGCTTGGATAGTGTAAATGGTGGGGGAATTTTTGCTATTGGAGATGTTATGCAGCCAAAAGTCAACACTACTCCTTTGGTGCCAAACCAGTATGTTGCGCAGCTTCTACTTCTCATCTCTGTTTTGACATTATTATTCTGTTGTCATTAGGTTGAAGTTATCAATTTGTAAAATGTATAAAGCAAATAGTTTTCAATAGAAACATTTTTGCCTTATTCATTTGTTGTGGGACTGATCCCTTAAAAATTTCTTTGGAGAAATTTGCTGTAAAGTGTTTAAAGGTATGAATCTCTTTGACAGTTGCTCATCAAAGAATGCATCTCTGTCACGATCTTTTGCGCCCCATTTAATCAGCTCCTGGCATTCTTTGTAATTGTACCTCATTACTATTCTAGGCCGCATTACAATGTTATTATGAAGGAAGTTGAGGTGGGTGGTGATGTTCTACCACTTCCAACAGATGTATTTGACAGTGGGGACGGGAAGGGAACAATAATTGACAGTGGCACAACTTTAGCCTATCTTCCAGATGAGGTTTATATTCAACTTATGAATGCGGTATACGATTTTTTACCATTCTTACTTAGTTCTCCCCTTAAATTCTGTCTTTTCATTTACTTATCATGCTAATTTTACTAATTTTATGTGATCAGATCATGGGTAAGCAACCTGGACTGAAATTACATACTGTCGAGGAGCAATTCTCTTGTTTCCAGTTTGTTGAAAGGTGACAGCTCTTCATTTCATCTCCATACTTTGGGGAAATTATGCTTATCTTATATGTTTCTCAAGCCCTTTGGTTCTAACATGCCTGTCGTGTGAAGACCGTTTTTGTCAATCTATCATTCTGTAAAGTCATGGTTGAACAGAGAGTTAAAAGGAATCCTTCTTATTTTATCTTCCTCTGTGATTGCAGTGTTGATGATAGATTTCCGGTGATCAAGTTTCATTTTGCCGGTTCTCTGACTTTGACAGTTTATCCTCATGATTACTTGTTCCAGATCCGTGTAAGTGATATACTCTTCACACACTAACAATTGGCTTTCTACTCTAGATTTGTTTTAGACATGGAAATATCAATGGAGCTACTTTGATTTTCGATTCCTCCCAAGCGTTGTATGTTGAGGATATTCTAACTTTATGTTGCTTATGTCACAAGGACCGAATGGCTATCATACTAGATTGTCTTGGTTTCTTTCTTCCATGAAACTGACAAATTGATTGTGAGTACCTCCGAAGTTCTGGTAAACATCACTTATTTCATGACCTATATGCAGGAAGATGCTTGGTGTTTTGGTTGGATGAACAGCGGGATCCAATCTAAGGATGGAAAGGACATGACCCTTCTGGGAGGTACTGCTAATTATTACTAACAAACCTTTAATACGTCTGGCAGTTTCAAAGCATTAGTCAGATTCACTGTTTAGGTTCACATGGCTATAAAAGTGGGGCTTATTTCTACGATTCTTACCCACTCTACAAACTGAGTTTGCATATATATTGACTAATCAGTCAGTGCACCACAGTGGTTTTGCCACTTTTTGGTAAAGGGGAGGAACTGGACGATTTGTTCCTTTAATTTAACAACTCTTACCATTAGCTAGAAAAGCTTTTACCTAGTTACTCAGCCAGACAAATACATCTCTCTCTCTCTCTCTCTCTCTCTCTCTCTCTCTCTCTCTACATATATAAATACATATATGTATATTTTTATATACTTTGGAGAGGTTGGTCCATGCAGGATCATTCAGTCACTGGGAAACACTACGTCATGACGGGATTTGATCACATATTGAAGCTTTACCTGTATGTCTAAATGCAGATTTGGTGCTTTCAAATAAACTGGTTTTGTATGATCTGGAGAATCAGGCAATTGGATGGACAGAGTACAACTGTGAGTGCTGTCCTCTTAATCATGTTTACTGGTAGAACTTGTGTTTTTATTGTGGATTTCATTATTCTCGTAGATTAGAAAGTTCAAGAATAGGCACCAAGAAGGTGCAAACCCATATGAAAGAGCCCAAAAACTAAGCCATATACAAAACAGCTCCCAAAACCAAAAGGGAGCTCAAATACAACATAAATCATTGACTATGTCAACCCGGGCATCTACATCCATATGCAAGTTTCCGCTATGTATAACTTTAAGCCTTTTTCTTGGATATTTGACAAGGTCTTGTCAGTTGACTTGTCATAGATCAGACAGTTATTCATTGTCCTCTATTTTGTTCAGTGCATGGTGTGACTGATCCTTTTTCATTTCTTTTTTTTTCTTAACATGTTAATTTGAGATATGTCTGTCTCTGGCTAGATGCTTTGTTGTCCTTCTAGACTGGCAATTCGAACAGCTTTTTGCAATTTTTTTGAGATTTAAAGTGACAGAATGACATGTCCCGTGGTTCTTTGAACTTTTGTCATTTCCTTTTGTCTCATAACATGTTTTGGCTGATGGTATGACATGAGTCAACCAACGAAAAATCTAGTAACTCAAGGTGCAATATTAGTGTGATCCAGTCCAATTTGTTTACACAAGATTGCTTATGTGGTTGCTTAGGGGGAAGTTGGAACTAAGTTCTACTTCTTTGTGATTCCTAAGTTTTAAACTAATAAAAGATCCACCGACATTTTCTCAGAAAGAAAAAAAAAGAAAACGAAAAGGATTTAGATCAGATTCATCTTAAAGCCTTCAATACAAGCACTCACTTTATATTTGGATTGGCAGTAATGTTTCCGTTCTAATTCCAGGTTCTTCGAGCATCAAGGTGAAGGATAATAGTGGAGCGGTGTATTCTGTGGGTGCGCATGACTTGAGTTCAAGTGCCACCCTTGTCATGGGACGAGTATTCTTGGTTTTGTCATTGTTCGTATATATGCTACACAGTCTCCTATAGCAGATTAAAAAGTTCAAAGTCTCAACCAAACAAAACAGAACGATGCTTACAAACAATCGCAATTCTTTCTTACACCTTGCTACCTCGGGTAACAGTTTTTTTACGATTATTTCAGGATTGTACGAGGATCTCTCTTCTGTAAAATACTCTCTTTTGAAAGGCATTCACACTGCATACCAATTTGCTAATTATAGAGATCTTAACGGGTCCATTAGACAGCTTTAGTAGGACAAGAAAACCTTTCTCTGTAGTGAATGCTTTCTTTCACCATTTGTCTGGGGCTTTGCCACAGGTGGTGCAACCCATTGACAGTGTATTTTTGTATACATGTCGTGTTGATTTGGTGCTGTAAATCACATCCACCAGTTTTTTGGTGTCCATGGTACTGTAATCTACCTCTAGTCTGCTATATACAGTGAAGACATGAAAGGTCATAATACAACTCAGGCAATTGGAATAACTGCGCATCGAGGTGATTATGAATCGAGGGCAAAGAATGGAGAAGCATCATTTAGCAGATGAGTGATTGAAATTTGAGAGGATCCAACTATTTGTATGTGTTCCTTTGATCATGGGTCCTGATTATGAGTTATCTGGGTGTTGACTGGATGGGCATTTGAGAAAGAGGTGGCAATTAAATGGAAACTGCTTTTTGCACGTACTAATTTCACTATGAAATTAGGGAAGTGTGAAGAACATGTTTTTCTACCCATTTGAAAGCTTTGGCCTGTTTTCTTTTAATGGGAATGGAATGCGAATCACAGGGGCGCAAAGAAAGCGAAAACTCACCAGAGCAGTGAATATAATTCAATGCAGATGCAAGAGGAACGATTTTCGCCCGATGAGAATCGGTTGAACGCAACCGGGAGTGATGAGTGTTGAGCAATAAAGCATGGTTGTAAGTGTTGGCTATGGCTTCAAGATGGTAAAATCAACCAGAGTCGAGGGAGTTAAACTGTGACTTTGACAGGACATTCAGCCACAGCATCTTCTTCTCTACTAAATAGTATCCCGGCAGTGAAAAATACGGTATAGCTGGGCGACGGACAATAGTGTTTGCTCTTTAGATCAATCACTTTCGCTCGTGAAACATGAGAGAAGTTATCAGGCCATTCCCCTTTAACAGGATAAGAGCAGGTAGGGTCACTACACTAGAGCGTGCTAAGATGCTCTGGGCTGTTCCATCGTGTGTAATAAGCTCACCTATTACTTCTGGATCTTGATCCACCACCCCGCAGGCCTCAACAAAGGGGAAAAAAAAAGGTTTTTTCCTTCTGGTGTCTTTTGTTCAGTTGGTTGCTTTGGTGGAGGAGTCCATAAGTCTCGGATGAGGTAGGAAAAGTGACTGGCAGATTCTAACAACTGACCAAACCATTCAAGAATTAAGCCAAAATCACACAGCAAACTATACTTAAATAAGTGCAACTGTCCTCTGTATTTTTCTCAGACACACATTGAAGTTCACGCCCCCATCGTGCTCTTATCAATGTCTGACTCCTGACTACTGCTCCTTGTCTGCTCCTGCAACGCCTCCCTCTGTTTTGGCTCTGTGGGACAACCTTCCCACATAGAGAGAGAGAGAGAGAGAGAGAGAGAGAGAGAGACAGAAGCAGAGTTCTTCCAAAGCAGCAATCAAAGGAACCTGAAAAAATCTTAGTTATTACATTGACCGCACATTCTCTGCTTTCACAGTGGCCACCTCTGCCGCTGCGGATGATTGGTCGGTCGACAAGCCAAAAAAAGAAGATGCTGCTCTCGTCTTTTCTCCTCCCTTTTTGACCCATTAGCGTCCAAGCACGACTTTTGTCTTGTTCTCAGATGAATCTATATCATTCTGTGTTTGTACCTCGGTGTACTTTGAGCTAGCGCGAGTCATCAGTTCCCAACCTTGATCGTTTGCCTTTCCCAAAAGCCATGGAGAAGAAGTACCGCTCTTGCGTTGACTTATTATTCTGCACGATGCTCTTGAGTGTTTCTTTCACTGAAGGAGCTCCAAAAGAGTCCCTCGTCACATCTTTGCCCGGCTTCACAGGCACTTTCCCTTCACGCCACTACTCCGGGTTGGTTCTTTTTAGATTATATCATGCGAGAAAGATTTGGTCATCTAAATTAGTAACCGTAAAAAAAAGCCTTTCTTTCTTCTGGGTTTATAATAGCAATACAAATCTTGTTTGAGGTTTTGCAGGTACGTGAACATAGACGACAATACAGCAGGAAGAAATCTTTTCTACTACTTGGTCATGTCGGAAAGAAATTCCGCCAAAGACCCGGTTGTGTTGTGGCTGAATGGCGGGCCTGGATGCTCCAGCTTCGATGGCTTTGTCTATGAACACGGTATGCTTGATTCTCATTTCTAATCTCTTCATTTTCTCAGATGCTCTCTGAAGTTGGATTGCATGCTTTAAATTCGTTACTTCTTAAAGCTTCATGAGCACAAGGTCTGATTAGATGGCTTACATGTAGAGTAACTGCCTATTTCGGTATTTAGTATGAATACTTTTGAATTGAATAGTTGCGAATGCACAAAGGTGACTACGTATTCTGTGCGCAATTACACCCATGAGATCCAAGTCTGTTAAGACTTTTTCTCGTTGCTTTGTCCTCGTCTACGAGTTTGAATTACGCTATTACGTTGGTAATTAAGCTGACCATACCCGCAGGGCCATTCAACTTCGAAGCAGGAAAGACTAGAAGTGCCCTTCCAACATTGCATTTGAATCCATACAGCTGGTCCAAGGTCCTATATTACTTTTGAACCGTCATTTCCTTCTTCACTTTGACGAGGAGGGAAACTTTCCTAATTATTTTGCAGCCTAAGTTTTAAATGACCATTTCTTCCCATCGACGTAGTCTCAATTTCCTTATCAAGCAAATCTTTTTCATTTTCTCAGGTTTCAAACATTGTCTACTTGGATTCGCCCTGCGGAGTTGGCTTGTCTTATTCAACGAACTCTCATAATTATGATACAGGAGACCTACAAACAGCCGCTGCTGCTCATGCTTTCCTACTGAAGGTATCGTCGTCTTTACTCAGACAAATGTATTCTAGTGTGCGTAATCCTAAGAAAATAGCATCACACCAAAAGAGTTCGACATACTTGATTGGTGTTACTGACCTGAGTTTGGTGGAGTTAATTGACCAATTATATTTTCCTGCACCTAGTGGTTTGAGCTATTCCCAGAGTTCATCAATAACCCATTTTACATTGCTGGAGAGTCTTATGCCGGAGTATATGTTCCTACTCTCGCAGCTGAAGTAGTAAAGGGTAATTATTGCCTGCTTAGCAGATGTATCTTTTTTTTTTTAAAAGTATAATCAAATACGAAATTCAGGTTTAGTAAATGGTCCTTCTGCAGGTATAAATGAAGGTGCTAAACCAGTTATCAATTTCAAGGTAAGTAATCCAGCGACCCAGATAGGGATGGCGATATCATCTACTGAGACTTTTCCATCCTGCGCAGGGTTACATGGTGGGAAATGGGGTAACAGATGCGAAATTTGATGGCACTGCCCTTATACCGTTTGTGCATGGAATGGGGCTAATTTCAAATGGTATCTTTCATGTGGGTTCAATCTTCTTTGGCTGTACCAGATATCATGACAATTTCTAAGTGATCTCTTTGGGAAGCAACATTAAAAAAAGGATCTAAATTTACATCTAATTTCTTTCACCTTCCCCTCAGATTCAACCAAATTTATTCTCTCTGTTGGCACTATGAATGTCTAATATCATTTCTCGCAGGAAGTTTATGCAAATTGTGGGGAAGTCTACTACAACAACGATAGTGAGAATTGTTTGGCTAGCCTGCATAAAGTGAACAAGGTATCATGGCGATCTTGACAGCTACTTCTAAATTAGGGACAAACTGGTGTGCTCTCTACTGATAAGGGTTGGTTCTCAGGCAATCAGCAGTCTGAACATATACAACGTCCTCGAACCATGCTATCATGACCCATTGAACAAGCCAGATACAAATTGGAGTACGATCTTACCATTAAGCTTCCAGAAGTTGGGAGTAACTGGGAGACCTCTTGCTGTGAGGAAGAGGATGTTTGGTCGTGCTTGGCCTCTGTGGTTACCTGTTAGAGATGGCACTGTTCCATTATGGCCTCAACTGGCTGAAAAGTTTCACATCGCCTGTGTTGTAAGCTACTTAATGAAATGCTGATATGTTATACACAGCAGAGACTTGTCCATTTACACGATGCTTCTTTTTCTTGCTGGAGGGTCAGATGTGTCTAGACGATGCTATTATGACGAGTGCTTTATTTTGATTACAGAACGATGAAGTTGCAACTTCCTGGCTGAACGATGACCAAGTTAGGAAATCAATTCACGCAGCATTGGTACTTGGACTGGTTCTCTGAAATATGGAATTGACGTATTCATTCTACAACCAGTGTTTTTTCAACTATCTCCTTTGTGAATGAAAATGCAGGTAAATGTGTCAGGTCCATGGGAACTATGCACTGGACGACTCAAGTATCATAGGAACTCTGGAAGTATGATACCTTACCACAAGAATCTGACTACCCAGAATTATCGCGCGTTAATTTTCAGGTAATATTCCAGGTCAAATAAGTTGTGGACTTAGCTAATTTGTGGGTTTTCCCTTCAGATATCTCCATGTTGCAGATTAAAATTATTAAGATGTGAAGAGAAACAGTCATTTCTTTCTTATCTCATGGTTCAAGATGATTCTAGTGCTATCAGTATCCCAGGGACAGCATTATTTTCTAGGCCCACCATGTTGAGCTCCATTAGTGGCATTATATTATTTTCTAGACCCACGATGTTGAGCTCCATTAGTGGCATTATATTATTTTCTAGACCCACCATGTTGAGCTCCGTTCGTGTATATTTGACTAGCCTTTTCTGGTCATCTCAAACTAGTGGCATTCTGACTGTACGCGATGCGAACCACTGGCCAAAATTTTAAATGATCAAGCCATTTAAAAAGTTCAAGACTTGAGAGTTCATTTTCCCTTCTTCGTAATGGCCTTTCATCTTCAGGTTGACATATTATAGAGGAATGTGATTTTTCTGTCACCAAAGTAGCAGGCAATACATGACCTTCTTTTCCTTTTTCCTGGTTTTTCTTTTGTTTCTTGAGCGGCTCCAAGAAACCTAGTATCCCCAAAAAAGCTAAAAATCCTGTTCTCTGGCAGTGGAGACCATGACATGTGTGTGCCATTTACTGGAAGCCAAGCATGGACTCAATCCCTCGGTTATAGAATTCTGGATGAATGGAGGCCCTGGATGTCAGCCGACCAAGTAGCCGGGTAAATTTCCAAACTTGTATCTCTCAATTCTAGGATTCATGATAGAGAAAAGGCAAAAAATGAAGGTGAGAGATTGTCACAGATAGCATAAAATACCTCAGCAAACTCAAAACAGGTATGCCTAACCCTGTAACGAACACTAAGTAAATGTTGTCAGGAGTCCCTTTACTTGCAAGCATAATGAAATCCCGCTATACTATGGCTGATTTAAACTGGACCTTGACTTGTCATAGGTACTTACAAGAATATGATCACAACCTCACATTCCTCACCATCAAGGTATGTCGGTGAAACTACATCAAGAAGTCTTGTCTATCTTCAAATGTTGCAATGCAGTAAGGTCGTACCAAAATCTTTCGACCTGCTAAAACTGTAGGAGTTTTGTTTATTTCCAACTCCTACATCGTATTGCACAGGATCGCTAGCGTCCTTAGGAATAATAATTCCTTTCGGTTGCTTTTTTTGTTGTTGTTGTTGTTTCTTCTTCTCAACAAGTGAGATTTTCATTGTCGAAAACCAACGTTTGATGACTGCTATCAGCCCTGGCAGTACCTCCATTATGTATCCTCGCATTCTTCTCCTTCCAAAGAAAATTTGTCTCAACATCCCATGCTAATAACCTTCTAACTTTTTCTGAATTTGGTTGGGCAGGGAGCAGGGCACACTGTTCCAGAATACAAGCCCAGGGAGGCTCTGGATTTCTATACTCGCTGGCTGGATGGAAACCCTATCTAGTAGCTGGACGGCTTTCACTAGATTGCTCGATTTTCTCATGATAGCCACATTCATTATCTCTATGCTTTAAGCCGTGAGAAGGTTACGAATATTAGGGACAGTGAGCAATCTCTAAATGCTTCATCCTCGTACCTTTGATTAGGGTGATATATAGTATCCAACACCAGATATTGATAGTGAATACAAAAATGGACCCATCGCTTATGCGTATTAAAGGCACAATGACATACCAATCCAAATGAAGTGTTCTACAGCGGCCGTTCGAGATTGATGCCTCCTGGAAACCTGGGGAGATATCGTGCACTGTCATAGTGTCATGCAGTTCATTAAGATAGCTCATCACGTTGAAGATGTCGGGGAATTTTACATGATGACACTTCTGTCTATCTCTTGCATCTTTCACTTGTTATTCTACGTTCATGTCTGAGTTATTCGCTCCGTTGGTTTCGACCAACTTTCCCCCTGCACAAAAGACCTTTCCCATAGACAAGACTCTGGCACAAAGCATTCAAGTACGCACAAACCGCCCACCAGCTTACTCATAGGTTTACATGGTTTTACAAAGGATAAAAAGGAGAAAGTGATTTATCAGCTCACCAAATGGACCATCTAGCCGACGCGCAACGCCAAATATTGTCAGCAAAGCGAGAGAAAATGAGAGTTGCACACAAAACAGAATTCCAGAAATTCAAATTCATGTATGTGGCAGTGGCACGATGTTCTTCGTTTGTGAGACATCTTGAGTTATTGAAATGCCCCTTGAAATTAATATCGTTTCCTTGCGTATCTTCTCTTTTCTTTATTCAGATTCCCAGGTTGTAGGTAAATCAAGAAACTGCTTTGCAAATGCATAGTTTAGGATTGCTCGAGATACGGCAAACATGGTCATTGATGTCTTATATCAATTCAGTCCTAAACCTTTCGGTTTGCTAATACTTCCAATACTTTTTCACGTTATGTCATTATGGTCCATCCGGCCAATTTTGATTGGAAACCGCTGACTTGGATGCCAGCCGTCCTATGTAGCGGGACTAATCTTGATATGGACCCGCTTGTGAGATTTTTCAATGTAGTTAAGCCCGAGAAAAAGAAATCCGTGGCTCTTTGTGACGCCCGGGAAATTCAAATTATGTAATTTGCCCGAATTCAATAAAAAGGAAGAGAATTGAATTTTAGTCGATGCAAATTTTGGATCACAAGGACGAAAGTGACGAATTTTGGACGATTTTCGAAATGTCGTTCGATTTCGATTGGGTCTCGAAATTGTGGTCACCGCGATTTAGGATTTTTAATCCTCGTGCCTAGACTTATTTTGGATTGAGTCTAACCCGTGAAAACCTAAATTTTATTCCCAATCGGTTGAGCCAAAAAGTCCGATCAGTCCTGATTTATCAAAAGACCGTTTGATTTATCGCCCTTTGGATATTATACATATAAGACGAAAACAATTAAATTTGATGAGACTGAGCCATTTGCCATTAATTTTCCCCACCCACTAGTCAACCAATCAACTCTCTCTCCCCTTGCTCTCTCTCTCTCTCCCTCTCCCTCACGACGCCTCCCCCTCTCTCTATTTCACACCCGCACGATGCCCCCTCCTCCTCCTTCCTCCGGCCATTTTTGCTCGACCACCACCACCCTCCGCCTCCCGACTATCTTCGCCCGCCATTTGCGCCTCCATCCGACGGCCGAGCGCCGCCCCGGAAGCCGCCGGACAGCTCGCAAAAGCCCGGGCGCCGGATCGCTCGTTTCGCGCCCAAGGGCCGCTCGAGCTGCTCGGCCGCCTCGAGGCCACTTCCGACCACCACCAGCCACCATTCCGTCACCCCATCGACCCTCGGCCGCCGCCACGACCGCCGACAGCCGCTGCAGAGCCGTGATTCAGCCCGGAGAGTATACGTGCTCTATTTTGCGCCGATTGCCGCCCCACCTTTATTCCGGCCTCCTCCGCCCAACTCTACCGCCCGCCGACCACCGCAAGCGACCACCCTCGACCTCTTGACGTCCCACGAAGCCGTCGGAGGCCGGCCG
Organism: Rhodamnia rubescens; assembly: GCA_021437795.1. NCBI lineage: Eukaryota > Viridiplantae > Streptophyta > Magnoliopsida > Myrtales > Myrtaceae > Rhodamnia > Rhodamnia rubescens. The sequence goes on from JAILYA010000003.1 coordinate 8,280,172, forward strand.
CCTCCTATGGAGCTCGGATTGAGCCCTCGGCCAGCCTCCCCCTGTTTTGACCCGAGCCTCCCCTGTTTTGCACCGGTTTTGTTCACCGTTGCTCAGCCTCGGCGCCTCCGGCCGTCCGCCGCGCCACGGCGCCATCTGCAACAACCCTAGACACCACCCGACCTTGGCTGAACGTTCCCCAGCCCTTGCACCACCCGAACCACCCCAAAACAACCCCCGACGCCCACTGTCCCCGCCTCTGTTTTCTCTCGCCTAGTCATTGTTCCGTCACTATTCACCGCTGCCGCCGCCTCGCTCCGGCCGCCGTCCCGAGTCCCGTGCCGTTGTCCCGAGTATTGTCGCCTCATTGGACCGCCCTTGGCCAAGTTCGGAACTCGGAGTTTAAGTTGGATCACGGGCCGCCATTAATTGTCGCCGGGCCGGGCCGAGTTCGTGTTGTCGTCACCCGAGTTGAGATTGCCCGAGCTAATATTATTGGTGAGTTAGCCCCTAACTCTTGGTTAGGACGCTAATTGCGTTCGGATTAGATTAATTAGTTAATTAGGGTGTTTAGGTAGTTTAATTACGGTCGGATTAGCTCGGGACTTGGTTTAGGATAAATGGCCGTAATTAGTTAAGATTAGTCAATTTAGCTAGGTTGTCACGTGGCTAATTGTGAGTAGAATTAGCTGATTTGATTGATTGCAATGGTTGATCGCGAGCGAGCGATAGGTCGAGACGAGTGCGTGATTGACTATCAATGGAAATTGAAATTAGAATTAATGATCGATCGGCTGCAATTAACTAATTGATTTATGAATTGTTGGCTGTGAATGCCAAATTGATTGTTGATTGCCGTGGGGGTCCGATTAGAGGATAATCGCCCAAAATTGATTGGTTTGTCGGTTAATATAATTGCGCATTCATGTGATTACGTATGAGATCAAATTGCATGATTTTGCACGAAAACGGCCTTGAGCCAAGTATTTGAACATGCGAGTGTGAATATTCGACCTAATTCCAAGAAATGAACTAACTAATCGTCAAAGTGCTTGAGTGGTCACATAATGGGATAATTTCGACAATCATTGTCTTCGATTGGTCGGTCCTAGCATTCATTGTCTTTCGATTGCTAGATGCGCGTTAGTCATTGTCTTTGGCTATACGTTTGCCGGTCGTAGCTTGTGAATGGCCGAAGCCTTTTAAGGATACCTATTAGTTCCGTGCCGAGTCGACAATCATTGTCTTCGGGTTGGTCGAGCGGAGTCACATGAACTATCGAAGCCGTCGTCGGAAGTAAGGGACGATGCCTGGTCCTGCCAAGAGAGCACCAACCGACTAGTGTGATGGACTTATGGGTCGTTGTTAATAATAAATGGATTACGTGTGGTGTCCTGTGCAAGCAAGTGATGTAATGCTTTGCCAATGGATTAAATTGATTTGATTGGTTGATTGTTGAGTCAAGTCTGCATCGCATTATGTGTGGCATGGAAAGTAAGCTTGCATGTGGCTGAAATATCTGCTCTATGCTGATGTGATTGATTGTTAGGATGTACGAGCGAATCAACGTCCTAACCGGGTTTAGGCGTTGACTCACTGAAATTAATTTCTCACCCCGTCGTTTAACCATTTCGGGTCCCAAGTGATGGAGCCCGTGATGTTAGGGCATGGTGATCGAATAGGATATTTGGGAGTAGATGAAGGTTTAACCTTACCCGACCATATATCATTTTGAGGTCCTAGTGAGCCGCCCGAAAAATGGGGTTGTATAGGTTTCTTGTAGCTCTATAGGGTTAAAATTCATCTCGCTCCGATTTATAAATGAAATGGTTTTTGTGAAATGACCGTATTGATTTTCCTCTTGTACTATCCCCGCTGATCTTGTTGTTTGGGAGTGTTGCATGTTCCACATGCGCCTTATTGTCGTAGGTCGATAGCCTACCTAGGGACACTATCATTCATGACTTGAGGTGAGATTGGTAGGGATGTCGCGGGCCCGGGGATCGGGCGTGACACTCTTTCTCGCAGCAAATCATCTCGGATTAAGTTCATTTTCGCACCTCGAATAGGAATGTGAGACTAGTCTCTTACTTATTGGATAACCAAAGCAGCCATAAACTAAATTCAGCCCCCTCTTGCTTGTTTGTTTCATCCATTCATCTGTCGTCTCCCAAGTATTTCCTTTCTCAATACATCTAAGAAGTTATGAGTTTCAGCGTTCAATCAGACAGAATGCTGTGTCATTGCAACCAACTAGAATCTCATCTTTTGAAGAAAGTCCTGTTACTTCCTCAGATAATAAAACACACAAAGAGAAGATTTTATTATGATGTTTCTTTCCACGCTAGATATTATTGCCGTATGCTGTTGGCATGATGTGTGTAAATAAGTAGCCAAGGGACTAAATTGAACATGCACCAAGTCTAGGAACCACATTGAACAAATTTAAAGTTCAGGGACCACATTGCACATTAAGCCAAAGTTCAGGGACCATTTGTGTCATTATACATTGATTTTACCTCTCTCTAAAACTTTGTTTTGTGATATGCTACCCAGAAAATTCGTTATGTTTTCCTAGCACAGTGGAGCAGCATAGTTAGAACAAACAATTTGATTGATGGAAGTTATTGCACGGCTCCAGATCGCACAAGTCCAATACACCATAATTTTAGGTGGTTAAGAATGACGTTAAGACCTAAGTGTGCTGGTTGCAGGCGGGAACTTTTCCTGGCGTAAACAAGAAGGAGAAAGAAAATTTAAGGGCAGGCAAGAGGAAACTGTAAACGAAAAACAGTAGTAGACAAGAAAGGACTAACAAGGGGCTAGAGCTAGAAACACAATGCAACCTTGCCACCGTCCCTTTCAATGAATATAACAACCTTTTAAAAAATTGGATGATCAAACCGAAGCATGTCAAACAAATCATTTTGTTTGTCTCTTTCATCTATCACTTGTTCCATACTTGTTTCAAATTCTCTTCTTCATTCTTTTAATCAGTTAACATTGCTCTGTCCGGGACGAAGGTACTTTTTCCATACAAAATGATAGTGCAAAGCATTTCAGGGACTCCTACTTGTGTCTCCTCTTTCATCTCCTACTCCCTTTCTCTCCCTCGAACGACAACACATTCTAATTCAGCTCCTGGTTCCGTCTATAAAAAATTTTCATAGGTTAAACGGGATATATGAGCTTCAAGAAGTCCTAAATTCGTGCGGACATGACAATCTCAAAGTTCATATGCAGAACAACACTTGCTTTGCTTCTCACTGTTTCATTTGTTAGAGCAGCTCCTAAGCAATCTCTCGTAACTTCGTTACCAGGATTCAATGGAACTCTACCCTCTGAACATTATGCAGGGTACATAACCGCATATATGTACTTGTGACCAGCTGTTTCTCAACTTGACTCTTTGTTAGCACAAGAGTTTGAAATTTGGAATTTGCAGGTAATGTGACTATGGATGGAAGTCCTGGAAGAAAGAACTTGTTTTACTATTTCATTGCTTCAGAAAGGAATCCTTCAAAAGACCCTGTAGTACTGTGGCTTAATGGTGGACCAGGGTGCTCCAGCTTTGATGGATTCATCTATGAACATGGTATGGAGGTTAATCCTTGGTGATTATATTTATGTGATGAGCATATTTCACTGGGACATGTCGTGCTTAAAAGCCTAGTGCATTTTTCCAGGACCATTTAAATTCCAAGCAGGAAAGCCAAAGGGAAGCTTGCCGGTGTTGCACCTCAACCTGGTCAGCTGATCCAAGGTCATTGAGAACTTATCTTTTTAGTTGTAACTAAGCAGTATGTTCTGTTCCAGATTAAAACTGAACAATGTGGATCAACCATGACACATTGACTCATGGATTGAATATAATGTGATATCTATTATCAATCATCTTCACGGCTTGACACTTAATGCCACATTCTTGTAGTCTATAATACCAAATTCGTGCACATCTTTCAGGTTTCCAACATAATATATCTGGATTCGCCATGTGGCGTTGGTTTATCCTAGTCCTACAATCCAAAGAATTATGTGACAGGAGACCTACAGACTGCCTCCGATACGCATGCGTTTCTTCTCAAGGTAATGAGATCCTGAACTGATCTAGAAAAGCATTGGAAAAATCAGCAGGCCAAAATTATGTGTCACTGCTAACGGTAATTCTTTGTTTCCATCTAGTGGTTTGAACTTTATTCAGAGTTCCTTTCAAATCCATTCTACATTGCCGGAGAGTCTTATGCCGGAGTTTATGTGCCGACTCTTGCTTCTGAAGTGGTAAAAGGTAATTCATACTTACTCACAATAGGTCAGGTCCCTGTGTTGGAATCACTAAGTAATAGGAGATTTACCCCTCTGCAGGAATTCATCTTGGTGAAAAGCCTCTTATCAATTTTAAGGTATGTTCTTCGTATTCCATACTGAATTGTTTAGGTAGTGCATCATTGATGGTGGTTTTGGTTTTTTTTAAAAATTTTTATTTTTTATTTTTTTTTATTTTTATTTTTATGTTAATTGTTATTAGTAGTTTATTATAGTTATAATTATTAACTATATTCTAGTTGTGATTGACCTCCCTTTTAATATTTAGAGTTATTACTTTCTAAAAATGATATTCTTATTATAATTTAAATTATGTTTTTTATTAAAGCCATTTAGTGTCTCTTATTTTATAATATCCTGTTATGTTGAGAGCTATACTACGTGTTTTATTTATTTAAATTACTTTGTAGGTTTTTGGTATTTTTTTGTTTTTTTTTTTGTTTGTTGGATGTTTTTTTTAGTTATTTTTTTTATTTTTGTTGGTTTGTGTTGGTGTTTAAATATGTTATAGTATTTTGTTCATTTGTATTTATTGTAGTGGTATATTTAATAAAGATCGAAAGTTGTCTTTGTATGTTTTTTTTGAGATTCTCATGTATATGCTTCATTAAATCTAATCCAAGAATATATGCTAGTTGTTTTAATCATTTTTACATTCATCTCTGTCCTATACCCTGATGGTGCAAATGATTTTAGATGTTGTTTGCTACTTTTATGAACCTCAAATGTTGGCATGCTATTTGTATTATATTCTTTCTTATTTTGTACTTTTTCTTCTTTTCTTTTTTTTACCTTGTTTTTTATATTTGTTTAAGTTTATCACATTAAAAGTGTATTTTTACTTAACTAGTCTATAGCTTATAAATTGCGGCTATCTCTTTTGGTACTCTAGATATTTATCTTCTTTTATTCTTTGCCCACCTTTTACTACACGGCGTGTTTTACATGGTAGTCCTATATCTCTCCACATTATCTCCGACCATCAGTTTGTTTAAAACTATTCTTTGATTGATTTTTTTATTTTACTATATTTCGTAAGTTGGCTCTCGTTGGTGGGATGAAATGCTTGGATAATGGGACTGGCTGTCGTTTAAAGTTAGGGGTTGAAAGGTATACCGGACCTTGGAATTGAATGAGACATTTCAAAATACCTGTTTTTTATGAGTTGTTTTTATTTTTTTGGTTTTTGGGTTTGATTATATATTTAAAAAAGTGCGTGATGGTATCTCTATCCGAAATATGTTGGATATTGGTGAGGTTGTTTCTTGGGCAAAGCGTCGATACTCATGGATCTAATATGAAACTTGATGCACAAGGTGACTACTTGATCAGTAAGATCGGGGGTGGGTAAGCTAATTTTTAACAGACATATTTCTTTTTGTTAGCGTTGTTGTTGTTCCTCACATGACGGTCTTGTTGTAGTATTTGAAGGCACGAAGGCTTTGTTCAGAATCATGGCATCTTGTGTATGCTTTTATTGATAATTACTTTGTTTTTAGGCAATCTTGTGAGTTAAGTAAGAACGTTTGCCGGGCGAAATCGGCTGGCTATTTACCGTGCGTTGTTAATGGTATCCAACTCTGCCTCCCACTCCGTTTGATAATTTAATTCTTAAATTTTCTATATTCTTTTTAAGATTAACGGAACTTTTTGTTTGTGTAGACGTTGTGTAAAAAATTGGGACCTTTTTTTTTTTTTTCCCCAAATTAGGGGGAGTTTTAAAATATAAATAATAATTTTTTTTTTTTAAAAAATTTTTTTTTTTTTTTTTTTTTATTTTTAAAATTTATTTTTTTATTAAAATATTAAAAAAAAAAAATTTTTTTTTTTTTTTTATTTGATCAATAAATTTGATACGATCTCAGACAAAAAGGCTTAATGCAGGGTTACATGGTGGGAAATGGGCTCACAGACGAAAAATTTGATGGCAATACTGTTGTGCCTTTTGCTTTTTTAATGGGGCTATCTCAAATGACATCTACGAGGTGGGTTTGATCAGGGATTTGACTCACAGATTTTACTGCACTAAAGCTGCTGTAGGAAGATATTAACACCGGCACGACTAATTCTGCCACACAAAAACTAAGTTCAGGTCCAGCATTAAATGTTGAAATTACTGTGTGATGCCAGAAGCTTTCTTTATGCTATTTAACAATGTGCTTAATATGGCTCATACTCGATCGTTTCAGGTTTGCCAAACCACTTGTGGTGGGAAATTTTATGATCCTCCTAGTGAAACCTGCAAGGAGAATCTTCGCAAAAGTTCATCTGGTGGGATGGTCACCACTCACCATACTGTTTATACTGGAAATTAAGAGAGGTTGCTTTAGTTCTTTGTGCATGTTGTGTAAATGTTAAGGAAGAGGAAAAGTACTCAAGTAGATATGAATTAATCAAGGTTCTAATTTTTACAAGAAATTTATCCACTTTCTAGGCTGTCTCAGGTGTGAACTTGTATGACATTCTTGAGCCTTGCTACCGAAATTCAGAGACCAAGTACGAAAGTGGGAACACAAGTATGCCTTCGGGCTTCCATCAAATGGGGATGTATAAGAAGCCTCTCCCTAAGCGAACAAGAATGTTCGGTCAAACTTCACCTTTTTGGACTGTTAGAGACGCTGGAGTTGCAAGCTCCGAATCACAGGATGAGTTTCACATTGAATGTGTGGTGAGTTAGTCGAAGTTTTATTATGTATTATGTGATTTTGCTTTATTAGCACTCTTCGAAGACTTTCTCGTCGGGGGTACTTTTGCTTTACTTGGTGCTCCCAATCTTCCCTTTGATTCCAGTACATGCCGTCTATTTTATATGCTGAGTTATGACGGCACGGGACGATGAAGTTGCAGTGGCGTGGATGAATGATGAAGCAGTTTGCAAAGCTATTCATGCAGCGCCGGTAGTAAAAATAATTTCCTCATTTTGTGTCACTGCATCAAGCGTCAAATAAGTGATCAATATGGAATACATTCAATAGGCAACCGTTGCAGGTTCTTGGTGAATATGTACCAGAAGAGTCATGAATACTTATTCAGGTGATACTAGAAGCATGATCCTTTACCACAAAAATTTGACTTCCCAGGGATACCGAGTGCTCATATACAGGTGAGATATCAGACAGAACAAAGGGAGGATTTAACCACAATTATACAGTTTCTTACCAGCTGAGGAGGACTTGGATGAAATTAAATTAATATTGTGAAGATAGACAAGTAGGAGGGCTACAAAATGTCCAACTGTTTATGAATCAAGGACGCTGGTTGTGACCTGAAACTCTTGTCGACTGAGCTAAAGAGAACCTCGCATTGAAGCAGAAATCTAGGATAGATGTTTCTAGGCACCAACTTAGTATGTTGTGGCGGCATCTTTACATTTTGCTAACTGGATATATCAATACAAGTTTGTTTATGCGTTGACTGATTTAGTATTGATCATAAATTGGTGAAATGACAGTGGAGATCATGATAGAAGAGTACCTTTCACTGGGACTCAAGCATGGACCAGATCAATGGGATACAAGATCATTGATGAATGGAGGCCATGGATGACTGATGATCAAGTCTCAGGGTAAGTTTGGCCTATATAACATTTGGGTCATATCAGCAGCAGCAGTGGAATTGGATGACAATTGGCAGTTGACAAGGATGCAAGCGTCATCCGGAATGATTGGGGCATAAAGCAGCTGTAGGTGAACCCCTTTTTTAATTGGTGTAACTACTTGAGCCGGATGAAAGTGTTCACGTCTGATTTTAAAGGGGGAGATCCTATATCAATTTGGGGTTTTTACCCTCTATTTGTCACATGTGTATTAGTTTGAGGTTTTTCATGATATTAATCCAATTCAATGAAAATTAACGAAGGGTAAATTTGTTACATATGTACTAGTATGGGGTTTTTGTTGGTAAAAAAATTAGTGTGGGGTAAACTTATCATAGGTGTACCGATTTAGCTCCATTTTGGTCATAAGTGTATTAGGTTGAGGTCTATTTTGGTCAAAAAATATTTTAAGGTAAATTTGTCATAAGTATACTAGGTTGGGGTTTATTTTGGTCTTGAGCTAAATTTGTCATAGGTTTTGTGATATTATTATTTTTGCCAAAACTCATGGAAGAGGTTAGGGGCCACGCCCCGTGGCGCATTTTTTCAAAAATGGCGTGCATGTAATTTCCACCATACTTTTGTATGCATCTCCTTCGTAATTGAACAAAATCTTGTTACCGATAATGAATAAGATTGCTTGGTTGTGTACAATGATTTTTTTCCTTTCTGATTTTGAAAGGTTTTTCACATACAAAAATTATCAGTTTTATCCCAAGTTTGACTCCCAATGACCACGTCTTGGGACTTATCCAGATGGCGTTGGCAGATACCCCCACTATCCCGAGAAATAGTCCATTGCACGTGGAAAAGCCTCGGTTATATAAAAAAAAAAAATTATCAGTCTTCTTGCCTAAGTCCTTTTCTTTTACATGTTTAATGCCTAACATGTGGTATCGGAATTAATGATTAATCGGATCGCCAATTTGTTCCGGTATATAGTGAATCGTAACCATCCCGATGGCAATCTTCATTGTTCTGTCTGGCGAAGGAGAGTGGGCAGTATTGTTGTTGCTATCCTCACACGCAACAAAGAGCAAATTCAAGTAGAGAGATCTAGGTGTGAAAGGATACCTGAATTAACGGAAGCCGACCCATCATTGAGCTCACACTTGAGGCAGAGATTATTGAGAGGCATGTTGTGAATTAGGTCAGCAAAATCCCATGTCAGAGACTCGGTTGGTGTGGCGTGGAGCAGTTAATAATCTCAATCTGTCCATGCCATATTAGCTTAAACTAGATACTTGAGGTGAAGATTTGGGCTCTTCCTTGACAATCTCCTCATGTGAAGGAGTGTTGGAAGTTTGGAACTCTGCCTGCTCCCAACACATTTTCCTTTATCACTATAGACAGGAGTGGGACTACAAGGTTCCAGAACTAGGATTACAATGCAACTTTGCGACCACCCCTTTCGATTGATACAATCCCATGAAACAAGGAATGATTGAACCAAAGCATGTCAACCAACTCACTTGTCTCTTTCATTTCAGCTTCTCCTATTTGTCTCTTCCATTTTCTACTCTCGATCTCGATCTCGACCCCGACGACACAATCTATTGGACTCCTGGTTCCATTTATAAATGTTTATAGGTTACGCAGGATACATGAGCTTCCAGAATTTGCATATTCATGCAGACATGTTAGTCTTAAGGTTCATATGCAGCATATCAGCCGCGCTGCTTCTCACTGTTTCATCTGTTAGAGCAGCTCCTAAAGAATCTCTCATAGCTTCTTTGCCAGGCTTCCATGGAACTCTACCCTCAGAACATTATGCAGAGTATGCAACCACATATATGTACTTGTGACAAGCTGTTTTTTGACTTGAATCTGTGTTATCTCGGGAGTTTGAAATTCGGAATTTGCAGGTATGTGACTATAGATGGAAGTCCTGGAAGAAAGAACTTGTTTTACTATTTCATTGCTTCAGAAAGGAATCCTTCAAAAGACCTTGTAGTACTGTGGCTTAATGGTGGACCTGGGTGCTCCAGCTTTGATGGCTTCGTCTACGAACATGGTATCCTAGTGAATCCCTGGCGATCATAGTTTATGTGATGAGCATATTTCGCTCGGACATGCCGTGTTCCGCTTAACAGCCTTGCGGCTGTTTCCAAGACCATTTGAATTCCAGGCAGGAAAGCCAAAGGGAAGCTTGCCCGTATTGCACCTCAACCAGTTCAGCTGGTCCAAGGTCGTGGAAACTTATCTTTTCAGTTGCAACTAAGCAGTATGGTTTGTTCCAGATTAAAACTGAAGAATATGAACCAAGCATGCCACATCGACTCATGGATTGGGTTTACTGTCATTTCTAATGTAAATCAACTTCTAGGCTTGACCCTTTCTATGATACCATATTGTTGCCCATCTCTCAGGTTTCCAACATAATATATCTGGATTCCCCATGTGGTGTCGGTTTATCATACTCCGATAATCCAAAGAATTATGTAACAGGAGACCTACAGACTGCCTCTGATACGCATGCGTTTCTTCTCAAGGTAATGAGGTCCTAAAATAATCTGGATGCTTTGGAAAACCAACAGGCCAAAATAATGCGTCACGGCTAATACTGGTTCTTTGTTTCCATCTAGTGGTTCAAACTTTATCCAGAGTTCCTGTCAAATCCATTCTACATTTCTGGAGAGTCTTATGCTGGAGTTTATGTGCCAACTCTCGCTTTGGAAGTGGTAAAGTGTGATACATACTCACCAGAGACGAGGTTCCAGTACTGGATTGAATAGGTAATATGAGATTTACTCTCCCTGTAGGAATTCCTATTGGTGAAAAGCCTCTTATCAATTTCAAGGTATGTTTTCTTCATATGCTGTAATGGTTCTAGGCAATGCAGCATTCAGGGAATGATCATGAATTTGAATTGAAATCTCAGCCAAAGTGGCATGATGCAGGGTTACATGGTGGGAAATGGGGTCACAGATGAAAAATTTGATGGCAATGCTGATGTGCCTTTTGCTTTTGGAATGGGGCTGATCTCAAGTGACATCTACAAGGTGGGTTGGGTCAGGGAGGTCGCTCAGAGATTTTACTGCACTAAAGCTGCTGTAGCAAGATAATTGACAGTGGCGTGAGTAATTGTGCCCCACAAAAACTAAGTACTGACAGCTTCAGATCAAGCATTAATTGTTGAAATCCCTGTGTGATACGAAGAGCCATCTGTATGCTAAATAACAGCCAGCTCAACAAGGATCGTATTTGATCGTTTCAGGCTTGCCAAACCACGTGTGGTGGGAAATTCTACGATCCTCCTAGTGAAACCTGTCAAACAAATCTTGAAAAAGTTGAACAGGTGAGAATGTCACGTACGGTCTTTTAGGGAAATTAAGAAAGCTTTCTTTAGGACTCCGGTCATCTTCTTTAAATTTTAAGGAAGAGGGAAAGGTACTCAAGTAGATAGACATGAGTCAAGATTCTGATTATCTCGAGTGCTTTGTCCACTTTCTAGGCTGTCTCAGGTCTAAACGGGTATGACATTCTCGAGCCATGCTACACTGATTCAGAGACCAAGAATGAGAGTGAAAGCACAAATATGCCTTTGGGCTTCCATCAAATGGGAGTGAATAAGAAGCCTCTCCCAAAGTGAACGAGAATGTTTGGTCAAGCTTCACCTTTTTGGACCGCAAGAGACACTGGAGCTTCAAGCCCTGGATCATTGGATGAGAATCACGTCCAACGTGTGGTGAGTTAGTCAAAGTTTTACCGAGTATGAATTGATTTTGCTTGATTAGCTCTCTTCAAGGATTTTTTCTTTTTTCTTTTAGCACTTCATTTCCAGTACTTACAATCAGTTTTACATGCTGAATTGTGATGGCACAGGATGATGAAGCTGCAGTTGCATGATTGAACGATGAAGCAGTTCGCAAAGCTATTCATGCAGCGCTGGTAATGAAAAAATTGTCCTTATTTCGCATCACTGCATCAAGCGTCAAATAACTGATCGATCTGGATTGCCTTCAATAGGCTAGCGTGGCGGGTTCTTGGTGGATGTGTGCCAGAAGAGTCATGAACCATTATTCGGGTGATACTGGAAGCATGATCCCTTACCACAAAAACTTGACTTCCCAGGGATACCGAGCGCTCATATATAGGAGAGATATCCGACAGAGCAATCCTGCACCCACTATAACATGGTAACATGCTAGATCTCCTATCAAACCCCATTTGTTTCCACAAACAAGGGTCTAATTTTACTGCATGTTATACAGTTTTTACTAGCTGAGCTGAACTTGGATGGATTAAACTCATATTGTCAAGATAGACAAGTACGAGGGCCACAACAATGTCCAACTTCTTGGCAACAAGGACACTGGTAGTGACCTGGAACTTTGGTTGAATGAGCTAAAGAGAGCATCAGTCAAGAGCATCTGTGCAAAAATCTAGGATGGACCTTTCTGGGCACTTACTTTGTGTGTTGTGGTGGCACCTCTACATTTTGCTAAACTGGACAGACCAACAGAAGTTTGCTTGTGCATTGACTTAATAATGTATTGACTACTGCAACTTCATCTTTCGTTGGTGTACCGGCAGTGGAGATCATGATATGGCAGTACCATTCACTGGGACTCAAGCATGGACCAGATCAATGGGATACAAGATCATTGATGAATGGAGGCCTTGGATGATTAATGATCAAGTCGCAGGGTAAGTTTGACCCTCATATGTATTCCGGCCACATCAGCAGCAGCCGCAGAATTGTGTGACTACTTAATACCAGAAAATGACCTTTTACCAAATAGGACGCGTCAATCCTTTTCCTTTCATCACCAGTAGCCGCTAAGCACGCCAAATGGCAGTGGAACTAAGCTATGCTGTTGAACATTAACTATGCATGCTTTCTTGAAATGGTTCAGGTATCTGCAAGGATATGACAACAAATTCACATTCTTAACAATCAAGGTTATGTGCAACGTATGCTCCCTCTTAACTATCATTGTTTCATCATTCATTATACTATTGAAAGCTGACTACCGAGCGAAAGTCCGTAAGACGAAGGAACTTCATTGAAGGCTGCAGGATGTATACCGTTGCCGCGTTTTTTCCTTCTAAATTCTTCAGAGTATCCCCTTCTGATACTACCGTCTATCTCACTGGTGCAGGGAGCTGGGCACATGGTCCCTCAAACCAAGCCACGAGAGGCATTGGAGTTTTATAGACGCTGGTTAGATGGAAAACCGATATAGCGTTATTGTGTTCCCTGTTCATTGAATCAAAATGATCTCATCATACAATTTTAGCACATGAGGACATACAACTTCCTCTATGTACCTGAAAGATAGCAAAATCATTCAGTAATATCTTCAACTTCACAGCCCTTTCTCCCTGGGTCGATAAGTTGTGATGAAAGCACCCAAAGCGAAGGAATAGAACAAATTCGACATATATCCCACTCCAAACACGCTTACTTTAGGCATGATTATTATGGTCTGGATTGCCTCTGCGAAGTATATTAGCCAAACAGCCCAAGAATTTCATCTACTTTGCGGATGCAAAAGTGAGGAATGAATCATGAAATAATGTCTAATAAGATGAACAAGCCTCTCAGCTCGCTGTTCATGTCTTTCGAGGCCTTCAAAAAGCTGTTCGTGTCCCCGTGCTTTTCTATTTCCTCCAGCTCAATAGATGCCCTTGCTTCCTCATCCCTACACACCGAGGCAGCAATGTCTCTTCAGAGTCATCCCAACAGATTTCGGGTTGACGCGCACTGGGGCAGCACATTAGAAGTCACTCCTGCATTGCCACTAAGGCTAAATTTTCAGGGAACATCTCAGTTTCGATATGGAGTTCCCAGGGAGCGCTCAATTTCCAGGAAATTGGATCCTCGCTCGACAACCATGGACCATGGCCATCTATGACACGATAGAAAAGTTTGTTTCAACTACCTATAAGAAATTCAAAAATTTACACGGTATGGCAAGAAAACTAAAGATGTCAAGCTCATTGTCGGTAATAAATGCCTCGGGAAAAAGAATGGCAATGAAAATAGATGACATCAGCACCCAAAAGCTAGTGTACCGTTCTATCACATGATTCAGAGAGCGCTAAAGCTGGAGAACAGAGGCGCCATCTCCTTTTCCAGCACAGGCGGCATGGCATTTTCGTCGAGGTGATTATCTAGGCCTGTTGTCGAAAAGAAAAGAAAAAAGATAATAGAATGAAAGAGGGGCATGCCAACAGGACTATCAACCATTTGTTGGGAGCTCGATCCAATTTACGCGTTATGGGCTCACCAGGATATATTAACCACCCACATCATACAAGATTTTTGCACATCTTATGAGGGAATATACATCATTGGTCGCTCATTTTCTTAAGAAAATGATTTTCTTAATACAAGATTTTTGTACATCTTTCAGCTTTCCAACATACTATATCTGGATTCACCGTGTGGAGTAGGTTTATCTTACTGTGACGATCCAAGGAATTGTCTGACAGGAGACCTACATACCGCATCTGATAAGCACGCTCTTCTTCTCAAGGTAAAGAGGTTCTGAACTTATCTAAATGTTTCGAGAAAATCCAGTAGGAAAGACAGCGCTTTGGCCAATTTCTGGAGTTGAATGGCATAGATAGTATGGCAGCAGCTGCGGCAGCCTGTAAAACCATTCATCAATTAGTTCTCTATGTTCCGACTCTTGGCCTGCATATTTACCTTTCTTTTCATCTAGTGGTTCGACTTTTACCCAGAGTTCCTTTCAAATCCATTTTATATCTCCGGAGAGTCCTATGCTGGAACCAACTCTTGCTTCTGAAGTGGTAAAAGGAACGACACACTAACCTCTATAAAGGATAGTTCATGTTACTCAGTTCAGTCTGAATTTTGTCTCTCCTTGAACAGGTATTGAACATGGTGAAGAACCTCTAATCAATTTCAAGGTATGTCCTCTTCCAGTATTCTGCTGAAAGCACTGAGCAGTATATTAGTCCAATGAATGGCTTGGAGGTTCTGTTTCAAAATGGAAATTTGAATAGGCAGTCTGCAGGGTTACATGGTGGGGAATGGACTAACAGATGTCAAATTGGATGGCCTTGCTGCTCGCGTGCCATTCACTTTTGGTATGGGATTGATCTCAAGCGACTTCTTTGAGGTGGGTTATATCCGGGAGTTCAGACCATGCTGAGCAGCATAGACAGTGCTATATCAAATGATTGAGACCATATATGACTTTCCTTCTGTATGAGCAGAAGGATTGGCATGTGATACTATGCATTTATTAGCGAAATTACTTTTTGGTTGATACAATCCATCTTTTCACCTTGAAGGGTACGTTGAGGATACATAAAGGGCAAATTCAACGACCCTCCCAGCGGAAGCTGTAGCAAAGATATCGACAAGTTTTACCAGGTGCAACTTCCAAATATTGTATTTATGCATGGTATCTGCTCCTTGTGCAATGTAGTAAGAAATCAAAGAAGAAAAGAAGTATGCTCAACCAGATATGTAACTAGATTAGGGTGCTGATTTCTTGAATTTCTTGGTATTTTCCAGCTTACAGAAGGTCTAAAATGGCTACAATATTCTCAAGCCTCGCTATCCCTATCAAAAAACAGTAAACGATGATCACAAGCCAAGAATTTCATCTACTTTGCGGATGCAAAAGTGAGGAATGAAACATGAAATAATGTCTAATAAGATGAACAAGCCTCTCAGCTCGCTGTTCATGTCTTTCAAGGCCTTCAAAAAGCTGTTCGTGTCCCCGTGCTTTTCTGTTTCCTCCAGTTCAATGGATGCCCTTGCTTCCTCATCCCTACACACCGAGGCAGCAATGTCTCTTCAGAGTGATCCCAACAGAATTCGGGTTGACGCGCACTGGGGCAGCACATTAGAAGTCACTCCTGCATTGCCACTAAGGCTAAATTTTCAGGGAACATCTCAGTTTCGATATGGAGTTCCCAGGGAGCGCTCAATTTCTAGGAAATTGGATCCTCGCTCGACAACCATGGACCATGGCCATCTATGACACGATAGAAAAGTTTGTTTCAACTACCTATAAGAAATTCAAAAATTTACACGGTATGGCAAGAAAACTAAAGATGTCAAGCTCATTGTCGGTAATAAATGCCTCAGGAAAAAGAATGGCAATGAAAATACATGACACCAGCACCCAAAAGCTAGTGTACCGTTCTATCATATGATTCAGAGAGCGCTAAAGCTGAAGAACAGAGGCACCATCTCCTTTTCCAGCAAAGGCGGCATGGCAATTTCGTCGAGGTGATTATCTAGGCCTGTTGTCGAAAAGAACAGAAAAAAAGATAATAGAATGAAAGAGGGGCATGCCAACAGGACTATCAACCATTTGTTGGGAGCTCGATCCAACTTACGAGTTATGGGCCCACCATGATATATTAACCACCCACATCATACTGATTTTCCCACGTGGGACTAACACAACTAACACGAACATCTCAAAATCAAAAGATATATTTTTAAATACCATAACAAGGATCAAGTTTCTTGAGGGCAAGCTAATGAATTAGACAAAATACAAAACTTGGTGCAGACTTTACATTAAAAAGCGCTATAAGAATTTAAAACAAGAATTGCACAGAATACCCTATCTTCAGTCTGTTCCAATAAGGAGATCCTTCGGAATAATGCAAATGATTGCATAAAGCGTCTCAGGCAACTCATCTACTTCTCTTTCATTTGTTACTTACTCCTTGTTCCATTCAAATTTTCTTGTAATCACTGTCCTCTACAGTGTGTTATCCAGTACTATCCCCCAAATCAGTTCATTATCGGTTACTACATCACACCAAGTTCCTGCACGTCTTATTCATTACTACACATTCCTACTTCCCTTTGGATGTGTATTTAGTCTCACTCACATTCAGTTTATTTTCTATGTTTGCTTTTCTTCTTCCTCCGTTCTCTCTCCTTCCCACTCCCACAGAAATACATGACGGTCTACGTCTAATCTTCCCTACACTACCAATAGTAAGTTTATCTGTTATTTTCACATTTATATCATTTAGTAGATACAGAATCATGGTCATCTTGAAACTAATATGCATCATAGCGTCTAGCTTAATTTACACTGTTTCAGTAACTAGAGCAGCTCCTAGGGAATCTCTTATTATTACCTACCAGGCTTCACTGGCACTTTTCCCTCCGAACATCATGCAGGGTAATATGGTCTTACAACATGTTCCTGTAATTAGCTATTGTTGATCTCTTGACTCTTGGTGTTTCATTATCATGAAAATATTTTGCATTTCAACCTTTGCAGCTATGTGACAGTAGATGCAAAGCATTTAAAGAAGAATACGTGCTGTTACTTGGTTGCATCTGAACAAAATCCTTTCAAAGACCCTGTAGTATTATGGCTTAATGGTGGAGCTGGGTGTTCTAGCCTTGGTGGATTTATCTTCGAACACGGTATTTAATAATAAGACATTTCTCTGTTACATATGTTCTGCTGTCAAAGATGTATTTCCGTTGCATTTCTTTGCCTCCACTAGGACCATTTAATTTTAAAGCAGGAAAGTCCAAGGGAAGTTTTCCCACATTGCACCTCAATCCCTTTAGCTGGTCCAAGGTTGACAAGGAACTTTGGTTATGAGAAACCAAATTTACCACGTATGCTACTTAATGTGATGATCTTACGAGGGAATATACATCATTGGTCGCTCATTTTCTTAAGAAAATGATTTTCTTAATACAAGATTTTTGTACATCTTTCAGCTTTCCAACATACTATATCTGGATTCACCATGTGGAGTAGGTTTATCTTACTGTGACGATCCAAGGAATTGTCTGACAGGAGACCTACATACCGCATCTGATAAGCACGCTCTTCTTCTCAAGGTAAAGAGGTTCTGAACTTATCTAAATGTTTCGAGAAAATCCAGTGGGAAAGACAGCGCTTTGGCCAATTTCTGGAGTTGAATGGCATAGATAGTATGGCAGCAGCTGCGGCAGCCCGTAAAACCATTCATCAATTAGTTCTCTATGTTCCAACTCTTGGCCTGCATATTTGCCTTTCTTTTCATCTAGTGGTTCGACCTTTACCCAGAGTTCCTTTCAAATCCATTTTATATCTCCAGAGAGTCGTATGCTGGAACCGACTCTTGCTTCTGAGTGAAGTGGTAAGAGGATAGTTCATGTTACTCAGTTCAGTTTGAATTTTTTCTCTCTCCTTGTACTGGTATTGAACATGGTGAAGAGCCTCCAATCAATTTCAAGGTATGTCCTCTTCCAGTATTCTGCTGAAAGCACTGAGCAGTATATTAGTTCAATGAATGGCTTGGAGGTTCAGTTTCAAGATGGAAATTTGAATAGGCAGTCTGCAGGGTTACATGGTGGGGAATGGCCTAACAGATGTCAAATTGGATGGCCTTGCTGCTCGCGTGCCATTCACTTTTTGGTGTGGGATTGATCTCAAGCGACTTCTTTGAGGTGGGTTATATCCGGGAGTTCAGACCATGCTGAGCAGCACAGACAGTGCTATATCAAATGATTGAGACCATATATGACTTTCCTTCTGTATGAGCAGAAGGATTGGCATGTGATACTATGCATTTATTAGCGAAATTACTTTTTGGTTGATACAATCCATCTTTTCACCTTGAAGGGTACGTTGAGGATACATAAAGGGCAAATTCAACGACCCTCCCAGCGGAAGCTGTAGCAAAGATATCGACAAGTTTTACCAGGTACAACTTCCAAATATTGTATTTATGCATGGTATCTGCTCCTTGTGCAATGTAGTAAGAAATCAAAGAAGAAAAGAAGTATGCTCAACCAGATATGTAACTAGATTAGGGTGCTGATTTCTTGAATTTCTTGGTATTTTCCAGCTTACAGAAGGTCTAAAATGGCTACAATATTCTCAAGCCTCGCTATCCCTATCAAAAAACAGTAAACGATGATCACAAGCCAATCGCGCCTGTGAATTCCAATCAACTATAGCAACTCAGGAGCCTCAACCAATGAGGAAGAGAATATCAGGAGCAAGGCATGGCCCATGTCAGGTGAGTTCTTTGCTTTCCTTCCTTTTCCTTGCAGGAAGTCAAGGCAAATCCAACATCTTATACATAAAGAAAGCAAGTGGTTGACCCACTGGTTGCAAGTTGCAACCACAAATTTCACATTTATTCTTCTAATTTATTTGTGGTGTCCATCGAGTGACACTCTCTAAGGTGCCAAATCTCTTGAATATTATCGCTGTACAAATATATTAGATTAACCTATTAGCCTGCGGTGATAACAAGATCAGAATCTGTGCTGATGCACTTCGACTTGTGAGTAAATCTCTATAAAAGATGTGACTTGGCAAAGAGACCTGATCATCAAAGAAAAAGAAAAAATTGTGGGATTTGCGTGATCTCGAGTCAGAAGCAAAGTTTTTTTTTTTTTAATCAGATTATCTATTTTGATTTGTTTTCATCTTTTTATATTACCACCCACATTTAAGAATACTATTCACAAATATTAGAACTAGCTATTGTCCTGTGATGCACTGGCAAAGCTCTTTTTTTCCAAAATTGTTCAGGTATCTGCAAGGATTTTGACAACCACCTCACATTCTTACCATTAAGGTTATTAGCAAAGAAATTCCCATATTAGCTCGAGTTATTTCACTTTCAGAAATTAGCTTCAGATTCGTGAAGAGAAATTAGACATATGAAAGTACCATGTTCTTGTATGCTCAGGCAGAAGACTTTGGTAGAATGTGGCATGACATACAGAGTTCCAAATTTACAAAACCAGCACAATTGACGCCTCAAAATGGAAGTGCTTCTTGACCCTCGAGTTAATACTGTGAATCTTCGCAACTTTCCTTTCTTTTGAAAAGATTGTGCTCAAAGTCATTAAGCCATCATAAACAAGTCACCATGACTTGTATCACCTTCTCATATTGTTTATCATTGTGCAGGGATCTGGGCATATGGTTCCCTATTACAAGCCAAGGAGGCATTAGACTTCTATAGCCGTTGGTTAGATGGAAGGCCAATCTAACATAATTCTACACTTAAGTAGCATGACAAATACAACTCCCCCATGTACTTGGAAAAAACAATAATCTAATTTCAAATAAGATGTCATTTGCATAGTGTCCTCCGAAAGCATATGCATCGAGTTTGGTCCATATTCTAACACAAGAAGATCACTCATGCCAATAATTGGATTTCCAGCACAATTGTGGGGCACGAATGTTATGTCTATAGAAAATAACAATCGGCAGAGAGTAGGATTTCTACAAAATTGCACATCCATCCAACACCAAAAATGAGAGATTGGACATTCTCCCAGTCCCAGGCATGCTAATAAAGCCGGGCCTAACTGTCCAGAACGATTGACAACCTAAATGTGTATCGTTTTCTCCCATCCATTCTGCAGACAAAGAAACAGGAAAGGGGAGACAAGAAAACGACGCATTGAAAAGCGAATGACGGAGGCAAACCTTCTTTATGATTGTGTGAAACTCCTTGCATCCCTAACTGCCTTTATTTCCTTTTGGGCAACAAACCTCGGCAGAGTCAAGAGAGTGTTTACCCGAGACACTCCTTCAAGAGCAGACCAATCTTTCTCCGATTTGGAATGCATCTCCTCATGCTTAGACGCGCAATCTTTACCATCTTCAACCATCATGTCTGATCCACAGAGGTCAGCCATTGCAACAACCTTTTCTCTGTTACTGTTTGTGTCAACTTGATCCCCCAAAGTAAGTTGTCCCTTGGATTTTAAATTGGATGCCGTGGACAAATTGTCGGAGTCCAGAAAGAGGCAAACAACACCACAGTCATCAACTTTGGAAGTGGGGTATTTGCACTTCCACGCCCGAACTGCTGACTCCACCAAGGTTCGAGCTGCAGAGGAACGTGCTGGGGCTGAAGCAACAATGTCTACCACTTCCTTGTTTGACAACACATCCCAGACCTGTGAATAATTTAGGAATATTAATCGCTTTTATTATCTCTAAACTAAAGGAAGTGGTGATGCATTACAGCTGGACCACCTACCCCATCTGTTGCCAGAACAACAAATTCATCCTCCTCTGTTAGACAACGGTATGATATTTCAGGTACAGAGATTAGACCAAAATCCTTAAGGCAGAAATCACCAAAAGCTCGTGCCATTGCAAGGCCAGGGGAGTCATTGTGTGGTAACCAGACACGAGCAACTTCTGGTTCATCTAGAAGAGAGAATACCCGTCCCCTACATTTACGGATTCTCTTTGCTTCCGCTGTCTCGAATCAAAGGAATAAGATACTTAAGAAAAATATGGCTTAAAAGAAATTGCAAGAATTAGGTGAGAACTCAGTCACTTTTTTGGCATCCAACTCCAGAATCTAGGCCCAAGAGACATAAGAAGGAAGAGACTTTCTAAATTGGTAGGCATTGTAAAGTGTTCCCGAAAATTCGTCACTTTCGAGTCAAAACCTCACAGAAATAATGTCATATAGTTATAAAAAGCTCACTATGATTTATACAAGTGATTAATCTAATCCTGCCATTTGCCCCTTTTAACTACATCTCTTGGTTGCTGACAAGCAAGGTGTACAAGTTTCGTTGTATGTGTGTTCTCTTTTACCTAATTTCTTGAATTAAACAATGCACTAGCCCTAAGCAATTAGCTTACAAGCATGACTTTTCCCATTTCCCTTTTTCTTTTCAATTTTCGTGTGTGAGAAAGAGTATGACTTTTCCCATTTCCTTTTTTATTTTCAATTTTTGTGTATGAGAAAGAGAGAGAGAAACCTGGAAGATTAGGCTTGAGATCAACAGTTAACTGAACTGCAGTGAGAGAGTTATCTACATCTCGTGTGCCTAGTACAGCTCTGGAGTCCCCAACATTGCCAATCACAAGGTATCGACCCTACCAAAACCATAGACGAACTCATTATCAAGATCCCTTTATTATGAAGATAAATCAGAATGAAGGTCCTTAATTATGCTTAGGTAGTAACCTGCTTGACTAACGTCACTGCTGTTGTCCCACTGCAGAAGCAATCAATGTCAGCATGCATCCTCAGCTCTCTATCCATGACTTTAAAAGCCTTCAAAAATGATTTTTGAGTGCCTGAAAGACCTCAGGGTGCTTTTCCGGTTCCTCCAGGTCAGTAGAGACCCTCAATTCCTCATCCAAAGATATTGAGGCAGTATCTTCAGAATTCATGCTCGTCAAGGCACTAAGGCTGATCTCTTTGAGAGCATCCGCAGTTTTTATAGAGACTTCCCAGTGAGCACTCAATTTTAGGGGAAGTGAATCTCTCACTTGCTTTGCAACCATATGACCATAGGGCCCATGGCCATCAAAGACACCACAAAAAACTGTGTCTTTCCTTGAGCAGAAATTCTGAAAATTCACAACTTTATTGTATGAGATGAGAACTCTAATTGAAAAAGCACACATATAAATTATTCAAGGAACCAAACCGCATTGCTAAAACATGACACAACCATCCAATGCTACATAGTCTCCAAACCTTTCACACGACTCTGAGAACATAAAAGGTGCAGAAGGGAGAGACCTTCTTTGTTTTTCAAGCCATGAGACAAAGAAGACACAGAACTTCATCATTCTATTTCATGATTACTTGATAAAAGCAGAATTATCAACAACTCCCAGGTGAAACTATAGAGACCTTTCATCAAGGAAAGAGAAAAGAACGTCATGATAGCATTTACAAGTGCCTACAACCATACGTCAGCAACAACTGAATAGATAAAAAGAGGTAGTTATTTAAACAATTTAAGCAGATGAGCAGTCAAGAAAGGTACAACGGAACGGAAACATTTATGAACAGACCAAATGGGGAACCCAACCAAATAGCCGCACTTGTAGTTTACAATAAATTGCACCCAGACAAAATCATCTGCCTAGGTGTTTATCCAAGAGGAACTTCATGTACTAGTAATTATTCACTAGACAAGGGAGGTAAGCCAACCATTTCTTTTCGCAAAAATCGATTTCCAAAGTAACAAGTTAATATACCGAAACTTTCAACCAGTAAGGTGAGCATTACCACATGAAACTACAGTATGCAGAGAGAAATTAGAACAAAGGAAAATCGTGTTTCTTTCCTTAAGCAGAAAATAGAAGCTGATAACATGGATCTCTACACATGGAAAGTGAGTCATTATGAAGCTAGGATAGATAGGGTTCACATATTCATGCAGGTAGACTAACTCACAGCAAAGAGAAAACGTCATCTACTTAACAAAAGCAATGTCAAAAGTTGATCTACAACTCAATTAGGCCTTCAAAGACTTTAAAACACGAACATGCTTTCCACTTTGATACAGCAAAAGGTTTTTCTGGGTAGAGATGGTTGCATTATTGCCGAATCTCAAGAAGCTTATACCATTCAAATAATTTAAGTATCTATTGTAAGCTAACGTGGAGATATAACAATATGTTCAATCCCTTTGAGTGCACACATGAAAAGGAAGCAAACCCTGTATGACACATTCAGCAAGCTGAGACCTTCAGAAAGTTGTGTATTGCTCTTTACAAGCTAAAATGATGCAAAATGTTTTTAATCCCCATCCCCAGAACTTAGCAAAATACAGTAGGAAAGGACTTGACCTCCCATACAATCATGGCATCTTGATTGGTCCCTTTCTTTCCTTGCTGAGTAAATAAGCAGGCAGTTTCGCTTGATCCATTCAGAAACAACCTTCCAGGAATCCTATGCAATGGTTCCTCCCTCCAGTGGTCAAAGGAAGAATTTCGTGACCCTGGTCTTTTCTTCGAGTTTTTCCTTTTCCTAATGCTCAGTTCCGGAGATATTGGTGAGCCGGGGACAGGGCTCCTGCTTTCCACGGATAAGCAGGACCCCATTCTCAGGGCCCTGATTATGCTTATTAAGCACTCCAGAGCAGCCGCACAATTAGACTCCCTATTATCAGAAGATGGATCCGTAAGATACTATTGGCAAGAAGCTGCTTAAGATGACCTCAATTTCTGGTCTTAACGAGTAGTGTTAATAGATCCTGCGACTCAGTCTTACCTCTCAGCTACGACCAGGAAGCAAGGATTCCAACCTCGTGCATTCACAACTCGATAATCAGACATTAATCTGCTGATCAGCCCTTATCTCATGAGGCTTCTTAAATGACAACCCAACAATAGCATTAGTCTACAAGTACATCAGAATACAATCAGGATTCTAGCAGATTGCCACATACCCTTTTAAGCTCACAACCTGTTTGACTCACATAACCCGCCACGGCCAAAAAAAAACAAAATTGGGGAAGCAAAAAAAATCCACCTTGTGGCACAAGCTAATTGCAGCAATAAAAGGCCTTCAAAAAGCTAGTATGCAGCAAAATGCTTTCTTTCCTCCTTTCTCTTTTCACTTTTCAAACACGAATGAGATGATCCTTCTACGATGGCAGCCAAAAACGGCAGCAGATCGTGCAGCAAACAAAAAAACGCATCTGCAGACAAATCCAATCCAGTAACCTTTCAGAATAAACTACTTCAAGGACAAAACTCGGTTGATCCAACCAATCACTCGACCGTGTCTATCACGATCAAACTTGCATCACTCAAATGTCTACACCGAGAGGAAAAGATCCCCACCCCACAGCATCACTCGTGGCTTCGCAGATCAAAGCAAGCAAGCAAGCGACTCTGACGCAAGAACTATAACAAAAAAGCACGAAGCTTCTCGAAATCAAGCAAATGAAGCTTAGAAAGAAACGGAGTTGAGAGCTCCCGTGAAGATGAAGCAGAAACAGAGCATCCCAATGAGGATCCACCAGAAACACCCACCGGGCAGAGAGAGAGAGAGAGACTAGTCTCTCTCACCAAACAGTGAAGAAGGAACACAAGTTAACAGACTTTTTAATGGGAGCTTAGGATAATTGCGGAGGCTATTAACAATAAACTAGAACTACGCAAAAACACGAAAAACAATATTCACACATGTATATAATTAATAATTATGGATAAGAGGGGAACGAAGAAACTTAGGGCGCACGTGGCGACGACGCTTTCGTTCTAAAAATTAACTTCTCATCAAAAGTTAATTTTTATACTTTTTCAAATGACTTGAAACTATTTTCGAAATAAAAAGAAATATATGTTCCAAAAGTAGAAAAATTAAGTTGCGTAATCAAATGAATTTCTATCCCGTGAAGTTGCGATTACCAAATGGATTTTTGTTTCGGAACTTATGTACAACGGACATTTTCTTTTTCTTTGGATTTACGCTCTTTGAATTTTTCGGTACTTTCTCTTGGATATTTTTCCTCCCATTTTATTTGATTCGACGGTGCATTTTTTATTCTACATTTTTCTAAAGCTCATAGCATTTTCCCTCCATTTTTTCCTTGGAAATTTGTTTTAAAATAAAGTATTTAAGCCGAAAGGAGAATTTAAAAGCACATCGCACAATTCCTAATTTAATAATCCATCAAGTGGAAGAAAATGAGGCAAATTAAAAGTGGGCCGTCTTTTATGTTGGCCGACGGATGTTCTTATTCTTGTCTAAAAAGTGCAAGACTTTATAAAAAATGTAAGATGCTAGATTGATTTATCACAATTATAAAAGAGGAAAAGATTCGATAGTTCACCGTCTGCCTAATTGCATTTTGATTTTTTCTTGTGTCAATTCTTTATTATTATTGGTGTTACTGAAAAAGGATTGTTGACTATATAATAAGATAAATATGAATAGAAAACTATATCAAAATTAGTTTTTTAAAAAAAAGATAATTACATTGAAAGTCCTAAAATTTATTAGAACGTGCAATTAAGTCCTAAAACTTGCAAAAAAATGTAATCAAACTTCAAAACTTGCCAAATCGATGCATTCAAGTCATTCCGTTAACTCCGTTCGGTTTGGCTAACAAAATATATTGATGTGATTTTTTATAATTATTTTTTATATTCTATCCGATGCGACGAGAGACTAAAATGATGTCGTTTTGATCTAAATCTCATTGTTTAATATAAGATTTATTTAATTTATGTTAAATAATAAGTAAAGTTAAAAATAATAATGAAAAAAAGGAATGAAGAATGCAAGAAAGGGCTGCATTGTAGCCCTTGTCGCCACCCACTATCTTCGGGAAGGGCCGACGATGGTGGGGGAATGGTTGGCGGGGGTCGCCGAGCAAACTTTTCTATAAAAGATTGTGAGATGTGTGGGTCTTGCTTTGGTTTTAACCTAGGGTTGTAAAATAGTTAACTGGTTGAGCGATTGTAAACCGTCTATTCTCCACGGTCATAGTGAAATTCTTGGCGTCTAGCTCTTCTCGTAAAGTAGGGTCCGATACTTCTACTTAACTACGTGAGTTTTAGGGTGCCCTTACCTTCCCTCATCGATTTTTCTAGTAATTTCTTCTTCTTCTTCTTTTGCATTAGACTTAAATTACAACATCCATTAACTTTCATGTTATCTCAAAACATTTTTACCAACTTTATCTGGTACCACTCCCTTTATGCTCCTTAATAAGCCCGATAAAAGTGCTTCTTTTTTTTTTTCCCTATTTTGTGATATGATTTGCTCTTATGCACTTTGTTTTCTTAACCTTATTTCATGATCAGCTGCTTGCCCTTTTTCATATTTCTATCATTAGTTTTGTCCCCCATTTTCTTGGATCAAATTCGTCTCATTTTGGTGCGAAATAGGAATATCAAAGTGAATCGTCGTGGTGATTTTTAATCAACTAAAGTGGAAGGAAAATGGGAAAATCGAAAGTGAGCCTTCTTTTGATGTTGGCTGAGGGATCTTCTTATTCTTGTCTAAAAGGTGACTCTTTCACTATATATATATATATATATATATATATATATATATATATATATATATATATATATATATATATATATATATATATTTTGTGTGTATGTATATATATGTATGTATGCATATGTAAGATGCTAGATTTGATGAAATCTCTTACCATGGAAAAGAGGATGGGAGTCACTAGCACACCATCTGCCTAGCTGCATTTTGATTTTGTGCCAGTTCTTTATTATTGTTGACTATCTAACTGTCTGTCCATCTATATGAGCACAAAACTTTATGAAAAAGCATACAAAAATTAGCCAAGAAAGTACCAACGTGCATTTGTGTCGGCTTGAGTACGACAGCTAAAGCAAGTAAGTTTCATTTTTTTTTTTTTTTGCCCTTCTTTGCCCTTTGTTTTAGTACCTTATTATATACATGGCCTTTTAAACACGATAAGGACATCGCAAGCTATTCTTTGTTGAAGCGTCCCGCATCGCTTGTCTACAAAGGTTATATGTTCTTTTTATTTACATGCGATCTTCCTTCACTTATTAGCCGAGGGGTGCGCATGGCAAGACTTCTCGCTTCAGAAATTAATTTTCGCCGGGAAGTTGATTTTTTGTTTTCGTCGACCATAAATTGATTTTTCTATCTTTAGAGAGAAGTAATTTTTTTTTACTTCTTCAAGCGGCTCCATAACAACTTCCGGAGCAAAAAAAAAAAATAGTTCCCGAAGTAGAAAAATGAAACTACATAACCAAACGGATTTTCGCTCCAGGAAAATGCGTTACCAAATTGATTGCGTTCGAAAATGCGTTACCATACGGATTTCGCTTTAAAAGCATTTCTAGAGCAGAAATTCTATTTCAAAAGCATTGTCATGTGAGCCCTTTAACTTTTGGAATGGAGAATCCAACATAAAAGATGGCCTAATTTTGCCCTTTTTCCAAACTATCATCAATGTTTTTTTTTTTATAATCGAGATTTTTTACGTGTAATGAACTATCAATGTTGTCATTCACATTCTTGGATAAAAGTGCTCTAGCTTTTCAATAATGAAGCATGTGGTCGAGCATTCGATTTCTATAAGGCAGGTCCTCCAATCATGGTTTAAGACAGAGTGCACAATTAGCTTGGCTGCTTATCGGTTATCACCAAAGTTAAACAACAGAGAATAGCCAAGCTGGTTATTAAAAACTAGAATAATCGTACTTGCATTTGAATAAGCTTTTCTCTATAAAGTAACAATTTCTATATTATTAAACACCTCATCATTTAATTCAACCAAACCTTGGCATATATGTAGACCCCCCAAAAAAAAAACTTGGCATATATGGTTGGATCGTTGGTTGTAGACCTTAATGGATTGAATTATTAGCTCGAGCCCCACGTGAACATGCCGGGACGTACTTGTTCCTCGCCCAGAAATTATCTAATTGTCTTGAATTTTTTATTGTGCTATTATTCGATTTTGCCTTGATATTTTGCGTTTGTAGTCTAAATTTTGCTTTTCATTTTAAGTTGAATTTTTATGACACGGTTAAAAAATTTAAGATTAAATTGACGGCCGTATGATATAGTGTCGATTCGACCAGCCGAAAGAGAAGGTTATGGGTCATCGATCGAAGACGGAACGATAATATGTGCGAATTAGGCTAAGGTGCTGGCCACTGTATCTCAAATTAATCTTAAACTTTTTATATAATTATCCCATGTCGAGTCGGCACACGAACAGATAAGCAGAATCGCAGGATTTTGTTCCATCGTTCTAAATCAAATCCTAGAATCGGTCAGAGTTGCTCGATTTCGTGTATAATGAAATAGATTCTCTTTATCTCTCTCGTTCTCTCTCTCTTCCACATGGTGACAGCATCGGTTTGCTCGCATTTTCAATGAGAATGTCGTCCTTGTTGATCTCAAGACACGACAGGACAACCCATGTAGCTTTAAGTTTAACCCGCCAAAGTCGGTGGCTCCATGTTCTGTCCTTTCATAATTCATCAAGTCTTGAACCTTTTGGGCAAATAATGCACGCATGCACGGGGAGTAAACCCTAGTTTTATTGATTCCACATGCATGAAATTAGGGGTGAGCAAAATGGATTGATCGAATTGAAAATTGTTCGTGGTTGAACGAACCAACTAATTTGATCCGGTTCCCAATTCCATAAAATTAGAACCCATGATTTTCGATCCGGTCCAAAAGGGATCGGACCGATTAATTTTTATTTATTTATATTTATTTCTTAAATGAAAACCTAATGATCTACCGGTTATTTGTTATTTCTTAAGTGTAAAATCAATTCTAGTTAATATATTAAAATTAAAGTCCGTATTGCTCACCCCTACTAATGATACACTAGTTTCATTGGACCGCTCGAGAATCGGTCCAGGTTTATGGTTCCAAAACCGATAATTGATACTCCTAGTCCGATTCTCGTTTCTTGGACAAGTACCGGACCTCATCGAGAATTGATCACCCCTACATGAAATACTTTGGATGAACTCGAGAGGACGATGCCGACCCATCGTTCAATTTCCAAAACAAAGTGGCTGTTCTTATATAGGGAGTGTTTGTTTGCATGGAAGAATTTTTCGTGTATTAACTTTTTAGACTTTCACGCATTTGTTTTATTGCAAATAATCGGTCGACGGAAAACCAGCTAGGGAAAAACATACTCCTAAAAAATATTTTCTCGAAATTATTTTTTTTTTTTAAAATGCTTCTCGAAACAAGCACAACCTTAATAATGTAAATTCTATCAACACGCACGTGGTAACTTCTTAATGATTCTGTTGGGGCTGTAAATGTGAGAGCAACTCGAAAGGGGTTGCCCTACCTAGTCACAATCTATCTCATCACCTGCTACCTGGGGAATTCAAGGCCTCTCATAAGAGTTATAACAATGTGGGATTCAGAACTTCCATGAGGAGTTGGAACAGTGACATTTTTGGGCATGGACCTCCCAACAATGAGAGGGCTTGTCGGGCACAGACTTGATGATTCAAAATCGACGCGGAGAAGATCGAAAGAAAACACTCGGGCATCGCGTGAGATTCGCTTAACATCCTGACCCGAAGATATGTGGCATGTACATGCCCGTTCCTAGCAGCCTTAGCTTTGTGCGTGGCGCGCAAGAAAAGAGAGTCGCGCGACGTAGCTAATTAGCCATAAAGGCCAAGAGAAGAGTGGAGATTTAGACAATGGCTTTCGTGCATCCAACGCCAAATGAGAGGGCATGGGCTTTTGCTTGGGGAAGGCGAGTTGGACTTTTTTGATAACTTTCACATTACTTTTCATGTGATGGTTTTCGTTTATTGCAAAACAAAGACCAAAACGTTCGGAATCCAATTCCATTCCAGACGCTCTCCTTCTACCGTGGAAGCAAATGGACTACCAATTGGGTTGTCCCGGGCATTCGAACCAAGGGAAGGCATTTTGTTTCGTAATTTCCAGGAAATATTGACGTGGATCCTGCTAAATCACAGCCGTTGATCATGTGGGAACTGCGATATACCGGGTTTGCTAGGCCCGAGTCTAGCCAAGAAATTCCCCCACAGTTTCCTGGCCCACAACACAATCATTCGGACGACAAGAAGAAAAGTAGAAAATGGACAAGCCGAGCCACCACCGGGCCGAACTCACGCCATCGTCAGAGTTCATCGATTATCTTGTCCTCTCGATCAAAAGCCGTGTCGTTTTCGCCCCTTTACCTACCAAAAGCGGAAGTTCCTCCACAAATATTTTTTACTTTCTGGGCTCTTTACCTAAAGGTGTTCCTAGCTTTCTGCACTCACGTTTTATTTGCCCACCAAGAAACGTTAAGGACAAAACAAAGAACACGAAATCAAGTTGTGTTTGTCGATGCATATGACGCATGCTGATTTTTCTCTTTGTTCTTTTTTTTATCTAGGCTTCCTTCTTCTGGTGAGGCTAATGCATTGCAGTGACTTCTGACACATGAGCTTGGCTTTTCATTCATTCTCGTTCAGTCATGTGGGTTAGGACCCCAGATGACCCAAGCAAAGGGTCTCCTTGCAGGCTACCCCACAAACCATCCCATCAGAGAGAGATTTATTTGTCGCATACTTGAAAATAATTCACAGTTTTCATCATCATGATCACCAACAAGCAGTCAATGTTTCGCAGAAGCGTGGAAACGAGTTTTGCGTTATTCAGAAAGCTAACCAGCAATATTAGTACATAGGAACAAGATTGGCTATGGTGTTATCATATGCCGTTGTGGCTGCGTCTACTCTTTCGTCGTCATGATCACCAACAGGCAGTCAATGGTTCCCAGGCACGTGGAAACGAGTTTTGCGTTATGCAGAAAGGTAACCAGCAATAGTAATACAAAGGAACAAGATTGGCTATGGTGTCATCGACTGCCATTGTTGCTGCGGCTACTCTTCCTCCTCTGCTTCCTCCAACCAATTCACAAAAGGCTCCAGCGCTTTCACAAATATTTGCCTGCACAATACAACTAAATAAGACGCGATTGTTGGGCAGGCAGGACACAGAAATCAATAGGTCACATCAAGTATGACAAAAGAAGGGAAACTATCCTGAGCAAATCGATCCAATTTGACACACCTACTATAATGAGTGAACGCTGTAAACCCTGGTCTCTTAAGGCCACAAGTCGTTTATGTACATTTGCCTCACTTCAGATCCAGCCAAACCCACACAGCTCACTGTGTCAAGTCAATCCATATACTCACCTCCTTTATTCCTACTCCTAATATATCATGACCACATTGTGTGCAATTCAATAAAAGTTTTGAACACAGGAAACTGATGCTGTCCTCTGCAGGCATTCATCAGTGCAATAATGTATACGGGAGGTCTACCTGCCCTTGGGGTTGGTTCCTTTGCTGAACCAATGAAGAATGGTGTCTTCTGCAAGCACATCCTGGTCGTAGAGGGACCTCACAATTTCGGGAAACAACTTCATCAGCTTAGTATCCTCATAGCATTGCATTTGGACTTTGTACATGAGCTCCAGCTCAAGTTTCCCACTTGTGCAGAAGGTATTTAAAAGTCCAGCCCATGTTTTTACCTTCAAAATGAAGCAAATTGTTGCTAAAACCTTTAAAAAAAAGGAAAAGTTTCACAAGAACTTGTAAAGGTTGGTTAATAAACTTTCAACAGGTGAGAAGACATCCGCATGACCAAAGTGGAACTGTTGTCAAGATAGTATAAAACCATTCAGATATTGATTGGTTAGAACATAGAGCTGGAGACTTTCTAAGGAATGGCAACTTCTTAATAACATCCAACATTCTAATGTGTCATTTGAACTCATCTCCAATGCACATCAACCATCTGTACTAAGCAAACTGCTATGTAAATAGCAGTTCCTGATGAAAATAGCAGTTCCTGTTCTCAATTTTTAAGTAAATCCTTCGGGCAAAAACCATTCATGTTGCACACGCAATATGCCTGTAGAACACGAAACCATCAAGCAGCATATATCAGCAACATTTTCTAGCAGTATGAACTCGACCAGACCAGCTCCCCGTTAAACCAGCTCAGCTGATCTGGTTTTCAAAAGGTTGCCATGGCCAAGGAAATCACCACCGTCATTACATAGCAAAGATTCATGTGAAAGTCATAATCATTTTGGCTCATGAGATAAACTAGATGATCACAATACAAAAGAAAAGAAAGAAGGGAGACAGAAAACAAGTGCACCTGACGCAGAGCTGCATTAGCATTCTGCTGCTGATTCTTCCCAGACCACTGAACAGCATCCATAATGACATCCCATAGCAGTCGCACCACCTCAATGTCGGGTAACTTGGCATCCTTAAGGCGCTGCTTCACAGTGTCTATCACTTCAGATATATCGGTTTCCTCTTCAATCTGAGCAGTCAGGGCAGATTTCATCTCCTTCAGTCTCCCATCAAATAATTTCTTCTCGTTGTATTCCACCAGGGGTATAAGCCCTTCCTTGCTGAGATTAACAAAAATTTTGTGTGTAAACCTTTGGAGTAAAATAAAG
This sequence comes from Rhodamnia rubescens, assembly GCA_021437795.1. Taxonomy (NCBI): domain Eukaryota; kingdom Viridiplantae; phylum Streptophyta; class Magnoliopsida; order Myrtales; family Myrtaceae; genus Rhodamnia; species Rhodamnia rubescens. Next base: position 8,312,772 of record JAILYA010000003.1, read on the forward strand.
ACTGAAGGAGGGATTGGAGGTTGCAACTAGAGATATGACTATAATATTGACAGTAAAGACAGAAATTATGAAGATAAATATGACGATAATAAAGTCAAAGTAGTGAATACTACCTGAGAAATTAACAGCGAAAACTTGGATACTAAGATTCTTATGCAGAGATTACAGATGTTGCATTATAATATTCAGGTTGCCAAGCCATTTCTCCATATCTTATTAGCGGGAGAATTATAAACCCATTGTGCTATTACCAAAGCACTAAGCTGCTTGAATATGGTGACAGGAAGAGAGAGAGAGAGAACCGAGTTTTCACCACCTAGATTGTGCAAGAACCTGCTAGCTTAAAGCCGAAAGCTTGTATTATGTACACAGCAAGGTACGGCCCTTTCTCAATAGCCATTAACATTTTCAGATAGATTCAGAGCTCAAGCAAACAGTGAAACAAGGTCTCGAGAAGAACAAAATCACAAGTATGCACAAATCGACACACACCAAAGACAATACCAGGAAATTTCTTAGTCATCTCACATTACAAGAAGAGGTACTCACGTGAAATGCTCAGAGAAACCTTCAGCAGAGCGCTTAGCCGATGGGAAAAATTTCAGAAGATCATCCTCCACCTTTCCACGCTTTAGGATTGCAATCAGATCATCAAGGCTGTTATCCACCAGATATTCCTTAAAAAAATCAGTTACAAATGAGAGAACTAGCCCTTTTGCCACGAGATTATCCTTGAGCAGGGGCTGCAATACGGTCTCCGGTGGAAGCCCAGATAGTTTCTGGGAGAACGCAAGTGCCGTAAAAATTGCCAGTTTCTTCCTTTCATTTTCTTCAAGAAACTCCATCGATTGTAAAAGTTTTTGCATAACATTTTCGAGATTCTTGATGAGAAACGGCCTTCGCCGCAAAATTTTCTGTACGTAGATAACAGATGGCAGGATTGCTTCACGCTTGGACTCACAGTCTAGAATAGAGTAAGGGTGGCGCTCCCCTTCATCAGGTTTAGTAGTGCCAGGTTGTGTACGCCCTCCCGTGAAAACGACCTGTCATGGCAACACAATTCAAATATTTATGGTGCAACAGAATGAATATAAAACAGAACTGCCCACTGATAAAGACAGAAAAATTCAATAAAAAAAGCTTCATGTTTAAGAAATGCAGTACATTAAAAATGTCTGTAGCTTCTACGCATATCAAAAGTCAAGGTTTCTCATAATCTTCATTAACATGACTTTGGCAACTCCCAAGACTATATGACAATGACAAGAGTAAGTTTCTCTTTTTGGTACAATGACAAGAGTAAGTTCACAGAAAGCTAATTGCACCCATTCAAGGAATCACATAAGCACATGTATACAAAGGATGGATGCAGACCGGGGCTGGAAGGGGCCATGGTCCCCTCAGCCCAATGAAATTCCTCTAGGTGTCAATGTGATCAAATGAAAATTGAGCTTTCCATTTTGAAAAGTTAAGTACTCGTCCCTCCCAGCTTGCAGCCCACTCTCTGTATCTCTTTCTCATCTACTTCTTCCTTTTTTATGGCCAGATCCCTTACCCTCCATCACTTGGTGATTTTTAATCCCTTTTCCCCATGAATATCATAAATATGTTTACCAACTAATGAGCATCCATTAGGCCGTAAGTGTACATGGTGTTCTTAATGAAAGGGGCTAACGCAAAGATTTTTTTTTTTTCCCCTTTAGTCCACACCTCATAAAACACAAAAATTTCGCGTAAAATATTATCTAAATTCTTTTTAATCCTCATAATGTTAGGAAGATGGGAACTTATTAATTCATTGAGCAATAAATGTTCTTACTTCAAAAAGAAAGCTTGACAAAAGTCTAAAACATTCTCCCTCCCTTTTCATACAGTTATGATATCCTTGTTATATGTCGAATTATTATTCTCTATAAGTGAAAATTTGGCTTTATTTTGAACTACTATGTCAGTGTAACTAGAAAGAATGCAACAAGAGATCTGTTGATTCAATTGTAATGACAAAACTTCAGTGAATTGAATCACTTTCTTTGATAAATACATGGTCTAGCATGCCAAGCCAGGAAGTTCAATGATGAATGCACTTCCAACATATGTCATGCAGAGCTTAACGGTTAACACTCCGATAAATTGTAGAAGTAAAATATCGATCCAGTAAACCTAGTCAATTGACCATATTTTAATTTAAACATAATCGGTAGCTAGCTTCTAGGCTACTAGCAAGCGCCTGTCAACATCATGAAACCCAAAAGTATTCTTTGGAATTCAATCAGCAGGAAACTCTAATCCAGACAAGGTTATATGGACAATAATAAGACAAAACAAAAGCTTTACATATGCACAAAAAGCTGCATAGTTGTATTGCATCTAGCAAAAGCTTCCAAGCAGTCTCAATATCTACGGGGTACAGGGCCATTGCTAGATAATGATACCAATGGAAGGAAGGAGAGGAAAGGAACTACAGTATTAAAAGGCTTGCCTCAAAAAAGGTGTCACCATATCTTGAGAAGTTGAGATCTGAAGATTCAACACTTTTTGCAAGAAGATCCTGCTCAAAACTAAATATTCAGTAAGCTGCATGAAATTTTGGTCACCGGGTGCAACAAACATGTGTAGTGCTCGAAAATGTCTTCATTACAAAAGAAAGTTACCAGATCACCAGCATTATCAAGATAAATCTGGACCACTGCATCCGCAAATGCTGCAGGGTCCAGTGGAGCAGCAATATTCCGTTTGCGGGTCTTAATCCGCGTACCACTGCATAGAGTAGTAGAATATCACAAAAGAAGACTACAGTTTCCATATTGAACTTAGCCACACTAAGGAGTTGTAAAAGAACTGTCTTAATCATGGAATAGCAAAAATCAAAACTGCATGAGATATACGGGACAGCTGCAGACTTACCCGAGAGTGGGTTTCTCCTTCGAGCTGCATGCACGAAAATAATCTAGAATCAGCTAAAAGTCACCCATCTCTACAGCTCAACCACAATTCTGAGTCATCTCAATAAACTCAGAAAGGAGGAGCAAATAAAAGCCTGCCATTTTGACAAAGCAGATGAACGGAACCTAAAGTAAAAAAGTAATCTTTGAACAGATTAATCAGCTACAAGTCGCAAAGTGAAACACAGGACGAAACGCGACATCATTCTTCAGTCAACAAAACCTCGGAGAGCCGAATTACCAAATTTTGAGGACAAAAATTGGGGCGTTCTAATGCGAGCGAAAAAAAAAAAAATCCTTCAATCGAACTAAGCTCAGCTGAATAAGCTGCACATCGTTACATGTAAGGACAACGGAACGTTGACAGGATCCAGGTCTTAAATCAAGAAACCGATCAAAGAACAGACACCAACGACATGAAGATCCCAAAGATTCGATCTTCCGCAAATAGACGAATCGAGAAGCACGTCGATAGATTGACGAGACCGAATGAGATCTTCCGGGGTAGCACCAACAACAGCGCGTAAAGATTAAGCGTTACAAGAGAGAGAGAGAGAGCGAGAAAGAGAGAGATTACCTCATAAACCAAGATGAGAAGGGATCGAAGGTGACCGAGTCTTGAGAGACTCTGCGCCCAGAGAGATTGCTCGAGAGGAAGAGGAAGAAGACGAGCAGGAGAGAGAGAGAGAGATTGTGTTCTTGGAGAAATGGAGAAGAGAATATGATGGACAGTTAAAAAGAGAGCAATAAAATCCAAGGCTCGGATCGGATAACTTGTAATAAAACAATTATAGCAATTATAAGAAATATAGTCATTATAAAATATATTATTTCAAATTAGAGAAAAAAAATTATGGAAACGTCGTATTTGAATCTCCATGTGGAGTATTGTCAAAATTTCAAGAACTGTAAATTCAAAAATAAAAAAAAGGTACATGAACCACGAGACTTTAATTTGAATCTCCATGTGGAGTATTGTCTAATAAATAATAAGTAAAAATCAAATTAGACATGCGTGTTATTAATTGTAGGAGAGAAAACAATCGTTTAAGTGCTTTTGCGAAAAATTCTGACTAAAGTAATTACATGGTATTTATAATTAATTTTTTAATTTGATGCGGTAAACTTTTTGTAAAATACAGTCCATGTGGACTTCCATGTGGATTTCTAAAAGTAAAAACAAGCTAAAAAGATTAAATTAAAATATATTAAAAAAAAAAGCTATAAAAGAAAGAGAGAACAGAGGATTGCACAAGCGGCCTGCTACCTCTACCGACCACCGGCAACGGTGGGGCTGTGACAGCTTGTATTCTAATTTTTTATTTCTTATTTTAGCTTAATTGTACATTTTTTATTATTTTAATTTAATTAATTTTGTATTCTGTAATTTTTAGATATTTTTTTGAACTTTTCTCAATTTTTATTGCTGAGTGGACCTCAGACGAGCCACGTGGACTTTGAATAATTAATAAAAAAATGACATTTCGGATTCGGCCAAGCATATCAATATTGACAATTAAGTGATCGTTTTTTTTTTAAAATTGACACTTAAATGATTCGAAAGAAACTTTTGGCACTTAAGTTATCGCCATACATAACTTTTGGTACTCTCAGTATATTTTTCCCCACTAATTACTAACTTATGTTATCTCTATTGTATGAAAACTAAGCTTATAGAGGGATTTGAATCTTAAAATTAACTCTTGTTTGCTAACCACAATATATATATATATGATGACATAGTCGAGATAATTGTTATGTTGAGTAATACTTAAAACATGATACTTTCCAAAATCGCATAATGATTTCAATTCCTCCATGTTTTTCAATGTCTTTTCTAAATAAATTATCATTCTTGCATTTTATTTTATTTTACCTCTCATCACGCACATTTGATTGGACTAAACAACTGAAAACATCTTCTTCCACAACTTTTCCAAACTCCGTATACTTTGATTGGACAAATTTGCCCCTAACAACTCATTCAATTTGTAAATTCTACAAAAACATGACTATGAATATAACCACTATCAAATTGAGTAAATGATAAAAGAAAGTATGATGTCCTAGAAAACCCTCAACTTTAGACAAAATTTGCCTCAATTTTTTTTGTTTGTCACATAAAAGACTACTAATTTTCAATGAATTCTCTCAACTCTACTCTCCGTTCGATTTCCATCCCATTTATAGTGTTGAAGCCTACCAATTGCTCCACATGTCAAACTTCGACCGGCCTCTCGGCAAGTCGAGCGTCATCGAGTTCCTCGCCGGCATCAACATGTAGCATGGGTCGCGAGTTCCTCTCATCATGCAGCTTCAAGACAACCCTTATGCCAATTGCCCCGAGCTCTACCTTGAGATCAACGGCTAACGTCTCCCCCTTCCCCCAAGCACGACCACAATGCTGCCACCATCGAGATCGCAGTCCGGCGAGAACCAAATGAGGCATGGACTGGCTATGCAGCGAGGTGATCTTAGCCTTCGGGGTTCCTACGGCGGAGAGTCGTTGGATAGTATGACAGGGAGCTAGGTGTTGAAGTACTCCCTCACCTGCATAACCATCCCATTGACGGAGACAGTCCAAGCGTTTACCCACAGGATGGAGTGGGCCGGGTCGAAGCCCTCGCACAAGAATGTCGGAGCCGAAGGAGGTGACGGAGATGTGTCGGAGCCGAAGGGGGCGACGGAGATGGGGACGAAGAAGAAGGTGTCATCCAATGTGGCGAAGGACAGGACGCCGCCGGTGGGGAGCCGCCATTAAGAGCTTTGGGGGATGGAGCCACCGCTCGAGGTGAGGGGAGAGGAGGAGGTGAATGTCGTCGCATTTCTATTGTTACCGAAAAATTAATCTTTTTAACGTATTTTTCATTTTACGCTTTGAATTTTGAGGTATTACGCATTCGTCCTCTAACTTTCGAAACTGTTACCAAACTCTCCATAAATTTTCATTTTATTAACGATTAACCCTTCTTTTTTGCTTTTTCACGTCCATAAGCACAATGCACATGACTTTTAAGAGAAAAAAAGTACAACTTTTTTTTAAGAAGTATCTCCTTAACCCGTTATTACCGTAAAAGAATATTAGAAAGTGTTCATTCTATGACTTTTATAGTTTATTGGGAAAATACCACTAAAAACCTTGAACTACACCAGTTGTGGGCCATCTATCCCTGAACTTTTTACGTGGCGCAAAAAATCCCGAACTATGCCCATCGTGACACATTTACCTCGAATTTTTTTTTGTGATGCCAAAAATCCCAAACTTGTATCCATATGACGCATTTACCCTTCGTTAAAGTTCCGTCAATAAATGACGTTAAATATCTGATGTGGTCGCTGACGTGGCATTGTTATATTTTATCAAAATAAATTAGGTTGATATGGCACTTGCCACATCAAAAACAAATTAAAAAAAAAAAAATAAAAAACCAAAGGAAAAAAGAAACAAACCGGAGGAGAGAGGTCGTAGATGGTCCGAGGAGGCCACCCCCGACTTCGCCAGCTAGGGTCGTCGACCACCGTGGACTGCGACCCCTACGGGCAAGCAGGGCTCTGTCCTAGGCGGCATCGAGTTCAGCGTCTGACCAAGCTTGCCCAGATGTGCAACATGCCCGAGCTTGCCCAATCGAGCAAATGACGAAGAAGCTTAGAGACTCTGTCGTAACAACTTGGCTTGCCTAGAATGTGGCCTTAGGTTAAAAATCTCTGGGTGTGGCCTGAGAATGTTTGATGGAGTTGAGAACTTCTACTTCTTTTCTTTTCTTTTTTTCTGTGGTAGTTTATGTCTTGGAGTTCTGGGTTGATTCTTGATTTGCAATTTGTCATATTTTATGTGTATCCGTAGCTTTGTTGACAATGTCAGCGGTGTCTTTTTCTCCCACTTCAGCTGCGGTGATTACCCTAGAAGACGTCTTGGAGTTGCTTGGGAACGATGGCACCATCGACGCCCCCCATTTGAAGATCTTCAACCATCTCAAAGCCAACACAACTACCTCTCTCTTTCCGTAGATCCGACGGTAGCCAATATTGAAGTTGTCGTCGTCGTCTTTATCGTCCCACATCGCCGATAAAAGTCTTTATCACTTTTTATATTCATGTGATGTTTTTTCACCTATCAACTTAAATTTTTGAGTTGAACTTTCTAATATGACGAATCTTATTCTTTCTTTATATTCATGTGATCTCCTTCAATTTTTGGATTGAATTTTTCGACATCTCTCCCTTTGGTTTTTTTTTTTTTTTTGGGTTTCTTAGTTTTTTTTTCTCTTTAATATAATCGCCACATTGGCCTAATTTACACTAGAAAAAAACAACAATGCCACGTCAAATATTTAACGGCGTTTATTGAGGGAACTTTAAGGAATGGTAAATGTATCACATGAGCACAAATTTGGTATTTTTGGTGCTACAAAAAGAAAGTTTGTGATAAACATGTCACAAAGGACACACTTTGAGATCTTTGATATTACAAAAAAAAAAATTCAGAATAAATTTGTCTCAACATGCATAATTCAGGATTTTTTGTGGTATTTTCCTTAGTTTATCTGGATGATTGAACAAGTGGATTTCTTCTAGAACGAAAATAAAAGGACAAAACATGTAGATTTCCTTCCACGGTAAGTGTGAATAAAAGGTCCAAGAGTCCCATTGGAGGCCGCTTCTCGTAGGAACCGACCCGATCCAATTTCGACGAAAGCCTCCAACGGATGCATTACCAAGATTACCTAGTGATGACCCATATCGTAATTGTGCAAATAAATTGTCGTTAAAAAGCAAATGATCTCTATCCCTCAAATTATTTTTTCTTACCTGTCTAACAATCTTCAGATTTCAATTTGAAGATATCTTATCTTAGGTTAGTCATATTGCTTTTTATTGAATAAGAAATATGAGGAGAGAATTATTAAAAAAATTCTAAATTTATTGTAATTGTGTCAATTCGATCCAAACTTTTTTTTTTATCAATTGAGTTCTAAACTTTTTATGTTTGTATCAATTCGGTCAATTCGATATATTTTGGTCGGAAATCGCTAACATAACCGTTGGTCGATGTTGAAGTGAAATTTTTAAATAATGTTTTTAATATTTTTTTGATATATTTATTTTTGGTTTTTTTTTTTCCTTCTTCCCTTCCTTTTTCTTTCTGGTGGTCTTGAACCTCCGTGACCGGTCAGGAGGTGAGGGCCGACTTGCCGGCCAGGCCACTTCCGGCGAGGCGGGCGAGGTCGCCTAGCGACGGCGAGACTTGTCCTCTCCCATGGCCGGTCGGGGGCAAGGGCAAGCTTTTCTAGACCTCGCCGGCCTTTGCTTGGATGAAGAAGGAAGGGAAGGAATGGGGCATTCCTATGAGATGCCCATTCATCCGTATGAGCCCGGCTACAACCGCATGGCCATGAGAGAAGCATGCCCGGAGCCCCACCGAGGAAGGTGCCGGCAGTTCATCATCGGGTCAATCAATCCCATCTCTCTTTTTGTGCTACTCAAGCTCCTAGGGCGGAGAAGACCATGCTGAAAACACAAAGCGATACACACATGATGCTGGTGAGAAGTTGTGTTCACAAAATTTAGGATCCTCAAGAGAAGTCATTTTCTACTTGATCATCAGTGGGATTCAGGTTTTTAAATTTTGTGGATGGGAAACATGCGAAGGGAATCGAAGATGGTCGAAGAAATGAAACCCAAACAAGATTTGTCGATTCCCACGTTTGACATGGTTCGCCAGCACCAAAGAAAAAAAAAAGACAACCTTGATTCCTAATCCTACAAAGCTAATCTTCACCTCACACTCACAGCCGACTAAAATTTGCTATCAATCAATGCATGACATCCACCAACTTTCCCAAAAAGACAAAAAAAAAAAAAATTCTATTTTCCCATTTTAGTGATGGGAAAAAATAAAATAAAAGAAAAAACATAATAAAACCCCACCAGCCTCTGCGTTCAACAATGGCGGATGCTCTCAGTCCAACCCGAAGCAGCCGAGCTCTCCCTCTTCTTCCTCCAACCCGATGTCTCTGACGGCTCGCCTTTCCAGCCCGGCTCTCTTCTCTTCTCGCTGCCAGTGCAAGTTCCCATCTTTCCCTTCCCATTTCGCCTCTTTCCGGAGCTTCACGAACCGCCGGGCCTTAAGTAGCATCAGAACGTCTGTGTCCGTTCAATCTCCCGCGAGCACCACCATGGCCGAAGCTCCCGATGGCGCAATGGACGCTGTCCAGAGGCGCCTCATGTTCGAGGACGAGTCCGTACTCTCTCTCTCTCTCTCTCTCTCTTTTAATATCCCTCGCGAACTCGATGTAGTTGGCTGACGCCTGAAAGATTTATGAATTTCGCTTGCTTTTGGGTGCTTTTTCGTGAGGATTATGAGCTTCCATCTTGCTAATTCATGGTATTGTGCGTCTAATTGTCTACAAGTTTGGTCTTTGGATAGAATTGAGGCCTTGTATAGGTGAATCAGAGAGTTGCAATGGCAAATGAGCTGAAATTCTTGCGTGTGATTTTATTTTCGTCCTTCTCGCCTATCAAAGCTGAAGAATTTTTACTAGTTTGTGAAGCGGGTGATCGGTGATTCTCGTGATAACTCAATTGTATTGACTGTTTTGATCTGTGGGGTTCGCATGCCATGTTCGGTTTCTTTTCTGGCTCCATCATTAGGCAAGAGTTGCTGGCTGCGGAGACATATCTGCACGCTTTTTGCTTTTTCCATTCATATGCTTGCACTTCCAGTGAACAGTTATAGTAACTACTGCTGGTTATGATATCTTCCGCCCCTGGTTCGACTCACCGTCATGTGTACGTAGGAGCAAGTTAGTACCGACTTTGTTTTTGATTAATTTGTGGGTCTTTTCACGAGCCCCTCTAATTTTCAAGTTATTCTGCATCTCTCACTTGTGATCTCGGGTGGTTAGGTTATCAAGCTTAAGTATTTAATATGCTTGACCTTTTATCCTCTATGCCCTTGTTAGTATGTTCTGATGTTGCCATTACTGTGGCTTCTTGCAGATGCATTTTGGTTGACGAAAATGATCAGGTTGTCGGTCATGAATCGAAATATAATTGTAAGCCATCATTCTTGGTGCATGTTAGTCGAGTGATTTTCTGGGTTTGAATCTGCGGGGTCTGTAGCCTTTCTTCCTCCTGTCCTATTCTGCACGATCTCACTATTACATTGTGGAGGATAACCCCACTTTGTAAAATCAAATGTATGCGCGGACATGGAGGCTTCAGTTTTTAACTATTTTGAGTGCGTGCATTATAAACTACATGTACCGGATGTGATTAATCTAGAATTTTCCTATTCCTGATGAGTTCAGCAATGGTTCTCCTGCTCACTTCTGCCTTTTGTTCTGAAATGATTTTGGAAAACTGCAGGTCACTTGATGGAAAAAATTGAAAAGGAAAATCTCTTGCATAGGGCTTTCAGTGTATTCCTGTTCAACACAAAGTACGAGTTACTGCTTCAGGTAGGAAGCTAATATATTGCTAGAATGCAGTGCATACCCATGATGGGAATGAGTGTTTGGAAGCAATGACTACTTTGCGTTGTCTTCTTCAATAACTCGTTGAGTCGTTCATCATCGTTGTTTCCATTAAAAACTTATCAGAGAGTAGGTAAGTAATCCCACAATATGGACAATCTTGTATGTTGAACTACTATAGTGAAATTCGGCTAACAGTAGGAGTCTTAGTTGTGGTGGACTCAGTTTCAGTTTGTTTTTCTGAAGCAGTGTGGGCATTAACTTCAAGGATGCTAGCCGAGAGGTAGATTCATGTTTGCGCTGGATTGAATTGTTTTAGAATCTATTGCGTTTGTATGATGTGGCTTTTTTCTGCCTGACTGCATTGGTAAACTTTAAAGTTGGGCGTGTCAAATTAAGGCGTATATTATATTAGCAAAAAAGAAAGAGAAGTCAGATGCTTAAAAACTGCTACACTAATCAATATATGCTTTACCTATAACGATCCTTTATTTTCCACATTCAAGTTTCTCCTGTCCCATCTTAGTGTCATTGTGGTCAGCTATCACTTAACTATTTTGTGGAAGAATGTTTTCATCCTTGCTGTTAGATAAATTGACTTTGTCATGTATCTGGACAGCAACGATCTGCTACAAAGGTAACTTTCCCCCTTGTATGGACAAACACCTGCTGCAGTCATCCCTTGTACCGGGAGTCCGAGCTTATCGATGAGAACGCTCTGGGTAATAAACACCACTCTAGATGCACTTTTTGTAAACTTGTTTTATTTCGTAAATTATTCAATGCTACTCTGCATCATGAATTGCTGATCTCTTTTATATGATTGCCAGGTGTCAGGAATGCTGCACAGAGGAAGCTCTTGGATGAGTTGGGTATTCTTGCTGAGGATGTGCCAGTTGATGAATTCATCCCGCTAACTCGCATACTGTATAAGGCTCCTTCTGACGGCAAGTGGGGAGAACATGAACGTGAGTACACTTAATTTATACGCCCTATATTTTCCAAGTTCACTCTTGCGGTACTTCGGTTCATTTGCTTGTAAGCTGCGAACTTAAGATGTCTGTAAACTGAGTTGCATTCTTGATTTGCAGTTGACTACTTGCTCTTCATTGTTCGAGATGTCGGCGTCCATCCAAATCCTGATGAAGTCGCCGATGTCAAATATGTGAACAGGGAGCAGCTAAAAGAGCTGCTGAGGAAAGTTGATGCTGGTGAGGAAGGTCTGAAGCTGTCACCCTGGTTCAGAATAGTCGTGGACAATTTCTTATTCAAGTGGTGGGATCATGTCGAAAAAGGGACTCTCAAGGAGGTTGCTGATATGGAAAACATTCACAAGCTCACTTAAGATCGGTTAGAAACGAACACTTCTGGGATCTATGCTGATGACAGCATCCTCGACTACCGTATATCAATAAAGTCACATGTCGAAAGGTTCCGAAGCAGCGGGCATTTATGTGGTTATTTAGTAATGGTCTGCTCTTTTTTCAGTTGAAAGCTTCTCTTCTGCCTTGGATATTGGTCTATGATATCAATGAATTCTCTTTTATCTTCTCAATCTCATGATGTTTGCAGACAAGTCCATCATCCTGGTTGTAGATTTAAGTCGGCGTGTCATATTTTGTACAAAATGTCAAGGGTGCTCATTTCGGTAATACATAAAAAGGGATAAGTACGTAAGCAAGTGTCATAACTTTTATACGGTGTTCGACTGAGTGTCATAATTTTCAAAACGTTTCTTGAGTGTCATAACTTTCAAAAATCGTTCACTTAAAGCACCATCGCCGACATGGACGCCGGAAAAGCTAATGTGGACATTGAAAAAGCGCGCGTGGCGCCGACGAAGAGATTTTTTGGAATATTTTATTGTACACATGGCAATTTTCATTAATTTTTTATTTTTTTTTTTGTAGATTTTATTTTTCTAGTTTGTTTAATTATTGAAATTTTTTTTAAAAAAAAAAAGCCAAACCCTTGATTTCTCGGTGGTGGTTGGCGAGGCCACCGAAGCAACCCTCGTCGGCCACCACCGGTTGGCCCAAGGGGCCGGGTCGGCTCTCCCTAGGCCGACGAGGTTGCGATGGCCGTTGCGGCAACGTGCGAGGGCACGAAGCCCATATCTAGGTCACTCACCCAAATTTGGCGAGGGACGCTCGCCCTCGGGCCGCGACGGCCGTCGCGGCCTCGCTTGTCCTAGGGCGACCCGGCCCTCGGGCCGGGTGGTGGCGGGCAGCGACCCTCGCCGGCCACCACCAAGAAACCTAAGGGTTTTTTTTTTAAATATTAAATAACTAAAATAAAAATAAAAACTTCAAAATGAATAAAATAAAAAAGTTCAATAAAATATTAAAAAATATAAAGAAAATCCACATGACACTTAGAAATTAATAAAATAATAGTGAAAAAGTCCATGTCAGCTTTTCCGGCAAAAAACAAGCATTCAAGTGAACGTTTTTACTCCGACATGGCACTCAAGTAAACTTTTTTGAAAGTTATGACTTAAATGAACTGCCATACAAAAGTTATGATATTCAAGTGAACGCCATATAAAAGTTATTCTGACTTGTACTTGTACTTATCCTGCATAAAAGCAACTATTTCCAGGAAAGCTGTGTCAACCTGCATAAGAAAACTGAGAAACTGAGTGAAGATTTGGAAATTATAACACCGGACGACACACGTTGAAGTAGAAAGAAACATGGGCAAAAGGCTCGAATTGACCCCTGTTTTTCCCGACATCTCTCGGTCACCAATCGAGCCTCCAAATTTGCAAATGGCAAGAGAGGGGGATACCATTGATACCATGAACGATTGACAGAATGCCAGCAAACAACCATTGAACTTCTTCGAAGGCAAAGTGAACAGGACCGTTGGAGCGCAAAAAGTGAGTCTATACTGACTGTAGAAATTGCTTTCTCTTCCCTTTCCTAGGCTTTGACAGACAGAGAGGGAAAAAATGGAAATCCCTTGTAGGGTGTAAAACATTGGAATGTTGTCCGCAATGTCTGGAAAACTTGGCCTGTCAACAGGACTGTATCAAGCTTTTCTTTCCTAGCCCTTTTTTTTGCCCTTTCTTCCTTTTCAGAGTCTTGTTTGAGCGGTGAATGCCAGACTCAGCATCTTGAGCGGCTGATGAACAAGGATTAGTCGAAATAGATGTTGGAAGTGACGGAAAGATTGGATAAGTAAATTTTGCTTTTCTGTTTTATGATTGACAGGGTGTTGGCGTCAGATTGCACTTTATGTAAACGATGAGGATCTGTCATATTTATGATGCAACCCTCTTAAAGAAATAAATCTCTGGGGTTGATACACCTATTCAGGAATGCAATCTGACCTTTACTCAGTTCACCCCTGGCCTCCTCATATATCTACAGGGACGATTGATTCGTCTCTCTTTGCTTCCTTCCCTCCCTCCTCAAAACTTTCAGCAGCCTTGTCAATCAATACCCACCATTTTCGTTCAGTTTTTCAGTTCACTGCCCTTTAGTCCTTTTCTCTGAAAAAAAAAAAAACATGATTTCTGGTAAGGGCATTTACAAGATCGTTGAGGCGATCACGCCCTTGTATGTGGCCATGATCTTAGCCTATGCCTCCGTTCGGTTTTGGAAGATCTTCACCCCGCAACAGTGTGCCGGCATCAACAAGTACGTGGCCACTTTTCGCCGTCCCCATCCTTTCCTTCCATGTGATCGCATCTTGCAACTTCTACGACATGAATTATCGCTTTATTGGAGCTGACGCTCTCCAGAAAGTGGTGATTCTAGCCTCTCTTGCACTGTGGTTAATCTTTAGCCCAAATGCGAGCCTCGAGTGGGTGATTTCATCCTTCTCCCTCTGCACCCTTCCAAACACTCTGATCATAGGCATTCCTCTCCTCCAGGCCATGTACGGAGAATCCGCCAGTAGTCTGATGGTTCAACTAGTGGTCCTGCAGGCTTTAATATGGTATACACTACTGCTAATCTTGTTTGAATATAAAGGTGCAATGATCCTAATCAATGGACACTTTCCTGATTGCGCACGGGCCATAACCTCCATCAGGGTCGATCCTGATGTTGTTTCGCTCAATGGTCGCGAACCGTTAGAGGCAGAGGCGGATATAGATGATGATGGTAAGGTCCACGTAGTGGTCAGGAGATCCTCCGTTTCCTCCATGGAGTCCACACTTCGTAAATCCCTTGAAGGGTTGAGTTCCTTACCAATTACCCCACGTGCTTCAAACCTGTCCGGGGTAGAGATTTATTCATTGCAGTCTTGGTCAAGAACATCAAGCCTTAATGAACCTGACGGTCATTATGGAAGCCGAAAACACGGAAGTAGTGGCAGTACAGAGGCCGCATCTTCTTTATATGATTCAAAATCAACAAATGCACAAGCTGATTGGATTGTTGATGCGGAAACCCCTCGTACTGGCAAGAGAAGTAGTGATAAAGGAAGGAATCAGAGCAGCGAGTCGATAAAAGACTTCCGGTTTCCATTGCACCAGCCTTCTCACTCGATTTTTACGACGTCTACCGGCGAGGTGCCAATGATACTTAGTGACAGTAACTCCAGTGCAGTGCCTGCTAAGGGGCTTCACATGTATTCTTGGGGCTCGAGCACAGACAAGTTGGGACACACCACCTCTAGGATCACACGTGGTTCTTCTGATCTTGGTGTTCAAGAGAAAACAGCTACTTTTACAGGTTCTTTCGAAACCTTAACATCCTCTTCACTAGTCACACCTCGCAAATCGTGGCATCCGAAATGTATTACAAAAAGATTATGACGCTATGCTTCCCAGTCATATTTTATGCTTGCTTTGTCACAGGCGGTGGAAATTTTCGAGAAAGATTGAATGAACATGCCGAGAATGCATCCGAGATTAGCGATAAAGAATGGAATGCAGTTAATACAGAGCTTGGGATGCCTCCAGGGAGAGTGATGGCAAGACTCATCGTATTGATGGTATGGAGGAAGCTCAGTGCAAACCCTAACATATACGCCAGCATTCTGGGTCTAGCTTGGTCTTTACTTTCATTCAAGTACGCCGTCTCTCCCTCTAAAAGTCTCTACTTGTAGCAGCATTCGGGGTTTTCGCATTCGAGACCGTGATTATATTGAAAATATGATCAAGAATTCACTTGTCCTTCGTTCCTAATTGCAGGTTGCACCTCCGTTTGCCTCTGATCATCGGAGGGTCGATACAAATACTCTCGAATACAGGTCTCGGAATGGCAATGTTCAGTCTAGGTACTTATGCAGTACACACATTCACTCATTTGTGATTGATGCTCTCCAAGTATGAATGACTTCACACTCATGTACTTGAGCAAACAGGTTTGTTCATGGGATCGCAGCCGAAACTGATACCTTGCGGATATTTGTTAGTAACATTGGCCATGGCCTTGAGGTTCATAGTAGGACCCCTAGTGGCTGCTGCTACTGCGGCTGCGCTGGGTCTTCGTGGCGATCTTCTGCGTATATCCATTGTACAGGTGAAGTAGTTTATAAGTTAACTACTCGATATTCTTGTAATATAGGTAGGCATCTGCAAAGCATTGACACATCACGGTTCTCGTAAATTGCAGGCCGCCCTTCCAGAAGGGATTGTTCCATTTGTATTCGCTAGCGAATACAAAGTACATGCCGATATAATGAGCGTTGCGTAAGTTTATCCTCCTCGACTGCGTGCGTTCAATTGATTTACCTTGCCGTATTCTACCATTGAAGGGCAAGTCGTGATATGCAGGGTCGTCTTCGGAATACTGGTATCGTTGCCGGTGGCATTGCTCTACGGTGCGGTTCTCGCAGCGATCTAGGATGAAAGCTTGAGTGAATTGGGCTCCATGCAGAGGAAAGAAGAAGATGGTTGAAGATGCATGTCTTCATAATAAGATAGTAGTGCTCAGACTGTAAACAGCGATACTCGTTTGGCTACTCACAGTGCAGTTAGTCTGCGTTATCCAAGTTCCTGTGTACATCTTTCGTTTATAGGCCCTGCCATTTCTAGGATTAGCTATGCAAGAACAGGAAACTTCTTACCGTAGATGCAGAGGTGACAAAATGGGTCAAGAATCCATATTTTAACTTATTTAAGAGAGTGGTTCATAGATAGGTTGTTTAACAAATTTTGATCATAAATGAATCACTTAACAACTTAATGGATGAGACATAAATGGGTTTATCCATCTAATTTTTTTTTTCTGATTCTTTTATTTTTTTTTTTTCTTTATTTTACTCTTTTTTTCCGAAAGAGTTCGGCGAAGGCCAGTCGGCCACGACCCTTGCCGGATTTTGAAAAAAAGGAAAAGAAAAAGAAAAAAATTAAAAATAAAAGGACAAAATAAAAATAAAAACAAAAGAAAAGAAAAAATGATTTATTATTATTATTTTTTTGTTTTTGTTTTTGTTTTTGTGTTTTTTCAAATACTTATAGAAATTTTCCATAATGTTTTAGTAATATAATTTTTTGATAATTCATAAAATTTGCTAAATTGGATTAAATATGAAAGTTTTTTTCGTGATATGGGATATGTATGGGTTGGGTTAGACGTGGCCGGTTCCGTGAAACCGCCGGTTCCGATTCCTAAAAAAGGTGAAACCGCCCGTTTCGGGCGGGTTCCGGTTCCGATTTGGAACCGCCGGTTCCCTAGGCCCAACGGCTCTTTTCCCCAGGACCTCCTCCTTTTTTTTTTTAAAAAAAAAAGGATCGGAACCTGCCCGAAACCGGCGGTTCGAGCCTGTTCGACAATTTAGAAACCATGGGCCCGATCAATGGGCCGGTTCGGGCCCACGGTTCCATTTGGCCATGTCTAGGTTGGGTCCAGTATGGGTGGTTAGATTTGTATTATATGAAAATATGTTAAATTGGTCAATATGAATCATATCATATTCGACCCAATCCAAACCCGATCCAACCCAACTTACATGTTTGACACCTCTACATAGATATAAAATACTTCACTAGCTAATAGCATTCTAAGAAAAACTTTACACAATGTGATTTCTACAAATTAGAAATAGTTGGGAGTTTGACGCAATAGCTTCGAGCACATCTTAGGATGTCCGAATCTGAAGAAAGTAATGGTTGATACATTTCGTTCTAAAGATGGTCACTTTGGCATGATAGAATATTTTTGGGAAAACACGTGTCTTATGTTCTTCACTAAATATTGATTGGAATTATAGTGCTGTCAACATTTCTATATCATTTTATGTTTTCAGATTGATTTATTATGCTGTGCTATTTTCCGCACTTAGTAACAACAGCAAATCAACTAAACGTTTGTCCCTCTACAAGATTGTTGGACACCCCTTTTATGTTCAATACCTTGTTCACCTTCTTTGAACCGGCCACATTAAGTCGTATTATTCTCATTGCTTATTTTGTGCGTCGATTCGAACGTGCGTTTTACAGCTAGTATAAATGAGTAAAAGCTTAGTTGCTGTACTTAGACCATATGTGACATGTACGCGAATTACATAGTTGGCAATGGGGCCAAAAATCTTGCGGAGCGACAAATTTTTAGTTGATTTGTTGTTGTTAATAACTACTATTTGCGTAAAAGAGCACAACGTAATAAATCAATCTAAAACGTAAGATGATATTAAAAATATTTTTTATAAATTTGTCAAATTAGTGATGCATATAAGACACATGTTTTCCTAAAATATGAGAAAAATTTCAATTAAGGGCCTCAAATGCATTCATTTTCCCAAATAAGACACATGTTTAAATAAGCCCTAAAGTATAATTTTCTCAAGTAAGGGTTTGAAGTGGATTTTGTGTTAAATAAAGGTTTCAAGTGACAATGAAGTCTCAAAAAATGGTTTGGGCTTCGGGGTATTTGTCGCGACCTAAATATCGAAAATTATTGGGCTAATGGATTATTAGATTAATTAAACGAATTAACTAACCTAACTCGAACTCTCCCAAGTCCATACCAAATCGCAACTTAACATGCAAAGAGTTTTGAATTGGAGTCGCCACTAATCATTTTTGGTAGGTCGATTAGAAACCTAAGTAAATTAGCGGGAGAACTAAATTACTTCTACAAACAGTTAAGTGGGGACTTGATTACGCTGGATTCTCTAACCTTTGGTACCATTTCATTTAATGAAAAAGGATTTTGTCGGGCAATATTAATTGATTTTAACCTAAGCCACAACAAAGGTTATCATGCGATTGCACAATCAATTAATGAACATCCGAAATAAAAACTAATTGCGGGAAGCATGTGCCAAGACAAATTGTTCTCGTTTTTGGATTTTTTCTTTTTAATGAAAAATAAACTAAATTCAATGCATGAAATCATTCAAAATGCAATGACATAAGTAAATGCAAATTATCCTAAGAATGCATATGAATTCAATTAAACTACATGACTAACTTAGATGACATGCGATTACCATCTAATTAAATTAACTACATGACATATGAATTAAAGACCTAAGCATGCAGATGACATGACAATATTGTTTTTTGATTTTTTTTGTGTTTGATTAATAAATGATCCTAAATAAAACTATGCCTAAAGATAATTATCTTACATATTTTAAGGTTTAAATTAGCCTAAACCCTAACATATTAAAGATAATTTATCTGACATGAAAATCTACTTAGATATGTGTATCCTATCCTAGAATGCAAATCTAGGTTAACTTATTCTAAAATTAAATTAAACGTGCAAATATCTACATGATTTTAATTTAAGAATGCGACTTTTATCTAAAATGCAATGCAATATCTTTAGAATTTTAAATATCACTCAAGAGAATATTCATTCTAAAGATATTATGCCAATCAAATCAATCGAGAAAATAGATATCTCAACCAATTTTTTTAAAATTTTGCGGATATTTGAGTCAATCTTTAATTCGTAATCTTACGATTAACGATTGAACTCAAATCCTTGCTCAAGTGGCAAGTTGCGGATTAGGAAAAGATTCCTAATCAACCTTGTTTTAAAAAATAATATCCACTTTGATACAATATATTCAAGATACTTTATTTAGACATGCGATTTTTAATTTAAGCGATCAAATATCACAACATCTAAATTAAGCAAAAGAATTTTCAGAATATGCAATTGGATACTCAAATCATGTAAAATAAGCAATTCAAATATCTGGAGTCCCAAAATAAGAAATTTACCAAAAATTGAGACTGCAATTTCTTATTCGAAATTTGTTCCGAATCTTGGAGGAGGAGGATGCTCAAGTTGCAAAGGATGCGATTGCAACTCTGGACTTCAATTACTTCTCTTGGCCGTAACACATGTCCTTTGGTTCGTAAAATTTGCAGGTACTCATCAGAGAAGTGTTGGACTCAAGGCAAGGATAGTGGACGACCAAAGGTGAGAGCCAACTCATGGTAGTGATAGATCCACGAGAAATACAAGTGTAGGCTGCTTGTTGGTGGCTCTTGGTGAAGTTAACTTTGCTGTTGTGGTCAACCAAGAGACTAGATCGAGACCTGCAAATCTAAAGGTGAGATCGCCAAGGAAAACCCAATGTGCAACCAATGTCACAGGTGTGAATCAGCTTGGTGTCGGGCTTGTCGTTGTCGTCGTTGCTAAACGGGGAGGTGGTTGTAGATGCAAGGATAAGGACAATGGCACGATACGGGGCAGCGTTGGAAAATTCACGAAAGAGAACTCTCTCACGTCGCGGAGGGACTGGTCTACGTAGCTTGGATGTGGTAGAGATGTCAGAGAATTCGATCACTTTCTTTTCTGACTTTCCGTGGACATTTTCCTCTCCTCTCCTCTCCGAAACTTTTTTCTCTCTTTCATCACGTTCTTTCACTTTTTTCCACTACTATACTGTCAAGCCCTTTTTAACGTGTGTCAAGGTATCCTATTTATAGGCACATGGCACCCTGAAAAGAATAGCCGAGATGACAATTATATCTTTTCGGTTTCACAAAATATTCTAACCGAACTGAATAGATCGGCTCAAGTATTTTTGTTCCAACCTCCAGATTTTTATTATTTTTTTTATCTTTCTCTTTTAAAAAAAAACAATCAATTCTGGTCTTTGTGTGATCTCTTTGTAAACCAACAAATCCAATCAAATCCCCTTGTCTAACTACTTCTCTGCCCACTTCCTCTTGATTCACGCCCTTTTTTTTTTTCCCCTTTTTTGTTGTCCTCCCATGCATAAAGATATGAAATCTGTTGATAATCCTCAAATCCATCGTCCTTCAATTTAGGTTTGCATTTGCGGGTTTCATCGAAAGCTTAAGTCTAGATCATCCACCATCGGTCCAATGAAAACACAAATTTATGCATGCTAAAAATAAAAGAAAATGAGTGCAAACTATATGCAAGATTATTTAATTATTTTTGTAGGGACTAAAATTAGCCCTAATTTTTATGCAATAAAATAAAAATCAAAATTTAGGTGTCAACGGTATTTTTGTCATGTTATTTTTTTTAATTTTTTTTTCTTTGTCTTTTTTTTTTTGTTTAAAAATTAAAAAAAAATACACATAGGCAACTCCTCACAGGTGATGAGGGGTGTCGACCAAAGTCGGCGGGGTTGCCGACGCCTTAGTGAGGGGCCGGTGACCCCACCAACCTAAGGCGAGGGCACGTAGGCCCTCTCCCGATTTGGGGGAGGGTCACTAACCCTTGCCTTGGCCGAGTGACACCCAAGATTGGCGAGTGTCGTCTGGGTGGTTGCTCGGACTTGGACGAGGGACGGCAACCCTCGCCCGGATCCGAGAGAGGGCCCGACCTCTCCTTGTTTTGGCGAGGGCTTGCCCCCCTTGCTTTTGGTCGGTGGGGTCACTAGTAACTCCATCTACCTTCATCGACCCACCACTAGCGGTGGGGCGGCGGCCACCCTCCCGCTTGTGTTTGTCTCTTTTTTTTTTTTTTTTTATAATTTTAGAAAAACAGAAAAAGGAAAAAAAGAAAAAGAAAAAGTCAAACAAAAGGGGAAATTACGAAAATACCCTTTAGGTCAAACTTTTTTTTTAAAAAAGATTCCATGATCATTTCAAGCACTTATTTGAAACTGTTATACCGGTTCGGGCCTTTATTTGAAATAAAGTTCACTTCATGCCCTTATTGGAGAAAATAAGAGTACTTCGGGCCTTATTTAAAATTTTCCCTAAAATATAGCATCATTTAAAAGTGACTAACTTTAGAACAAACTATATTATTCATTACTTTATATAATTGCGTTAAACTCTCAACTATTTCTAATTTGTAGAAATAACAAGTAAATTTTTACATAATACTATTAACAAGTCCACTTGAGTTTCCCCTTGGCCACTCTCGTAACTGAAGTTTTTGAGATACATTAAGAATGTTGGAGTCAGCACCTAATATGAGAAGTCCTAATTGCACTTTGGTTGTCTAATTGACTCCAAAATCAAGGACATGGAATTGTCTAACTTGCATTGAAGAAGTAAAATTCAACTTGACTTTAGTTTGGTCTTGGATAAGATAAGGCAAGTCCAAGTTGAAACTTTTGTCCACAATCGCATGAAGACAATTCATAGTTGGTCTTCAAGTGACACGTTGGCAACAAGATGGCACCTGCAGCTTGCCAAAGTAAATGGGCTCCATCAATCTTCATGAGGCGGTGAACTGGAACCTATAAATAAGGCTTAGAGGGAACTTTTTGAAGTTACGTGACAACATGCAAGGGTGAGCTTCATAAAAGAGAGAGTAATTCTGTGCTTGTATCAGCTAGTTTGCTTCGAATGTTTTGAGTGTGGTGTGCTAAAGTAGATTGTAATAGTGTATGAGATAATATTTGAGTGTTGTACTTTGTACTGCACTTTGGTATAAGGAGTATATCTCAAGTTGTTCTACTACAACTCTCTCGTGTTACTGCACCACGACATTTTCGCATACGCTACGGGTAGTATCAAATAAAGGTTGCACAATCTACAAAGAACGCAAGAAATATCAACTGTCAATGTAAGACATCCCCACAACTAGTATCACTTGCGAAGCAAAGTGAAATGAGGCAAAGAAGGCCAATGAACAAACTCTCACTTCCCAGAATATCTGACGTGTCGTACAATATTACAATAAGCCGATCAAAATCAAGATATTCTTAAATCCAAGTGACAAAGTCATAGATGGTGTGGTAATCATCACTTGATCGAGAGGTTGCCATTCCATTTTAAACCTCATCAATAATATATTGGATAAAGCTCCCCAAAGTTTTCCTCATCAAAAGGAAAAGGGAGAAAAATTAGCCTCGATTGCATTGACAAGGCCAACATGTAGGCTCCATTTTGTTTCGTGAAAAATCCTAAAAATATCATCTGTATCGCTTAAAAAATAAATTAAAAATTTTCTTTTTCCTAACCACAAAATTAAATATGAACAAATTATTTTTTCATTGACTAATACTTTAAGTAATTATTTTCAAGTGCATTAGATTGCTCGGGGTCACTTATCTCTTGAGGGAACTCCAAAGCATAGAGACTCAAATTGGGTAGGGAGTCACTTAGGAGTGGCAACTGCTTTTTTTTTTTTTTTTAACCGAGGTTTTGCACTTGCAATGGACTATTCTTTGGGGGTGGTGGGGGTATGAGCTCCAATGCCACCGGTTAAGTCCCCCAAGACGCAATTGGAGAAATTCAAATCCGGGACCTCATCGGTTTAACTGTCTAAAGCACATGGATCTCATCAACTCGGCCCAACGCCTCATTGGGGAGTGGCGTTTGCTTTCATCCTCAAAAATAAGGAAAATTTTCTAATAAGGGTCACAAGTACCCTTATTTTCTTAAATAAAGGTTTGAAGTTGACTTTATTTTAAATAAGGGCTGAAGTAGATATTATTTCAAATATGTGCATGAAGTGGCCATATTAGTTCAAAAAAGGGCTTGACTCATCGATTGATAGGGACATTTTTGTCATTTTATTTTTTTCTTTCTTTTTACTTTTTTGCTATTAAGAAATTTGAAAAAAAAAACTCAAACCTGTATAAAAAAAAAAAAAAGAAAGGAGATACAAGCGGGAGGGGGCTGTCCTCCCGCTAGTGGGGCTACGGTATGATGGCCGTGGGGTCACCGAACACCTCGACGAGGGCTTTGGCCCTTGCCGGACTAGGGCATGCCAACCCTACCCTCGGCCCGGATCTAGAAGAGGATCGTGGCCATCTCCTACAAGGGCCGACGCCCCTACCGGCCATCGCCACTACCCTATCGGTGCCCTCTAGTCCGTGTGTCTCATTTCCTTTTTTTTTTTACTTGTACTTTTTTAAATTGACTTTAATAATCTAAAAATTAGGTTATGATTATGTTCTAACAAAAATGCTCTTGATTGGCTGAAATATTTGATTGGCCGGTGAACCGTCAAGATTGGGTCTTTATTTGAAACGGACATGACTATTTTAGGTCATTATTCGAAACAAAGAGTGCATTTCCACACCTTAATTGAAATAAAGATAAAAACTACTTCATACTCTTATTTGAAAAAATAAAAGTACTTGAGGCTCTTATGTAAAAATTTTCCCCAAAAAATAATAATACGAGCTCAACAAGATTCCTAATGGACGGACATAGACACATCAACCCACCCAATTTAATCGAAGACAAGTGATTCAACCCACCCGTGCGCAGAGCTGTAAGTGTCTGCAGCTTACAGCAAATGCGTGATTGATGATTAATTCTAAAAAATATCAAGAAATCTCAAGTGTTTCAACGAAGAGGCGATGTCGAGTCCAATCGACATCGAACATCGAGATTTCTACGTCGATACCAGGGCAAGGAAAACACATGCGTTGGGTTCAATCCGACCTTTGAAAGTTAAATCAAGGCATTACTACGAAAATGCGCATGTATTTGATTAGACCAGGTCACAAAAATTATGTATGAAGAGCACTAGTTCAAGCACACAGACTCCGAATCCCAAACCTCGTCTTCCTCGATGCTTGCGCTCGTGTCTTCTCTAGTCACGTTCCTGCTGGACGCTGCTGATGAACCTTCTTCACCTTGGGAAACAAACCTGGCCTTCCTCTTCCCTCTGCTCTGCTGCCACTTCCTCAACAACTCCGCAACCTCGTCTCCGTCGTCGCCGACTCTCGCCTCTTCTTCCCTCGCTCCGCCATCGCTCTTCTGCACACCTATCTCGGACCCGCCGTTGTGCCCCGTGGAGGAGACCCGCGTTGCCAACCCGGACGGCAGGACCAGGGTTTTGCAGCAGCAGAGGAGGGCGAGCAGGAGCGTGGTGTACGTGCAGAGGGACGCCCACACGCAGAAGCTCCATCTCCAGTTGTGGACCACCTCTTTCGCCCATGGCAGCTGCGAGTTCATCGCGATCTGGGCCTCGTACACCTGCGGCGGCGACAAAGTCCCGGCCCTCGGCATCAGTGTGATCCTGATGGCGGCCGTCCTGGGATGCCTTGGCTCCCTGTGCTTCAAGGCCTCAACTTTGATCTTCTGGGTCTCTGCTGCGACTCCTAGCAACAGAGGTATGCCCAGCACGAGCGTCCTCATGAGCCTCACCGGGAGGCTTCTGAAGCGCAGCATGCATGGCTGACTCGACCTTGCGATCACTTCCCCCTTCACCGATAGCAACTCTGCAGTCACCTGTGAGAACCACAGATGGATTGGACACTGAACCATTGCAAACTAACTCATTCACACTTGCTCGAAAGTTCAGTAAAATATAACAAAGAAGAGAGGATAGAACCTGAAAAACACCAATGTGGCGATTATAGTCGGACTCAGGCATCAAGAGCAACATAGAGAAGGAGAATGTGTGACCCACAGGAATGCCCACATGCTTCTTCCTGTGAAACCCTTCACACAGGCCTGTTCCGCCATCAACACCACCACAGAAGGAGACGACGGCCTGGGGATGAAGGCGAGTATAGTCGAGATGCAACCTTTGTCTCAAAAACACAGGCTCCTCCACCCACATCCTCACCAACCCCACACCCACCACCACAGACACAGCCATGAGCAGAGTCAAGACCATGCAGACATGGGCGGAGGCGACGAAGCCGAGGCCGAGCCTCTCGAGGAGGAGGGAGAGGTTGGAGGGGGCCTGGTGAACGGCGGACTCGACGGAGTCCTTGGCCTCCTCGGCGCGATGGTAAGAGTCGTGGGCCAAGGAGAGGAGAGAGAAGATCGGGGACAAGAGAGACACGACGCACTTGTATATGAGCTCTGCTTGCAGGGAAAGGAGTCTTGTGAACCAGTGGGATTCCGGTGGCGGCGGTTGTGTTTCACATGTGGGGTCTTCGTACAACATCCATTCTTCTTCTTCATCCTCCATTGGAGATTTGCTATTAGCTGTGTGTTTCTATACGAGAGAAGAGAGAGAGAGCGGTGGCCAGGTGGGGACGCAAATGCATGGCAAGATACAGGGGAGACCGAGCGACGTGGTGGTTTGGAAGAGTTATAAGCTGACATGTGTCCCTCGTTGCTGACGGATTCGGATTCCCTGCCATAGAGGGTTAATGGCAGGGGTGACATAAAATGAAATATGGCCGTCCCTTCGCATCCCACGCCCCATATTACGCCATGTCATCCTAGTGAGGGCAGTTCAAATTTTGGGCGGGAAGCAGATGTTTCCTAAAAAAAAATATATAGAATTTATTTTTCTCTCTCCTCAAATCCGAGAGATCGATCTCTTCTTCCTCCTCTGTCTGCTTCCATCTTTTTCTCTCAAATTTCATCCATCCTCCTCCTCCTTTCGCTCCTGGTGACGCTCCGGTGACAATCCCCTTCGACACCAAAGCATCCGCGGAACCGCCGTCAACCTTCCCGACACCAAATCCAGAGGCGCGTCGGTGGCTTCGAGCCCGAGCACATACCCGTCTCTCTCTCCGCCGATTACGACTCCGTGTGGATCTCTTGGGTTACGGGTTAGTGTTCGATCGATTTCCGCTTCTCTTCTTCGGATTTGGTTTATATGATTCAGCATTCTTGAGGAATTTTTAGGATTTGCCGGTTTAACTCATTTTGGTGAGTTTAGGACTTTGCTCGCATCTAATGCACCGATTGGCTTGCCTTGAGCCGCTCTTAAGTAGACCAATATTGTGTTAAGGATGCTCAAAGACTTGAGTCGATCGTAAGAAAACATTTGTTATGTGTTAGCATAGTTCGTGGGAGTTAGTTTTACATGAGTTAGGTGCTTAAGAATAGAACCTTCTTTTTCAATCGCCTCTTCGACTTGTTTGCCATTGAAGAAGTTTATTTTGAAAGCCCATAAAGGACGGTAAAAATTGTTGTGCATATGATTGTTTCCTAACAACCAATCAATTTAAGAGCGCTTCCTCGATCGGGTTTTTGCTAAAAAAGTGAAGTAATATTGTCACAAATGAAATGGAAGATTGCATTTCTTTGCGTCCACATTCGTATTCATTATCCGTGTTTTGTCCAGATTGCAATCGTCAAGATTAGCAATGCCCGTGGAATTGCCGAGTACCTTTTGTTTTCATCTCTCAAGGGTCTCGGATGTTAATACGTGCCGTCCAAAATTGTTCCGGGAGCGAGGCCTCGCCCCAATTTCTAGTTTTTTTTTCTAGGCTCTTTCTTTTTCTATTTCAAGGACATGGAAGCCTATCTTAGACGAGGAAAATTTGCTATAAAAGGAATTTGGGAACGTCATATGAATTGTTTGGACTAAAATTGGTCAAAAGAAAGCATTATTGGTCTTGGCCAAGGCTTTCATACTTTATATCTAATCATTGGAACAACTTTGAGACTCCAAGGCCCTGCAAGGACACATGAAGTACATCTCAGTATATATAATTCCATTACATGGTACGTGGAACAGATCTCTTTTCTCGATACACCTTATTGGTTTAGATAAAGACAATGTTGATGTTGTTTGATATAATCTATTGAGTGCCTAGTGTGTGTGTGTGTGTGTGTGTGTGTGTGTGTGTGTGTGTGTGTGTGTGTGTGTGTGTGTGTGTGTGTGTGTGTGTGTGTGTGAATCCTTTTCTTTGCTTTTGCATGTTATGATCTATTCTTTTTACTTCTTTGCTCTTTGTTCTCTTGTTTGAAGTTCTTCTAATTGCTCTAACTTTTCGTAGGTGGTACCTTTGCCTTATACTCATTGATTTGTAGACACGCCAAAGTAAGTCTTCTCCCAAACTAGCTTCCATCTTATATTTGAATATCATCCTTTAGACAAAAAGTGCCATCCCCGGAACTTGAGAGATCCTTAAGGATAAAGGAACAGCTAGAAAATTCATTCACGTTGAAAAAGCTACTTTTTATTCTCGTGCTTTTTGGTACTTCCATGGTTATTAATGATGGGGTTGTTATGCCGACAATGTCATGTTCTCATTTGATCCTCGGACATTCCATTGGGAAGTCTTTAAGGCAGCGTATTTTTTTATGTTCAATATACATGTGGGTTGTTTACTTGGAATTGTAAGTCTACATCATCATTGTAGGCCATGTCCTCATAGTTTTCTTGTTTTTTCCCGATGTAGTAGTCTCTCTTTGTTGGTGGATTAAAAGTTGGGGTGGCTGCAATTGGGGCAGGTAATATAATGTTAAGTGATTAATATTTCTTACTTATCTGGTCCTCTTAAAACAAATTTTATTTTTCTTAAAAGAAGATGTTTCATCTTTTTCTTTTTTTTTTTATGTTAGTTTGTTTGAGAGAAGCATTTTAAGAATCCTCTCAATAGTTGTTCGTTAAATGTAAAAAATATAAAAAAAATTATAACTCCCTACCTCGAGACAATGTACCAAGTAGAATGTAGCTTAGGGGTAGGCCTTCATTTCTTCCGATATATATAAATGACAATTGTAAAGGGAAGTTTAGCATGATAACGAATAATAGAGTTTTTTTTTTTCCATTTCTAAGCATTACGACCTTTTCCCGAGATTAGATCGGGATACCTATAGTAGGTCATTAATTATTCCCGCAACCCGGTCTCATTAATTATTTGGTTGCCTTTGTCTTGAAACCAAGTTGCCGAAACCTATAATAAAATAGGAAAAGTGTACAAAATTGCAATGACAACTTAATTGCGGGCCACCGAGAAGTGATGCTTTTCTCGGACACCTTATTGGTTTAGAATTTGTCTCTTGTGCTTTTCTCTCTCATTCCAAGCATCTTTCATAAATTGACTTCTAATGATAAGTGATACTTTTCTTAGTTTGAAGATAAACTACCTTGAGACACTTAGATCTTCGGAAGAGGCATTGAGAGACGCCCTCTCAAATGAATACAAAGGGAGCACTAATGGCCATGCTTAGTATTAGAAGTCAAATTATCTCTCAAATGGAGAGTCCCTCTCAAATGGATGATGATGGCACAAGGTAAGTAATGTCTTCATGAAAGTACGTTAGTTTTTCTTCTATTTTATTATTTGTTGTTCAAGTTTATCGTCTAATGATGCCACTTTGTCCACTATTTTTTGTGTGATTTTATCTCACGGTAATGACTTGGACTCCACAAATGGGTATGGAATTTAATGATGTAAATGAGGCATGGGAGTTTTGGAAGATGTATGCATTGAAAATTGATTTTGGTGTACGGAGAGTTACTAACAAAGGGAAGGATGGTTCCATAACTTCTACATGCTTTTGTTGTTCAAAAGAGGGACATCAACAAAAAGATAAACGGCTGAAATTAGTAAAAAAGCCTAGGCTCGAAATGAGGATAGATTGCCATGCCCGAATGGGAATCAAATTAGTTCGAGGGAGCGGTAAATATTTTGTGCATGATTTTGAGCCAATGCATTCCCATCCACTCCACTTTGCAGAGTGTACTCACTTGATACGGTCACATAGGCAAATAAGCGATGTCCAAGCTCAAAAAATTGAGTTGATTGACAATGCGAGGCATGACTTATCTAGTGTACAGTTAAGAGCAATGACTTATCTACGTGTACGGTTTGGGGGAAGAGAAAATGTTGGTTACATGAGGGTTGATGTGAAAAACATTTTTCAAAAAAAAGGGGGGGAAAGAGAGGGGAAAGACTGGATACTTATTGAGGTACTTTGAAAAACGACGATCTTAGACACATCTTTCTTCTATGTTGTTCACATTTATAAAAAAAAAAAAAAAAAAAAAATTTTTTAAAGGAATTCTAAGATGGTTATTGATTATGCCCTTTTTGGTGATGTTGTGACCTTTGACACCACATTTTCCACCAACAAAGAGTACATGCCACTCGGTGTATTTATTGGATTCAATCACCATAGAGAGCTCGTGATTTTTTAGGGCTGCATTTTTATATGATGAAACCCAGATTCATTCAAATGGCTTTTTGAAACATTCTTGGGGGCACACAAATATAGGAGGCTTTAAAAAATTTTTTTGATCAAGATGCAGTAATGTCGAAGGCATTAGAAGAGGTAGGTGATTCCGAGACAAGACATGAATTGTGTACATGGTTAATGCCAAATGCCATGAAAAATGTTGGTCATTTAATGAAGAATGGATCTAATATTTTGGCTGATTTGAAGAAGCTTGTGTATGAATATGTAGAAGTGAAAAAAATTAAAAGGTTGGGGATTCATTACTTTCAACATATGAAGTTACCTTGACAATTTTTGACTCCAAAATCTATATAGGTTGAAAGAGAAGTAGGCTAGATGTTATATGAATCTATCAGATGACCTTGGGGATACGTAGTACACAGATAGTAAGAGTTTAAATGGAGATTTGAAGGATTATCTTGCATGTAATATAAATCTAAATGGATTTTTCAAGAGATTTGATAAAGTGGTGAACGATAAAGCGATACAAAAAGTTACAAGGCTGAGTTTAATGCTAGAGAGAAATTGCCAACGATTTTGTGTGGAAAAAAAATTTATTTGAAAAAAAAAAAAAAAAATTAAAAAAAATACATGTTTGAAAATTTTCGGATAGAATGGATGAAAAATTTATCCCTGGTTATAAAGGAAGGTAATGAGATCGGTCTCTTGCATGAATATGTTGTTGGTTCATTTGGTACAAATGATCCCGAGAAAAAGGTCATGAGTGGCCCAAGCAATGAAGTGGTGAATTGTGCTTGTAATCATTTTGAGACCGTTGGGATCTTATGTTAGCATCTTGAAGGTGCTTGATAGACTTGGACTTAAAGTTAATGCTTAGTGCTTACATTTTGAAGAGATGGACACGTGAAGCAAGAGATGGAATACTCGAGAAGCATGGTTTAGATACTCGGGTATAAATTATCGTTATATTCTTTCTTACTCAATTTAGTGTTCTAATTTATTGGTAACTTCTAACAAATTCTATATATTCGTTTAGGGGAATGGTGACATGGATGCCACCGATAGATATAGAGTAGTAGATTTGATAGCAAGGAGGTTAACAAACTTATTCGGAGATATGAATTTATCAAGAAGATGATCTTGACCATAAACAAATTCTCATGAAATTCTCATTTGGAGGTAATGCCCTTTGTGGTGGTGATGTTGTAGACCTTAAGTGACAGCGACATAAGATTTCTAGAGAAGATTAAAACAAAAAGAAAAGGGTATCATGGGCGCAAGTCTTTTGTACACCTCAAGTTTTGGAATTTATAACAACCCTCCGAGTTTTTAACAGTTAATCTACTCGAGTAGGTTTGAGGCACCACGAGACTTGAATATGCCTTCCATGATAGCATGGCTTGGTGGGGTAATGCACTATTCTATTTGCACAAAGTTATGTTCATCTTATTATGTTCATTTCATCATCTCCCGCTAATTTCTGATTTGTTATGTCTATTTTTGCGTGGATTTGTTATTTGGATTAATGGTGGTTTTTTTGATTAGACATTCTTCGACATCGGGACATGTCATTATAGATGTTTAGGCTTATGAGCTATGCACCTCCACCAACTCCCCTCGAACTTAGAAGATGCAGCCCCACCTCAAGTTCATCTATTTCGAAAAGATCTACGATTTCGGGTATTGTTGTTTGTCTTGTAGAAAGTTCATCTACTTTGTAGATTCGAAGGAATGTTTGATGTCATATTATCATACCGTACTAGAGACATTTCTTCCTAAATTTTTTAGGGAAATGAAACTAAAAAATCTTCATCGAAGTCGAGTAACTTGGTTGTTACTTCCTAATGTTTTATTGTTACTCAATACAATTTCTAATTACTTTGACCAGTATTTTCTGCTAGCAATACACAACTTAAACGAAACAATGTTATTGGAGAAGGTGGCTCGGCGGGATTGGCTGTGCAAATAAATTGCTAATGCTTGAAAATGCTATTTTCTATGTTGCTAGGTGATTTGAGTGGGCATAAATTCCATCTCTTTATGTCTTTTTCCTGCTTCCCTTTTCCATTGGATAGATGGCTAGGAAATGTTAGTGGGTTGTTATGTCAATTTAAGCATGCATATTCTATTTTTTGCAGCTTAATCTATGACTGAAGTTTCTTTTAGAAGTATGTTCGTCATATTATCATGTGAATGAGTTGGTGATTATGTGCTATATAAGGCTTATTTGGTGTCCCATAGTTTAGTCATTCAACTTGTGCTTTTTCCTATTTGATTCTGTTGTTAATCTATACATTGAGCAACTCTACATTGTGCCTATGGTAGGTTATGAAATTTGGGAAGTATGTTCATCATCTTGTTTATCCGATTATATATAGGTTATGAAATTTGGAAATGAGAATCAAATCAATTTTATTGCTTCGAGGTTCCTGGATCATTTGCTTTGTAGCTCCTCCCGAAGCTAAGATTGAGCTTTTCAACTCTTTGATTGATGGATGTAGAGAGGTTGTCAAAATGGGAAACGTTGATCCGAAGCTTGGTTACGTAGTAGTCTTCAACTACAACTTTCCCTCCTGTTGATCCGGAGCTTTTCAACTCTTCTAATGTTTTAAGTTGTGTCTTGTTACTTCCTAATGTTTTATGCTTGACAAAGTACTTGATGTTTTATTGTCGATCAATGTTTTATTTATGGGGGACAATTGCGTTCTTTGTTTTCCATTCACTACCATTTGATCCCTTATTCTTATTCTTTTTTTTTTCCTCTTCGCTTTTGTTGCTCGTAAGTTCCTTGTGTTTTGGATTTAACAAGACCATTATACCGTTAACAAGCATTTACTAAGCAATTAAATAACATAAATTAATAATTTTCGTACGTATTGACTTTTCTTGTTTTATCATGGAGTTTAGTTTTTTATTATCATAAATCAATATTATGGGGGCATTCCCAAATTATTGTCCACAAGGGTAAAAGGACATAGTCCGAATTGGAGATATTATGGTGACAGGATACGTAGAAATTTTGTTCTTCGCAGAAAAATGCACTTTGCATAAAATAAAAGGACCCATGAATAAGGGGTGACATTACCAAAATATTGTTGCTAGATTGATTATATAAACCCAAAAAAAAACAAGGTTCTCTCCAATGACAACTAGACTCGCAACAATGATGGTGATGACAAATAGATAGTAAATAATCATTAAGTGGTCAATAACCGAGAGAATATTCCATAAGATTTAGCGGTTTCAATGAGGTACAATGTATTGACATCCTGTTTAGGAAGGTTCAGTTGAGAAGTGTGCGGGACAAACGAAACAAAACTGCCTTGGTTCCATCTTCAAAAAAGGCCAACTAATAATTGTGGCATGGTTTCACCTAGGAGCATATCCGCGATTTACGTCGAGCATCCGAGCATATCTATAAGCAATTTTCGGTACACTATCGTCAAAGCTGAGTTCCCCGGAAATGCAAGGAGCATTTCTAATCGATGTTGACATTCTTGAAGCCACTAATCATATCTCGGAAGTTGTCATTCACCTTCCTTACATTCCGTAGCTCTTGTACGGTCAATCGAAGCGAACCTTGGGTATGTTCCAATTCTTGTATAGTCAATTGATGCGAACATTGGCTATGTTCCAGCTCTCCCTTAGAGTTTATTCCAGCTCAAATCGGGTTTGTGCTAACTCCATTTCCATATCTCTAATTATACGGCTACATCCATTGGAACAAGCATCGTCCCGATTAGACATAACAAGAAACCATATAATTATTACATCCCTAAACCATTGAAAAATTAAAGTGTCTTATTACAAGAGTAAGCAACTAACGTACCGGCTTCACATGTTCATTATTGGAATGAAATCGTGTATGCAAATGAATTGTCGTTGGCAACTCTTTCATATTGAAAAATTCCAAGTACGCCTTTTTTGCAGCTTCCCAATTGTTATATCGTTTGTAATTAGCATTACTAAAACCACTTACTTGGACTTCACTTGAGGCCAACTATCGTATATGCCGATATTACGGCCATTGAAAACAACATAGTATTCCTTCGGCATTTCAACAAACCTAAAATAGCATAGAGAAGTGACATACAACACCAAGGGGCATTAGCATTCAATTTACAAAGCATTCACTTTACCATGTATATATATTCATTTTACAAAGCATTCTTGTGAAGATCAAAATAACCACCTTGACAATAAACCTAAAAAATTATCCACCGAACAAAATCAAGTGAGATTGGCAAGTTCCTTGAAGCATTTGAAAAGTTACGGAACCAAAAAAAATGCGACAACCAATAGACGAAGCGGAAATTTTTTTAATGATTGGCAATCAACCAAGCTTTGAACTTCTAAATCGAGCATCTGCATTCCTAAAAGTATCAAAGTACGGAGAGAATATATATATGGATAAGGCCCTCCTCCACCATCAACTCCATTCCATGACACGACTCTTTGACGTAGCAAAACAATTCACATCACCTTATAAAAGTGTGTTCTACAAGCTTTTTGGACATCCAACAAATATTAAGGTTAAGGTATTGGTATTGAAGCTATCTATTTGCCTTACCATTAGTTTGTATAATGTCACATCATTTCTTGTTCAAGCATCCGAAAGTCTATGCATTATAATCAACAAATTAAGATGTCGGGGAGGGCATCACGTAATTTTGCTGATCAAATTTTATTTTCCTAGAAATCACACAAATGATGGGTTTGTGATTATTCTAGATGCTCCTTCGGAGAAATTGCCTATCTTATGTCCACAAGTGTTTATATACGAGTATGTGAAGGTGATCTCGAATACAAAAATAACTCCATGCGGGGAATAAAATAAAGTGGATTGAAAAGAAAGATCATTGGACCCAATCTTAAATTACCTAAACGCCGGCCAACTACAAAAGACATCATTCTAAATACACAACAAAGAATTACCTCGACAAATGCTTCTTGTCAACCTTAGTTTGTGCGGTGTGGTGGCAAGCCCGTAGTTTTGCTACTAACTCGGTTGCATCCTTTGCGGCATTGACGACAATCACCTTCAACGAGAAAAATAATTTAATAAAACAGGGAAGATAATTTTCAAAGTCTTGGCAAATAGGATGCAAGTGCTCCATTAAGCCCAAACAAAAATCAAATTAAAGTTTGAAAAACATCAATGCATGTTAATCCGGACCTTTGGTATAATTAATAATGACTCGGCAAATTCTGCAATAGCTAACCTGTTCACGAGATCCTAGCGTCGTTGGTAGATACTCTAAGTAGATAGACAACGTAGCCTCAATTGCACCACCACCTGCTACCACATGTATTAGAGTCATGTCATGGAATAGAGTTGATGGTGGTATTGCTTCCCAAAGTTTGCACTTAAATTGCTTGCTAAGATAAGCATGAATGTTGCAAAAGCATAAGCATGTCGCTTAAATAGGGGAATACACGAGGTAGGAAAAAAAATTGTACCTCATTTAGAAGTCCGAATTTATGTCGAATAATCCAACAAAAAGCATATGCATCTCGCTTCCACATCCCCTAATAATAATATCCAATGCCGAGTCCATTGTTCAAGCAATTCCTTTAAATTTCTAACCCTAATAACCTGTTGACGAGGGCTAAACAAAGATAACCGAGAGGATTTTGAAGATCTATCAATAGATTCATCGTGCTTCTTGATATGGCTAACTCAAGAACACAAAGGGAGCACCCGAAATGTACAGAAATTTTAATCATTGTCTACAAGAGGACTCGCTACCTTGATTATCTAAGTTGCAAACCATACTCGTCGCCATTTTTAAATAGGATCCGATGACTTTATTCCATGGCGCTTGAAATATTCTATGAATTCGTACACACTTTCGTCGTAATTGAACTGGGAAGAAAATAGGAGAAAAGTATTATCGGGAAAACCTAAAATCAAAGGCAAAGGAGGACATAATGACAACCAGATTCTATCTACTTTCTAAGCATTTTGGAGACCACGTCCGTAAGCCCCAACTTTGCTAACACCAATTCACGGATTCGTAAGCCTCAATCTTTGCCAAAACCAACCAAAGAAAAGCAAAGACCGCTAGCTCCATTATTTTCATCTGAAGTCAACTACAAGAACTCTAAGCTTTACGGATCTTTGGTATAAACAAGTACAAAAAAGGTTTTTGTGCCAAAAAAGAAGCAGAACTATGAACACTCTTGCAATGAAATCCACTAGCATGGAGCTGGAGAGTCCTATGATCATGCTCAAGAACTACAGATCAAGTCCTCTCGGATTCTACAGTATTTCTACATCTCACGTTTCACTTCATTCGCCCAAAATGGAAAAATGTCTCTATCAAATTGGTGCACTTGACACAAGCACTCGGAGCGGACGGAAAAGGATCATGACGACGCAGACCAATATGGACGACGGACCAATATGCACAACAAAGCACGAAAGAAATCGGGCAAGAGATTCTGTGTTAATAGTTGATAAAGGTAATGTGAGGAAAAAAGATTCAGCAACAAAAACCCGAAACATATGGGAATGAAATTATTTTGGTTGTGACTAAAATAACTCGCCAAATAAAACAGATTCGTAGTTCTTGTGCATGATCACGATTCGTAATCCCCAATCTTTGCCAACACCGATTCACTCACCAAATAAAACAACTCGCTCGGACTACGAATCGCCTCAATCAAAGAACCTCACCAGGAAATCCGAAGCATCTCACACTTACCCGGCATACATTGGAAAAATTAGTAAATGCGTTAGAGAGAACAACTCGCCTTGGTCTCGCTAAGCTCCGGATATGTGCTCGGGCTCGAAGCCATTGACGCACCTTTGGATTTGGTGTAGGGAAGGTCGACGACGGTTTCGCGGATGCTTTGGCGTCGAAAGGGACCATCACCGGAGTGTCACCGGAGCGAAAAGAGGAGGAGGATGGACGAAATTTGAGAGAAAGGGGTAAAAGCGGACGGAAGAGGGAGAGGGTTGATCTCCATTGACGCGCCTCTAGATTTGATGTTGAGAAGGTCGACGGCGATTCCACGGATCTTGGCGTCGAAGGGGACCGTCACCGGAGCGAAAGAAGGAGGAGGATGGATGAAATTTGAGATAAAGAGGTAGAAGCAGACGTAGGAGGAAAAGGATGGATCTCTTAGATTTGAGGAGAGAGAAAAATAAATTATATATATATATAGGAAACATCCGCATACCACCCAAAATTTGAGCTGCCCTAGTGAGGATGACATAGCATAATATGGGGCGTAGGATGCGAAGAAATGGCCAAATTTTATTCTAGGTCACCCCTGCCATTAACCCTCTATGGCAAGGGATCCGGATCCGCTGATGACCAACACTTGTCTTCTTGTTTTCTTCCAAGCATCATCAATTGGAATATGTTACCTCAGGCTTAATTAAGAAGTCTCGAACTTGCTTTAAATTATGACGTCTCTCATAGCCGACCGCCAACTTAAGAATCGCAGAGGAATCATTCTACAATCCTTTCTGAATCAGACTCCCTCTGAAAATGCCCCCACTATTGGGTTACACAATCACAAGCAAATCAAATTATGGCCCAATGATTGATCACAGTCCTCTTTGACGTTATCTCCGGCACATACTCTTGTCAGGATTGGTCAGATCTAACACTCTCAGATCACATTACCTGAGTCACATCACATGTACCCTTCGAGAAAAAGAAGCTACACAATTGTCCCAGCTTTTCACCCCATTCGTCTGAAAAAAGGCAATTCACAGGCCACGAGGACATTCCACTTTAACATCATAGCCATCTAGAATGAGAGAAAAGCCACACAGAAGAAAAAGCGATCAGCTCAGTTACAATGCAACAGCGTTAAAGCTCTTGCTTAGATCCTTCATCTTGGTATTCATTGTGAATACGCCGTGATCAGCTCATGACAATGCAGAAAGAGTGAAAGATCTATACAAAGGTAGTTAACTTCTCAATGGTGTGATTTTTATCCCTTCGCCTTTCTTAAGTACCGCTAGCCTGCAAGAACCTCGAGAGCAGCCACTGTTCGTACATCTGAAAACATATCATATATCAATATTTCATATTGAGGTAACATCAGATTCTCCGCTTTTGCCGTGAATGTCACAAGCATATTCATCAACCTTGTCAACCAACAGGCAGTAAATAATCTACAACCAAGCTGACATTATGACTCGGTTACTGCGGCCAAACTCAAGAACAGGACAGTGCATTTCCCCCTTTATCACTCCGCCATCACCCTAGCATAGACAAATACCAACAGCCAGCCTTCATGACCCTACGTAAAAGCAATCAGACTTTAGCTAGGAAGACCATCAAACTGCATTTTGATCGTCGCCACATAGTGAAAACAGAGGATCAAGCAGAAGATATTCCTCATGTGACAGAACTTGAGGTCAATCCACTCCAAGACATGCCAACAGAAATTGAATCTATAATTCAGTTGATCACAGCTACATCTTAACATCCAAGTTCAGTTAAAGATGACACATAAGACAGCAGAAAGAAAAGATTGCGTGCAGGATGAGAGATTTTTCCGGTTCCTTCATATTATGTACATGGCTATCACTTCCAGGAACAAAAATCCTTGTCCTCATTCATCTAGCTCATACATAAGGAGTACACATATTCAAGCAACATGAAATGTTGGCACAGTATCTGCTAGTGATCCAGCCGGCAAATTGATGCATTTTCTAACAATGGAATAGCAGTAAATGATACCAACTCGAATAACACCATCACTTGATTGAGTGAGACACAGGAGAGTGAAATTTTGGGTGTAGGGGTGAAATCCGGAGATCTATGAAGGAAGGCCAAAAGAGTTTAGCTGTTTATCATACACTTCTGGCAGATTATCTGTTCATGGGTCATCCGGCATCACTTTAACCGATCACTTGATCGATTATATGTCCACTGGTCATCTGGTAGTACTTTTACTAGAAATACTTTCTCAATGGATCAGCCATCTTTAATTCAGAAAACATGAGATCAAATCTAATAGCACCCACAAAACAACTCTTCAGAAGGAAGATGAGTTATAACACCAACGCCCGCATAGTAGATCACAAAGATCAATAAACAATAAGTAGGCGCAGGAATTCGGAAGTACATCATCGACATGAGCATATAACGATGTAACAACTAAGACAGGAAACTTCATCTCGATCACTGATGATAGGCGACTCTAAGACATCATAGTCCGAGACATATAATATACATCAAGCTTAGCCAAAGAAGACAGCGTCTGAAAGATGGACAATCAAACCCCTTTCTCTCTCTCCCCCGCACCCTCCCACTCCTACCACAACTCCCCTCATCCAGTTAACAACACACCATCAAATCTAACAGCAAGACAACGATAAAACAAAGCCGTGACCGGCTTTCGACAGAGTCGGGAGCTCCAATCACTTCTTGTGACTACCTCGGATGCCGGGGCGAGTCTTGGACGTATCACCGTTGAGGGAGGCGTGGAGGTTGATGAGCTTGGACTCTTCGAAGGGGATCTTGGGATGGCGAGCGTCGTGGTGAATCTGCATGGACTTGACATCGGGGCAGGTGGTCTTGCAGTTGGGGCACTCGTACTTGGCGTGGCCGCCCTTCTCGATGCCCGACCGGTCGGCGAGGCCGGCCTTCCCCCGCCCCTGTTGGTGGTGGCGGCGTCGACCTTGGCCGCAATCTCCTTGGCGGTGTGCTTCTTCGGCTTGGCCTTGCCGGTCATTGGCGATCGATCGCGGAACCCTCAAGGGAGGAAAAACCCTAATCGACGAATTTTGCAAATTGCAATGATAAGGGGAGAGAGAGATTGACGCGCAGAGGGAGAGTGAGTGTGTATATATAGAGGGGGAAGGGTCTTATCCCTGGTGGCTGTTAAGAGGGGTGATCATATGCGCTGAGGTGCACCATATTGGGCCTCGGAGCCCAATGTTCATGTTTTTGGATTCACCCTAGTAAGCCTGTCTTTTCAAAGCCTCCCACTTTAATCGGGTCGGATCGGAACCGGGGGGACGGATGGAGGGATCGGGTGGTACATCCCACGGCAGTAGACATGGCCACAGGTCGGTTTGGATCTGGAACAAGCCCGTTGATCGAGACCGTCGATTCCGAACCGGAACCGGTCCGGCACCTCACGGGCCAATTTCGAATTGCCCAAATAAAAATAAAAAATAAAAGGGGGGGGGGGGAAGAGCCGTTGCAATTATGGCCATTGCAACATCGCCTCCCTTTTTTTTTTTCTTAAATTTTTTATAAATATGGTATTCTCTTTTTTTTTTTTTTTACAAATTCTCCTAATTTTCTCAAATTCTTTCAATCCTCTCAATTCCGACTCATTTCTATCAATTTTCGAATTGACTTTCGCTCAATTTTTCGACAAAAATGGCAAGTGGAAGCGGAGGCTAATGATAGGGGAAAGAGCCCGATCTTCGATGGAGAAGGGGGAATCCGATTATCCTCAACCTCATGATCAATATGATTCTCGTGAGTTTACATGTTGGGTAGACGGCGATAATAATATCAATTATGTTTTCAATGTCGAGCACGTCCCCACGCAAGAAAATCTTCATCCTCCTATCGGCGTCGAAGAAACGTCGACAAAGAAAGGAGCCCGAACAGCGGCCAGAGAGAGTACATCCAACTTATGGCAACACTTTGACAAGGTACATATAAGCGAGACAAATACAAGATAAACCGTAAATATTGTACGAAATCATACAATTTTAATAAAAGAGACGGTTATGGAACATACCGTTGGCATCCGACGTAAAAACATGCAACGCAAGCGGGGATCGACACTAGGCAACAACAAATTTTTGGGTACGTCAATCCTAACACTTCTCCTTTATTTCGTTATAGCGATGAACTTTATAAAAAAATATTAGCTCAATATATTGTCATTGAACATTTATGTTTATTACTAGTGAAAATTTTGGTTTGAATTTTTTGATAAATACTGCATGTACTCCGCAAGCAAAACATGTTCCGAGAACTACTCTTAAACGTAAACCTTTTAGGGTTTATAAAATAAAAAAATGTTTTGCAACATTTTTTTATGGATTTCAATAGATTTGTGCCTATAGGTAGCAACATTTGGAATTATCCTTGATAAATTCATTCTTATATGGGTATCACATATCATTGGATAGGTGATGATTAGAACATTCAAAAAAGAGTACTTGCATTTTTCTAGTGTTTGATAAAAGACATACGATCAATAATATTTATAGAATAATTAGACAAGTTTTAGAAAAATATAATTTGATTAATAAAGTTTTTCAGTTGATTTTGATAATGTCCCGTCAAATACCGCTTCTATTCCTAATTTAGAAAATATTTGTAAACCCTCTTTTGAGATAATATTTTTCACATTAGATGTGTTTGCTATGTTTTAAATTTATGTGTATAAGATGATTTCACGAACTCTTAAAACTTTTCTCACCCCAATAAAAAGAGCAATTAAATTTTTATGGAATCGTCCCCAAGTTATAAAAGAATGGGGCGGATTTTGTAAATCATATGGACAAAAACCAAAAAATTTTCAAAAGATATTCCGACTCTTTGGAATTCTACCTACGAGTTGCTTCATCAATCTTTTGCTTATAAAGGTTTATTATGTACATTTATTTCGAATAATATTTCGAAATTAGTTTACTCCCGCAAGATTTGAGTTGTTTGAAAAAAAATTTTTTAGATTTTTTGAAAGTTTTTAATGATGCAACTTATACTTTATCTTGTGTTTATTATCCTACTACGTATTTATTTTTAATAGAGTGTGTTAACATTGCTTTAGTGTTTTTTGTGAGTATGAAAAAAATGCTTAATTAGCTCGACTATTATAATAATAAAAGCAAAATGGTTGCATTATTATGCATGCATTCATCTTATTTATTTGGTTGCTATTATTTTCGATTCATGTACTAAATTAGATGATTTGTGTGATTATCCTGAAGAATTATTATTATGATTGTCTACATTTGAATAAAACAAGTAGATATTAAAACTATACAAATAGAGGTTAAAGATGCTATGTTAGCATTATATAATGCATTTTGTAGTAGATATGGTTTAGGTGATAGTGGATCTTCTCAACCTAGTGACTCACAAAAGGAGGAGAGTGATAAACTTAATAAAGGGTATAATCTGCTCATTAGTAGGCAAAAAAGACAAAAGGGAGCAACAAGTAATATTTTCGAATTAGAAAATTATTTAACCATTACTTTTGAGTTTCGTGATTCCGAATACAAGCACATATTTCAAAATTCTAAAGTGGTGGAAGACTCATTCAACCTAATTTTCATTCCTCACTCTCATCGCAAGATAGATGTTAGCAACTCATTTTTCAATAGTTGCGGTTGAACAAGCATTTAGTTTTGGAGGATTAATTTTGGACGACCGCCGTTCAAGATTAAATCCGAATGTTGTGGAGACTCAAATTTGTGTCCATGATTAGACAAAAGCAAAATTTCTACAACAAGAGCTGGATCGAGATTACGAATTCTTCAATAGTGATAATGGAGATATCACGCCCTTTGGTACCACAACGGGTAGCGACGATTGAAGATGATGTAAGTTGGGATTACCAAAGGTAAAAGAACTACACGGGTTTTGATTCTCTTATCCCTAAGAAGATATGTAGGCGCTTAATAATAATTCATTAAGTTCAAGGCCCCTTCCATCTCCATTTTTTCCCCCAAATTTGATTACAATGTACAATTTGATTATAATTTATAATTGATAATTTTTTATTTTTTATTTGTTTAAAATTAAATTTTAAATTCGAAACAGAGCCGGCCCTTGAACCCGCCCGAAATCTGGACCGCTCCTTCAAGGGCCAATTCCGGTTCAATGATGACCAAGAACTAGAATCGCGGTTCATGAACCGAAACCGGTGGTTCACGAACCGAAACCGGTGGTTCACGGCGCGTGACCATGTCTACATGGTGATCGAGGTACGAGCATGTGAGTACGTGAAGGTAGCGTATGGTAACATTTACGTTCTCGAAACAACTTTTGGAATAGAAATACTTTTTTCTGTTTCTATTCTTGGCAACAATTTTTAGGAAAAGAAACACGTTTGGTAACTGCAAAAAAATTCTATTCCCGGAACAAAAAAAAAACAGAAATGCACTTGGTAATTGCATAAAGTTTCTATTTTCGGAACAAAAAAAAACGCATTTGGTAACTATAAAAAAATTATTCCTAATTTTTTCATTTAATTAAGGGGGCTATATATATTAAAATTAAGATGTCTTTATCTTTTTAACTTACTAAATAAAATTAAAACCTTTGTTCAATTTACTAAATCAAATTAAATCAATATATGTATAAGTAATTCATGCACGATTTGTCAATTTATAATATGAACGAGATCAACTATAAAAAAAATCAAAAGAGAAGACGAATCGGAATTAGACAAGGAGAACATCAAATATGTTTCCACGTAAATGTTCCCAAGTAGTTAAAAATATGATTACTTTTAAACGGGGACCCCTAAAAAATATTAATTGCACTTTGAGTGAAACCGGGGACAAAAATGAAAAATATTTGTTCATTTAGGTCCTTTTAGTCCAATTGTGCAATTTTTCTAGACATGAGGATTGAAATGAGATGTAAGGTATCAAAGTCTCATGTCATAACTCTAAAAGTAAAAAAACAATTGGCTAAAATGATTTAAAATGAAATTTTTTAGTCAATTTAGGATTATGTTCAATGAAGAGGCATGTGGTCCCAAGCTGAATTTTTTAAAAATTTAAGAGACTAAAATGAAAAGAGAATTAAAATAAAAATATGGACTATTTTTGCATTTTTTTTTTACCACGAATACTATTTTTCCTGATTTTCGGCTATTTTTATAATTAAAATAAATCCGAAAAATGTCAAAAATTACGAAATATATTTTTTGTTCAAAATTGGTTCCCAAGGTTAGGCCAAAGCTTCCAAGGTTAATTTTGTAATTTTATGAATTATTTTGTTATTTTTAATTAATTTTCTAAAATGATCAAAAATCGGATGTCAATATCGTGCAAGAACAAAAGAGAAGAGAGTGTGTTCAAAAATAAAATTGTTCCCAATTATTTTTAAAAAATGTTCCAAATGTGTTTCTAAAAAGTATTCCAGGAACACATAAGCAAGTTTTTTTTGTTTCTTATTTCGATTTAAAAGTGTTTTTGTTTCTCAAAAGTATTTTTAAAACACTTTGGGAACACTTTTTTACCATATGTGTTTCTATTTTCAAAATATTTTTGGAACACTTTGGGAATAGAAATACTTTTTTTTAAGGTTATCATATGCAACCGAAGTGTCTCGGGTGATATCGGTCGCTAGGGAATGGAAATAGATGGCGGGCTAGGATTAGACTTCTCCTTCCCCTGTTTCCTTATTCAGCATAGAGAGAGATGGGGATTGATTTGTAGGGTAAAAAGTTCCACGAGAAGCATCGATGGCCGGAGGAATAGTCGCCGCCGGTCGAATTAATTCACCGAATCCGATAGTAAATTTTCACGCGAAACGCGCGA
Source organism: Rhodamnia rubescens (assembly GCA_021437795.1). Lineage (NCBI taxonomy): Eukaryota > Viridiplantae > Streptophyta > Magnoliopsida > Myrtales > Myrtaceae > Rhodamnia > Rhodamnia rubescens. The sequence continues at coordinate 8,356,833 of JAILYA010000003.1, forward strand.
AGAACAGTGCATAGATTGAATATGGTTCAAGAAAAGGATGTCCAACCAAATAAGTTCCACAGTAATCCAATGCTTTCGTTTCTGCCGAATGGAAACCAAATGGTAGAACTAACAAACTGAGAGCTATCAATTTGGTTCATCAAGCATGACTGATATGGAATTTGGGTCATATGTAGTAAAACTTCACAGTTAGAGATGGGAAGGCTTAGAGACCCTCATCTTGGTCGGGCACACCAATCCTAATCCGAAACTCTTCTAACCATTCACAACATCATCTTGTTGCAGACAGGACGTGATGGCAATGTGTGCTGCCGTTGATCAATGTCCGAATCGACCAATCAATTTGCTGGCGATCGATCAAATCTTTCTCATTCTACTTGCCGGGCGACTTCCTACAGAATTCACCATTTATTTCTTTTTCCGGGTCAAAACATTGTATCGGTTCGTTGGTAATTAACAGATGTAACTGCCTGCCATTCTGAGATATACTACTTGATTACTGCATAATCAAGCCATGTCGATCAAACTCCGTAAATTTAGACGAGATCCAGAATAAGAAGCTTCTTAGTCCACCAAAGCAATGGTAATACTATATATAATATCATATCTTGCCTATGATTCAAGCTTCATCTGGGATACACTTTTTCGCTTTACACAAATTAAATACGCCAGAAAGGTCTGAACCGACACCAAACATAACTCATCAGCATCATCCACACGAAGAGGAGCAGTTCTCGCCTACGCGGTTGATCTGGAATGCTCAGGAGGTGCTAAACAAGCATCGGCAGAGGAGGGAAAGAGCTGATCATGCTCGTCGGGAGAGTGGAGCGGCTCGTGATCTGGAGGGACGAGACGATCCCAGCCCTCGATGGGGTCGAGGGCTGCACATCCATCCCATCCGATGTGGGTCACATGCTTCACATCTGTTGGGAGTCCAATTTCTATCTCCATCTCCTCCCCTTCCACGTCTTCCTCCTTGTACACTGAAACCATCAACTGGTTCTTAAGACATGAAATCATGCTGGGAAATATAAGGTAAGATGATGAAACTTTCATAGAACTTGTCCCTAGATGTATTTGGAAGTGGGGCTGCTGATAATGTCAGTATGTCAATGACAGGGCCAACTACATTTTCAGATGATCTTTGTCTAGTGAATTTACTTCATTAGACTGTTTTCCAACAACACATTGAACAAACAAGTTATTCTGTGTCTTGAGAAAAATCTATAATGCTGATGGATAGGCGATAAGAATGCAACTTACCAAATAAGTGAGAGAAGCTTCTGAAGCCTTTGAATAGCCTATGAATGCCAGTCGATATGTTGGGCTTCGGTAGAGCCATCAAGCTGAAGGAAGTTTTCACACTTTCGTCCGACAAGCTCCCTTCCTCCTCCTGGTCTCGATCTGTCGTTTCCTGATCAGTCCCTTCACAGATTTGAGCCTGAATGTTACTAAACACGCAAACAACCGGGGGGTAGACTTGAATTCGACGCATTTGTGCGTGCCCGTCTGCTGTGTCCAGTGCAACGTGCAAATGCATTTTGCGTTCGCATTCAAAGTGTGTGTGTGGGGGAGGGAGGGGAGAGAGAGAGAGAGAGAGAGAGAGACTGACTTAATGGTGGCGAGTCGGCATTCTTCGATTGCCGGTTATTCTGGTTAGCTACAGCGACACTTGATTCAGACATACAACCGATGGCAAATGGAAGGAGGACAAGCCTTTCCATTCTGTCTCTCATTTCTTGATGAATCGCCCGACAACAGAACAGGAAGAAAATATGCCTCTCTCAGAGAGAGATGCCGGCCTAGGATGAGGAAACAGTACGCAATGCCGATTGCTGGGGGCGCGTCTCTGGATGACACAATAGCACCAGATATACAGGAAGAGGCGGTACTTATATCAGTCGGCATCTGGTAGAGAGAGGGCTAAAAGGAAAAACTTGCTGGTCAGCTTCCCATTGTTGCTGTTGTTTAGTAAAAATCTAGCCGATGGGTAAAGATTAACAACTAATTGACATGGATGAACTGTCCAATCCAACCCCCACGTACATGTTAAATGGCTAAAGTACAACTTACTCATCCCAAATTCTGTTAAAACTTCAATCTTTCTGGTTTGGTGGGGAACTTTTACATATTGAAGAGTGCAAAGTGGGCTCCTACCCATCACTAACCTCGCTTGTGGAACAAGCCATACCCACCATTTTTCTTGATGTGGACTCTACACATCTCACGACAGATGCTCGTCAAACTTTTGAAACTCCTAATTGGTGCTGGTGGAGTAGACATGCAGTGCCCGGTCATTGCTTGATTTCGAAGGAGCCAAAGAAAGCATTATGTGTGTTAGGAACGCGTAGTAGAAGTCCGAGACCTTCGCTCGAGGAGATCGCCAAGAGAGAATCCGACTCCGAGCCTGTCAATCTATCCAGTTGGACCCACATTCACTCGGAAGCTTAAGCCAATGAGTTAGAAGAGTTATGAGTTAACTAAGACATATTAATTGCTCACCACAATATTAATTCTTTGATGTGAGGCTTTCTATCATGACTCATACGTGTATCTCAGAACCTGTGAACCTCTTGTATTTGTAATAGCAATAGACATTCGCACAGCCAGATTGGTTGTGGCCTTCTTTCTTTTGAGCAAAAAAGCAGACGAGCCTTTCTCAGAAGAAAGGTGGATACTTTGTCTGCTCGAACGTCGTTTTCTCATCTCAAGTCTTGGCTCCCCGTCTTACATAGATCAACTTGCCAAAGACGTGTAGCGATAACAACAACGACGACAGTCGATGATTACTAATTTGTAGACAATGATGAGCTTTGGCGAGTTGCTGTCGTCGCATAACAATATTTGCTTTACAGTACGACCGTTGTGGTTGAGGAATGCGGATATCGATGTGCATAATACTACTTCGTGGGGAAGTCCTCAGTTGGCCATTTTGAGTAGCAGATACTCCATCTTCTCGGTGGGAGAGCAATCACTTCATTACAATCTGATGACGCTTAAACCTACCGATTGCAAGACTCTGTAAGTCCCATATGTTCCGCGAAAAATTAAAAATTTCCCGAAGTTCAGCAGGTCAAAGGGAATTTCCGTGGAGTTAACTTATCTTAAATGTGTCAAACTTCCGGAAAATAGAGAGCAGGCCGTTCCTGCTTTCCTAAATATATAAGCAAAACTTCTTGCTTACTCAGAAAAAGGAAGTATCGTACATTTTTCCGAAACAGAGTCTCAGATTGGCTGAAATTCAACTTAGTAATCTGTTTGGAATACCAATTCCATTGCAATTCTTTATCTTATGATTACCTTCTTATCCTGGTCTGTTGGCGAGACCATCGAATTTTTACGTCCAACGAAAACGAACGAAGTCAAAATGAAGGATGCCATTTGGAATTGGAATTGAATACACAAGAATGATTCTACTCCAAATAGTTAGTTTGAGTGATTCTGTTCCATCATTCATTTTGAGCTACTCAACTATAGATGCATTGGGTTCCAGTGAAATTAGACTTCCAGGCAGAACATAAAACAAGTTTCTCAGTCACAATCAACTTGAGATGAATCAAGTTCTCAGAAGAAAATGCCTGTTAAAGATGGGCTCCAAAACTGCAACTTCATCTCTCAAGCATAACTCGGGAAAGAAACGCAAGCTGTTCGTGCTATGTAACGGCGATTTAGGTCGGTCCCGCTGAGGAACATGTTTGACTCAGCCAAAACTTTTAAGCGGCAGAAGGTACAATACAAAATAGAGAAAGAAGGAGAACCAAAACCAGAAGACTTTTAACACGGGCTAAAATTTTACAAAAGAATACTGAAAAGGTCTGATTGTCATCAGTTAATATCAACTTTCGTGGAGAAAATGAGGAAGCATGGGTTTTTCAGAGACCGCAAAGAATCAAGTTAGCCTACAATATCACCTATAAGGGAGGATAAAAATATGAAGACAAGGAAAAACCAAGAAAGAGAAGGCCACCGACGGTCGCGACTGTCCGCTGTGAGATCTTGGATGCTAACATGCTTCCACCCACCACTGCGACTGATGTACACATGGTGTGTCCTATTGTCGCCCCAACGGCCACTCCCACGGCATTCTTGTGTGTAGCCAGCTGCAAGCAACGAGATTGCTCAACACCCCACTAGAACTCAAATAAACGTAAAATGGTGAATATTGTTAAGATATTCAAACAAATGCATGCAGGATGAATGGCCATGTGCCCACAAGATTCTATCTTACAAAGCATAAAGAAGCTAAGATTTGTGTGCTAAATTCCACCGCTGATCAAGCAAACATCGTGAAAACAGAGAACTAAACATGATTAATGGCATTTTCCTCATTTTTTCAGCAACCAATAGCTCAATATAAAAGATTCAACGTACCACACAAGAGGACAACTTACATGCCATAATGAGGTGAACTAAGGCAATCAAGGTGAGATAATATGAAAAGAATATCTATAGCTTAGGCATGTCTAAGACAAATAAGCTTGCCAGCAAAGAATAGGGTAAACTAAGAATCACTGAAACTAAATCAAGACCAAGGTTTTTGTAAAACCCAGAAAGTTTCCAACGAATGAAAGCAAAACCAAGGAATTTGCTAAAGAGTTCAAAATACAGGCCCACAGAGAGTGGGAAGACTATAGTGAAGATAAGTATCTTACAGCGATTGTAGCGATTTGGCTACGATCTCCCCATTCTGCTAAAAAGGTCAAAATAAAGGACTGTACAGGAGTAACAATGTTGTTAGTTGCAGGACTTGCATAAAAATTGGAAAAAATTCTGTAAAACAAGCTAGGAAACTGAATCTTGTTACCGCATATAAAGATAATCAAATCTTAGCAGAAGTCAGATGGAACAGATAGTTCAAATAAGACACACCTCTAGAAAGATGGGCGTACAAAATCTTGAAAAGAAGCGGCGGAAGGTTGTCTTCCCTTGTCCAGTCTCTAGTTTCTCTTCAACCTGCATATATCAAATACAGAACGCATAAAGTTCTCAATTGGTTGCGGACAAGGGAAAATAGTTCGTAATAGATGCTTTGGTATTTAAATGAAAAAAGAAAAGCGGAAACAGGAAAGCTTCCACAATCCTTGCAAGTGTAACTACTGGACATTAAAGAACTTAACACATTGCAAACAGTGGGCCAATAAAAAAAAGGCACAGTAAACTAGGTGGTCCGTAAAGGCACCAAATTAATCAGTCTCTCCAAAGTCAGCTTCATGGCAACAAATTCAGGTGATTAATAATGGCTCCATGCAAGGCCATCAAAATCACAAAGAAACATCCCTTCAAGCAATTTAAATTCAACCAACCATATGGCAGGCTCTATTGAAATTGACACCAACTTTCTGAATATAAAAAAACTGAAGGTCACAATCTAGACAAATTGGATTCTAGAGGAACAATAATATAGTTTGGGAATGCCAATGAGGCGTTGGTTGAGTTGGTGAGATCCCCCGGGCCTTAGACAGTCAAGCGATGAGGTCCCGGGTTCAAATCTCCCCGGCCGTGTCTTGGGGGACTTAACCAGTGGCATTGGCGCTTATACCCCACCACCTCGAGGAATAGTCCATTGCACGTGGGAAATCTCGGTTATAAAAAAATATATATATATATATATTTATTTATATATATATATATATATATAGTTTGGGAAAGGGTTCTTGACGAACATACCTCCTCCATTTCTTTCTTTTGAGATGACTTTGAATCCGATTTCCATGCTATATAAAGTAATCGCAACCCAAAAAATAGGTAGAGAACTGAAATGGAAGAGAAAGTTAATTCATCAAACAACTGGCTTCCAAGTTATGCTCTTCTCGCGAAATACAACCTATCAAAATCCCACAGAGGAACAGTGAAAGGATATCCCTATCATAATTTCAAATAGGAAAATACAAATGAAATTCATGATCTAAGTGCATCATTCTTAAGAATGTTTATCAAGCAACAATTGCATGGTGCCACACAAGTAATGACAAGCTGTACCATGAATATAGTCAATGGCCAAAATCCAACTTACTGTCACAGAACTATTAGCTGAGAAGTCGAATAACAGAGATGGTACTAGTATAATCTGAGGAATGAAACTTGGAAGAATGAAACTCACTTAAAAGATCCAACAGCATTTCAGGTAAATGCCAATAAAACTCTCTTCCCATGTGAAATCAATAGAAAGAATAGCCAGAAGCAACAGTGTAACATTCTCTTCAGAATGTATCAACCTGTCTTGACCTTAAAAACGCTAGATTTTCCTAAGATAGATATCTTTGCATGTACTAAGGGCCTATAAGAAAAGGCCAACTCACAAAGAACATTAGTTATATGAAGCACTCGAGGACTGCACAGAAAAACTAGTGCACGTTTGAAATTCATTCCCAATTGAAAAGGCAACATGGCAAACTAGAAAAATTTATACCTGTGGCAGCACTATTTGTATGCTTCCTCGATATCAGATTTGGGACAATTCTTCCAAGTCCAGTGGAAAGCACCTAGGCGACATTGACAGCAATAAATCATAAACGGGTCTCAGAATAAATAAACACACGGCAAGCTTTAGAGTTTGCAGAGCCATTTTGCAAGCCAAGAAATATCAGAAACAGGCAAAGCACAAGGACAAGGGAGTGAAAGAAAAATTCAATCATGAAAACGCAAAGGCAAGCAGGAGCTTACTTACTGTCATTACAATCAATGCCGTAAGAGCACCAGATAGCACAATTGACTTTGGGTGACGCATTGCCATAAGAGCTGCTATTATAAAGGTCTCATCTCCAATCTAGCAGCATGAGAAAACATAAGTAAAGACAACTGTAAAGTCAATCTACCAAAAAATCAGCTCAAGAAACATGATATGTGCAGCGATGTAATAAAAGCAGGCAAACCTCACTGACGAGGATCATTGACAGACTCGCAATGAACGCATCAAAAATTCCAAGACCAGGACCATCCAAACCAATATTTATCCCCACAGAGGTGCCATCCTCGGCAGCAACATTACCCAACTTGTTGAGGATAACCTGCACCAAGATTGTCATCTCGTAAGTACTTTAACCATCCGGATGTTCATGCAGATTGCACTTCAAAAAGAGAAATCCGCATGACCGAGAAACCAAGGGGACAAAAATGAAAGAGCAAAATCAAGCCAATTCCAGAGAAACCCCCATTTCCCAATTTTGTGTATGAAATCCATGCTGATGGAACTAGCACTTTCCCAGTGAAAAGATCGCCCAAAGCTAAAAAAATTTCCATGATTTCCTCTGTCTACTCAACTTGCCGAGGTAGATGAAAAGTCAATTCACCTTGCTGCGCCGACCCAGATCCTTGACAATCGACTCGCTTTCTCCTTCCCTCTCAGTTCCAGCAAGAGAATCCTAATCAATACACGCGACGTAGCGTATCAGCACCACACAGACGCACGCACATCCCCATGCACGAACACGACGGTGATTGAAAAGAAGAAGTTTTGATACCTGGGAAGAAGCAATCGGAGCGACAGCCAAGAGGGCAAGAGCTACAAAGACCAAGAGACTAGGAGAGATGGCGCGAATTCTGACCGAGGACAGACCCATCGTTCCCGATCGCCTTTTCCGATTCACCTGAGACGAAAGGAGGGATTTTTACTTCTGGGAATTTCTTGAATCTAGGCTAGAGCGACGCGGGCATGACTTTGATAAGCTCAGATATGGGCCGGATCTGCATTCTTCCTCACGTCGAGAGAGGGAGGGAGAGATCGAGCGGAGATCTCCAAAAGCCGTGAAAAACAGACGAGGCTGCGTAATATCAAAGCCAGAACTGAATCTTCAGTTTCACTGCGCCCCCGAGAAGGTTTGACCTTCTCGATCTGCTTTTTCTTTTTTAACAAATAAGGAAAAAATTTGGGCACAAAAAGGACAAAAAACCAGTTTAATTTAGGACGAAAGAGTAAATTTTGTGTCTTAATTCTGCCAAGACTAAATTGAACTTGGTATTCAAGAACACCACAATCCTAAAAAGTCATATTAAAATTATCGAAAAGTTTAATCAGTGTTGCGTGAATTATTATTGAATTTTTGATCAGAAAGAGTAGAAAAAAAAAACATAATTTAATATTATTTTAAGTCATGCGCGGCGTTATTAGTCCAAATTTAAATTACGATCTCAATCCAAGGTGCGATTCAATGATTTTGCGTACAAATTATTTTGTATTTGTGACACAAGCTTTGCCATAGCTCTTCCACATAGTTTCTTTACCATCTAAAGTTTTCTGACATAAATGTGACTATTAAGCTTAAAAGGGACAGTATCTATCTCAACTGTTTGGCAGACTAAGATCAATGAAAACTAAAATTTTTGCTCGGCCAACTTAGCCCCACGAAAGAGTGCTGTAGTTGGGTTTTCTGTAGTCTTACAGAGAAAAGTTTCTGTTTTTAAATTTTTGGTGGGACACAGAGAAAAGTTTAGGTTGGCCAAAAGTTGACAATATAGTGGCATAATACATTCCATTGGTGAAGATGGTTGAGTACCCTTCGGTAATCTCGTGTTCTTGGAATAGAAGTGAGCATGTTGCAAGAGGAGAAGAATGCACATCATCTGCTGTTACGCCACTGACTCAAATGCCAGTTCTAGGCTACTCATCATCTGCTTATAGTAATTACGTGCTCAGCTTCCAGGATCAAACTCGGGTCTTCTTTTGCCGTGCGACTGAACATTTGTGCAACTCACGCCGCGAAACTCGCGTCCTGCTTCAGCTCGGTATGGTTCATATTCCCATTTGAGGCCGTTAGATTACTTCCATTCTCTAAATCCACACTTTAGTCGAATAGAATGTACCCAAATCAGGATTACTTAGTTGAAAAAGCTGTCTGAACATGAAAATCGCCTTTCCTGACACATATATGTATGTGCTGTCTTCTGTGGAATAATGGCTTGGTGGACGGGCATTCGCACTCTGCTTTCGTGTTGTTGACCTGCATAACTGGGGAGATCTCCAATTAGGGTAGAAAAGGTCAAAAAACAATTTGAAAGATTTATTAAAATATTTGTAAAGATTTCAACAGTTGACGGGTTGACCTTGTCTTTTACTTGATCAGCAGCAGTCAACAATTTCAGCCCTCTACTTGTCCAAGTCCAAGCGACAGCTCAAAGATCCTCAACACCTCTCACAGTCTCAGTCACCGCAGAGGAGGAAAAAAGGACGCAAGAGGAGAGAAAAAAAATTGTCTTGGCAGCAAACAAAACATTTAACAAAAAAATCAATGATGTTGACAAGTGACGTACGAACAGCTTAGCAAGAAATATAGTACAATAAAGAACAGAGCTTAGAAAAAGTGAAGCATGAAGTATGAACAGAGCAGCCCCATTTCTTCCCATCCAAGACCGACCTCAGATCAAAAGAATCATATCCATGAAGGGCCATGATTGATACACGTGGCCACATCGGCAATCTTGAAGTAGCTAAAATGGGTGTGAGTGTGTACACATCAGTGGGCCTCTCACAACTAGGACTAGGAGTGCGACGGTGTGGGAAATAGCATTGCTTCCCAATTCCAGCTGCATCACTCCCCTCCTTCAGTTCTGTGGGAGAGTGTGTGAGTGGAGCGTGAGGGGCATAGCGCAGAGAAATCCCTTCTCTCTATTTCCTTTTACCAACCCAATTTCAACTTCTCTCCATTTCCTAAAACTTTCAATAGGCTCTGTAACATTTCAGCCAAAAACCATTAGCTAGCGCCAAAGAACTCTCATTGTTACTCAGATTGGAAAACCCACTTCTTCCTTCCACACAACCCGGCCATCAAGGCAACCCCCTGGAAAGCAAAGTTATGTCTACCCATGGGATTCTATTGTCTCTCTTTCTTGCCCTCTTCATCGCCTTTGCCAGTGCCATCCCTCCAAATCAGGCAGCTTTACTCCATGTGAGTGCCTCTCTCTCTCTTCTCTCTCTTCTCTCTCTCTCTCTCTCTCTCTCTCTCTCGGCCTCTGCAATTTAGCTCCAGAAGTCCTAGATCCCTTCATTCTCCTTCCCAAAGTCGGGATTTTTTTCATCTGGGTAATCACTGATTTGAATGTTTTTGGTAGGCAAATGGGTCGGCAGCAGGGGAAGAGATGGTGCCATTGGTGGAGCAAGGCAAATTTGAGATGGTGGAGTTGAATGAGACAAGGAGGAGATTGGGGAGCTTCCAGATATGTGCACTGTGCACTTGCTGTGGTGGAGCAAGAGGGGTGTGCTTGCCAGCTCCATGTTGCTATGCCATCAATTGCAACATCCCAAACCGCCCTTTTGGCTTCTGTTCTTTCACTCCCAAGACCTGCAATTGCTTTGGATGCCATCTCTGAACCCCCTCCTCCACTTCCTCCTCTTAAAATAATATTTTGTCTTCATCTGTTCTACTTTATTAAATTTGGGGGATTAAGCATTATTCCTGTGGGAGAGTGTGAGTAGGGAAGAATATCTGTGTTAGATTCTTGAACACAAAGGAAGAAGAATTGTTTATAAGGTTACTTAAGTCGTAATTTGCTATCATCACATAGGGAATTGCTAGTTCCAGATGGGTTTTTGCTATTTGTAGCTGGGATTTATTTTTATTGTCATTTGGCAAGAGGAGGTGGTTTTTGCTGGAAATAGCAAAAACTTGCCTATGAAAGCTTTGCAGTTTAGGATTTCTATGAACGTTGTCCTTCGTTTCAAGCAAATGGGTCTTATGTTTTTATCTCTGGTCTCTCTGGCCCGTCATTGGGACTTGCATCTGTGGGTGGATGAGAAGTATAATTGTTCTTGGCTCTTCTCCACTGAAGTTTTGTATTTCTAAAGTGTGATCAGATCTTTTTTCCTTCTTTCCTATTAAAATTTCTTTCTCAGCTCAACTTTTTTTTGGATTTATATCTTTGTTGGGTGATGACATTGCCCGCATGATAAGCAAGAAGAGCGACTTTATATCATTGTTATTAAGACTTATGGTTGAGGCCAGTCAATGTGCGCTTCTCGTGTTGTTTCACTTTTGAGTTAAAACAGAGTCTTTTTCCAGATCTCCCTTTCGGCGTTGCGCTCCAGCGAGACGTGCTCTGCTTTTCCTTTGCACCAGCGGGTGTTTAACACTCGAATCTGTCTTGCATATACATGCATGGTCATCAGAGGAAGAGCTTGCTGAGAAGCAACGGGTCTTCTTCTTCCTAAGCTACTTTGTGAAGCAGGACTGCAGGTCTTGGCACGTGGTGAAGTAAATCATTCATAGGCTTTTTATTAGTTCATGAAGTAAATCGATCACGGGTGATTTAATAGAACCCTTTCTTGGTCTTTCCTCGAGCAGATCAGGTACAGTCAGATTCTGGAGTCATCACTCATGGAGACAAGGGTTAAGGATTTAACCTAAGAGAATGTCCTGCCTGGTTCCCGTGGGTCATGTCCTGATCTGGTCGGCACCATGCTTTGATCAAATGGGGGCACCTTAGCTTTTTTGAGAGAGAGAGAGAGAGAGAGAGAGAGAGAGAGAGAGAGAGGGCGATTGTAATAGTTGGCAGATAAGATGGATGACGGAAATTAATGAATGTAGGTGAGGCCAACCATATATTAAGGAGTGGGTGGAAGTTGGGGCCAATTAAACCAAGCTATATCTGCCCTATTGCTGTTGACATTGCTTGGCTTGCCCCAGCTTCAACTGCATTATTCAATTCTACTGTTGGAATAAGATTTTATTAGGAATAGGCTTCTTATCCTTATTTCATAACATGGCATTTGTTTATTCATTCTTCAGAGGAGGAAATTTCTAAGAACTCTCACTTTGACAGCAAGATTCAGTTGCAGTCCACTTGTGCTGGTGTGCCTTGGGAGTGAAATAAATTTCTTTTTCAGTCTTGTGAGGCTCATCATACAAATCCACGCTCATTCTGAATGTGTTGTCTTGAGAACTGTGCAGTGGAATCATTGTTAGGTTTCTGCTTTTTTATTCTTACAAAAAAAACTTCTGGGCAGCACGCCATGTGCCTCTTTGCTTCTTAGACCCAGAATTGTATCCTGAGTTCTGGTCTTTGTCCATGACACATTCAAGTCTAGTTGCTTCTACTAGAATGTCCTTCCACTGCATGAGCCACCCCTCTGTTGTTTCTCTTTTAACTCATCCAGGATAATGAATTGGGCCAGTTCTGATTTCTTGCAGATCTCAGTTCTTTTATCTACTATATGTCCATGGGTGTTTATCATTGCTATCTTCATAAGGAAAAGGATGAGAGATGCATTTTATAAGACCAATTTCGTTGCTCGTTACTAAAACGAGATTTGCCGGGGCTCTGCACAATTAAATTGAGTCGATACCGATGTTATCGATTTGTACTAGAGGAGCTTGCACTTGCGCTACTTGTTGTTATTATACAGAGAATGTAAATTTAGGCAAATGGAGACCTAAATATGAGCAATATCTAGTGGGAGGGTCATTCTCAATCATTCAATCCCCAGAATTGGAGCAAGGATAGGCAGGCACTCCTCATCATTGCAACTCAACACAAATCATTACCAGTGTCATTGAAAGTGCCCACCGCAACAGGCTAAAGAACGGCCAAAAGAGAGAGCACTCATTTGCCACAGATTACCTCCGAATCAACAAGATAATCCAGAGAAACTTGAAATGGCGGTAATTCCTAAAGTTACAAACTTTATAGTTTCCATAGCTTATTATGGCAGGTCATAATGTGCACTGGTCAATAGATAGTATGAGACAGTCCAAAGGAGTACAACCTTCATGGACCCGCTTTACATGTTTTATGGAACATTGCCCAGCGGTATGATACGAAAGAGTGCGGTTCGCGAGTGATACAATAATTGCTTCTCAATCGGACAAACAGAAGGAATGATATCAAGGTATAGAGAGTATTTACCTCACAACCTAATCATCAATCTTGCAATCGAAAAGGAGGATTCAACTATATACAGGAGCAGCAGCACTATGTACTCGGTATCTTTGAAACCCCAGCACTGCATCAACTATGCTTTAAGAACGAGGCTTATCTTCTCAATGCCTGCAAGCATCGGTCCTCTTTGCATTGTATACAGCCATCAATCTAAGGAATTCTTAACAAGAGGAGCGTCGCTGGAGTTTAGGCCATGATATTGTCCGTTGCAGCTTGAGGGTACGGATCAGTCCAACATTCATCTTCCTGGACAGCTTTCTTCCATCTTTTTCTGAATATTGCGAGCTCGACATAGGATTGCCTCCTCACCTGCAGACACATTAAGAATGTGGTTAGATAGTCTTTCGGGAAATACAGTTAATTGCACTCGAAAACCTCATTCACTAGCCCATGGGAAGATGAAAACTATCACCATACTAAGAGGCATGCATTTATATGACAAGCAATGAACTTATCTATCATAAAAGCTAGGAAGTTATCAGCAAACAAATCATTGAATCTAGTGTGACATTGCGATAAGTGATACCACATCTCAACCCAACCATGTCAGCAATATGGAAAAAGAACTTCATTCTATATCCTCTCTTTCGTTAAAAGCCACAATTAGTTGTTTGAATAGACATCTCAGTTCATGAAAATAAAACATTTAGGATGCGTCATTTGCTTCTCCTCCATTAGAAGAAACGATCAGGAAAATGTCGCAAATGAGGGGAAACTTACTTCAACTCTAGGATCATGTTTATGAGACCTTGATGGTGCCTGCACAAGAAGTTTCGCAATATACAATTCAAATCACTCAGATATTTGCCAGAAGTTTGAGATAAGCAATGAAGGTTGAAAAAACAGACAATACCTTTGATTCCACTTTTTCGGTCTCAGAAGTATCATTATGCGATTGTGAGTAAGACTGCAAGCACAAGTTGTAAAACCGAAGTAAACAATCAAATATAACCTTAACAATCCAATTACCAACAGAAAATCCTTAATTTCCACACTGAACTATTTCATACTCAAATGATGCCCGCATAGCATGCAAACCTTATGTTTCTTGTAACTATTTCTATATTATAAGGATTCAGCATCCAAGATGGTGCACCTTGAGAGTGATAACTGTAATAGTCCAAACCTGGTTTTCATTGCCACCGCCAAGTGTCGGCCGATTATAATGCACTATATACTCAGCATCCACAATGCCTACATTCTTGATACGATCACCCTGTCAAGACAAAACTGAAGTAAATAATCTCTGACTTGAAGATGTTTAAGAAGGAAAGCAGGTTGAGACTACGGCTACGGCTGAGTAGAGTAAATTAAACTGACTTGAGCGCAGTAACCAAGTTGTGTGTCTAGGCCCCAAGCATGGATCAAATCATTCTGTTAAGAAAGTTAAGAATGCACGCAGCGGTGAGTAACCAATCTACTTGTGTAAAAGGTTAGGTCTAACTGGATCACACTATAACATCCATGAGTTTAAAATGTAGTGACTTATAATAATCATCCTCTTAGATACACATAGATTATCAAATGCAGCAGTTTCCTACTTTATTATTCCGGTCCATATCAGACAGTAAGCATCCAATTCAAAGTCAAATTCCAGCTCCGACAATAAAGATATCATCTTCCACATCTTAATGGCTACCTATGTAACCTTGACATTTCTTCTGAATGACATGGCCCCAATATACAAGCAGACCCTTTCGATGTCCTAGAAAAAGACGAAAACCAGAGACAATTAAATGGAACACCTGAATCATATACCATACACAGCGCCAGGCAGCTCTTGAGAAAACCGGAGCCATCATCTCTATCCACCTGCAACAGATTATATCCACTTAGTTTCTACAGAAGATTATAATAGAAGATCTAAAGGAAATAGAGAGTTAATTATCTCGAATAAAAAAGAGCCACAAGCATTGCCTGAAAAACAGACAATCCATCCAACAATATAAAGTACACCGTACAGATACAAGGTACTAAGGTACTTTCAATAGTATGTGGTGTGGTGCACCTACCCTGTGCATGGAGGAGCTGTACTGTTGGAACCACAACCTTTACCGGGACCACCAGGCTTGAACGTCCTCCTGTTGACAAAAGAAGAAGGATAGTACTTCAATCCACAAATCAATAGTGCTCTATAGGTTGAAAACCTAATATTGTCATTCAGTAAACAGATTGACATTTCCACAAGTTGTCCTTCGATGAACACATTAAAATTTCAGATGATGCTACATGACTATTGTAGAGACCGCTACAAATCTATGTTAACTGTCAAGTTATTAAAGTAAAAATTTATTGCATGGAAATCCCACAGATAACTGCTATTGTAGCACCAAAAAACATTGTTCTGGATGGTTGAATCCCACCAATTACTTTGTTCCATGGTTATGGCAATTTTCTTAGGTGAGATCCCGAGGAGGCACAACATTGCTAAAGTCTGGCATGTCTGGATGTTGGGCAATACATTCATTTACCTCCCCTAGTTCCATGTTCCCGTTTGAGACCATCCATCATTAGACAGAGGTTTGCACAATCCAACAATAAGCAAAAGGACTTGGAACAATGATACATGTAGCAAGAGGCATTTATGAGATCAACCAAATTTTGGAGTCAAACTTTGGCAAAAGGTAATAGGACATAAGATCACCTGTGTACGACCGATCTCCTCCCACGGGCAGTGATTTGATGATGCACATCTGATTTGGTTGGATCAAGGGCTGGTTGTGATATCTCAAGCCCTTCGGTCTTGATGATAGAGATGTACCTACAAGAATGTGGTGTTTTGGAGGAGGGAAGAGCCAGATATCTTGTCAAAGGCATTTTGAAGTTGGACCATACCATAATCACCATTTCAAGTTCGCACACAATCATCAAAACAATTAGGTATGACAATCAATCCTTGCCAAAAAGTTAACTAGAAGTATGCAACGAAACATGAAGCTGAGTAAGTCATTGCGCTATCACTGTACTGATCAAGAAACCAATTATCTGAATGAATGTAGATTTAACAGATATTTGATGAAGCATCACATATTAACAAAGTGGAACACTGGTACTCTCACGTCTTACACTCCCCGTAAGGCAGCAAAGAAAATTGAATTGCTAATGAGGAGAAGCACACATACTTATTGGGGTGAAAATCTTCAACTCCTAGGTCCTCATCCCACAGAAAAATATATTTGTATTCTGCAACTATATCTGGATGAAGGAAACGTTTAGCGAACCACCTAGTCATGTAGAACAAGATTAAAGATCCATTAGGATAATGTGAATGATCATTACAAGGGCTGGAAGGAAAAGACCACTTGCCATTTAGTTTGGTTAAATGCAGATACATGTATGATGGGACCACTCCATTCTAAGTCCTTCCACTCATCAACAACACCATCATAGTGGAAAAGCATCACCACAAAATCATTTGACAGAAACTGCAAAGTGCAAAGTGAAAAATGACAACAATTAGCCTAGATAAAAGCTCAAGATAAAGGGACTAAGCAACAGCCGGAAAAATTTCCTCACCTTTGTAACCATTTTATTCACAAGATCCTTTTGCTTGATTCCGACAGCCACGGCAAACAAGTTAGACGAAGAACTAAGAGAGCCCTGTCCAAAGATCAAGCAAGTTAATGCATGTTCAGAACTATGATGTTATATCTTCCACAATGAAAAAACTATTGTCGTTTCAGGCTGTTTTTTCACCTCTGCAGAATCCCATAATGGCCTCATTTCCAAATCAGAAGAACTGGTAACAATACCGTCTGGTAAGGCCTCACTTCCACGTGGTCTGCACTGATTCTGAAATGATAACACAAATAAGCTATTAAGCAACAAGTGAGACATCTGGCATGGCACGAATGAATAGAAAGTGATGAGATCCAAAACTGCCATTCTCTGATAACAAGATGGAAGGATGGCATACCGCACAAGTGCTGGTGTTAGCGCCCTGTGATTTATCAATTATCCTCCAATCCCATCCTGAGAATTTCTGCAAAACATTTTCAGTTTCATTCATGACATTCAGCAAGTTAACTACCGGGACTGAGTTCAGCGAAAAACATGATAATCTGTAGAACTAAGAAGAGTAGACATACACCTCTCTGTAATCTGATGCCAACAGTGCACTTCCGATGAAAAATGCTAGACAAAACAGAGATGCTGCAGGAAACAAGTTACAGAAACAAGATTTTCTACACTTTTGATCTGCAAAGAGGGAAGCCTGAAGGAAGACGAAAAACAGAATAATGTCAGAAGAAATGAATGTATCCAGTGTCCTTCTCATCAAGGAAACCAATGTACTCACTCACTAAAGAGAATAAAAGGAACGGATATACTATGGACATCTCTACAGATCTTGAATCTATTCTTCGAAACTCATCAAGCTCTCAATTGCACAATTAAAACCATATATGCATCAAATACATTGCCAAAAATGGTCAAGGAAACTACTTTTAGAATCTAAAGAAAAACCACTCCCAGCTACTGTAATTTCTAGGCTTATAAAAATCTCATTTGCATAGCTCAAGGTTTGCCCATAAACTAGTAATCCCTACCCTAACAAGTAATTACAGAAAAAGAAAGCTTAATTAATGCATGAAATTAGGACATGACGGGATTGATATAATAAAGTCCGAACATGTCATAGAATTCTTCAGCTATGTATATGCAACATAGCTCAGTATCAGTAGTTCATTGAAATGATAGACGTATTTCATGGCTGACGTTTGTAATTTACAACTTAGCAGTGCTCCGTCCACACCAAAATCAGCTTGAGCCTCAACATGAATTTAATTCCACCATCCAAAGACAGAGAAACAAAACAGGATTCCTCCGAAAGAATAAGGTTCGTCTGTAGTTTTATGCGATGGAAACTCTAACAAGCCTCGCAAGCTATTGGCAAATCCCGCAGCTGATACTGTCGCATATTTGCCTTAAGAAGCTGCATATTCTTCAACAAACTTGAGCGCATTGTAAAAAGCAGTCACTCATGGAGTCAACAATAAAAGAAAGATGCAAATTTATCAAAACAACAAAAAGCAAGAGCGACCTTCTTTTGTTCCCATTGCACTCATTGCAGTTTTTTGGAGGGAATCAAATGCAAAGCCGTTCGAACATTGCAAGCTAAGTTGAAAGTTAAATTAACCATCAAAACGGAAAAAATCAAATGCTAAAGTCACTTTGTGAAACTTTAAGCTGACCAAGAGAATTTGATTAACTGAGACACCCTCAGCCGTTAACTTTTTGCACTAAAGTTCCAAACTTTGCTTTGTGTCAGCGAGTCATTAGCATTCCCACCGAGAAACTCAATTAACTTCGAAAAGGAATGATCTTTATCAGATTGCATCGAGCAAGAAACAGGGGACAAGCACACAAAAATCACACACGGAGAAGGGCATAAACAAAAGGGAGGGGGAACTCACAGCATTTGGAGGATTGATATCCATGGAAGTCGCCCAAGCACGCAGAGGAGAGAGAGACACACACAGGGGAAACGAACGACAAGTCTGCTATCTTATTTCGAGGTAAGTGGGGTCGATGAACAGCTTCAAGGAAAAAGACTGATCTTTCGGCTTCTGGGTATTCTTAAGCAACAGCGACAAGCTTTCAAGAAGGACAAACTCGGCCAAAAACCGAAACTTTTATTCTGGGAATCACCAAAACTGACAGATTGAAATGTTTATGATTGGATTTTCGGGGCGGTTCATTCAAAGTGTGTTCTTTCTAGGGGGAGGAGGAGGAGGAGAGGTGGAAGACAACCCGAGCATCACGGTAAGCGGTGGGGAAGCGACGTTGCCACGATCTTCAATGTCGTACAAAATATGATTTAAGAATTAGACCGCGATGTATGGTCTGCTTTCAAACTCCACAATTAACAAAGATTTGAAGTTCGAACGGCCCACGACGTTGCCTCTTTCTTTTGTCTAAGTGTCGGTAGAAGCGGGGACGGTAACTCCCATGTTCCGGCGCGATTTTACCCGGCATTTATGTTTTATAATCAATTAAGAAACTAGCAAGTCTTTTGTTCTGCAAATGTAATTCTTTTGGATATTTGGGTAATAGGTTTCCAAACAATATAATCATTGTATTTTCCATATTTTCATCTATGGTCGTCTAATATAAATTACACAAATTTAGGTAGTAAATATTTACAAATGATTCTTTAGTGTATATACAGATTGTTGAAATACATGTATATTACATGGTTTTTTTTTCGGTCAATGTATATTACATAGTTCAAATAACCGTTTATGACGAAATTTTGAAAGAGTTGAACAATAGTATATACATATATGAAACAAATAACGTGGGTTGAAAGATTGATTTCATATCAAGCTCATATTTCACAAATAAATGTATTAAAATCATATTTGAGATACAATATTATTAAATGATCAGTCTCATTTTGGATCAAGAGACAACTTTGGCCAAAAATATGCGTGTGTGTGGCTCTTCAAGTGGCAAACGGAGGCAGACATGACAACTGCAAAAATTATAAAAAAATCTTAAATTTATTACATAGTTATCAATTCAGTCCTAAACTTTTCAATTATGCTTAGTTTAGTCCTAAACCTTTTAATGATTTGCCCATTTAGTCTTAAGTTTATCAATTATGCCAATTTAATCCTAAAACTTTTGACAATTTGTCAATTTTATCCCCAGCCACATGCAACCAAGCCACATGCAAGGAAACTTGCACATGTGGTTATGGCCGGAGACCCCGGTATCTTGTGCTAATTATGTGTAGGTCCTAAAAATTTTGATGATTGGTTAATTTAGTCCCCAACGTGCTACAGACCCTCCCACATGAAGCAAAGGCTACAATACGAGTGAAAACAGTCGCACAGCCCTGTGTACGTGACAGATTCATGCACTGGATCTAATGGTTATCTGGGTAATCGACCCAGCCCCCGTTTCACGCAACCACTTGAGAAGGCTGCAATACTAGTGCAAACAGTTGCACACCCTGTGTACGTGAGATTCATGCACTGATCTAATGGTTATCTGCGTAATCACCTAGCCTTGCGCAATGCTGCTTCTGAGCTCCCGCGATCCCGCTTTATTCTTTCTTGCTCTTTCTTCTTCTTCTTCTTCTTCTTCTTCTCTCGTTTTGAACCTTCCACCAATTCAATTCTCCTTTGCAAGCTAGACTTTACCTTTCTATGATTGCCATTCCAAGCGAAATTCGTTTTTGTGGCCTTACCCCTGTGTCTTCGTTCTTCTTTCCTGTCTCTGACTTGTCCATATCACTCAGCCGCATCCCAAGGAAAAGCCATCACGCGAGCGAACTCTTCTTCGTCTTTATGAAGAAGTGGGCCGGACATCCGGCCTCTGTCTTCGGCATATAAGAGGTGAACTCGAGTTTTCTGATGCCGCATGAACCAAGCTCTGTTTTAGGTCCATCTCTAGTTTCTGAGTCCTCTCGAGCGACATCATTTGTCGGAGTTTAATTATCGTAAATATACCATATAGGTCTTTCCGAAGCAATCTGGATGCCCCATGGAATCATCGAATTTAAATTTAACTACAGCAGCATCCTTTGCATTTTCAAGAACTCTAATGAAACCCGCTTCAAGTGGCGTTTGTACTACGTAAACTACAAGCTCGTGTGGAAAATGTCAACTTAGGTCTTCTCTCATTTATAAGCGCCTCCAGATTCTGCTTGGGAAACCCAAAAGGAGGGCCTTGAGTCACATTTGCATCTTGGCCACCATATCACCTGGTCATGCACGTTTGCATCTGGTGGTGATAAAGAAAATTTTGATACTGCACATTACAAGGATTTGGATCCACTCAAGCACATTGAGCCAAAAAGAAAATTCATCTGGTGTGTTCAAAAGTACTAATGTGCCTCGTGCAGCCAAAGCAAGAAAGAGGAATGAAAGAACACCCGGTGTTGCGGTGGATCGACTATGAGATGGCAATTTATCGGGTAGAAGAGATGGCAATTTATCGGGTAGAAGAATAGATCGAGTTGTAGTCCTCCTATCGAAAAATAAAGGGCTAAGGGGAGATATCACAACTAACAAGACAGTCCTGCTTCATGTCCTTCGATTGCGAGTTCGAGCACATAGAGTTATGAGATATCACCTACCAGGGCAAAAAGACAGAGAATCGCTCACGAAATAAAATGCAGCATCATCAGGGAAAAAGATACGAACACCACCTGCAGACCAGAGATAGAATAGAACGAATTCCAAATATTCCCGCAACGACACCAACATCAAGTACCAATTCATCGTTACATCATTAATTCCACTATCGCTCATTCAGATCTTATCCAATCCTCAATAATCCCACCTTATCTATGTACAGTATGAGCATAGGTAGTTTGAGCTAATGCTTATAGGCTATCAGGTGTTTCAAAAGGACACATTATATCAAGGAAAAACAAAATGATAAACCATTTTACCGACCGAGAAACCTGATTCATGATATGGCTGGCTATCGAGTATATGTATGCAAAGAAATCACGACAGGGCATGCTTCACACGGCTGAGACACGGTAAAATAAAAATGCTGTATCCTAAACCTGCTGCTCAAACGAAAACAGATTGCAATTACAAAGGAAAACAAATCAAAAAGCTCCATCAGGTTCTGGCTTATATAGTATGCCCTGTCTGGATGACATGAGGTGCTCGATGCCACCATTAATTAGCCACATATATTGAAAGCATATCAGCATTATCTTCGGCTTTTAAGGAGCAGTAGGAAGACTGCCTAGAAGGCTAAAACAAAAATCCTTGATAGGCCCTTTCAATATACGATCAAACTAACTCCATTCAAAGGCAAAGGGTCACTACCTATCGCTCAGGAAACTTGCAAAAAGAATGTAGATGTAGTTAGCTTCCATCTTGATTAATATAACCTTCCTTGCGTCCTTCAAACCCTGGTCGGAGAAGCTTCTTCTCTCTTTTAGCAATCCGCCGCATCTTTTTGTCATGAGCCCTCTCAGCAATGTTCTCCGACCTTTTCTGCTGCTTCTGTGATTTCATTTTCTCCGTGGTTTCAATCCTCTCCTTCCATTTTCCAGCATTCTTCTGGCGCTGCTTCTTCTCCTTCTTTATGCTCTTTTTCAACAACTTGGGATCATCATGAACCTTAAGACCGGCTGCCCTACTGGTTGCAGCTTTCCATGAAACCCTCTCCCCTTTATCTGGGTCCTTCTTTGCTTCTTCTAGTCTTTTTGCCTTTTCCAGCTCCTTAAGCTTTGAAACCTTCCTCTTCTTTTTCTTGTTGTCCCCATCATCCCCGAGCTTCACATAAGTGAGGGCGAGTCCCTTTGCCGCCTCCGATGCATCTTCCTCTATCTTCTCTGATGAATCACCATTTGCGGGCTTATCTTCCTCTGATGCAGAGTCTCTCTTGCGTTTCTTTTGATTATCTTGTTTTTTCTCGCTTTGCTTTGGCCTATCAGGATTCCTAGTGTTCCTATTCCCACGGAGTTCTTCAATTTTGCGATGAAGCCGTTGCCGGAGTTCTTCATACGTCGCCGACCGCTCTTCACCTTCCATAGCAGACAATGTAGGTCTAGGTTCCATTACTTCTTCTTCATTACACTCGTCACCCGATTTCTCCTTTTCCAAGCTCTCCTTCAACAAGTCGAGGGTTGTTTTAGAAGATCTCTCGGGGTCTAATCGCTCTCTTCGAGCTTTCTTTATGTTCTCCATCGATTCCTTCTTGGCCGAAGCCTTGGCGTCTTTGCTGAGGCCCTGAAACCACGGTTTGTCCTTGTCATCACTGGGCAGGTAGAATTTAGCAGGGATGAGCTCGATTAACTTGTCAAAGAACAGCGAATGCTGATGAATCAGAGACTTCAGATCAAGCCCAGAATCGGAAGCAAGGGTAGAATCGAGGGCAGATTTCTGCTTCTTCTTCTTCATCTGGGAAAGGTACAAGAAACCAAAAAAAAAAAAGCAAAAAGAGGATGTCAAAAACGAGAAACCAGAAATCGTAAAGCAAGATGCCTCCTGAATACTTCGTGTGAAGATTGCTCTCGGAATCACAGCCTATGATCAGGCGTCTCGATCGAAACTCGTTCCCCATCAAACAATTCCAATTCAAGACGCAAAACTAGTATTTTGACCTAGCAACTACGCACAAAACCAGTGTAGTCGGGGGCAAAGATTCTCTCTTTTTCCCTTGAGAGTTACCCTAGAAAGCATTTCCTATCAAAATCTACCCAGAATCACATGCCCAGAGGGAGTTGTCGCCGTACCGAGAGAGGCGGCACTGCGGATCGCCGCTGCAGGGGGCGAGCGAGGAAGGTTTGCTGCCGCGGGAGCGAGCGAGGAAGGCTGGGCAACGGCGGCGGAGCTGCACGAGCGAGAGGAGAGAGAGACGGAGAGGGAGGCTGAGCGCCGAGATTACAAGAAAGGGAGGGCTAATATGGGGTGGTTAGGGTTCGCTCTCTTTTTCGGCAACAGCACCCACAATTTATTGGACTTAATTCCCAAAAAAAAAAATCATAAAATTTAGATAATGTCTCAATTTTTCCCAAACTTCTTCTTCAAAATAAAAACAAAAAAAAAATTGCAATTTTTGTACGAGGACAGATATGGGACTACAGTAATAAATTAAAGATGTTTCGTGAGATAAAAAGAAATTCGAAATAGAATTGGGATTGATTCTTAGGCTTTCTTAGAGAATTAGCCACAATTTCCTATTTGTACAATCGTAATAAAATAAAATAAAAAATCAATTGCACGATGCAATCAAAACATCAAACTAGCAATAAAATCTTAGTCGGTATCAAATCGTTATCTTGCAAGAGGCCGGTCCGTTTCATGAGTTTAAGACTATATTCGTTCGTCTTGTATAAATGTTGATGTCGACATGGATACCCTCGGGAAAAATGACAAGTGAATTATTATAACAAAGTAAATATATATCTTGTAACTTTATTTTCCCATAAAAAGAAAACAAGAGACATGAAATTTTCAAGAGTCGTTAATGTAATACAAAACTTTTTTCTCCATCCGTCGAAGTATCGACTTTCGCATCATCGACTTGCTATGTAAGAAGCGAGTCGGTTATTTATGGAGGAATCTTATTCATGATCTGTTGTTTCATGAAAAAATAAATGATTTTGAAAAATATTTTTTGAAAAACAATTGCTCGTATCGCTTAAAAGGATGAATGCACAAAAAATATTGCCATTGCGAATGAAAATTTTTACACATAAATTATTGTCAATAATTAAAAAAAATCATTACTTAATTATTTTAACTTTTTAAGTGATCCAAGCGATAATTTTAAGAAAGCACTGTTCGAATTATTCATTTTTTTTTTGCTATTGGTGTTTTTACGTAATTTAGAATTTTTGATAGCATTTGCTTATAGCAATATGCCAAGCATGCCTTCAATTGTTTCATTTCTATCAGAACTTTCGGTTCATTTTGATCACACACTTTCTCGAAAACATTGAAATTTGAAAATAGAAAACTATTTCCTCAAACCAAACTGGCTCTCAAATGTTCTCAAATCGTTAAGACCGAACCATATTCGTTGCCCATAACGGAATTCGTGCTAAGAAACTATTGTGAGGTTGTACGTGCACCAACTTATGTGGTACCAAGTGGGTTTGGTAAAGAGAAAAATTAAAATAAATAAATAAATAAATAAACATTTTGCAATTTTACTAAATCAATTATAAACCTTTTAAGTTTGTCAATTTAATCATAAATCTTTTCACATTTTCCCGATTCGGTCCTATTAATTTAAAATCACTAATATGGACACCGGCGGACTGACGGTCCTATGTAGCATTACAGATGCCGACATGGACAATTATCGATAATATTTTCATGTTTTTTTGAAATTTTTTGCTCTTTTTTTTTTCCTTCTTATCTTTTCCTTTTCCCCTCCAGCCATCACCCTTAACCTTTGCCTCCGCCCTCGTCGCCGGCAGGATGGTCAAAAGGAAAAAGGAAAAGAAAAAGAAGGAAAAAAGAAAAAGGAAAAAAGATTTTTTTTAATTAATAAATTATTAAAAATTAGCCACGTCGCCCTAAGCAGTACCATATAAGACTCATTGTCATCCATGTCATCGATTTTCGACCAATAGGATTGAATTGACAAAATGTGAAAAGATTTATGACTGAATCGGTAAGTTTAAAAGATTTAAGATTGAATTGACAAAAATGTAAAGATTTAAGGGCTTTTTTGATGATTTTCCCGTTTGGTAACACATGTTTGAAAACTACGGTATCGCGAAGGGGGAGCTGCTTTTCAGAGTTATAGTGGGTTATCATAATTGGATGGGGGCTTGCTAGAAAAAAATATATACATAAAAACTTTTGAATCAACCATATATAAAACACGAGAAATGCTTTTATGATAATATTGTAAAATCCATATAACATCAATGCATATTTTGCATAAAATATTTATTGATTGGGAGATCGTGTGGTTATAAATAACCGATAGTACTATCAGATTGTTAGGTTAATAATTTCCATAAAGCATTCATGGATACACAAATCTCTCTTTGATAAACAAAAAGGAATTTTCCTCGATGTTTAGTGATAGACTTACTTGTGAAGGCTCTAAGCTAGATGGGCCTCGAAGTGGGTAGACTAGTAAAGATGACGAATATTGAAGAGCCCGGCCCGAATTAGGTTCGCCATGGATTTCCTCATCGCTCTTGCATTGATCCTCTCCTCCATTTTCCCCCCTTCAAATGTTTCTCCCCTAATCTTTGGATCTGGGTCAGCTCTTATATAACCTCTAGAGCAGCATAAGACAAGTGCAGATGCCTTCCTCAGACCAGTGAAAGTGGTCTGAGGAAATTCATGGCGAACACCACCCTGCCATCATTAGCAGTGGAAGCGATGCCAATGTGCCAAACACCACCCTGCAATCATAGACAAGTGCAGATGCCTTCCTCGGACCAGTGAAAGTCGGATCTTGGTGATCATCATGAACGGAACTAATTTAAAGGAATTCACACAACTTACGCGGTGCTAAGGACGCTCGCATGTAAACCATACTCTTTCGCGAAGACGAAAGTCGTGATCGACTGAGGCGGAGCCGCCTGTAGAAGGGGGAAAGGCCGAATCGCTCTTCTGGATCCATATAAGTTAAATACAACTGACAGAAGCAGAGCGATATTGTTTTGGAAGTTCCTATCACTAGGCTGGCTTAAGCAATGCTGGCTTACGTTGGCGGGTTCAAACATCATCCCGTGGTCGAATAGAGGCGATGGACTTTAGTTTCGTTACCTGTATTATGGCGATCCTGAGAACATTGCCGCGCAGCCCCATGACAAGGGAGCTCACCGTCATTAGACCCGGCCCAGTGATTAACCTCAAGACCATTCCCAGAATTGTCATCTTGATGCCACAAGCTGTCACCTTTTTCTGCATCGCGATGAATATACCTGCACATACATCAGATGACAGCAAATGTGAAATCCTACTCTTGTAAATGGATTTCACTTTAGCTCTTTACTTACCAATGTTGAACATAGTAGTTCCTACCCCAGCTCTTGATAGGATATGTATGGATTCTTCGACGATGCCAGCATTTTCACTTGGAACCTTACCAAAGAAATAGTAATGTGAGCCGACGGATGTTCGGCGACAATCTGATACTGCTCAGCTAAAGCAAAAGGTGTCTCTTGAATTGCAAACCTGTGCGCTATTACCGCCCAAGCGATGCCGACGATGCAAGCGTGGATGTGGGGATTCAAAGCCAGTTTCAGACCCACAATTTTCATGGAGGTTCACAATCTTGGTCTTGTGTTATCGGTCTCCACAGCCTCGGTCGTTCCCTCAATATCTCTCTCGTTCGGCACCGGATCATCAGTCGTCACTCTCCTGGGAGAGACGTCCATCCCCATTTTCCGACACTCGAGAAAACCCAACAGAAGCGGAAACCACAGGATGTTCTGCACAACCCATAATTGAACCACAAGATCCTCGCCCACCTGACCGTACATCGATCTCATTGTCGGTCTCCCGATGGCCATGAGATTAGTCAAGGTGAGCAAGGAGAAGGCGGTGATGCACCAGCTATGGTCCACTCTGCTGCTGCATTTGGCGCACAGGGCGAGCAACAGGACGGCGAGGAACTTCGAGATGGCATTGGCCGCTACGACGGAGTAATTCATCTCGAAGAGATTGGCTTTCGCAGCTGTGAACTCGAAGCCAGCGGGTGAACTCGAAGCCAGCGGGTGAACTCGAAGCCATACAGAGGGATGATGAAGTAGCAGACCATGCGGTTTATGCCGTCGCACTGCTCGGCGGTGAACATGTGCCGCCACCTCACGGAGCCGTACCCGAGCATCAGGGCAACGTAGAGGGGCACCATGGCCGCAAACGCCTTGTATATAACTAATGCGATCATGATTCTTCCCTATAGAGAACTTAGCTGATGATTTCAGGAGCTAATTTGGACTCACGACTAGAGTGCTCAGTTTAGTTTCGCAAGACTCTTCTTTATAGGAAGAGGGGGGGTTTCTATGGTAAGGTGGCTTCACCAGCACACCGCCCCACAAGGTCAAAAGTTTAGAAAACTACTACCTCGATAAGACGCATTTAACCTGTCATTATTTCGATTTTATGATTTTTTAATGAATAAATACTTTATGCAAAATACGTAACGACGATGATATATGAATTTGTGATAAAAAATAATTGATAGAACTATCAAATTATCGTTAAAGCATTTCTTTATTGGGTCCGGCTAAGCTAAAGGTCATTTTGAGATGACGGTGGATTCTGCACCACAAGTTCTCCTCGGCGAGTAACCTGCAACTGGCGAGTTCATGAAGGTGCAGAGTTGACCATTGAGAAGTAGATTTAACCACTATTTTATTCCTTTTTGGTCAAAACCAATATTTTATGCAAGGAGCAAAGAACACCCCAAAAATTATTCCCAAAAAAAAGGGTGAATCAGTAACGTTGTTCACTGTATTTGTTCACAAGACAGCGATCAGGAAACGATAAAACGAGCTTGCATATATAATGTAAGGAATTTTGGACCTGAGTAAAGTTCTTTAAACTATTTTATCTCGAACTCCGAGACATCGAGAATATTTTTTTTTGAATGAAGGCGAAGAAAAATATTTTTCTCAATTTAAGAGTGATGGTGAGGAGGGTAGACTCCATACCGTTTTCGAATGACTACCGTCGGATAAAGCCGTATATAGTAGTGTCCCACGCCAGGGTGAATCATCGGAGCTTTAGCTTGACATAATCTATTTTTATTTGATAAAACATCAAATATCATATTGGATATAGTCATACGAATAAAAATAAAAAGGACAAAAAATATATTCAAAGCCTTATTTAATAGCATCAAATTGGGAGAAATTAAAAATGACACGTGCTTGACTCAGCTTGACTATTGTGACATGATTAATATTTTGTGCGAGCCAACTGGAGTGTTGGGATCCTAAACTAGTGACCTTTGCTTTGATAAAAACTTAAGCCTAGCAGAGGGAAACTCCATGTAAGTACGGCTTTATAGCTACGTATTTTAATCGATGTGGCATTATACAACCAACTATGACATAAACATGGGAAACTATATTGAGATCTATATCTCAATTTTAATCTCGATCGGGAATAGCGACCACGGTTGGTAACTTGTATCAAGGATCACCGTTTGTTTTGGCCATTTGTCAACGAGACGACCACCATGGCAATGGTCAAATCTGCGATGAATCCGAGCCTTTAGGATTGTTTTCGGATTCGCATAAACAAAACATTTTCAAAATTCATGCTTGGAAGAATTAGGGATGGTTGAACCTTGAGAACATGAATATCTTCTTCTTTATATATAAAATTTTAAAATTTATATGCGTCCTTAAATGAATAAGAAAAAGCTTAGTTACCAAATTGCACTCTAATATATCTGAACAGGAAATTGCCAATTATCATTGTAACTATAAATATTATTGAGAATATTGTGATCAGAAGCACCTGTGGCAAAGAAAAATGAGAGGTGCAAAAAGGACCGGCGCTACTCCAAAAAATGACGGCACTGTCTTCCTCTCTTTTCCCAAAAATGACGGCACCGTCTTCCTCTCATTTCCCTAAACTTCATGAAAAAGCAAATTGATGGAAAATAAAATAGATCTCATTATTTTTTAGTAGATCTTCAACTCGCAAAGAAAATGAAAATTCTTTCATAGCTGGGTATAGTTATTGTTGACACCAAAAATCGACTTGGGCGTTAGTTGGTCACAGAGACCATGGGAGTCACAAGGCCCACAAAGATATGCACGTTGACAGCCGAGACATGGCAAACCGACTCTCGGTTAAGAAGGAATGCTGGGCAGATAGAAGCTCGGTGCAAGGGAAACGTCGGTGACACATTTATGTCTGTACGTGGCACTGGCGATTATGTGTGTGGAGCAATTAGATACACGTTTAAACCATCCTAAAGATGAGGAGGGTAGTTACCAAGGAAAATCTGAAACTTTTAGGATAATGCGCACGTGAAGAAATTACTTGGGATGGTTCTATTTTGTACTCACCTATAAACAATAGGAGACGGCTCTTTGTTAAAGACCCTCAATTAATCAATCAACAACCTATCTTTTACTTTGCAATTTATCTTTTCAAGCATTTATCTTTCCTACACTTTATTTATCGCATTGCTCATCCCTTTTTGTCATCTACTTACTTCTGTCCGAAATCGCTACAAGGGCCTGCTTAAAACAATAAATCCGAACGCTCTACACTTGTCGATGAAAGATCTTTCATCGCAGCCGGTTCTAGCGAAACATCTTTTTTGCACACCCGATGGGACCATTTGTGGTTTGATTTGAGGACCAGGAATTAGGATGGCGTCATTGGTGAGAGTCATTGTCCTCAGCGGTCGTCGAATGATGGCTAGGAAAATGTCAATGTAACTCTCAATGGAGTTCCAGGTGATATACCCGGAGAACTTACTAGTGCGACCTCCGTCTCCATCTAGGAGGCAAGAAGGAAACGTGGTTCAAGCAGTTGATCCTCTAAGAGACCGGCACATCGCTGAAAATGCCACAGGCATAGTGATACAAGGCATGGGTACTGAAGGAGGGATGGTACCTAGGTCAATTTATCAAAAGCCATACCCCGATTGGGTGGATAATGTAGCATATCCACGGAGATATAAGATACCCGATTTTGTGGTGTTTAATGCTGAAGATGATCATTCTATCATGGAACACATAAGCAAGTTCACATCACAATGTGGTGAGTCAAACAACGACTGACGCCCTATGCTGAGGTTGTTTTCGTTGACTTTGTCGAAAGCGGCTTTCCCTTGGTACACAAGTTTGGCACCAAATTCTGTGCATAATTGGGAAGACATGGAGAACAAGTTCCATACCCAGTTTTATCGGATGGTACTAGAAGTAATGCTATTTGAATAGGAAAATACAAAACAATACAGCAATGAGTCTGTAGAGCAATACATAGAGCGGTTTAAAAGATTGAGAAACCGCTGTATGTTTATTCTACCCAAAAAAGAAGTAACCGACATGGCTAAAGCAGGTTTGAAGTTTAATCTTAAAGAGCGCCTTGAAGGCAAAAAATTCTTAGATTTATTTTCAATAACCGCTGTTGCGGTTAGGTTTGAGAATCTGTGGAAAGAAAAAGACAAAAAATTCTACAAGAACTATAAACAAAACTTGGTTTCGATAGACCAAGAGAAGAGTTCTAATGAGAATTTGGATCAGGATGAACCGATTGAGATTCTTGTGGCTAGGATGGCATTGGGCAAGCCATATATATGTTGTGCTTTGAAACCCTCTAGGGTGAAAGAGTCGATCCTGGCACGAACAAAGGAAGTCCAACATTACTCATTTGATGTGACGAAGTTGGATGAGATCTTTGATCTTCTCTTGCAAGATGGTCTAATGAAGTTAACTGAAGGCTAGAAGATTAGCAAGGAAGAGTAAGCCGACAAAAGGTATTATAAATGGCACCACTCTTGAAGTCAGTGTACTATCTATTGTATTGTCTTCAGGCAAATTGTTCAGGAGGCAATACGCTAGGGGAAGATTTAAGTCTGTTGAGGAACAGGATAAGAAGATGGAAATAGAAGGGGACCCTTTTGCTATTATGACCGGAATGGCGTCGGCATCTTTTAGTAGAGATTAACCCCCACCAGTGATGTTGTGTCAGAGGTGTCATCAAGAAATGAGTCATGACTCGTCGACAAGATATAGGAGGCAAAAGCCAATGTATAAATGGCTGCAAAGTCCGTGGGAATCAGGAGATGAAAACCCATAGAGGGAACGTATTCATATCATCAAAATCATTACATACTGCCTTATTGAGGTGGAAATGCTAAGATGTTGGGTCCTAAAAATAATGCGCATATGGTGCAACCTCCTATTAAGAAACCCCCATCCCAGGCTCCTCAGTCGAATGGGTTTGGTGATCAGTCAGAAGGGTAAAAGAAAGTGGCTGAGAAGTCATTCCGGCAGCGTTACTTGGAGGGTAAGCCGGAGATTACTACTTTGGATGAACCAAGTGGGAAGATGGACTTCTACGTCCGCTATTTGAAATCACCAAGTTCTGGAATTAGCATGAAAGATGTTGTCTCGATAGGACGGGGTCTAGAACTCGAGGACGATGATTTTCCTCCATCACCGAAAAAGAAAGTTAAGCAAAAGCCTATGTTGAAGGTTCCACATGATCCTCCCGTAGGACAATGGTTCTCCGTACAAGAGCAATAGGAGAGTCTAGGACAGCCCAGCAGTGAGAATTTGGAGGGTATGTCTAGAACTGAGAGGCGTCGAATTCAAAGAAGGAAGAAGATCCAGGAGTTACGACTCTAATTGGAACGATTGAGCCGATAATAAGAAGGACCTGCTGTGAAGAAAGCCAAACCGAAGATTTGGGTTTTGGAAAAGAGAGAAAAACGAGGGGGCATGTGTCACGAGCCATCCTCAATCAATTGCTCTAATACCAATCCGTAAGGGCCGCTCCTTAACTCATGCTCTGATCGCGTTTCGTTTTAATCTTTTATTACGTATAAGAGGATTCATGCGGAAAACTAGACGAAAGTACAAGTGCATGTAAAATAGACAGGTAGGTACGACACCTAAAGAGTGTGGTTATAATTGCAGGGTGTCCTAAACATAAATAAAACACACGATTCTCAAACAATAGACTTAGAAAAGAAAAGAAAATTGAGTTTATATAAATACACATATATCTTTTAGCAGGTTCATTACAAAAGTTCAAATATACATAAAGGGATTTACAAAGGAAAAGCTACTCCAGAGTACTTTCCTGGCACCATCTCCTTGTTCCAACTTTAGCTCGTCTACTCCATCGCTAC
The DNA here is from genome assembly GCA_021437795.1 of Rhodamnia rubescens. Taxonomy (NCBI): domain Eukaryota; kingdom Viridiplantae; phylum Streptophyta; class Magnoliopsida; order Myrtales; family Myrtaceae; genus Rhodamnia; species Rhodamnia rubescens. The sequence goes on from JAILYA010000003.1 coordinate 8,388,978, forward strand.
CTATATCTTGAGTTCTTGGAAAAGAGGGTAACATCTACGAAATGAGCCGAAGCTCAGCAAGTAATACATCTAATGTAATGACTAAACTATCTATTTGTTCATTTGGTCAAGCAGATTTTAAAGGGCAACCAGGCAATGAAACACCAAAAAAGACTATCACAATATACATACATCGTGAGAAGTCGCAGAACAATCATGGGTTTGTCCGATAAAACATTTCCAAAGAAAAAACGTAGAAATTCATCCCATTGCCAAAAGCATAGGGCTTTCCCTCCCTTCCATCAAACATAGAACTTTATCACTTTTGGCATTTACTTACTTTCTATCCGGAATCGCTATAAGGGCCCGTTTGAAATAATAAATCCGAAAGCTCTATGCTTGTCGATGAAAGATCTTTCATCACGGACGTTTTCGTTGAAATAGTTATTATAAAATACTTTATCTATTTTGTGGTATACCACCTTCGTTAAGAGTAAAGTGAGTCTATTTGTATGAAAAATTGATTTGTTCATAGTAAACTTTACTTGTTCATGGTAAATCTTCACATTTTTAGCATGTAAACATTATTTTTCCGTGGTATTTATTCTCAGTAAACTATTTCATTGAAATTAGCATTATTTAAATAGTTCTTTTCTAGGGTTAATACCACGAAAAATCACCAGCTGATACATTTGTGGTGGAGTTACCCCAAACTAATTTTTTGATCACAAAAACACCAAACTAATACATCCATGTGATACATTTATTTCGAAATAATTTTTTTACCACCAAAAACATTAAATTGGTACACCTATGAAAAATATACCCTTCATTAGCTTCCATTATCATGAAAAAAATACCCAAATCGATATATTTATAACAAACAAAAAGTAAAAAACTCCAAACGAGTACACCTATCAATTGCCACGTGTCATCCAACTTAGCAATTTGACGGCTAAAAGGGCAAATTTATTACATGTGTATTAATTTGAAGTTTTTTGTGATATTAACCCTCTTATCTATAGCATAATTGTAATTAGGCTATTTTGTTATTAAAAAATTAGAGAGAGATGCCTTGGAAGTGGCTCCATTGCTTTTGGAAAAGGGTTGCGCGATTTGCTAGCCAACATCAATTGTGTTAATGAACCCTTATTGTATTTAAATGAAAAAATTATCCAAAAAATCATTAATTTATCATACTTTTGTCAATTGAGTTCTAAAATTTTTAATCGTGCCAATGAAGTCCTAAATCTTTTCATATTTAGCCAATTAAGTGAATCCGATCAATTTTGATAAAAAAATCGCTAAAGGCGACGATGGCCGTCCTATATGGCATGACGGGCACCGATATATATAATTTTAATATTTTTTAGATTATTAATTAATTTATTTATTATTGCTATTCTTTTCTTTGGTTTTTTTACAACTATGGTCAGCCATAGGTGAGGGCCGTGAGCCCCTCATCGGTCAATAAGTAGGGTGTCGACCCATGCCTAGATCCGGGCGAGGGCTCGACGCCCTTGCTCGTGGAGAACGATGGTTGGGTGGCAACCTTGCCAGCTAGAGTTGTTAATTAAAAAACTAAGAAAATAAAATCAAAAATAAAAATATTATTAAAATTATCTACATTAGCGCCGGTCGTGCTATGCATGATGGCCATCGTCCACGTAGGCCAAAATTGGCTAGATGGACTCAATTAGTAAAACATGAAATAAATTTAGTACTCAATTGATACAATTAAAAGATTTATGATTGATTTGATGAAAGTGCAATAAGTCAGGGCTTTTTAGACAATTTTCCCGAAAAATTTCATCACAAATGCGAATCATTTATTTTATAGCAGATAGATTTACTATGTAGCTTTTGCTAAGAGTAGTGAGAAACTTGATTAGCAAATAAATAAAAAATTGGACGGTCAAGATTGATCTCAATGTTTTTTAAAGGCTGGAGATCTAACCCTGTAATTAGGTGAGTCGATTATGAAAATCCCCGGGCACAAGAGAGCGTGGTGAATAGCCATTTTAGGGAATCCTATACTATAAAATTAGTGCTTTGCTCATTAAAAACAAAAAAAACAAAGCAATCAACCTTTCGAAAGGAGAAAGGCCCTTCCCTGCCTGTCCACACAGACGACAAGGCTCAGCTAAATAGAGTGCCTTTCTAGGCAATCTCTTGGGAAATGTTTTCCTCCCAACAATACTATTCGGAACGGTATAATTTCAATCGTAAATTCACACATCATCATCGCGTATTTGCATAACTAACGGTCTGTCGGGCTAGCAGCTTTCATCACAATAACTCCATGAAATTGGCAAATTGGATTACCATCACTCGGTTACTCCAAAAGCTTACGTTAAAAAAGATGGGAAGTCCGATTCGTCATCCGGAAAGGTACTAGAAGTATGCCCAAGTGCCGACTCTCGTGTTTGAAGGGAGTTTAGAGAATGATAAAAATCTAAGAATTGCGTGAGGAAGTAGTGCGCACACGGCACCTTTTATGTGGTTCATCGAAAGACCGAATCTCGGTGCATGACTAATCATAATTGTCGTGCATGTTATTGCATCTTATACCAAAGTGTCGCCACACACAAATTTAGAAGGACTTAACGGGTGAGAATTTTCTTCTCCTTCGATTTCACGGACCCGGCATCGTTTGAAGAATCGGATTCTCCATGAAGCCCATCGGACATGCACATCGTTAGTTATCTCCTTGGTGGTGTCGTTATGGTAAGGACTGTTTAATACGGTGGAATCGAACAACAATTGCAGTGGATTGAGCTGAGAATGAAGCGAATCCAGGAATTAGAATGAAATTACCGAAAGTGGATAATGAAATTAGGCTCCTAACGAGAGAAGTTGTAGACTATCAAATGTCATTATCTTCACGCATAGAACAGAATTCCGAGTCCATTTTCCATGTACCGTGCCATTGAAATAGCGACCTTCCTGGCATCGATCCTACGAAGAATTAACTGTACTTGGTAACAGAGAGCGATATGTCTTCCACATTCTTGTGCGAATTTGACAAAATACTATACGATAGATTGATTAATATTTGCTTAAAACATACCAAACTAGAGTGTATTGAGAAAGTACATCGACTTCGGACCATATCAAGGAAAAGAATCAAGGAGGCCTCGGATTTTAGTTCACTCTCAGACACGCGCTCGTGGACGAGGATGTGGAAGGACAGCCAACTGGCCATACTGTATGGATTAAAGCCCGTTTTGCGGCGAAGTAACTGCCGGAGAGCAAGATGACTGGCGGTAGTGGGTGCGAGTCTGGTTGGACTCTCCACCTGTACAGGCCGTCTTTCTCTTCCGAAAAAGTTCGTGGCGGTAGCCGCAGCGGAATCCTAGAAAGTCACGGAGTAAAAGAAGAGGAAAGAGGAGGGGCGAGTTTGTTAATGGCCTCTCATGCCTCTGCTTAACAGCTTAAGCTTTTAAAATCATTAGTGCTGATTGCCGGATAGGATGCCATGTCCATCGAATTGTTTCTTTTGTATGTGCATCGAGTTCTCCAGTTTCCATTCCTTCCCAACGGTAGAAAATGATGCGTGCGTATTCTTCGTCGTGATCATCACGGATATGCCGTAGTTGTTCCGCTCAGATTGTTAAGAGTTGATCTCCAAGACTTTGACAGAAAATCCAAGAGATTTACCGAAGAATCGATCATTTTCGAACTACGGCTTTTCGGTACCTGTCGACCAATGCTACATGTGCGTCATGCTCCAAAGAGCTGCTCTTGACATGTTAAGTCGATCCGACGCGGACGATGAGTGGTCAATGAGACAAGAGGAGGCTCGACCGGCGTTTCAGTGCTATATTTTAGGGCTAAGCATAATGGGCCAACCGAATTGAGAACCGCCTGGATTGGCTAGTTGGATCCGATTCTCGGGGGCTTCATCCATTCTCGGTTCCATGGGGATTTGGACCGTCTAATATATGTTCTATTATTTCTTAATTATAAACCTAAACCTAAGATGTTTCGAATGCTTAGTATGGCTTTTAGATTTAGCGACAATGCAATGCGATTAACGAGAGGTGGCTCGGTGAATGTGTAGTTAATGAGAAAAATTTAATAACAAATCACTAAAAAATTGTGACATGTCCAATGATTGGACATCCCGTCAGTCCGGTCAAGTTTTCAATCCTTAAAATTGGGAATCAGTCCATTGGAACCGGATTGAGCCGGGAGCCGATCACCCGGACCATATTTTCTTCGCACCAGTGTTGAACAGGATAAGTTACTTGATCCGACCTATCTCTATCTCGTTCTTGTGAATTTGACCCGCAAGACGCGACATGGCTGGTCATTAATGTTTAGGGACCTTAGTGTGAGGTCGTAATCTTAACCCCAAAATGTCCATTGCGTGATTCCTAATAATATAAGTAGACGAACTTTGCATCCGTATCAAATTCCGTCTCTGTTTTCCACCCTGGTAAATAATAATCTAGTGCTTTCATCAAAAGTCTATGGTGAATAGGTAGTGACTTGGCCGTAGAATCGACAAGTTCATAAGCCGATCACGTCCGGCCCTTTTAACAAGCGCAGATGTCTTGATTCAGAAAGGTACGATATCCTCGTTTTAACATTGTTTTCCTTTTAGCGGTCGAGTTCACATGCCTCGTTTACTTTGTTCTTAGTTCTCATCCACATTTACCTTACGCATGCAAGGATAAAATTCTCCAAGAAATTCCAAACCTATTGTACGATCGCCAGTTTAATCCTAAACTTTTCAATTGTGCTAATTTAGTCCAAAATATATCAATTGTGATAATTTAGTCCTAAATATTTTAATCATGGCTAATTTAGTTCTAAACCTTTCTCATAAGTTCGGGTGCTAGCGCCCCTCGCATGAGGCCGGCGATGAATTGCGAAGGTAAAAAGTGAAAAGAAAAAGCAAAAAAGAAAAGGAAAGAAAAGAAAAGAAAAAGGAAATTAAAAAAGTGGAAGAATTGTTCACATCGGTGCGAGAAGTGCCAAGTAGGATGACCGACATCGACTAGACCGCTACGTCGCCGATTTTTAGCCAAAATAGGCTGTAGCGGGACGAGCGCAGGAGGCTCGCAATGTCGGCGGGGACGGGCTGCGTGCGAGAGGAAAGAGAGAGACAAAGAGGGAGGCTGAGCGCCGAGGTTAGAAGAAAGAGGAAGATATGTCAGCTTAGGGTTTCTCTCTCTTCCGGCGCAGAAAGTCTCTCTATTCGGCATCAGCACCCTACAATTTCTTATTTATCTCGCACGAAAAATGACACTCGAAAAAATTAAAAACGAAATAAATATTCACACCAATATAAGTTTGTCAGTTCAATAAAAAGAAAACATGAGACACAATTTTTAAGAGCGATGGAATCGCCTTATAAGTACACAAAATACTGGGGTTTGTAAAGCATCGACTTTTGTGGAGAAAATTACCAAAAAAAAAGTCATAACAATTATTGTAATCGTGCCAACTCCGAAGAGGTTTTTCACCAGTTTCTATAATATAAAATGATATAAATACACATTATGGTTCTCGAAGTTCACTAATTAGGGTTTAGGCCCAGAGATTTGTTGCCAGTTTCTCCACCTTTAACTCAATATTTGTCATCGTATCTTGGGATATCCCTGTCTCTCGGGGATGAGAGCTTATACATGGTGTCTGTCCCTAGTTTTTTCCATTGAACTTTATGTCGGCCCACGTCATGACACGAGCCATTTACCGCTAGCTAGACATGGCCAAATGGAAACGTGGGCCTGGAACCGGCCCGATGACCGGGCCCACAGTTCCAACCCGGAACGGCCGGCGATTCCGACCCGTTAAAAAAAAAGGATGGAGGCCCGAGGGAAAAGAGCCGTTGGGCCTAGGAATCGGAACCCGGGTCCAAATCGGTGGTTCCAAACCCGGAACCGAACCGGAACCGGCCATGTCTACCGCCAGCCCTATGTCCTCTTGACACATGGCGGAACACGTGAAATTGAAACTAAAGAGCTACAGTAAAATTCTTTCTGACGACATATGGAGTGAATAAAAATTGTTCAGCTGCAAATGAAGATGAAAAAGTAAAAAAATAAAAACAATCTTTAACGAAAGCCCACATAAAAATTCACGAGTTTTAATTTATTTCTTCACGTCGAAATATAAATATCCAAATAATGCAGAGATTGCATGAAATGACAATTAAGGAATATGGCCCGGGTAAAAGAAACTTCACTGTTCCGAAATAAAAGAATTTGCAAAGTCATTTACCAGCCCATGCACGTAGAGAACAACAATACATGGGCAAATCAATAGTAGGGGGCAAGTCAAGCTCTCACAAGGTAATTTCTGCTTCCTTCCTTACGTTAAAGAAGTTGGTCAAAAGTCGAAAAACCATTTTTCAGTACAGACAATCTTTCGCGGTTATACAATTTCGGGGATGGTATGAAACTATTTGAGTGAAAATTACATTGCGTTGAATAATATAGTGCTCTTTTTGTTGAGTGATAGAACTTCAAATTTTTTTTTTCTGGTACCCTTTCTTGTAATATCGCAATTAGAAAATAATAGATATCGATAAGGTCAATACCGTAAAAAAATCTTAAACTAAGTTTTTGTGACACCAATACCCGCAACATTTTTCTATCACGAAAATATTAAATTCACACCCACTGTGATATCAATATGTCAAACTTTGTTTTGATGCCACTAGAACACCCAAACTTGTAGCAGTGTGAGAAAAGTACCCTTCTTACGAAAAAATCCAAAACTTTGCATTGTTGTTTATAAAGTTTTATGCTCCTAAACTTATATAAGTGTGATAAAAATACTCTCCATCATAATTTTGTCCAATGTAACTGTTAAAAATATGACGGAAGGTTACTTTAGGTCACTTTACAAGTGTGGGAGTGGAATTGAGGCAAAATGTAACTTTTTTTTTGTTTGGTCCAAGCGAAAGGTACTTTCACTGGTACAAATTTGGGGCATTGGTGATGTGAACAAAAGGTTTGAAGGTCATAGTGTGCAAGATTTAGAACTTTGATGATAGATTTAGAATATTTTGTCGTACTGATATAAGTTTGGATATTGACACATATACTTATTGAGATATTGGCCTCACAACAGACAAAATTTAGGACTTAGGATGGTCGACATAGGGTACTTTTGTCAAACTAGCACAAGTTTGGTGGTTCTTTGAGACACAAAATTCTTTTGGCTATTGGTGTTACAATTGTCATAATTTGGAATTTTTGGTGATATTTGCCCATAGCAATATACCAAGCATGCCTTCAATTATTTCATTTGTAGGAAATTACTTTTCACAAACCAAACTGGCTCTTCAATGTTCTCAATTCGTTAAGACCGAACCGTATCCGTTGCCCATAACGGAATTCATGCTAAGAAACTATTGTGAGGTTGTACTAGGTGCGCTTGGTAATGGGAAAATTGTAAAAAAATTCCTAAAATTTTTGCACTTTTGCCAATTCAATCCTAAACCTCTTAAATTTACGTATTCAATTCTAAACTTTTTCATTTTTTGTCAATTAAGTCCTATTAGCAAGAAATCGTTGACAGTAGACGCCGGATGTCCTACGTAGTATCACCGCAGACCGACGTGAATAATTAATAATAATATTTTAATATTTTTTGAATTTTTTATTGTTTTATTTTTTTCCTTTTATTTTTTTTTCCTTTTTTTTCCTCCAGCCATCACCCTCAACCTTTGCCGGCATGGAGGAAGGAAAAAAAAAAAAAAAAAAAACTATTATTGAAAATTATTCACGTTAGCGATTTTCGCCAACATGACTACGTTTGTAAAAGGTGAAAAGGTTTAGGACTAAATTGATAAAAATGTAAAAATTTTAGGGGCTTTTTTGAAAATTTTTCCGTTTGGTAACACATGTTTGAAAGCTGCAGCATCGGGAAGGTAGGTGGAGCTTGTTCTTAGAGTTATTGTGGGGTATCATAATTGGATGGGAGCTTGCTGGAAAAAAATATACATAAGAACTTTTGAATTGATCTTGTATAAAACATTCATGGATACACTAATCTCTTTTCATAAACAAAAAGGAAAATTTTTCCCTTGATGTTTGGTTATTAGCTTAGAGATAGACTCGCTTGTGAAGGCTCTAGGGTAGATGGGCCTCAAAATGGGTAGACTAGTACAGATGGCGAATATTGAAGAGCCCGGCCCAAATTGAGTTCGCCTGACCCTCATTACATCTCTAGAACATAAACATTGTATAAACCTAGAGTGGTTTTTGCAAACATTCGTGGAATTTTTCGGTGTAGGAATCGCGACTAAGGATATTCCCGACGTCACAGAACTCGTGAGTTGGTCGCCACGAATTTCCACATCGCTCTTGCATTGATCCTCTCCTCCGTTTTCCCCTCTTTTCTCCCCTAATCTTTGGATCTGGCTCAGCTCTTATATAGCCTCTAAAGCAGCATAGTAGGCTATCAGCAGTGGAAGGGATGCCAATGTGCCGAACACCACCCTGCAATCATAGACAAGTGCAGATGCCTTCCTCAGACCAGTGAAAGTCAGATCTTGGCGAACATCATGAATGGAGCTAGTTTGAAGGAATTCAGACAACTTACGCGGTGCTGAGAACGCTCGCATGTAAGCCGTACTCTTTCGCGAAGATGAAAGTCGTGATTGCCTGAGGCAGCGCCGCCTGCAGAAGGGGGAAAGGGCAAATCGATCTTTTGGATCCATAGAAGTTAAGCACAAGTGACAGAAACTTAAGCAGTACTAGTTTACGATGGCGGGTTTGAAATATGAGCTATCGATTGCTCGAGTTTATAAACTGGAATGAAATTTGATAGCATCTCATTGTCGAATACTGGCGATGGACTTTAGTTTCGTTACCTGTATGATAGCGATCCTGAGAACGTCGCCACGCAGCCCCATGACAAGGGAGCTCACGGTCATTAGAGCTGGCCCAGCGATGAACCTCAAGACCATTCCCAGAATTGTCATCTTCATGCCACAAGCTATCACCTTTTTCTGCATTGCGATGAATATACCTGCACATATACCAGATGACAGCAAATATGGAATCCTACTCTTGTAAATGGAGCTCATATTAACCCTTTACTTACCAATGTTGAACATAGCAGTTCCTAACCCAGCTCTTGATAGAATCTCTATCGATTCTTTGACGATGCCCGGCATTTTCACTTTGAACCTTACAAAAGAAATAGTTATGTGAGTCGACGGATGTTCGGCGACAATCTGACATTGCTCGGCTAAAGCAAAAGGTGTCTCTTGAATTGCAAACCTGTGCGCTATTACCGCCCAAGCGACGCCCACGACACAAGCGTAGATGTTGGGATTCAAAGCCAGTTTCAGACCCACAATTTTCATGGCGGTGCACAATCTTGGCCTTGTGTTATTGGTCTCCACAGCCTCGGCCGTTCCCTCGATATCTTTGTCGGTCGGCGCCGGATCATCAATCGTCGCTCTCCTTGGAGAGACGTCCATCCCCATTTTCCGACACTCGAGAAAACACAACAGAAGCGGAAACCACAGGGTGGCCTGCACAACCGATAATTGAACCACAAGATCCACGCCCACCTGACCGTACATCGATCTCAGTATTGGTACCCCGACGACCAGGAGATTGGTCAAGGTGAGCAAGGAAAAGGTGGTGATGCACCAGCTATGGTCCACTCTGCTGCTGCATTTGGCGCACAGGGCGAGCATCAGGACGGCAAGGAACTTCGAGATGGCATCGGCCGCCAAGATGGAGTAATTCATCTCGAAGAGATTGGCATGCGCGGCGGTGAACTCGAAGCCGAACAGAGGGATTATGAAGTAGCAGACCATGCGGTTTATGCCATCACACTGCTCGGCAGTGAACATGCGCCACCACCTCACCGATCCGTACCCGAGCATCAGGGCGACGTACAGGGGCACCATGGCCGCGAACACCTTGTATATATCTTCCAATTCGATCATGGTTCTTCTGTATAGAGAACTTAGCTGATAATTTTAGCAGCTAATTTGGACTCACATCTAGAGTGCTCAGTTTAGTTTTGCAAGACTATTTATAGGAAGAGGGATGCTTCTACGGCAATCGGTAAGGGTGACTTCACCAGCACACTGCACCACAACGTGGGGTCTTTCAACTGGTCAAAAGTCCCGAACTTATTCATTTACTAGAAATTTACTTCAAATTAATAATTTAATCATAAAAAATTTCAAATTAAAGCATTTACAATAAATTTACCTTTAGTTAGCTTCTATTAAATTAGTTTAATACTATGAAAATCCCCAAACTAATACACATGCGATATACGAAGGGTAAAAACTCCAAACCGGTACATTCGTCAATTGTCACGTGTCATCAAACTTAGTAATTTGACCGTAAAATTTAACGAAAACTAACGGAGGGTAAATTTGTCACATATGTACCATTTTGGGATTTTGGTAGTCAAAAAATTAATTTGGGATAAATTTATCACATGTGTAACGTGTTTTAAATTTTTTTGCAGTATTAACCCTCTTTTCTATAACATAATTACAATTAGGCTATTTTTTATTTGGAGAGAGAGAGAAGTGGCTCTATTGCTCTGGCAGGGGTTGCGCTCTCCTGGCCGGCCACCATCAAGTATGTTAATGAACCCTTATCATATAGTAAGTGGGAAATTTTTTCAAAAATTGTAAATTTATTACGCTTTTGTCAATTCAGTCCAAAATCTTTTAATTATTCCAAATGAGTCCCAAACCTTTTCTCTTTTTGTTAATTGAGTCCATCAAATTAATTTTGGCCGAAAATCGCTGACATAGATGCCGGCCATCTTATGTGACACGACCAGACATTGACATGAATAATTTCAATAAATATTCGCATATTTTTCTCAAATATATTTATTTATCTATTTATTTTATTCTTTTTACAACTATGACTTGGTTAGAGGTGAGGGTTATCTGGGCGAGGAACATGATGCTCTCGTCGGCCAACAGGTGAGGGTGGCAACCCTCGCTTGGATCCGAGCAAGGGCCCGATTCCCTCGCTTGTGGATGGCGACGGTTGGCCGGCTACCTCGCCCGCCCGTAATTGTTAAAAAAAAACAAGGAATATAGAAAAAAAAGAAAAGGATTAATACTACGAAAAATCCTAAACCGGTACACATGTGATAAATTTAACCTACATTAATTTTTTTACCACAAAAAATTTCAAACTGTACACCTGTGATAAATTTAACCAAAACCATTTTTTTAACCATAAAAAACTCTAAACTCGATACACATGTGATGAATTTACCATAAACTAATTTTTTTACCACAAAAAACCCCAAACTGGTACACTTGTGATAAATTTACCATTCGTTAAATTAGGTTAATACCACAAAAAATCACATATTAATACACATGTAACAAATAGAGGGTAAAAATCCTAAACTAATATACTCATGAACTGCCGCGTGCCATCTAACTCGACAATTTGAAGGTTAAATTAACGAAAACTAACGTAGGACAAATTTATCACAAGTGTACCAGTTTGAGGTAAATTATTTGAGGTAAATTTGTCATAAGTATATTAGTTTGAAATATTTTGTGGTCAAAAAAATAGTTTAAGGTAAATTTGTCGGAGATGTACCAATTTAGGATTTTCCATGGTATTAACCCAAAAGAAAATAAAAAGTAAACAAAAATTAAAATATTAAATATAAATAAATTATCTATATCGGCGTTAGCCGTGCTACGTGGAATCTCCAATGTCTATGTCGGCCAAAATTAGCCAAATGCATTCAATTGAAAAAACGTGAAAATGCCTAAGACTCAATTGGCACAATTAAAAGATTTATGATTGAATTTACTAAGACTTTTTGGAAAAGTTTCCGGGAATATTTTACCACAAATTCGAATCATTTATCTAATGGGATACGTACTTACAAAGAAGCTTATGCTAAGAACAGTGGGAAACTTGATTAGTGAATTAAAAGTAAAAAATTGCACGGTCAAGCTTGATCTCATTAATTTTTTAAAGGCTCGAGATTTAACCCTGTGATTAGATAAGTACATTATGAAAATCCCTGGTACGGGAGAACGTGATGAATTAGCCATTTTAGGGTATACTTGCTGGCGCTGGGATGCTATGTTCATCGAATTATTCCTTTTGTATGTGCATCGAGTTCTCCGGTTTCATTCCCTCCCAACGGTAGAAAATGGTGCTTTTGATTTGTCTTCTCATGATGGAGCGATTGAATCGGAACTGTCCGGATCGGACCAAATCGACCGATTGGGTCCAATTCTCGGGGGCTTTAGTTTGGTTCGTGGTTTCATAAAATTGGAACTGTTTACGGTCGGTCCGTTCCAGGTTCCGGAGGGGAAAGGGGCCGCCTGCATCGATTGATCGATGCATTTTTTTTTAAATTAAAATTTTTAAATATAAACCTAAATCTGAACTTAAAGATGCTTAGTATGAATTCTAGGTTTAGTGATAACCCGATGCAATTAACGAAAGGTGGTCCGATAAATATGTCATTAATGAGAAAAATTTAATGACAAATTACCCCCAAAAAAATGCAATCAATCCAAAGATTAGACCGCCCGGGATTTGAACCGGTGCGAGCTCGGGACCATCGGGTCCAGTTTCCGGCCCTTGAAATTGGAAATCGAGAACCGATCACTCCTACTATAGTTTCTTCGCGCCCCGTCTAGAGCGAGATAAATTACCGAATCCGTTCTATCTTGTTCTCGTGAATTCGATTTGCAACACGCGGCATGGCTGGTCATTAATGTGTAGGGGCCTTAGTTGGAGGACGGAATCTCGCCCCCGAGATGTCCATTTCGTGCTTCCTAATGATTCAACTTCAGAATTATTCTTTGTTGGAGAATGATTCGACCTTAATGGGTTGCTTAGAAAAAGTAGATGAACGTTGCATTTGTATCAAATTCCGTCTTGTCTGTTTTCCGCATCAATAAATAATAATACGTTGCTTTCATCGAAAGTCTATGGTGAATAAATCGCCACTTGGCCGTAGGATCAATAAGCTCATAAATCGATTACGTCCAGCCCTTTCGACATGCGCAGATGTCTTTGATTCAGAACGCTACTACATCCTCGTTTTAACGTTGTTTTCCTTTTACCGGTCAGGTTTACATGCTTTGTTTACATTCTTATTCACGTTCTTATTCATATTTACCACACGCACGCAGAGGAAAAACTTCCCAAAAAGTTCCAAAGCTACTGTACGACAGCTAATTTAACCTTAACTTTTTCAGTTATGCCAATTTAATCCTAAATCTATCACATGTGACAATTTAGTTCTGAACTTTTCAACCATGACCAATTTAGTTTTAAGCCTTTCTCGCAAGCTCGGGTGCGGGCGCCCCTCTCGTGAGGCCGGTGATGACCGGCGAAGGTAAAAAGAGAAAAGAAAAAGGAAAAAAAAGAAGGAAAAAGCCAAAAAGAAAGGGAAAGAAAAGAAAACAGAAAATTAAAAACGTGAAAAAAATGTTCACGTAAGTGTCGCCCGTCCTTGACTAGACCACTATGTCGGTAATTCTTTGTCAAAATTAGCTGAAAGGACTAGACGGCAAATCATTAAAATGTTTAGGACTAAATTGTAAATTGTCAAAATGCTTAGAACTAAATAGGCACAATTAATAGGTTTAGGGCTCAATTGCCGGCCGTACAACAAGTTTATGACGTTTGGGATAATTTCCTCCGCACACGCAAGTATGTCTTACTCGAATCCAGACAATTCGTGAGAGCGAACATCGTGGTTGCTAACATCTAATCGTGCTGTCAATAGATTCGCGGTGATATGAATTAATGATTTCAAGCACGATGTCTATTCATCCCATTTTCTCTGCATCGTGAAGTTATGTCCAAGTTGACATTAAATAGCTTTGGCCTATGGGAGAAAGGTTAGAAGCGCAAGCAAACTGCTCAAAGCTCAAGAGAATCTGCGGCAACACCTTAAATTCTTATGCGAACAAATTACAGAAGTTAATTATCAGGAATGAAATTCTCAAGTTGTATTAACCTATATTGGAAGTTGATTTAAAAGAAACGTAGAAAACGACCTTTTAACTCAATGCAGGTAAGATGGAAATGGCTTCTCATAATGACTTTCAATGCTATTTCGACGTTCCAAGAGTACGAGGTCTCACGTCGATTTTTCTTTGGCGCAACCTCTTCGGGCGGCAAAAGGACATTAACAATGTCGACGCTGATTTTAGCTATATAACTTTTCAATTAACCACTTAAGTTTCCTAACTTAAAAAAAAAATTGGTTCACTTGAATGATGTCGGTGATGTCATGGGCGAAAGAAAAACATAGTATAGTAGAGAATTGAAAAAAAAAAAAATTTGTCCTTCGGGGCCATGATCCCAGGGTTAACTCACTTTGGACTTCTCTCTCTTGAAATTGGCTATGTTTCTACTAAAATAGATTCGCGTGCGATTCCTCGGAGTTATGTTGCCGGAGTTACTCAAGAGAAACACTTTTCAATAGTTTTTGGCACCTAAGTTATTGAACTAGAATTTATGACACCATAATTAACGCCGTACGAAAGTTGTGTCAAGAATTTGCCATCTTTTTCCCCTCTTGGCACATTGGTCACCAAGGAGTTGCTCCTCAGTCTCCAAAACCCAACATGGATTATCTATAACTTCGCGAATCTAGGAGTTATAAGTCAATATGGCTCATAAAATCAAATTAGGTGTACCACCTTGAGGTAAAAATGATAGTATAAACATAAAAATTCGACAATTAAGATAAGTAGTGGCTCAAACGCGCCCAACTCTGATTTACTAAGATAGAGTCTCCTTTGCCATTATGCTAATTATGGGTTACCACTAAGTGGGATTGCTCAGCACCTTTGATGGAGTCATTTAACCATACTAACATCATTTGTTCTTTTCACTTGTTGGTATCAAATCTCCTTTACTAATAAAGTTGACCTCATTGAATCCTTTTGCTTTCAGTCATTGGTACCTCTCACGAAATGATTGACTAATCGAAATTAGAATCCAGTGAAGGTAAGATTATGAATGTAACCTGAGTTTAATTGACCCAACTAATGTGAATTACCCTAAGTTTGCATGCTGAAGTAGGGGTTCCTTGGTCATTTGACCCCCACTCACAGCATTTTCTATTGTTTATTGATGTCGAAATTTTCCTTAATTGATCAATTGACCCATTTCACTTTTTTTTTACTTGTTTGGACCCACGAAGTTTCAATTACATCAACTTGACCAACTCTCAGAAACCTAATTACAGTGCATCTAAATTTGGAGCTTGAGAAAAGGGATTCAAAGAGAAAAAAAATGCACATGTGGCCACTTGATATCGTGAAATAATTGAATGTTGTAAAACCGTCCACCACCCTTAGACTAGTATATGACCTAAGACTACATGTAGCAATCATACAATGGTATTAGACAAATAATATGTCCGAAGGGATGTGACTCGAATCTCTTTTGAAATCACGTAAACTTATGTGAGATCGCTATTATACTTAAGTAGGTGAAAATGCTGTATTTATACAGCAAGGTTGGTTTGTACACGCTTCAAACTCATTTTCACTTAGATTCATACATAACGAAATTTATTTTAAACACGTGTTGCGCAAGAAATATCGTTTAAATTGTCGGATGAACCTATTGTGAACGTATAACTGGAACACTACTTAATGTCCTGTGCTATGAATTGGATAAATTTATGATAAATCCAACCACTTCGACAAGAAAACTCAGGTACTTTTAGACTGCCCAGCGACAATCCATCCAACTCCAACTAGCAAAATTGTTATTAATTTCCGTATTCTCCTTCGAAGAAGAATATTAACCTTTGCTTGAGGTGATTAGTCGGATGAATGATGATTTGACTATGCTTTGAGAACATCTAAAACCTCTCAAATTTGGCGTGACAAGATCATGATGAGGACCATATTGAATGGTTTCCCAATGATCTTCGCGTAAAACTTATTGAATATCTAAAATAATATAATGCTATGTCACAAGATCGGTTGAAAACCTCAAACTTTCTCTATTTGGCGATAAAGTTAATAACCTTTGCTCAAGGTAGTTAGTGGTATGAACGATTTGATTATGCTTTAAAAACATCTAATAGGGACCACATTGAATGATTCCACAATGACCTTTCCTAAAACTAAATTAATTTCTAAAATAACATATTGCGTATGTCATGAAATTAGTCGAAAACCTCAAACTTTCTCTATTTGGCGGTAAAGTTAGTAAACGTCTAATGCTCACTCTGCAAAAATCTTACAAAGAAACAAAAACCAGCTCCACTATCTTGAAATAAACTTCCACATTGGTAAGAAATCCTTTCCTTCCTTAATTGCTCCAACCATTCTTGGCAAGAAGAACTTAACCTATTCCCATTTATAAAAGAATTTCTTTTGCCCCTCCTCCGTAAACTCGAAAAGGACAGAAGAAAAAAAAATCAAGAAAAGGAAGAAGAGGAGAAAACCCCTTTTTCTCTGAGGATCTCACGCAGTGTCTTCGGTTATCTTCTTCGTTTGAGGGTCGATGAAGCGTCTTGAAAAGATGGGGTGCAAAGTCCTGAACCCTTCATGCCCTAGTTATGACCCCTTCAGATCATTGTACCGACAGCGACCGTTTTCATATGATCTGTTCTCGGCAACTCGGATGTGTCCAAACTCTTTAAATGCTCTTGCAAGAGCAGTAGCTTCATACGAGGAAAGTCAGAAGTGGGCGCGATCATGTTTGCGCAGTTTGGCGCCTCACCTTAAACTCACCCTCCGTACACCTTCCCCTAAAACACATGCAACGGAACGATGAGAAGGGAAGAAACCTATGGACGGATAGAGGGTTTGAGGAGCTTCCAATGACGACGTCTTGCGACATCAGACGCTGGGTGATCTTCCCAGCTCTTCTTCTGCTTCTCCTCCTTGTGTTCTTTCTCTCCCTGTCTCCGGCGGATCGGTCTGTTTCGACAGACTTTAGCCCTGTCCGAAACGCCGGCCGAGATGCCACGCCAGCCTTACCTTCGATCTCTTTGGACACCCTCAAATCTTCCCTCCATGTTGCTCATCAGACCAATCCTACTCCTGTCCAAATTAACAAGGTGAAGCATTGCTGTCTTCATTGTTTCGCTTAATCTTTATGTTTCTATATGCAGCGTGCTTGCGAGTATGAATGGTGCATTTTCGTTTTTGGGGTTTTTGGTTTCTGCGAACCTAGGTGCGGAAGAAGATTGGCGGTTTGCGGAGAATAGAGAAGGATTTAGCTGAAGCCCGAGCCGCGATTCGCGGTGCAGTTCGTGCCCAGAACTATACGTCCGACAAAGAGGAGACGTTCGTCCCCAAGGGATCCATCTACCAGAATGCTTATGCGTTTCATCAGTTGAGTTTGAGCCCATTCTCGTCCTATTTACATTTGCCATTGTCTGCTTCAGACAACCATAATCTGAATTTAATCATAATTAGATGCATGATATGCATATGTTCCAGTCATCTATCCAGTGGTTTTCTGCAAAACATCTTCTGCGTACTGAATCTTTAACTGGACCTGGTCTCCTTCTCTTCATTCATGAGACATATAACATGCTGGGTGAAAGAGTGTGGACTATAGGTGACTATTTTTAGGCTGGAGTATGGACGATAATAGTTTATTGTAATGTCCATTCTCGTGTTTAATTGCGTTGACTGATGGGAGCACCCATCTCACGAAGTCAGGCATGGAGAGTCTGAGGTTTTTGCTCAAGGACAAGGACAATTAATGTGGAGAATTCAGATTGCTGAAACACTTGCAGATTACATCAACAAGGAAAAATCATCAATAGTTCATCAATTATACTAACTAATCTGGCTTGCTCGAGCCATTGTTATTCGTCTTCATGATGAGGAGTTTTAAGTAAAAAGAATGGATATGAATACCTAGAATTCCTTCTCTAAGCAAGAACATTGCATTTTCAAAACTAATCTACAAACTTCCGGTCGATGTATTTATATGACATAGTAATATGAAAATCATGGTTGCTTCACAAAATTGCGACCCATTTGTCACTACACGAGACTTGTTTATGATTATAACACGATCAGGTGGATGACGATGATCAGGAGTCATATCGAGATGGTGAAGAGATTCAAGATATGGAACTACAGGGAAGGAGAGCTGCCCTTGGTACATCTAGGGCCGGTGAACAACATATACGGTATCGAGGGCCATTTCATCGACGAGCTGGAGAGTGGGCTCAGCCCTTTCTTGGCCCGCCACCCCGACCAGGCCCAGGCCTTCTTCTTGCCAGTGAGCGTCGCCAAGATCATAACCTACCTCTACCTGCCCATCACCACCTACGCCCGCGACCAACTCATTCACACCTTCACCGATTACGTCGACGTGGTGGCTCATAAGTACCCTTTCTGGAACAGAAGCCGCGGTGCTGACCATTTCATGGTCTCTTGCCATGATTGGGTACGTGTGTGTGGGGGTGTGTTGATCAACTTGTTCAATTCTTCTCAATCTACTTCTTGAACTCTTCAAGTCACCATTGAAAATGGGCATTTCAGGCACCAGAAGCCACGCAAGCAGACCCAAACAAGTTCAAGAACTTCATAAGAGTGCTTTGCAATGCAAACACATCTGAGGGATTCAACCCCACAAGAGATGCCTCACTCCCTGAGTTCAACTTGCATCCTTTCAAGCTCGCCATACCCCATCTCGGGCTGCCCCCGAGCGAGCGCGGCATCTTTGCCTTCTTCGCCGGTGGCGCTCATGGGGACATCAGGAAGATCCTGCTTGACCGTTGGAAGGACAAGGACGGTGAAGTCCAAGTCCACGAGTACCTCGCGAAGGGCGAAAACTACATGCAATACATGGGCCAGAGCAAGTTCTGCCTTTGCCCGAGCGGCTTCGAGGTGGCGAGTCCCAGGCTGGTCGAGTCGATCTACTCGGGGTGCATCCCCGTGATCATTTCGGACCACTACCCGCTGCCGTTCAGTGACGTCCTCGACTGGAGCAAGTTCTCGATAACGGTACCCGTTGAGAAGATCGCGGAGATGAAGGATATACTGAAGCGGGTTTCGGACCGGGAGTATTTGAAGTTGCAAAGGAGAGTGACCCAAGTGCGGCGGCATTTCGAGCTGAATCGGCCGGCGAAACCCTTCGATGTGCTTCACATGGTGCTGCACTCAGTTTGGCTTAGGAGGCTCAACGTTGGCCTGGCAGAGTAGTTCAGCACCAAAGCACATTGCCAGTGCCCCTCTTCCCTATGAACTGTGAAGTGTTTTGGGGCGATTGTTGGTGTATGACGAGACGCTAAATTGAAAATTTTTCGGAAAAATATAAATCAAGCCTCAAGGTGCGTAAGTTCGAGAAGTTTAAATTAGATAACAAATAAAATATAAAATTTAATTTATTGGGATAATAAAGATGTTCGTAATACTGTTTAAAAATTAATTTTTTGATTTGATGTTGCGAGGAACTACTGTAGATTAAGAAACATTCGAAGGACAAGAGAAGTAAGTCAACTGATTTTGTCATAGTATAAAGCTATGAACAAGATGAAAAAAAAATGACAAATAAATTGATGCGGCTAGCTATTTAGCACCGACACATTCGGAGAGCCTTCGTGTTGTGTCCGATATAATTTGACACTTTTCGGCATGCGACCGACACGTTGTCGGTGCTTCTGGACATATCGGTAACACATGAGTTCAAAGATCGTCACGAGCCATTTCGACATGCATGAGTCAATTTTAAGCATTTTTAATAAATTAAGGTTAAAATATAAATTTATTAAAAATATATATACTTAATTCATATATTCAGTCACCATAATTAATATATTCCAAAGCAAGTCCAAAAAAACATAATCTTGAATCCTTAATAGAAGAAGAAGAAACTCATTGTTAATATTTTATATATATAAATGATAGTTTATAATTAATATAAAAAAATTTATATTAAATATACAATGTGCCTCAAAATATCGAAATTTTTTATTTATTAATGAATTACGTATGACGTATTATTGTGTCTTATCATATCACGTATCGTGTCGATGTTATATAGATCGCACGTACCAAAAAGAAGTTGAACCGGTTCTGTTTCGGAGACTGATTTCCCCCTCCTCTCGACCGTACTCACCGGAGCGTCGCGACCACTCGCCTGATGGACAGACTGGGCGTTGATGTCCCTGTCTGAAAAGAATTGCAGGAGACAGCAGTCATGCTTTACTAACAGTAACAGCAACAGGAGTGGGGGGGGGGGAGAGAGGGGGGAATAAAGAGAGAAGCTTTATGCTTTCAATGGCGATTTTCTAATGCTCAAAGGCAGAGCATCAAAGACTAAAGGGAATGTCTGTTCTTCCATCAGACAGTTTCAATCCATCAAGCCTCCATTTTCGCGAGTAAAACATCATCCCTCACCTCAGCACGTCTCCGCCACTGTTTCCTTCTCAAAGCTTCGCTCTTTAGCCTCGTGCTTCGCAATGGAGACAAATTCGTCTCGACCCACGAAATTGTACCAGATGCTGCTCCTGCTCGTCGTCTTGGTGCTTCTGCTGAGCTTAAACCCTTGCGAGTCGCTTGACATTGACCCGCAAGACGAGGCCGCGCTTTCGCTGTTCAGGTCTCGCGTGCAAGACCCGAGCCAGAGCTTGTCCACTTGGTTGGGGTCCAATTGCACGAACTGGACGGGCATCACCTGCTCGAGCGACAGTGGCAAGGTAATTTCGGTGAACCTGACCAATATGAACTTGTCTGGGGACATTCACCCCAGCTTGTGCAATCTCTCTTTTCTCGAGTCCATAGTTTTGGCGCAGAATAGTTTCACAGGAGCGATTCCGCTATGCTTCGGCTCCCTCTATGGTCTCAAGACCCTTGATCTCAGCCACAATAGGTTTGGTGGAGCTTTGCCTGACACAGTCAGTAGGCTTGGTAATTTGAGGGAGCTCATTTTGTCTGGGAACCAAGATTTGGGGGGCCTCATGCCGCCGTGGATCGGTAATTTCTCCGACAAGTTGGAAAGGCTTGATGCCGGTTTCAACTCTTTCCATGGAGAAATTCCCGAGAGTTTGTTGTATTTGAAGTCCTTAAGGTACCTGAACTTTGAGAACAATAATTTCGGTGGTAACCTGCGGGATTTTCAGCAGTCTTTGGAGATTCTCGATCTTGGATCGAATTCTTTATCGGGTACTCTGCCGTGTTTTTCTGCCTGTTCTGGATCTCTCAGTGTTCTGAATTTAGCGGATAATTATATAGTGGGAGGAATTCCTACATGTATCGCTTCACTCGAGGCCTTGACGCATCTAAACTTGTCACATAACCAGTTGAGCTACAAGATCTCTCCTAGACTTGTGTTCTCGGAGAAGATTCTCGTATTGGACCTTAGCTTCAATGATTTGGCCGGTCCTCTCCCAAGTACTATTGCAGAGGCGACTGAGAAAGGGCTCATACTCCTTGACCTGTCGCACAATCAGTTATCTGGTGAAATCCCATCAAAGCTCACAGAGTTAAAGAGCTTGCAGGCGTTGTTTCTTTCGCATAATCTTCTCACAGGTGAGATACCATCAAGGATTGGAAATTTGACCTACCTCCAAGTGATCGATTTCTCGAATAATGTGTTGTCTGGTGCCATTCCGTTGAACATTGTTGGTTGTTTTCAGCTTCTTGCTCTGATACTTAATAACAACAATCTTACGGGCGTAATTCAACCAGAGCTTGATGCTTTAAGTGGTTTAAAGATTCTGGACATCAGCAACAACAAAATCTCTGGTGAAATCCCGCAAACTTTGGCCGGGTGGAAATCTCTGGAGATAGTGGATTTAAGCTCCAACAACCTCTCCGGGACATTGAACGATGCGATAACCAAATGGTCAAACCTTAGATATCTATCCTTGGCTCGAAATAAATTTAGCGGAAATCTCCCGAGCTGGGTATTCACATTCCAAGCAATTCGGATGATGGATTTCTCAGGAAATAATTTCTCAGGCATCATACCAGACAGTAACTTCAACGTAAGTTTGTATTACAACAACAGAGATTTTGCTAGACAGTCAGGTAACATCTCATTGGTTTCCATGGCGACTGTTGGGATCAAAGTTCACGTGGTTGTTGCCGGTACCAATGAAGTGAGGCTCAACTATGATATTATTGCAGCTGTTGGGATTGATCTATCTGGTAATATGCTCCATGGGGAAATTCCATCTGGACTATTTGGGCTGGAAGGCTTGGAGTACTTGAACATGTCCTACAATATTCTGACCGGTCGTCTTCCAGATTTAGAGAAAATGCGCAGTTTAAAGGCCTTGGATTTGTCGCATAATTCTCTATCAGGTCAGATACCAGAAAATGTCTCTGGACTTGAAGATCTAACCGTGTTGGACTTATCGTACAACTGCTTCTCTGGATATATATCTAAGAAACAGGGATACTGGAGATTTCCAGGAGCATTTGCTGGGAATCCAAACTTGTGTGTGGAGTCGTCAACTGGAGTTTGTGGCCGGGATAGTGTGCCAGTCAAGCCTGGTAAGACATTTCAGGAAGAGATGGTTGAAGGGCCTATTTCCCTGTCGGTGTTCTTGCTAAGTGCTGCCATCACTTTCTACTTCAGTATTGTATCTCTATTTTGTTCGGCTCGTGCTAGAAGATACATTCTTGAAACCAAGCTTTAATCTAGTCTAAGAGAATGAACCTCAGAGTGTATATTCTTACTGCTTTAATGACAAATCGGCCTGAGTTTTCTCCTCAGAACTCTTTGCTCGAAATATTACTGTTCAACTAGAGTATATATACTTACAGTTACAGTATCTCACTCATTGAGTACCAGTGGTTTGGATACCGAAACTTAGAATTCAGTCAATGTGGAGTAAGCATTTGATGGCTTTTACTTAGGCTGCTAAATTTGAACTGGAATACGGATTTGATAGCTTTTTGTTTGCCTGCTGGACTCTTTCTGCATCCTCTCCTCTCATTTAGAGTTCTCTCTCAGTCGAAAATTGTCTAATTGACTATGCGAATACCTATGCAGCATTCTTTTGATGGCTAAACGTAGTATGGTTGCTAATAAATTCAGATAGATGATGTCCTGACTAGTTCAATTAACCATCTCCAGTTACAAATGAAGAGGCCACACTAACACTGTCTGTTTTTGAGCATTTTCAATCTTCAGGTGGGAATTTTTCTTCTAAATGCAAAAGTGAGCACAAGATTCTTTTGTTTGATAAAAAGTAAATTGATGTGAGATTCAAGATCCTGTAAATTGGTAGGTGGCTTTATTACAAAATCCAACAGGTTCAGGATTTTAAAGGCTACACCAACAACGTAGACATACAGATACACCTATGCCGGCATTAAGACGTGTGCGCACAAAGACAAACACAAGCACACTCGTGTGGGCATGGACACCCGTTCGTGCGCTCTCGAGAGAGACAGTCAAGAGAGACTGAAAATGTCAACGACTTTAATGAAATATTTACCATTAGCTATTGGTTCTATACAAAACAGATCCAACCATATTTAGATGTATCTATGCAATTATCAACAGAAATATGCCACCGCAGGAAGATTACTCTTCAGTCTACTTCTACATGGCACTGGTGTTCTGGATGTAGCTGTCGAGAAAAGGAACATGTTCGCCAAACCCAAGATCCTCAAAGATATTCTGCATTAAAGATGAATGAATGAGTCGTCATTGCTATTCGTTCTATCGATGTTAAACTGACCAACCAAATTTGGAGAAGAGCAAAGCTCCAGCCACCAAATCAACTAACCTGATCAAGCATATCTGCAAATATAGCCTCGTTAACATATGCTTGGCAGTCCTCAGCAACGGGATTATAGTTGTTCCGGGAACAGAATTCTCCTTTTATATTGCTGCCACAGGATTCATTCTCTCTAGCTCCGATGGTGCTGAAGGCTATGGGCAAACCCAGCTCAGAAGCAGTATGAGGAGTACTTGAACAAAGGCTTTGAATGTCCTGTGCTGAAATCTGGCTATGCAATGGATGAGGGTGAGTAGTGGCGGAAAGATGATGTCTTGTAGCTGCAGCTTCATCAATGATTTGCATATTTGACGGTGTTTGGGACATCTGCATGATGAATGAATTGTCACTTTGATTATGAAGAACTGGGTGTGTGTTGTTTTTCATTGGTGAGGTGAACCCATGGGATGGCTCATGAGCATACGACAGGCATTGAGCTGACTGGGGACCGTAGTTCTCAAGAAGTGGGTTTGGTTGCTGCAACAGCGCAAGTGGCTGTGGTGGGAGCGCCTCATTATCCAGGAATTCAACAAGTTTATGCATCCTCGTACTACAACTGGTGCACTGCTGTCGACGGGCGACGCTCATAACTCGTGATGGATATTGAGCTGAAGCAACATAGTTTTGGATACGGCCGCTCCCAATTAGTGGCAATGATGGTGGAGGGGAATGAGCGAGATCAGCGAAACCAGGACCGTTCATGAGAGAAGACTCTGCACTTTGATGCTCCGAGGCTTCACCTATCTTGTTGGAGTTCCTGCGGTACTTCTGCACAATTAACAAGCTTAGCTCAGTAAGCATTTCTCACACAAGTTCAAGGAATAAATACAAAATGCTTTTCCGAATTTGCTCTTGATCTTTCTGAATGAGGTTGAATTAGGAACTCTTACCTGAAGGTGGCTGGAGACATGTTGCCTAGTGAGATGAGGATGACCCGTCATTTTCCTCATAATTTGCAGTATCTTCTTGGGTTTGGCATCTGCATCGCGGGTCATATGGAAAACACATCAGTCGGGTCAGCCATTATCTCACTTAGAAAAGGAAACAGGTTCATGAACACATCACGTACTATCGTCTCCAAGACTATCGACGGCCATGATAAACATCTGGTTGAGCTCGGGTGTCCAAACAATGCGGGGTTTCTTGGCCCCGCTTTTAGTCTGGCCTTGGTCAGCTCCATCTTCCCTGCTCCTTTTCGAGCTTTTAGAATTCTCTTCCTCATTCTCTGCCTGAGAAGGGGTATTGTTAGATGACAATGTGGTCAGAAGGTGCGGCATCTCCAATTCTTTAGTAGAATTGTTCCTTGACGATGGGTTTCTCCGTAGAACATGTCGCCATAGAATCTTGAGAGTGTCGATTTTAATCGGCTTCACTAGGAAGTCGCATGCCCCACTTTTCACTCCTTTCACCACAGTGTCCTTCTCGTGGTCGCTTGAGAACACTGGCAAATTCAAACAAAACGTGGATATGTCAGTCGCATTACATTCCATAAATTTATGGTTCTGGCTTGTATCGATTGACATATAAGAAACTTACTAACTACAGGCAAGGTTATGTCCATGTTCGCGATCTCGGCGAGAAGCTGAAGTCCATCCATCCCAGGCATGTGAACATCTGTCAAGATGATATCAAACCCGCCCCTGTTCTCTCGAATCAACGCCAACGCCTCCTCTCCTCGCTGGCACTTGGTCACTGTAAATATACATCATACGTATCAGATATGCAGATTCTTGACCAAGTATGTTCACAAGGCGCATCCCAGACTCAAACTTTGGCGATTTGAACATCAACCCCAGATCGAGGAAGCATGAAACTAATTTTTTCAATTCCTTCGAGTACAAAAGCGAGTTACCTCAGTACGAACAATCTCTTCTCCGGTTCAGTCGCGATGGCTAATTAACCTGAAGTAACAAAAAGAGAAAACACGAAGCAGTGCAGTGGAGTTACCTCGGTACGAACAATCTCGAAGCATCTTCTCCAGAAGGTGGAGATAGGTGACATTGTCGTCAACCACAAGAACCCTTAAACCCTTCGGGAATTGATCAGCATCCTTACTCGAAACATTACTATTCTCGTTGCGGGTCACCCCCTCCATCGCTCTGTTTTTCTTCTGACTGCTCTGTTTTTCTCGGGACGTCACTCGCTCTGTCTCTACTGGGACGGGGGACTGGAGAGACAGAACTTGACACTAACTGAGACATTTAAACCATGGCGAGCCTTGAAAGCGGTGATTCGAAACAGGAAACAGGGGGTAATTACCATAAGACAGAATCAATAGCCCCCCGCCTCGGAAGATCTTGCGCATCTACCAAAGTCAAATGTTTCTTGGTTTGTACAACTGTAAAAACAGGAAACTTGGAACTGAAGTGACAGTGAGGACATGGGGATACTCGAAATTCTGGTCCATAAATATTTGTTTCCTAATTTTATTTTCTTTACTTGTAACTCAAGTGGGATTTGTTTTTGGGACATTCATTAGTGATCAAATTTCTATTAGCTCCTTTGCCACAAAAAATAGCACAAACTACCAATTCTAAATATTATTATTTGATGCAAAGTCAAATAACATTCAATTGAGTTAATATCACAAAAAATTACGAATCGGTAAACTCGCGTCACATTTATTTCAAATTATTTTTTTTTGTCGCATAAAATGCTTAAATGGTATAATCGTGCCACATAGTATTATTTGGTGCCTCAAAAAATCTCAAATTACTACACCCGCCACACATTTTCCCCTACTTATTTTTCGTGTTACAAAAAGTCCCAAATAGTTTGAGGTAAATACGGCATGACCGCTTTGGGATTTTTAGGCTTGATGGATGTGTCAAATTCCAATTTAGTTGCTACAGTTAATCAGTACCTTTAAGATTCTTAATTTGGAGGATCTGAAGCGATAAATATAGTTGTTGCCCTTAATGGCTAGACTATGTTATTAGCATGATAATAAGAATTAATAAACACCAAAATCCCAAACAAGTACATTTATATCCCATTTATCTCGAATTAATTTTTTGGCAAATGGGTGCCACTTTTACCTAGATTTGTGTATCCATGCCACATTTATCCCGAACTAATTTCTTTGTTACCAAAAATTTCAAATTAGTACACCCGCACCACGTTTACTCTAAAAAAAAAATCATATTTACCAAAATTTGAGCTTAATGCGACATAGGCATATCAATTTGGGGTAAATATGGCACAGAAGTGTATCGTTTTAGATTTTCTGTGACAGGAAAATCAATTTGGGATAAATGTTGCACGAGTACTCCGGTTTGACTGTGATAGAAAAATTAGTTGGCAAATATAACACAAGCGTATCAATTTGGGATTTCTGATGGGATTAGCCCTTGTTATTTTTATTATCATGTCCAGAGCCGATTTGGACTGGATCCGTTTCAATTTGGGATTTTTGTGATACAAAAATTACTGAGGCTGAACTATAATATTATTGCAGCTGCTGGGATTGATCTATCTGGTAATATGCTCCATGGGGATATTCCATCTCTGGGCTGGAAGGCTTGGAGCACTTGAAACATGTCTTCCAATATTCCGACCGGTCGTCTTCCAGATTTAGAGAAAGACCGCGGTTTAAGGGCCTTGGATTTGTCGCATAATTCTCTATCAGGTCCATATGTCCGAAAATGTCTCGAGACTTGAAGATACTAACCGTGTTGGACTTGTTGTTCAGCTGCTTCTCTTGATGTATATCTACGAAACAGGGATACTGGAGATTTCCAGGAGCATTTGCTGGAAGTCGGCCCTTCAACCATCTCTTCCTGAAATGTCTTACCAGGCTCGACTGGCACACTATCCTGGCCACAAACTCCAGCTGAAGACTGCACACCATCCTCGCAATATCAGGCGAGGTCGACCCTTGCCCAGCTATGGTGGCCTTGGCCCGCGTCACCCGGGCGAAGGTGATGCCCGATGAGGCCTTCCTAGCCAGGGCGTGGGTTGGCGTTGCCAGACCCATGTGACCTTCGCCAGGTCCATGTGATCTCCATTGTCACCGTCGCCGACCCATGCGACCTTCGTGAATGGTGAAAGATAGAGATGGAGGGATGCAACGACGACTCAAGTAGAAGAAGGGATGGTGTTTGAAGATGGCTGGAGACGCGATGGTGAGGCCTCATCGCGGGCTTGACTTGGCGGGGATGGCTTCGGTCAGGTGAGGACGGCCCGCCGGGCCTTGTCCTCGCCTAGGCGACGCTCGCCAAGGGGAGCCCTCATTAGAGCTTGCCCGTGACCGGGCAATGTTTTGTGGTCGGCCAAATAGAAGAGGGAAAGAAAAAGAAAGGAAAAATAAAAAAAATATTTAAAAAATTTAAATTTTTATTGTAAAATTATTTGAAAATTTCCACGTCGAGACTGGTCATACCATGTGGGATGGCCACGCGTTCATGTCAGTTATTTCCAGACAAAACCGATCGAATAGACTAAATTGGCACAAATGCAAAAGGTTTAGGACTAAATTGTCACTAATAAAAAGTGTTTATTTGAATTAGCATAAATACAATAGATTTATGCCTAATTTTTTTTAACAATTTTCCTAGCTTTGTCCTATGGGGGAATGAATAGAAGCGTAAACAAACTGCATAAAGCTCAAGAGAATCTACGGCAGCAACTTGAATTCTATTGCGAGCTAATTAGGGAAGTTAGTTATCAGGAATGAAATTCTCCAGTTATTTTAATCTATAGTGGAAGGTGATTTAAACGAAATTTAGAAAACGACCTTTCGGTTCCACGTAAATAAGATGAAAATGTCTTAAAATAATAATACAAAGTGACCCTTGAATTTTAAATTTGATTAATATGGTCACTGAACTTTTGAAACATGTTCAAATTAGTCCTTCTATTAATTCAAGTTGAGGGCTGACTTTGAACATTTTTTTATAGTTTAGGGATTAAGTTGAATATGTTCCAAAAGTTCGGGGATCGAGATAGAAAAAATTGAAAGTTCAATGACCACATTACATATCAGGTTAAAGTTCATGGATCTATATTGATCAAAATTAAAAGTACGGATATCATATTGCACATTAGACTAAAGTTTCAAAATGACTTTCAATGCTATTTCGATGTTCCAAGAGTACTAAGGTCTCACATAGATTTTTTTTTTGTGCAACCTCTTTGGGCCGCAAAAGGACACTAATAGTATCGCAATTTTCATACGACACTAATTTTGGTGATATAACTTTTTAATTGACCACTTAAGCACAATAAATTTTCAAAGAGGTTCACTTGAATGACATTGATGATTTCCCTAACTGGAGATCCTATGTCAAATTAAGTTAATATAAAATTAGCTAGCTTGATTTCTCGAGGAAATGATATTATTAAAAGCAATCATTTGAGCCATTTCCTTGCTTCAAATTGATAATTTGGGGGCTAAATTAGGTCTCAATCGAAAACCCTAACCCCATTTTCATTCGCACATAAAAACATTATAAGTGATTCGACTGAAGAAGTTAAGGAGGCGTACGTTGTTCTTGTGAAGTACAGAATGCCATGATCCCGGGCTTAACTCCACTGTGGACTTATCTCTCTTAAACGAAGATGTTGGACATGGGAAAAGTTTCTAAAAAGTCTTAAATTTTTTATATTTATGTCAATTCAGTTCTAAATCTTTTAATTTGATATAATTTAGTTTTAAATCTTTTGCGGTTATGTCAATTGAGTCTATCCGACCAATCTTAGCCGACAATCGCTAACGTGAATGCCGGTTGTCCTACGTAGCCCTTGTCGACACCGACGTGGAGCCGAGGGTGCCGACTACGGGTGAGAGTTGCAACGCCCTCACCTGGGGCCAACAAGAGCCGCGACGCCCTCACCTAGTCTAGATCTAGGCAAGGGCTCCCAGCCTTAGTGTTGGGTCGGCCAACAACCCTTACTTATCATCTGTCCAAAACAAAAAAAAAAAATGGTCCAAATAAATTACAAAAAATTTAAATAATATTAAATAATATTTTTAAAAAATATCTACGGCAGTGTTGACCATGCCACATAAAATGACCGACATCAAGTCAGCGATTTCATGTCAAAATTGACCGGGATTGATTCAATTGGTACAAATATAAAATATTTTGAATTAAATTAACATAATTGAAAGATTTATGATTGAATTGACATCAATGCAAAATGTTTAGGATTTTTTGTATACTTTTCCTATTGTATATGTTTTTACTAAAATAAATTCATGTAGAACTCGTTGGAGTTACTCAAGTGAAATAGTTTTGACACTTAAGTCATCAAACGAAAAATTACGACATTAGAGTAAACGCCGCATGAAAGTTATAACAATGATTCTGATTCGATTCTCTTCCCGGGAACAATTTTGGAAAAAAACAAGGACAAAAAAAGTTGGTTCCGAAAAAAAAATCAATTTTGAGAATCACAAAACAAAATGAAATCCCACACACACTTTTCCCTTTCGGTTCTCTCATTACTTTTCCCTTGAGTTAAAACAGAACAATGTCTCATTTCCAAAGAAAAATATGTAAGATAATAATAAAAAAATAAAAATAAAAAATCAAAAAAATGCTAAAAAAATCAGAAAAATTTCAAAAAATCCCTCTAAAACTAGGAGAAGCTTAGATTAGGCTAGTTTGACATCATTTTCGTAAATGTGGACCTAGATTTCATAGATTTTGTTCTTTTTTGGAAAACCACAAACACCTTAAAAATTAAACCAGAGCCACATTTCTCTAAGCCTTAGGGCTTCATTAAGATTTCATGATGCGATTTGTTAATGCCATGATTCCTTAATTGCGCACTTTATTTCATTGGTTGTGATTTACCTAGGTTTAGATACTTTAGACTTAGTCTATTTTATAAAATTTAAAAAAAGAAAAAAAAAAAAACCCAAACACTTAGAATTGGCTTGCCTTATCGATTTACAAATGAATTGAAAATTTACATGAAACATATTTAGAAAACACTTAACCGGGGCCGAAATGGCATCGGTAGAAACACCGTCGTAACCAAGTCCTCGGACTCTATATTTCTTTGGTTGTGTAGAATCAAACGGTTTCTCCCGAATGTTTGATAAAGTTTCTCGTCTACCTTCCTCAAAGACTGGTGGTGACTCCATTTGCGTGTACACATACACATGCCACCGGTCACACTAAGATCGAATTTGATATTCTCTCATTGCAATTTGGTACAAGCCTAGAGGGCCCCCACTAATCTGAATCAATATGAATTAATCTTTAATTAATTCAAAATGTATGATGAAATTTTCGCAAAGTAACTACGTAATTATTTGACTTAAAGAGAAATTATTTTCAAGAACAAAAATTTTGTGTAGTTACCAACCACATTTCTGTTTCAAGAATAGAAATTTTGTGCAATTACCAAACATGTTTCGATTTTCTAAAACTCATCCAAGAACGAGAATAAGAAAAAAATAAGTTCTAATCATAATCACTTTTTCGGATTAGAATTATTGCCATGCAGGCCCTATGA
The DNA here is from genome assembly GCA_021437795.1 of Rhodamnia rubescens. Taxonomy (NCBI): domain Eukaryota; kingdom Viridiplantae; phylum Streptophyta; class Magnoliopsida; order Myrtales; family Myrtaceae; genus Rhodamnia; species Rhodamnia rubescens. The sequence continues at coordinate 8,420,100 of JAILYA010000003.1, forward strand.
AGTCAAAACTTAATAAGTTAACATGGTTCATAAAAATCAAATTAGGTGTACCACCTTGAGGTAATAATAATATAAACATACAGCAATTAAGATAAGTAGTGGCTCAATCACGCCCAACCTAGGTTTACTAAGATAGAGCCTCCTTTGTCAATATGCTAAATACGGGTTACCACTAGGGTGCATTTGGTTCGGCTTTTGGGGAAAGTCTTTGGGAAAATGCAAAGGCCTTTAGGCTAAAGGGATTTGATGAAATGTAAAGATTGTTTGATAAAGCGTAATTGAAAAATGCCTTGAAAGGTAAGCGTGGGAAAATACTATTTTGTAAACATAAATTCGAAAAGTCTTTCGATGTGATCAATTTTAGTTTTTGAATGCAATTTGTTTAAAATTTTAAAAAAATAATTGTTACATATGTACAAATTTATAATTAAAAAATCACATCAAAGTAGATATCTCGCTAAAAAAAGAGAGCAATCGCACTATAATAAACATGGTTGCATATGTCTCGAGGAAAGAAATACGTTATTCTTGAATATTGCAAACTTATTTCTTAAAGTTGTCGCTATTTGATAACGTAAACGTGTCATGTCAACAAATATATTATCATTTGAAGCATTCGAATATTTATTTATATCATAGAGTCAACTGAATATCCTTAACATCACCCATCACCGAAATATACTTAACGAATTTCTTGGTGTAAATTATCCCTGCTTTTACATTTGACCCAAACTCGAAACAATGTTTAACCCCACTTAGAAAATACCATCAAACATACTCATTGCCACAAACCTCATACATATGTCCTCCCATGCTTGGACTTCTTAATTTTGGACAATTACTAAACATGCACACATAAGAAAGACATAGCAAGGCATTCCAAACTTGCATCTAGCACAGCTCACGGACAATGAATTTCTTACGTAGAGGACCGCTTCGATCCCTTTTGAATGATTACATGCTCCATGAGATCAACTATCTGAATGCACATCAAATTTGGACTTGTACATATGTAAACTTCATGCCTCATAGAGATACCCATCTAGTTTTGTCCTTGTTGGTGCCGTCGTACACCGCAACAAAATCACAATCCTTAGCTTCCAAAACCATAATAAGAGTTTACGATAATACACCGTCTAAGTTTGACATCGAAGGCTCTTGGATTCAATCTATCAAAACCACAAACACCAAAGCATAAATGGTGGCATTATATGGAAACCTTCTCTATTGCTAGCAACCATTCCTACGGGTTTCATAGTAAACAAGAACCATCATAGATTTCAAGTGAAAAAAAACTTGTAGAAAAGGCAATATATCACTTCAAAAGAAAGATTTCAATTCATCCATGATTTCAACCGATTTCTCTCTATGTTTTTTCATTCCTCTAAAGCTGTGTCATTGCATTAACCCAATTCTAAAATACAAAAGAAAGAGAGGTACAATACGATCCTCTCACTTAAATAAAAAATAAAGGAACTAGCATCAAACAAAGCACAATCTCCACAATTCATCAACTCGGACTTGCGAAAAGGCAATACGCCAAATGCTTTGGCAAATGCAAGCGCAACATGTTGAACATCTTTCTACCAAAATACCGCAATAATGCCACAAAGTTGTCAAAACAAAGTAAAACTAAGAGCAGCTAATCTAAGGTAGCTGCAATTGCGAATTACATGAAACATTTGCATCCAAGGGAGACAAAATGACGGTTTCATTTCTCCAATTCAACTAAGACAATCCCAAATTTTACAAGATCACAAATAGCGTCATTAAGCGGACTCTCCCAATCTACTTCTAGATACCTTGCACTCTTCCATCTCCATAAAAAACTTTATATTACTTGAGCAAGTAATATCCCCAATCAAGCAAGCACAACATCGAAAGTGCGGTTCACTACCAAAAACAAAAACAGCTGTTCGGGCTCTCAAAAAACAATAAACTTTGCCCTCCTTGAAGCTCTCCAACACCAACCAAATAAGCATGGAACATCAATGTCTCCCTAGAATGAACAACTTCATCATTCACCAAAATCCTGCATTCCACCGGTCGTTCACTACCATCATACACATTACTTGTTATATATCCGGCCATCAATAAAGGTATGGACTAATCTACCGAGAACAAGCTCCACCACGGAGAGTATTACAACCAAAAGCACGAGAACAAAACAATCTATGATGATAGACATATTCATAATCCTAAGCAACATCGAGTTATTGCCATTCAAGTACGATTGAGCAAGCAAAATTCGGGAAAAGATGGTAACGGATCGATTGCTACTGCATTTTTGAAATAGACTAGCTAATCAAACCGAATTATGTCCGAGCCATATCAAACGTAACTAAATTGCTGATCGGGCTGAGTTGGACATTAGTGTCAGAGATTAGTAGTGAAACCAAAGGTACCTTGTCCGTGGAGTTGCAAAGACAAAGGAAGCCGTCGCAATGGACCGTGCGCTTCACCTTCGGGTGCTTCGTGAAGTTGAAGTTCCGGGATTTCATCGGAGCTTCCATGGTCGTCGCATTTAGGATGAAGAAGATTTCTAGGGATATCATCTTTAGGCACGATAATGCGGGGGTTGCGATACCTAGACGAACCTCACGACAATAGATTCTGCTGCGGCGGTGCGACCGTAGACCGGGCGATCGGCGACGAGTGTCAACCCGGGCGATTGGAGGTTTGCGGGCAAGTGATATCACCAGCCACGAGTGCACTCGTGGGAGAACGAAGAGAGGCGAGCGAGCAACGTTATGCAAGGGGAGCGCGCGAGCGAAGGGTATCGAGGGAGGAGATAGGCGACAAATAAAAGGGTTTTAAGGTTTAAAAAAGGGTAAATGTGGAATTATGAAGACCGAGTGAGGGCAAGATTGGAAATTAAAAATATTCATTAACTCGGGTCTTTTGTATACCGAGAAAGCTAGAAAACTGAAGCAAGTAAGAGGGAGTCTTGAGTTAAAGGCCTTTAGAAGGCCTTGGAAATGCTAGCATTTGGAAAATGGGTTCTTAAAAAAATAATTGCCAAACACTCTAACATTCGGCTAAGGGACTTTACGAGGTCCAAAGAGCTTTGCAAGTGGGTTCCTAAACTCTAGCATTCGGCCAAGAGATTTTGGTCAAGTTTGGTTCAACATTGGGAATGAGCATTGGAGCTCTAAAATCTCTTGGCCAAATGCAAATGATGTTTGATTCATTTTTTGGTTTTGGGAGATGCATTGCATCACAAATGCTCTCCAAAGTCCTTTAGTCCAAAGTACTTTTAGGCTATAGAACTTTTGTGAAATGCAATTAATTTTTCTTCTTTTAAATTTGTCACATTAATTTGCCGCCACCTGTCGCCATCACCATCGCCATTGCCACCGCCCACTACCCATTGTTGCCGACCGCCGACAACCGCCGCCGCCCCGACCGTCGCTCGCCTGCTAACCGCCGACCGTCGCCACCCGCCATCGTTCGCCGCCATCGCCCACCACCGCCCGCCAACCACCGCCACCGATCGCCAGCTGCTCGCCACCGCCGTGATGACCCGAACCTTCTGATCCACCTCGCTCTAATTCCATTTGTAGTAGCCCGACCTTAACCTTGGCTCCGATAACTTAACAAGTGCATGTCATTTGTCCTAAAATTGTCAACGAAAAGGGGTGAGATAAAACTCATCATGTAAATTCCCTAAACCATTGACTAAGCAGTTCAAAGGGGTTACAAGCAATAGCAATCGATCGAGATAAAGCATATCAAATCGATGTCACGGAACACTCACTTAAGAAATCCAATCAACCGATAATATGTAAATAAAATATGCGTGACACATGATGTTGTTTAATACACGGGGTTACGGTATTTGTCTTTCATGGGCACAATTGATGCATCAATGCCATTTTTAATGTTTCGTATCGTACCACCTCATAGATTGTTCCAAATCACACAAAGCAAGATCGTTCGGATCACACAGCCAAGGTTACCCGGATCACACAAGCAGGTCTTTCCATATACTCCATAGGTTATACATGTCCAAGCACGAAGCTCATGATTGTGAACCGTCATCGCTTCTTTATCAAGTGCGCGAGTATGTGTTATATGCACATGAGGAATGCGTTTTTAAGTCATAATGCATCAATTGCCATAGTTAAGATTCCCCAAGCAATCTAACCTTCCTCTCCCAAACCAATGTGCCATGGAATATTAGAACCACGGTTATGCTACTCAACTATATTACACTTGGATGCAACTAAAACTAGACAGCTTGACACTTACCCAATAGTCAACCGTCAACTATAAACATCCTATCACCCAAATCAACAATAACTTGCGGGCCACTATGATAACTTGCAACAAACACATGGAATCGAAATCGTGGCTCCATCGACTACAAACTTCTTTCGTCACCCCACATTTTAGCAGTGGTCACCGGCACTTCATGTCAACTATTACACTCATTTCGACCCCTTAAACAAATAGTTTGGCCAACTAGTACGGTGAGTCCACTTCCTCAAATCGTTCGAACCGACTCGGCTCCATCTCGGCCCACTTCCGATTGACTCTCCCGCTTAACCTATTCAACAACCACTTTGTCAAGGAACCAACTTCAATAGGAGCAAAGGCCGGTCGTTGCGGTAATTAGTTGGGCTCCGGCATTGCATCCGACACCCCCTCTCGCCTCGTTTTACGGTGTCGGGGTTCCAAAATGTAACCCTTTATGCAATAAATTCACCTCTCTAGCTTCGGTCTACCCCTCAAACCACAACCCACTAGAATTCCAACATATGCAGCTCACGGCAACACTTCAAAATGCCGAGTTCGGTTTTGCTTCAGCCGGACCCAATTCCAACGGCAACTCAACTCCCAAAACTCCACATTCTACAACCTAAACCTTGATATCCATCACCCCTCAAGCACATGCACGCACTTCCCATTGAAAACCAAGAACTCGACTCTCGAAACTAAGATAGGATAGCCATTCGACTCCCCTCGGGTTCTTGCGCTTGACCCGCAATGATACCGATTAGTAAATGGGTTAGGGAAATACTTGTCTAGATTTTTCGCCGTTGGTTAATGGAGTCATCGGTTGCCCGGAATCGGCGAGAGCCAATCTACCCACGAAGGCTGCGAGCGGAGGTGCGTGCGTCGTTCTCTCCCTGGGTGTCTCGTGAAGAAGAAGATAGCCGAGTGGAAGAGAAAATGGGTTTGGCTGCCCCATTTGTTGTCCACGAATGGGCCGATAACCCCACCCCCCCCCCCCCTCTAAAAAAAGGCCCATTCGTTTTTTCAAAAGCGTAGTGCTTTGAGCCTCCTTGAGTGCGGTTTGTGATGGAGAAAGGATTTGGCGGGTTGAAATTCTAGCACCGATTGAATTAGTGATCGAGCCGGTTTTTAATGAGCTTCGTCCAAGTCTTGTTCATTTCAAGTTGCAAAACGGAGGCGTTATAGCCTCCACTAGCCGACCGTCGCCCGCCGCCGCCGCCCACCACTTATCGCGCCCAACCGTCGCCCATCGCCATCGCCGCCGCCCACCACTTATCGCACCCGACCGTCGCCCATCGCCATCGCCACCGCCACCGTTGCCGCCAATCGCCGCTTTAAAAAAAAAAAAATTTTACAAAGTTCATCTTTCACCAAACAACATTTACGTCAAAGTTATTTTCCAATATGTTTTTAAAATACACTTTACCGGACACTACTTGCATTTTGGAAAAAGCTTTTAGCCTCAAGATATTTGCATTTTCTCAAAATTCCTTGGCCAAATGCTAAACCAAATAGACCCTTTACGAGGCCCAAAGATCTTTGCAAGTGGGTTCCTAAACTTTAGCATTCGGTTAAGGGACTTTATAGGCCCAAAGAGCTTTGCAAGTGGGTTCCCAAATGCAGCCTAAGTGGCATTGCTCAGTACCTTTGATGGAGTCATTTAAGTATACTAACATTATTTGTCTTTTTCACTTGTTGGCATCAAATCTCCTTAACTTATAGACTTGACCTCATTAAATCTTTTTCTTTTCGGATAAAATAAAACTAAAAAATATTTTTCTTTGACCCCCTAAAGTAGATGAATTTATTGCCTTATCGGTTATCATAATGTCATTGGTACTTCTCACTAAATGATGGACTAATTGAAATTAGAATCCAGTGAAAGTAAGATTATAAATGTAACCCACGTTTGGTGATTCCTAATGTGCATTACCCTAAGTTTGTTAGCTAAGTAAAAGTTCCTTAGTCATTTGAAGAAGAATAGTAACCTTTGCTCGAGGTGATTGGTGGGATGAATGATCCGATTATGCTTTGAAAACATCTAAAAGCCTCTTGAATTTGATATGACATGATCGTAATGAGGATCATGTTGAATGGTTCCACAATGGTCTTCGGGTGGAACTTATTTAATTTCTAAAACAATACATTGCGTATGTCACGAAATTAGCCAAAAAATTATCAAAATTCTCTATTTGGCAATGAAGTTAGTAACCTTTGCTCTAGGTAATTAGTGGGATGAACGATCTTCCTATGCTTTGAAAACATCTAAAAGCCTCTCGAATTTTGCGTGACATGATTGTAATGAGGATCATGTTGAATGGTTCCACAATAGTCTTCGGGTTGAACTTATTAAATTTCTAAAACAATACATTGCATATGTCACGAGATTAGTAAAAAAATCTCAAAATTCTCTATTTGGTGATGAAGTTAATAACCTTTGCTCGGGATAGTTAGTGGGATGAACGATCTAACTATGCTTTGAAAACATCTAAAAGCCTATCTAATTTTGCGTGACATGATCGTAACGAGGATCACGTTGAATGGTTCCACAATGGTCTTCGGGTTGAATTTATTTAATTTCTAAAACAATACATTGCGTATGTCACGAGATTAGTAAAAAAATCTCAAAATTTCTCTATTTTGTGATGAAGTTAATAACCTTTGCTTGAGGTAATTAGTGGGATGGACGATTTGACTATGCTTTGAAAACATCTTAAAGCCTCTCGAATTTGGCGTGACATGAGCGTAACGAGGATCATGTTAAATGGTTCCACAACGGTCTTCGGGTTGAACTTATTTAATTTCTAAAACAATACATTGCGTATGTCATGAGATTAGTAAAAAATCTCAAAATTCTCTATTTGGTGATGAAGTTAATAACCTTTGCTTGAGGTAATTAGTGGGATGAACGATTTGACTATGCTTTGAAAACATCTAAAAGCCTCTCGAATTTGGCGTGACATGATCGTAACGAGGATCATGTTGAATGGTTCCACAATGGTCTTGAGTTAAACTTATTTAATTTCTAAAACAATACATTGCATATGTCACGAGATTAGTAAAAAATCTCAAAATTCTCTATTTGGTGATGAGTTAATAACCTTTGCTCGGATAGTTAGTGGGATGAACGATCTAACTATGCTTTGAAAACATCTAAAAGCCTATCTAATTTTGCGTGACATGATCGTAACGAGGATCACGTTGAATGGTTCCACAATGGTCTTCGGTTGAATTTATTTAATTTCTAAAACAATACATTGCGTATGTCACGAGATTAGTAAAAAAATCTCAAAATTTCTCTATTTGATGATGAAGTTAATAACCTTTGCTTGAGGTAATTAGTGGGATGGACGATCTGACTATGCTTTGAAAACATCTTAAAGCCTCTCGAATTTGGCGTGACATGAGCGTAACGAGGATCATGTTAAATGGTTCCACAACGGTCTTCGGGTTGAACTTATTTAATTTCTAAAACAATACATTGCGTATGTCATGAGATTAGTAAAAAATCGCAAAATTCTCTATTTGGTGATGAAGTTAATAACCTTTGCTTGAGGTAATTAGTGGGATGAACGATTTGACTATGCTTTGAAAACATCTAAAAGCCTCTCGAATTTGGCGTGACATGATCGTAACGAGGATCATGTTGAATGGTTCCACAATGGCCTTCGGGTTAAACTTATTTAATTTCTAAAACAATACATTGCATATGTCACGAGATTAGTAAAAAAATCTCAAAATTTCTCTATTTGGCGATGAAGTTAATAACCTTTGCTCGAGGTAATTATTGGGATGAACAATCGACTATGCTTTGAAAACATCTTAAAGCCTCTCGAATTTGGCGTGACATGATCGTAATGAGGATCATGTTGAATGGTTCCACAATGGTCTCTTGGTTAAATTTATTTAATTTCTAAAACAATACATTGCGTATGTAACGAGATTAGTAAAAAAAATCTCAAAATTCTCTATTTGGCGATGAAGTTAATAACCTTTGCTTGAGGTAATTAGTGGGATAAACGATCGACTATGCTTTGAAAACATTTAAAAGCCTCTCGAATTTGGTGTGACATGATTGTAACGTGGAACATGTTGAATGGTTCCACAACGGTCTTCGGGTTGTACTTATTTTATTTCTAAAACAATACATTGCGTATGTCACAAGATTAGTCAAAAAATCTCAAAAGTTTCTATTTGGCAATGAAGTTAATAATCTTTGCTCGAGATAATTAGTGGATGAACGATCGACTATGCTTTGAAAACATCTAAAAGCCTCTCGAATTTTGCGTGACATGATTGTAATGAGGATCATGTCGAATGGTTCCACAATGGTCTTCGGGTTAAACTTATTTAATTTCTAAAACAATACATTGCATATGTCACGAGATTAGTAAAAAAATCTCAAAATTTCTCTATTTGGCGATGAAGTTAATAACCTTTGCTCGAGGTAATTATTGGGATGAACAATGTGACTATACTTTGAAAACATCTTAAAGCCTCTCGAATTTGGCGTGACATGATCGTAATGAGGATCATGTTGAATGGTTCCATAATGGTCTACTTGGTTAAATTTATTTAATTTCTAAAACAATACATTGCGTATGTCACAAGATTAGTAAAAAAATCTCAAAATTCTCTATTTGGCGATGAAGTTAATAACCTTTGCTCGAGGTAATTAGTGGGATGAACGATTTGACTATGCTTTGAAAACATTTAAAAGCCTCTCGAATTTGGTGTGACATGATTGTAACGTGGATCATGTTGAATGGTTCCACAACGGTCTTCGGGTTATACTTATTTTATTTCTAAAACAATATATTGCGTATGTCACGAGATTAGTCAAAAAATCTCAAAATTCTCTATTTGGCGATGAAGTTAATAATCTTTGCTCGAGATAATTAGTGGATGAACGATCGACTATGCTTTGAAAACATCTAAAAGCCTCTCGAATTTAGCTCGACAAAATCATAAAAATGACCATGTTGAATGATTCCACAATGGCCTTTGCGTAAAACAAAATTAGTTTTAAAATAACATATTGTGTATGTCATAAAATTAGTCGGAAACCTCAAACTTTCTCTATTTAGCGATAAAGTTAGTAAAGTCCAATACTTTCTCAACAAAAACGTTTACAAATAAACATGAACCAGCTCCACTATCTTAAAATAAACTTCCACATTGGTAAGAAATCCTTCGCGTCTTTAATTGCTCTTGCAGGAGCAGCAACTCCATACGAGGAAAGTCAGAAGTGGGCGCGATCTTGTTTGCCCAGTTTGGCGCCTCACCTTAAACTCACCCTCCATACACCTTCCCCTAAAAACATCATGCACGAAACGATGAGAAGGGAAGAAACCTGTGGACGGAGAGAGGGTAAGAGGGGCTTCCAATGACGAGGTCCTGCGACGTCAGGCGCCGGGTGATCTTCCCAGCTCTTCTTCTTCTTCTCCTCCTCGTGTTCTTTCTCTACCTGTATCCTGTGGATCGATCTGTTTCGACATTCTTTAGCACCGTCCGAAACTGTGGCCGTGATGCCACGCGAGTCTTACCTTCGATCTCTTTGGACAACCTTAAGTCTTCCCTCCATGTTGCTCCCCATCAGACCAACCCCACTTCAGTCCAAATTAACAAGGTGAAGCATTGCTGTCTTCGTTGTCCCGCTTGATCTTCATGTCTCCTCATGTAGTGTGCGTGCGCGAGTATAAATGATGCATTCTCATTTTTTGGGGTTTTTTCATTTTATGTGAATCTAGGTGCAGAAGGAGATAAGCAGTTCGCAGAGAATAGAGAAGGATTTAGCTAGAGCCCGAGCCGCGATTCGCAACGCGGTTCGTGCCCGGAACTATACTTCGGACAAAGTGGAGACGTTCGTCCCCAAGGGATCCACCTACCGGAATGCTTATGCGTTTCATCAGTTGAGTTTGAGCCCGTTCTCGTCCTATTTACATGTGCTATTGCCTGTTTCAGAGAACCATAATCTTCATTTAAGCATAATTAGATGCATGACATGCATTTGTTTCAGTCATCTTCTCCGTACCGAATCTTGAACTGGACCTGATCTCCTGCTTTTCTTTCACGAGACATAACATGCTGGGGGAAAAAGTGTGGACTGTGGTTGATTATTTTTAGGCTGGAGTATGGACAGTAATAGTTGATTGCAATGTCCACTCTCGTGTTTACTTGCGTTGACCGATGGGAACCCATCTCACGAAGTCAGGCATGAAGAGTCTGAGGTTTTCCTCAAGGACAAGTACAATTAATGTCGAGAATTCAGATTGCTGAAACACTTGTAGATCACATCAACATGGAAAAATCATCACTAGTTCATTAATTATGCCAGCTAATTCGGCTTTCTCGAGCCATTGTTATTTGGCTTCGCAACGAGAATTTTAAGTAAGAACCTTGCATTTTCAAACCTGACACGGAAGCGGCGGGTTTGATGCGCTTATATGACATAGTAATATAAAAACTATGGTTGCTTCACAAAATTGCGATCCCTCGTCGCTACACGAGACTTGTATATGATTATAATGCGGTCCGATGGATGATGATGATCAGGAGTCATATCGAGATGACGAAGAGATTCAAGATATGGAGCTACAGGGAAGGAGAGCTGCCCTTGTTGCATCTAGGGCCAATGTCCAACATATACAGCATCGAGGGTCAGTTCATTGACGAGCTGGAGAGCGGCCTCAGCCCTTTCTTGGCCCGCCGCCCCGACCAGGCCCACGCCTTCTTCTTGCCGATGAGCATCACCAACATCGTAACCTACCTCTACACGCCCATCACCACCTACGACAGTGACCAACTCATTCGCACCTTCACGGATTACGTCGACGTGGTGGCGCACAAGTACCCTTTTTGGAACAGAAGCCGCGGCGCCGACCATTTCATGGTCTCTTGCCACGATTGGGTACGTGTTCAACTTGTTCAAATTCATGTCAATCTACTTCTTGAACTCTTCAAGTCACTAGTGAAAATGGGCATTTCAGGCACCAGGGGTCACGCGAGCAGATCCAAACAAGTTCAAGAACTTCATAAGAGTGCTTTGCAATGCAAACACATCTGAGGGATTCAACCCCACAAGAGATGCCTCACTCCCAGAGTTCAACTTGCATCCTTTCAAGCTCGCCATACCCCATCTCGGGCTGCCGCCGAGCGAGCGCCACATCTTTGCCTTCTTCGCCGGTGGATCTCACGGGGACATCAGGAAGATCCTGCTTCGCCATTGGAAGGACAAGGACGGTGAAGTCCAAGTCCATGAGTACCTCCCGAAGGGCGAAAACTACATGCAATACATGGGCCAGAGCAAGTTCTGCCTTTGCCCGAGTGGCTTCGAGGTGGCGAGTCCCAGGCTGGTCGAGTCGATCTTCTCGGGGTGCGTCCCTGTGATCATTTCGGACCACTACCCGCTGCCATTCAGCGACGTCCTCAACTGGAGCAAGTTCTCGATAACGGTACCCGTTGATAAGATCGTGGAGATGAAGGATATGCTGAAGCGGATCTCGGACCGCAAGTACTTGAAGTTGCAAAGAAGAGTGACCCAAGTGCAGCGGCATTTCGAGCTGAATCGGCCGGCGAAACCGTTCGACGTGCTTCACATGGTGCTGCACTCAGTTTGGCTTAGGAGGCTCAACGTTGGCTTGGCGGAGTAGTTCAGCACCAAGCACATCGTCAGTGCCCTCTTCCCTGTGAAGTGTCCCAGGGCGATTGTTTGAGTATGATGAGACGCTAAATTGTAAATTTATCAGAAAATATAAATCAAGGCGCACAAAGTCGCGAAATTTAAATTAGATAACAAATAAAATATAAAAGTTAATTTGTGATACTAATGTTTAGAAATCATTTGTGATTTGATGTTGCAAGCCACTTGTCATGCCCACGATCCCGGGCGCGCGATAACCCTACCAAATCGCCGTAGGTTAAGAAGGATAGCGTCTCTAGGTGCGCTATCGACCTACTAACGTACTACGCATGCGGAACGCGCAACACTTCCAAACAACAAGATCAAGTAAGGATAATAAAGTAGAGATAAACACAACGAGTTATTCACAAAAGACAATTTCATTTATTAAGCCAAAGCATATGGGTTTTAACCCTACAGAGCTACATGAAACATATATAACTCCATTCTTCGGGGCGGCTCGTTAGGACCGCAAAAAGATAACCGGTCAAGTAATGTTAAACTCTCATCTATTCTCAAAAAGCTACTCTAATAACCATGTTTTAGCATCCACGGGGCTCCAAAAAGAGGGCTGTTACATCTAGGCTCTAGAACCACGATCGGAAGAGGACTCCACCTCCATGTCGGACTCAAGGTCCACTACCTTACCATTCGGCATATCCAACTCCATGGGATCCCAAGAGGAGATGTAAGGGCGGGAGTTAGGCGGTCCCTCAAATCCTCGTAGCGGGCCATGGAGGATACCTGTGGTCATTGAGGATTCATGCCTTGAAGAGATGCAGCACTAGGTGCGGCAACCCTTCATCGACCCAGATCTCAATGACATATTGCTTCCCGGACCCGCCTCGAGGGCACTTTCTACATGGTGGATAATATAGAACCGCTGGTCAGTAGGGACGCCGAATCCGACCCGACGCTCCATCACTTGGGACTTGAAAATGGTTAAATGACGGGGTGAGAAATAAATCTTAGTGAGTCAACGCCTAAGCCCGGCTAGTGCATTGATTCGCTCGACGTCCTAACAAATAATCACGTCATCACAGAGCATATATTTCATCTACATGCACGCTTATTCTCCAAAAGTCACGCATAATAATATGCAGACGCTACATAGATCAAACCAATCAAACCAATTCATTGGCAAAGTATCACATCACTTGCATGCACAAGATACCATTCATAGTCCATTTATTATTAGGAACAACCCGTAGGTCTAGCACACTAGTTAGTTGGTGCTCTTTTGGTAGAACCAAGCATCCTCTCTTACTTGCGGCGATAGCTTCGATAGTCCATGTGACCCCACTCAACCAACCAAAAGAAAATGATTGTCGCACGGCACGAAACTAATAGGAATCCTTATAAAGGCTTCGCCCTTTATAAGTTACCACTAGCAAACGAACAGTCCAAAAAATAATGATTGACGCGCATCCAACAATTAGAAGACAATGATGGCCGACCACCAATCGAAATAATGATTGTCGGAATTCCCGATTATGTGACCACTCAACATTTCGACATCCAACTAGTTCATTTCTTTGAATTAAGTCGAATGCTCTTACACGTATGCTCAAATACTTGTCTCAAGGGCGTTTTCTTGCCAAATCATGCAATTTGATCTCATAAGTGGTCACATGAATGCACAATTCTATCGACTAACATTTCAAGCAATTTGAGGCGGATTAACCCCCAATTAGACACCCGTGACAATCAATAGTCAATTTCGACATTCAAATCCAACGATTCAAGAGTCAATTAATCAATTGAAGTCGGTCAATTTTGATAACAATTTCTAAACTAAATGATAGTCGATTGTATGCTCGTTTTTAACCTTTCGCTCGCGATCAACCAAACTCAATCAATCAATTTTAATCATCAATTAGCCATAGACGACTTAGCTAATCGACTAACTTTAACTAATTACGGTCATTTAACCTAAACTACGTTTCTATCTAATTTGATCATAATTAAATTTCCTAAATACCCTAATTAGCTAATTAATTTAATTCCGAATGAAATTAGCGTTCATAATCGAGAGTTAGGGGCTAACTTACCAATTGAACTAGCTCGGACATCTCAATGGGCAATTGATAGGCGACTCACGGGCAACTTGAATCCTCGGGTTCCTCGAGCCTCAAGCTTGGTCAAGGATGGTCCGTAGGATGTGGCGATACCTCAATACAGCGGCATCGGGCTCGTGGGTGGCGGCTGGTGGTCTCCGGTGGCTGGAACAGTGGCGGCTGATTGCAGGGCAGGGCGATACAGAACAGGGTAGGGTGTTGGGAGCAGGGGAGTGGCAGTGTCGGGGACTGTTCTGTGGGGTTCTTGGGTCAACAAGGCATAGCAGTGGCACCAGGGGGTCTCGGCGGTTCCACGAAGTCGGTGGGTGGCTAGTGACCACGGCGGAGGGCAGCCGGAGGCAGCGATTCGGCCAGAACAGGGCGCGAAACAAGAGAGGTCGGGCCGGGGTTTGTTTCTGAGCTCCACAGACGACGAACAGCTTCCAATGGCTTGTGGGGGACGGCGAAGGGTGGAGGACGGTCACTGGGGGTGGTCGACGAGTGGCGGATCTGGGCGGAGGAGGCCGGGATGGCTGCAGCAACCGCAGTGGCCGAGCACCGCAGAAACAGAGCAGGCTAGCGTCGGGGTCTTCCGGGGGCTGCTCGATGGCTTTGTGGTGGCATGCGATGGTCATGGCGGTGGCTGAGGCTCGGAGGGGTGGCTAGGTGGTGGCTGGAAGTGACGTTGAAGGCTGGCCGACGGGAACCCGAAGTTGAAGCCGAAACAGGGCAGGGGCTCCTCGAGCTGACCGGCGACTCACGATGGCTGGCGACGACGTCGGAGGGAGCGGTGGTGGATGCACAAGGGGGGTGGAGTGGCGTCGGAGGTGGTGGCGGCGTCACATGAGCACACGGCAGGAGGAAGGCTGTTCGGGTGGCAGGAGGAGGAGGATGGCGCGCGATGTACAGGGAGGGGGAAGGCATGCAAGAGAGAGAGAGAGGGTGAGTGAGTTGACTAGATAGGATTAGTTGGTGGGAATTGACTAGTGCAAGAGGGGGCCTCACCAAGGATTTGATTTTTTGTCTCAAAGTGCATTATTGGAGGGGCAAAAGGTAATTCAATAAATCGGGATTGATTGAATTTTTTGGCTCAATCGATTGGAGATATTTTGGTCTTTGCACAAGCTAGGCTAGGTCCAAATTGCACTCGGGTGCGAGGAATAAAAATCTTAAATAGCAATGACTAGGATTTTTAAAATCTAATCTAAACCGATCGACATTTTTGGGAATCGTTCAAAAATTTTGCTTCGTAATCCCTTACGATCTAAAATTTTATGCAACTAAAATTCAATTTTAATATTTTTAATGACTTCAAGTATTTTACCGATAACAAAATTCTAGGGCGTCACACCACTACTATAGCTTAAGTAACATTCGAAGGACAAAAGAAGCAAGTTAAACTGATTTTGTCATGCGGAGTTATGAACAAGATAAAAAAAAAAAAAAAAATGAATCCCGGTCGCAGACTGCAGGTACAAAAAAAGAAGTTGAACCGGTTCTGGTTCGGGGACTGATTTCCCGGGTCAAACCGTCCCGGTCCTCTCGGACCGTAGTCACCGGAGCGTCGCGACCACTCGCCTGATGAAGGAACTAAGTGTTGATGTCCCTGTCTGAAAAGAATCGCAGAAGACAACAGTCAAGCTTTACTAACGGCGACAGCATTAGGAGTGGGTGGGTGGTTGGGTGGGTAAGGGAGGGGAGGGGAATAAAGAGAGAAGCTTCATGCTTTCAATGGCGATTTTCTAATGCTCAAAGGCAGAGCACCAAAGACTAAAGGGAATGTCTGTTCTTCCATCAGACAGCTTCAACCCATCAGGCCTCCATTTTCGCGAGTAAAACCTCTCCCCTCACCTCAGCAGTCAGCCCGTCTCCGCCACTGTTTCCTCCTCAAAGCTTCGCTCTTTAGACTCGTGCTTCGCAATGGAGACAAATTCGTCTCGACCCACAAGATTGTACGAGACGCTGCTCCTGCTGCTGCTGAGCTTAAACCCTTGCGAGTCGCTTGACATTGACCCGCAAGACGAGGCCTCGCTTTGGCTGTTCAGGTCTCGCGTGCAAGACCCGAGCCAGAGCTTGTCCACTTGGTTGGGTTCCAATTGCACTAACTGGACAGGCATCACCTGCTCGAGTGACAGTGGCAAGGTAATTTCAGTAAACCTGACCAGCATGAACTTGTCTGGGGATATTCACCCCAGCTTGTGCAATCTCACTTTGCTCGAGTCCTTAGTTTTGGCGCAGAATAGTTTCCCAGGAGCAATTCCACCGTGTTTCGGCTCCCTCTTTGGTCTCATGACCCTTGATCTCAGCCACAATAGGTTTGGTGGAGCTTTGCCTGACACAATCAGTAGGCTTGGTAATTTGAGGGAGCTCATTTTGTCTGGGAACCAAGATTTGGGGGGCCTCATGCCGCCATGGATCGGTAATTTCTCCGACAAGTTGGAAAGGCTTGATGCCGGTTTCAACTCTTTCCATGGGGAAATTCCCGAGAGTTTGTTGTACTTGAAGTCCTTGAGGTACCTGAACTTCGAGAGCAATAATTTCGGTGGTAACCTGCGGGATTTTCAGCAGTCTTGGAGAATCTCGATCTTGGATCGAATTCTTTATCGGGTACTCTGCCGTGTTTTTCTGCTGTTTTCTCAGTGTTCTGAATTTAGCAGATAATTATATAGTGGGAGGAATTCCTACATGTATTGCTTCACTGGAGGCCTTGACGCATCTAAACTTGTCACATAACCAGTGGAGCTACAAGATCTCTCCTAGACTTGTGTTCTCGGAGAAGATTCTCGTATTGGACCTTAGCTTCAATGATTTGGCTGGTCCTCTCCCGAGTACTATTGCAGAGGCGACTGAGAAAGGGCTCATACTCCTTGAACTGTCGCACAATCAGTTATCTGGTGAAATCCCATCAAAACTTACAGAGTTAAAGAGCTTGCAGGCACTGTTTCTTTCGCACAATCTTCTCACTGGTGAGATTCCGTCAAGGATTGGAAATTTGACCTACCTCCAAGTGATCGATCTCTCGAACAATGTGTTGTCAGGTGCCATTCCGTTAAACATTGTTGGTTGTTTTCAGCTTCTTGCTCTGATACTTAATAACAACAATTTTACAGGAGTAATTCAACCAGAGCTTGATGCTTTAAGTGGTTTAAAGATTCTGGACATCAGCAACAACAAAATCTCTGGTGAAATCCCACAAACTTTGGCCGGGTGGAAATCTCTGGAGATAGTGGATTTAAGCTCCAACAACCTATCCGGGACTTTGAACAATGCGATAACCAAATGGTCAAACCTTAGGTATCTATCCTTGGCTCGAAATAAATTTAGCAGGAAATCTCCCGAGCTGGGTATTCACATTCCAAGCAATTCGGATGATGGATTTCTCAGGAAATACTTTCTCAGGCATCATACCAGACAGTAACTTCAACTTAAGTTTGTATTACAACAACAGAGATTTTGCTAGACAGCCAGATAACATCTCATTGGTTTCCATGGCGACCGTTGGGATCAAAGTTCACGTGGTTGTTGCCGGTACCAATGAAGTGAGGCTCAACTATGATATTATCGCAGCTGTTGGGATTGATCTATCTGGTAATATGCTTCATGGGGAAATTCCATCTGGACTATTTGGGCTGGAAGGCTTGGAGTACTTGAACATGTCCTACAATATTCTGACCGGACGTCTTCCAGATTTAGAAAAAATGCGCAGTTTAAAGGCCTTGGATTTGTCGCATAATTCTCTATCAGGTCAGATACCAGAAAATGTCTCTGGACTTGAAGATCTAACCGTGTTGGACTTATCGTACAACTGCTTCTCTGGTTATATATCTAAGAAACAGGGATACTGGAGATTTCCAGGAGCATTTGCTGGGAATCCGAACTTGTGTGTGGAGTCGTCAACTGGAGTTTGTGGCCGGATAGTGTGCCAGTCGAGCCTGGTAAGACATTTCAGGAAGAGATGGTTGAAGGGCCTATTTCCCTGTCGGTGTTCTTGCTAAGTGCTGCCATCACTTTCTACTTCAGTACTGTATCTCTATTTTGTTCGGCTCGCGCTAGAAGATACATTCTTGAAACTGAGCTTTAATCTAGTCTAAGAGAATGAACCTCAGAGTGTATATTCTTTCTCTTTAATGACAATTTGGCCTGAGTTTTCTCTTCAGAACTCTTTGCTCGAAATATTGTTGTTCAACTAGAGTATATGCTTACAGTATCTCCCTCATTGAATACCAGTGGTTTGTATACCGAAACTTAGAGTTCGGTCAATAAGGAGTAAGCATTTGACTCCTTTTACTTAGGCAGCTAAATTTGAACTGCAATAGGGATTTGCTTTTAGTTTGCCTGCTGGACGCTATCTGCATCCTCTCCTCTCATTTAGAGTTTGCTCTCAGTCGAAAATTGTCTAGTTGACGATTCGAATACCTATGCAGCATTCTTTTGATTGCTGGACGTAGTATGGTTGCTAATAAATTCAGATAGATGATGTCCTGGCTTGTTCAATTAACCATCTCCAGTTAGAAATGAACAGGCCACACTAAGCATTTTCAATCTTAAGGTGGGAATTCTTCTGCTAAATGCAAGAGTAAGCACAAGATTCTTTTGTTTGATAAAAAGTAAATTGATGTGAGATTCAAGATCCTGTAAATTGGTAGGTGGCTTTGTTACAAAATTCAACAGGTTCTGTATTTTGAGGGAACATCAACAACCTAGACACACAGATACACTGATGCCGGCATTTAGATGGCTGCGCACAAGACAAACACGAGCATACTCGCGTGGGCTTGCACACCTGTTTGTGCACTGTCGAGAGAGATTCGAGAGAGAGACCGAAAATGTCAACGACTTTAATGAAATATTTACCGTTAGCTATCGGTTCTATACAAAACAAATTAACCAGAGTTAGATATATCTATGCAATTATCAACAGAAATATGCCGTCGCTGGAAGATTACTCTTCAGTCTTCTCCTACATGGCACCGTTGTTCTGGATGTAGCTGTCGAGAAAAGGAAAGTGTTCCCCAAACCCAAGATCCTCAAAGATATTCTGCATTAAAGAAGAAAACAATTATCATCAGAATGAGTCGTCATTGCCAATCGCTCTATCGAAGTTAAACTGACCGGTAATCTGGAGAAGGGCTCCAGCCACCAAATCAACTAACCTGATCAAGCGTAGCCTCGTTACCATATACTTGGCAGTCCTCAGCAACGGGATAATGGTTGCTCAGGTAACAGAATTCTCCGCAGGATTCATTCGCTCTAGCTTCGATGGTGCTGAAGGCTACAGGCACATCCAGCTCAGAAGCAGCAGCATAAGATGGGCATTGAACCGATTCATTCACTTGCTGTTTGCGACTGTAGTTCTCTAGAAATGGGTTCGGTTGCTGCAACAGCGTAAACGGTTGTGATTGAAGCCCCATTTTGTACCTTGGGTGCGCCTCATTATCTGGGAACTCAAGCTTAGGCATGCTCATACAACTGGTGCACTGTGCGATGCTCATAGCTCGTGATGGATATTGAGCTGAAGCAACACAATTTGGGAGACCACCGCACCCAATTAGTGGCGATGATGGCGGAGTGAGATCAGCGAAGCTAGGACCTATCTTGTTGGAGTTCCTGCGGTACTTCTGCAAAATTAACAATCTTGATTCATTAAGCATTTCTCACGGAAGTTCAAGGAATAAATGCAAATTGTTAAAACCCTGATATGTTTTTCCCAGATTTGCTCTTGGTCTTTCTGAATGAGACTGAATTAGGAACTCTTACCTGAAGGTGGCTGGAGACATGTTGCCTAGTGAGATGAGGAAGACCAGTCATTTTCCTCATAATTTGCAGTATCTTCTTGGGTTTGGCATCTGCATCGCGGGTCATATGGAAAACACATCAGTTAGGTCACCCATTATCTCACTTAGAAAAGGAAACAGGTTCATGGACACATCACGTACTATCGTCTCCAAGACTATTGACGGCCATGATAAACGTCTGGTTGAGCTCTGGTGTCCAAACAATGCGGGGTTTCTTTGCCCCGCTTTTAGTCTGGCCTTGATCAGCTTCATCTTGGCTGCTCCTTTTCAAGCTTTTAGAATTCTCTTCCGCATTCTCTGCCTGAGAATGTGTATTGTTAGAAGACGATGTGGTCAGAGGGTGCGGCGTCTCCAACTCTTTAGTAGAATTGTTCCTCCATGATGGGTTGCTCCGAAGAACATGTTGCCATAGAATCTTGAGAGTGGTAATTTGAATTGGCTTCACCAGAAAATCGCATGCCCCGCTTTTCACTCCTTTCGCGACAGTGTCCTTTTCGTCATCGCTTGAAAACACTGGCAAATTCAAACAAAAACGTGGATATGTCAGTCACCTAGCATTCCACAAATTATATGATTCCGGCTTGTATTATTGACAGATAAGAACTTACTGACTACAGGCAAGGTTATGTCCATGTTAGCGATCTCCACGAGAAGCTGAAGTCCATCCATCCCAGGCATGTGAACCTCTGTCAAGACGATATCAAACCCGCCCCTATTCTCTCGAATCAACGCCAACGCCTCCTCTCCTCGCTGGCACTTGGTCACTGCAAAAATACATTATACGGATCACATATGCAGATCCTTGACGAACTATGTTCACAAGGGGCACCCCAGAATCAAACTTGGCGACTTGAACATCAACCCGAGATCAAGGAAACATGAAACTAACGTTTTCGACTATTTCAAGTACAAAAGTGAGAGTTCTCTCTTCTGCAGTTCCGTCGCCATGATTAATTAATAAGTTTTGCAACAGCGGATCGACTCAGAAAACAACATAACAACACAAGTTATTGCGGACGTGAAGTTGAAGTAAGAAGAGAGGAAACCCCGAAGCAGTGCAGTGAAGTTACCTTGGTAAGAACAATCTCGAAGCATCTTCTCCAGAAGGTGGAGACAAGTGACATCGTCGTCAACCACAAGAACCCTCAAACCCTTCGGGAATTGATCATCATCCTCACCGACGAAACATTACCATTCTCGTTGTGGGTCACCCCTTCCATCGCTCTGTTTTTCTTGGACTGCTCTGTTTTTCCTGGGACTGTCACTCTCTGTTTCGGACTCTTCTACTTTGGGCGATGAAAGGAAGTCAGGAACAGGGGAGAGACAGAGCTTGACACTAACTAACGACATTTATATCAGGCAACCCTTCAGCGCAGGAAGGATCGAGCTGGTTTATTTCCTGATTGAGGCATTCTTTTCTGGATTCCAAACTAGAAATAACCAGGAAGAAGGGTAATTACCATAAGACAGAATCAATAATCTGTGTCTTCAAACATCTTGCATTGACAAAAGTCAAACGTGTTTCTTGGTCTGTACAACGGAAAAAATAGGAAACTTGGAGTTGAACTGATAGCCAGGATACGCGGAAACACGAAATTCTGGTCCATAAATATTTGTTTCCTATTCTTATTTTCGTTTTCTTGTAAATAAAGTGGGCTTTGGTTTTGGGATATTTAATGATCAAATTTCTCTTAATCTTTGTCACAAAGAGTAATACGAAAACTATCAATTCCAAGTATTTCTAGTTATAAAAAAAAATTGGCATAAGGACATTTCAAGTGCTAATATTTATGTATGGTGCTTCACTTTAATGTCAATATTTTTTTGAAATCATTTAAGTATCAAATTGGAGAAAAAACAATCACTTTACTTCCAACGGGTAGAAATTTCAGTAACCTCATCGGAGTTAACACTTAAATAATCGTTTGTTAAAAAAAAATTTGAAACTTAAGTGATAAAAAAAAATTGTTACCAAAGTGAATGACGTACATATATAATGGCATTTAAGATGTCCTTTTGCCAAAAACAATTGATGTGCAATTTGTTGATGCAATTACCTATGTGACGTAATACAAAGTCAAATAATATTTAATCTAGTTAATACTACAAAAGATTTCAAATTGATAAACTCGTGCCATATTTATTTCAAACTAATAATTTTGTTAAAAAAAGTGCTTAAATGGTATAATCACGACACATTAACTTTAAGCTATTGTTGGTGTAAAAAAAAAAAATTCCAAATTAGTACATCCGTCACACATTTAATTCAAATTTGTGTTCATGATACAAAAAGTCCCAAATACTTCGAGGTAAATGCGGCACGGGTATACCGCTTTGGGATATTTATGACACGAAAACTAATTTGAGGTTAAATATGATACGATTGTATTAAGTTGGGATTTTTTGTGATGCGAAAAATAGTTTGGTTTACGATTTTTTTAATGATATTAATTCTATTTAATTTACAGTTATAATTACTGCTTAGTACTTAAATATAGTTGTTGCACTTATTGGCTAGAATATTATAATAATTATATTATTATCATTAAATTGAGAATTAATAACCCGTTTCCTATTTACCCCGGATTAGTGGACATGTGCTACATTTATCTTAAACTAATTTTTATATAATAGAAAATTTCAAATTTGTACACCGATACCACATTTACTCTAAAAAAAAATCAAATTTACCAAATTTAAGGGAAATGTGACATAAATATATCAATTTAGGCTAAATGTTGCATATCAATTTGGGATTTTTTATGACACAAAAGTTAGTTTGAGATAAATGTTGTACAAATATACCAGTTTGTGAGTTTTTTTTTTTTTTTGCGGATGCAAAAATTAGTTTGACCTAAATATAGTACGAATGTACCAATTTAATTTTTTTTTATGGTGTTAGCCCTTATCAATACTATTATTCTTATTATTATTATGTACAGAGTAGATTTGGACTGGACCCATTTCATGGTTCGGTTCACCCTCAACCTTACAATCTCTCGAGCGGTTTGGATTTTTGGGCTTTGCTCCGGAAAAAAGCCCGTCCGACCTGATTAGCTCTTGCTGGTGATGCTAGAGTGGCCGGACGACACAAGCCATGGCCGACGTACTTGATCACCTTCCCAATCCGCAACCCTCCCTAAACGATTCTGATTGCCGATGGAACAGGATTACGTATAAGAGAAAGACGTAGCCGAATGACTTGTCTTGGGCAAATGGCTATTTCGTTGAGACCGGCTTCCGTCCCTTTCCCTCTCGCTCTCTCTCCAAGACCCACAAGCATGGCTTCCACCTTCAGCAACAACTGCAAATCGACTTCTTTTGCTCCCCTGAGCCCGTCCAACACTGACCGGAGGCGACCCATTTTGCTCTTCGACATCATGGACACGATCGTGCGCGACCCTTTTTACCAGGATGTCCCTGCCTTCTTCGGGTGCTTTTCTTTTTGCCATTCAATCATGTCAGACCGGTGATGAACCTATGTTGATATAGAAAAATGTGATCTTTCTTAGTGGCAACTGGAGATTTGATGGTCTTGCTGTGCGTGCGACTTCAATTCCGTGTTTTATGTTGATTTTCTGTTTTAGATAATCATACTGGGCCTTTTCTGATTAGAATGCCTTTGAAGGAATTAATAGAATGCAAGCACCCAACTTCGTGGATTGAGTTCGAAAAGGGATTAATTGACGAGGTACTCTACGAAAATGGTATTTGAAGTTCTATGTTTCCCTTTCATTTCAAGTGGTTGTGTTTCAGCTGTTGTATTAGTTGTTTTTGGCAGCAAGTTTAGCTTGTCATTGGGGTTCTTTGGAGTGACAGTTATGAATGGAGATCAATTAGGATAAGGCTTTTTGAGCTTTGCATAAGCTTCCCACAGTTACTGCTGGCTTTATGAGGTTCTTTGGAGTGACGGTTATTTGTTCCAAAGGCTCTATGTTGCTTCCATTCCCTGTTTCACGATTTCTCTTTTTACTTCTTCGTAATCTCCCTTAAGTTCGCTACTATCCTTGCAGATGGAACTGGCCAGAAAATTCTTCAAAGATGGAAGGCCTTTGGATTTGGAAGGTTGGTGACTAGATCACGGGTCATTACATCATTTTTGTGGCAATAGGTATTATGCAAGATCATGATAACGATGCCTGCGAAAAATTTTACAGTGGAGTAGAAAAAAAAAAAATCTGCCTCCAACACTGTTTTATTGGTTTTCTCATAAACCAGTCGCTCTGTGTTTTCAGTCTTAAATTTGGATTCAAAGCTGATACAAACAAGAAACATGGATCTTTAGTTCCTGTTTCCTTGACATGTTAGATTATAAAACACTTGCATATTATGCTTTTGTGCTTTTCAAAATCTTGTTGCAAAGAAAAGCAAAGTCATCAAGCAATTCGATAGAGTGGAATGCAGCAATCGTCTTTGCTGCAATTTCATGCTGTTTATTGTCATTTGTGATAACCTCATATCAGCAGAAATTTCGTTGTAGATGCACATTCCATCTGCTACTCTTGTGTTGAGATTTGGATTAGATCACTGCAAATAAGTGGAACCAGTTTCTGTTCAATTTCTTTGCTTTAATTTGGTTCTGAATGATTTCTTGGCAATCATCGAGAATATGCTGATCCCACTAGCTCTTTTTGAAGGCCTTAAAACATGCATGAGAAGGGGATATTCCTATCTTGAAGGAATTGAGGAACTTCTTCATGAATTAAAAGAAAACGGTTATGAGATGCATGCTTTCACCAACTACCCTATCTGGTAAGATAAGATATGTACATGTGTTACGCATTTGTTACTTCATAATGGGGTTCACCTCTATGTCAATTATTTTTGCAGGTATGAAATGATTGAGGAAAAGTTGACAATATCGAGATACTTGTCCTGGACATTTTGTTCATGCATAAATGGTACCCCTGGACTTTTCATTAAGGAGATGTTGATTACGGCAAATTCAAGTAATTATTTTTCAGGGAGTGCATACTAAACTTGTTAGATCATTCTTTTCTCTTTCAGGAAAAAGGAAGCCTGATCGGGATTTCTATTTGGATGCTCTGCAACACCTGAAAGTGGATCCACCTAGCTGTGTCTTCATTGATGACAGGTTATTGGCTTTCCTTGCCCTTATTATTATCTGTCTATATCTTGTATGAGTCCTGGTTAGTACTGAAAACTAGGGGTGAGATGAGCATGGTCCAGGGTGGTCTGGTTCCCTTAGGAACCGGGAGCGGACCGGTGGTCCCGGTTCCCAATTTCAGGGATTGGGGACTGGACCGGAGGTGCTTGGAACTGGGGACCGTCCGGTCCCCGGGCGGTTCAATGCAACCGGTTGAAGACTAAAATAAGTGAGTTATGCCTGCCATTTTAGAAGAAGTCATTTTATCTCATTCTGTCTCCTAATCGATGTGGGGCAATAAAGAGATAATAAAAACAAAGAATAACTTGCCATGAACTTGCTGAGAGAATGACTTATTGGTTTCTAATCTGCGCAATTCATTCTCTCTCATAGCAATAGCAAGTCATTCTCTCATTGGCAATCCTAAAATTGGGATTAGTTATTTTCTTTCTAGTGTTCTGACTCTTCCTTTACATTGATTTCTAATCTGCGCAATTGTTCTATTCTGCTCATATATGTTCAGTGTGTGCTTGGGGAGCGCATGCATGAAAGTTTACTTACATGGATGAGCAGAGAGAGAGAGAGAGAGAGAGAGAGAGAGAGAGAGAGGACTTATTGGTGCAATGCCTACTTATTGCCCATGTTGTTGCTATGGATTGCACAGGCTAAGGAATGTGGAGGCCGCATTGGAAGTTGGCATCGTTGGTATACACTTTAGGAGTGCAGATCTGTTGCGCCATGATCTCGTTGAACTCGGGATTGATTTTTCAGCAAGTAAGCATTCTAGTAGTCCGAACCAGCTTAAGCTTACAAAAGACCAGGCATCTTGACCAAGCATACTTGGTGGAGTCTGCATCAAGAACCGATTCTTGTTTACTTTTGGTATAACGCGTTCTTTGCGACCTTTTTTTTCTTTCGGTGAAACGATAAGGTTTAGTAATGTTGGCCTGCTCCAACCAGATTTGAAGCTAAGAATGTATTAGAAAGTTTCTCCTATGTCTGAAAAAACATGAAATCCATCTCTCCATTTATAATATAAGTATAGATTTTTTCTAGATAAGCCTTCTGACAGTTATTGTCAAAGCTTCTCGTGTGACAATCCAAGGTGTTCCATGGCCAAAACCTATATCTAAGGGAAAACATAAATGGCAGACTAGAGTCATGTGCATTAGCAGAAAACAGCAAAGTAGTACATATCAATAAATCTGAAGATCCACTGGATATGAATATCGACGATTCTCCTCTATTGGCTTTCTACCATATTTGTACATTTGACATCTGATAACCTCAAAAAGAGTAGATGAAATTCACGTACGCTGCTTGGTCTCATGAATTTGCAAACAAGAGTGCAAGATTGAATTCCAGGATGAAGCTCTCTCCCTCACAGACTCTACTCAAGCCACAAAATAGAGCAACTTGCTGCATCAAGCATACCCAAAAAAAAAAAAATTCCAATTTTACTGCAGATCAGGCAGCGATGGCCAACAAAATCGATCAGAACCCACAGCATTCTCCTCGAAATGGCCAGCTGTCTCAATAGAGGAGACAGCCTTGAATCATGCAAAACAGAGCTCACTTGACCGTTCAGCTCGATATGCAGTATCGCCTCCTGTGACATGTCGTTTATCCAACCTTATGCATTTTTCAGGAGTATAAGCAAAGGGGATGTCTTGAATCAGATTTAGCACGTGCACATTGTCATCTTTTTTCTCTTGACATTGCAGATGAGGGCTCTGTCGCTAGATCGCGGAGCAAAGAATGGGTGGCAACTAACTTTTCCCTCAACATGGCATTGTACTCGTACAAAAGCATAATACTCTTCTGGACATCAGTCATATCCATGTCAGAACCAGCCTTAAGTTCTGAAAAGAAAAGACAGAATAAGTAGAAGGAAACTTGAAAGAAGCATTACGAGAGTAGCATCACTGAGTTGAGCCGTCACATGAACATAAATCGAGAAGGCAGAACTTATGGTCCATACATTTGAGAAATAATTCCAAATCTTCATACTATAGAAAGTAATAAAGCACAACCGATCAAATGGACATCTCACGAGACCAAACAGTTGAGACACAAAATCAAATAGCAAAAGAGCAGTCGGAACTTGTAGTTGTTACCTAGTGCCGGCAAAGGTGGAATGAGTCCATCATCAGTAAGAGAGAAAACTGACGCTGAAGAGGTACTTTTCTCCTGTAACTCAACAGATTGCTGCTTCTTATCAGCTGCGGAACAGAGCTCATGTTTCCGTGGCTGGTAACCAATAAAAATGCCAACTCAATGAAAGCGTAAGAAAATGCAACTGCATAAGTCCGTTGCGTTTTAATCATTTGCAGAAGAATGTTCAGCCACATCAAGTTTTGACACTCAAAAATCAAGAACCATCTCATTCATTAATCAGTACAAGTTTAGAATTGACACTATTTCTGGGAGCACTTCCAGTAACTTTTATGACCTTGCTGAGGACGACATTGCATATGGAGATATTGACTTGCCAAAACTCTATGAACTTTGACAATCCATAAGTTTGTTCGTGTTTTAAATTATCCTGGTACATAAATGCCCTTTCCGTTTTGGCATAAATGCATTATCCATGAGTACCCACATAAAAATGCCCTTCTGCCATATTGAAGACATAAATACATCTTCAAAATTCGTTGTCAAAATCACCTTGATTGAACATTCCAAGTTATTCTTTCGAACGTTTTTGGAACTTCATCTGGCAAGCTGCCTGATTGAACTCCACATAATTCAAACCACTAATACATAGATTGCTAATACCCACAGCAACCTAGGCCCCCATGTGATGAAAGCCTGTGTTTCGGGGTGATCTTCTGTATGTAACTGGGAACACTATCAACACTTGTCACGGTGCACTTTTGAGCCAATTACTAAATACTAGAGCTGAAGAGACAAAGTATGAACTCCATCCAAATGTCACCATAAGCCTCCTCTTCAGATTACTAAAGACTTCCCAATAATTTAACATGAGAGAGACATGATTTGCCTAGTGATTGGTCCATCCTTACTAAGATCCTGGAGGTCTTAAGTCTGATTCCAAAAAATATCCCGCCCCATTAACCTATACAAAACCAAAAATCTTGGATTGAAGCACTAGCATTCAGTAGAGCTAAATGATAGAAACAACAACCACAAAAAGGTATATTGTGCACCCTGCTTTGTGCGGTTGTAAAAGAATCATCCAAGAAAACTAGCCCCGAGAGGGTGTGGTGTTATTGGCTTCATATTAACAAATTCTTGCTCTTCCAGGAAACAAAATACTTACAGTGTCACATCTTGATTCCGACATTCTATCCTGGTTTCCAGCTCCCGCTACATGAGTGCTTACCTCCTGCAACTGGGTAAACTCTGGGGCAGCATTCTGCATACAAAAAGGATACGAGCAACATTTAGTTTTAAAGAGTTCAACTGCATCCATCAATCGATTAGTGTACCTTTTTGCTGGGTAAGCTAAGTTTCTTGCTAAGATTAATAGTCTCCTTTCTATGTGGTTGCTTCCTTGATGATCTGCTGGTATGAAGGGAGCCACTCCTTCGAACTGAATGCATCATACAATTGCTTAATTGTGGTTCAGTACTGCTGTTTGTATAGTTCTCTTCCAGTGCTTTGCAACCCCAGGTGTACATCACATATTTCCGCAACTGTTCAATAAGCAGCGTGAAAATGTGCTAATTCTATTTAAAAGCATGAAACTGATGGGAAATTTGATTCACTCTCTGTATACGAGAAGTTGCTTCAGAACTATAAAAGTAATTACTTTATCCCAGCGGTCTTGAGCTTTCAGCCGATGTCTAATTTGCCGCAGAACAACATCTTCACGGCGCAGTCTCTTAACTCGGGATTCACACTGCAGAAAAAAAAGAAAAGGAAACGGCTATGTTAACAACTGATTGACAATTTAGAAACGGGAAAAATCCATGAATGCTGAAGCAATCCTTAGGGTAAAGGACAATTGCACAATCAACCACCATTAAACAATAGATGAATAAGGTTAACTAAGAAGAAGCTTCAAATCTGATTTAAATATGAGGACCTTGTTCAAGACCTTATTTGCTTTTTACAATCGATGACTCATCACAACCCCGAACTTTCAGGAATGAATGTATGAAAAAAGGACATGAACAGCACCTGCAGTAAGAAGTAGTAGAATATGCCAATACTAATGCAATAAAGGCCACCTAGGTCCGCAAGGAAGCTTACTGCACAAAAAATGATAAAACGTCATATTCAGGAAAACAAAATTAAGGAAGTGTCATTATAAAAGACAAATAGGGCACAGATGTTTTTAAACCCGTAATAGGAAGATGATTTTTAAATGGATGGACAAATTATTTTATAGAGCTTATTAGGGACTCAGGTTATGCTAGTCTCTGCTGATCACAAATAAATACAGCTTATAAAAAAACAAAAAAAAAAACAAAAAAGGGCACAAGCTATCTGCTCACTAGAGCAATGGTGTTTCAAGTATTATTCTGACCATCTTAAGCAGCACAAGGTAAGCCTAAGACAGGGTCAAGGTAGTCTACCAAGAGGACTTAATCGTTTTAAAGCTATTTGAAGGCGGTTTTCAATTCATGACATGGCTATGAATTATAAACTAGAAATACAGCATGGGATAATGGTGACTCAAAGATAAAAAAACAAGCACAATTCACATGGCCACAAGTTCCTATCTAGTGGTAGGCAAGCAACCGGAAACCTAATAACACGTCCTCTGCTGTACCAACCTATCTTTCTCGTAGATGCCATAGTTTATGCTGTCTACACGCAACAAGGCCAAATCCAGAGCTCCAGATCGATCAAAGCACAAATGGGCTCAGTAATCACAATTACAAAAGCAAGCATAATCTTCTACGTAGAGTATCTCTAGCTCTAACAAATCACCTTAGGCTGGCGTCCAAATAACGACATATGGGCATCAATAAATCAAAATACACACCTCATCTAACCGTGCAGCAAAAACCTTGGATTGGTTTTTAGCAATGTAAAGTTTCCATGTCTACACTGCAATCAAGTTACTTACCAGGGCCCATAATACTCTGATTGTCAATCTCGACGATATACGCAGACAGAAAGTTGACATATAATGTGGTGTTGATGATCCCATTAGAACTTTCCAGGGAGGCTTGGAGCTGAGAAGCATCCTGAAAAACTGATCCAGGAAGAAATTCATGGAATAGTGGTTGGATGAGCTGGAGATCGTGTAAATTATGGTATACCCTTGGGAACAAATTAAATCTCAGCAAATTTGTATCATTGCCTCTGAAGGTAACTGGCCTATCATCAACCATGCTCCCATTCCTCAGGGTACCACTAACAAAGCTCACATGTTTTTTTCTGCCATGGGCCTTCAAGTAAGATTGAATCGGAAACCAACTGCAGTTGCAGGATTATTTGGTAGATCAACAAACTGCCATGAAAAGTAATAACTGTCTTGAGACAGCTGACAATTGCTGCACCTGAGGGTTACCGTTGGCCCTTCACTGGTATTATGACAAGAGAAATTTGCAAAGCTTGACAGAGGAGCAACCCTATAGTCTACCAAGCCAGGACTCCCGACAACTAAGGTGCCCATACTCCGCAAGTTCGAACAGCTCATACTAGAAACGGTAGTAATATTAAATTCCATGTCATTGTTAAAGGAAGCGAGATCAGGTCCATTTGTTGCCCTTACATTATGAATCTCGATGGTTCTCTTCCAGATAATTTGGTAGAGCAACCTGAGAAAAAACTGAGAACCCAATCAACTATCTTCCAAATTTGACCAAAACACCTAGGAGAAACCAAAATCTTTTAAAGTGCTATTTAGCTTTAAAAATGGTCAGCAAGGTTAAAGAAAGGACATACTATCACATACTTACGCAGCAAACAACCCAGTAAAGAGTATCCAACTTGCGATGGAAAGTGTGCCACCAAGCTCTGTTTTCCGTTTCTTAACAACTTTTTGATCCTCCTACATAAAATTAAAGCAGAATGAAATATTGACCATTATGGATCTGTTACAGCAGATACTCAAACAGAAAACTGCAAATGGAAAGCATTGCTGCATCCATCGGATTTGCAAAGTTTTTTTTTTTATCCTCCTACATAAAATTAAAGCAGAATGAAACACTGACCATTATGGATCTGTGACAGCAGATACTAAAACATAAAACTGCAAATGGAAAGCATTGCTGCATCCATCGGATTTGCAAAATTTCATGCAATACTGAAGAACGGATATTTTCTGGTTAATTATGATGTTTGCCGCAGTACACTGGGAGACTCCGAAAATTTCATTTGATAAACCATAAGCAGGTGAGCAACATGACCTACGCTTAGTGCCTATGATTCAGAACCACAAGAAAGATAGGTCTCCTACACTGGACAAGTTGAAGAGGCAGCATGTTAGCAGGTAACATAGCACCTCCAGAAGGAAAGTGAAAATTTCATGAAGCTTGCATTTCACTTGAAAATTATTAAGAGAACCATCTTCAAAGTTGTCATAAAAGATGCTTAAAGATAATTTGACTACAGCTGGTTGATTAAGAATTAGAAGAACCCATGAGAAACTACAGTAAATTGGTGCTGACAAATGCAGGGCAGGATATGCAAGTCCTCCACTGCGATCCAACATGAATATCAAGCTCATCCAGGCATTGCCCAAGGCGTCAAAATAGTAAGAACATATTTTTGGAAAAATATATGAACTTGCTAGCGCTTGCCCCTGTGCTAATTGG
The DNA here is from genome assembly GCA_021437795.1 of Rhodamnia rubescens. Lineage (NCBI taxonomy): Eukaryota > Viridiplantae > Streptophyta > Magnoliopsida > Myrtales > Myrtaceae > Rhodamnia > Rhodamnia rubescens. The sequence goes on from JAILYA010000003.1 coordinate 8,451,716, forward strand.
GTGAGTTAAAACCATCAGTTAAAGGAATCAAGTAACCCAGAAAGAACAGTCTGATCAACAAATTGTACATGTGATTCTACAAGAGGTAGGCCTAAAACTTCGTCCCATTGACGGTCTTAATCTTCAAGCGTGGAGGAGGAGAGCTCATCAGCAGGTTGGCCGATGAAGTAGACGAGGTATGCGGATATCGCCTACTGGGTCACATCCCTTTTCCTCTTGGATGGCAACAGAGGAAGCAGATGAAGGCAGTGGTCAATTGGTATTTAATACCACAACAATAGGTGATGGCAACAGAGGAAGCAGATGAAGGCAGTGGTCAATTGGTATTTAATACCACAATAATAGGTGCTACTTTCGACGAAGGGGAGAAGCTATAAGTAACAACAACCAGAGTAGAACCTCTTCATCTTTTCCAACAGAAGTTTTGACTTTGCAGCATATTACCTAGAGCATCTCTAGAAGAAAACTTAAGACCTACCACTACCAGGCAACAAATTTAAACAGATGATTCTAACCAAGCTAACCCCTACGAGGGGTTCAAAGGTCCAAAATCAGCTAAAATCACTCACTTCCAACTATCGGCAACAAAATGAGCGAAGCCAAACCAGGGGTATTGCACAATTTACATCTTGATTCAGCTCCCAGTTGCTATTTAATTGAAATTTGAGCAGACAAAATAGCCACATCGCAATTGTTAACTGGATATAGCAAATTATTCTTTGAAAAGGAAAGAAGAGAAAAGAAAAGCTCAAGCTACAGAGAATTTTTGTGAGCAAAAGAAATAAGATGCATTACCAGCCAATGCCTGGTGGAGAAGCAAATATCCAAACGACTAATCCACCACCGAATCTGGAACCACGCATTCCTGCCATCTCCGACCTTCATGAACCTCATGAAAACACAAAACGCGAGCCAGGATAGCAGCAGGACAGCCGTGGCCTCCAAGAACACGGCCTGAGACTGCGTGAACTTCTTGATCGAATCGAACGAGAATATGGTTTCGGGGAAGCTCACGGCGTAATAATCCACGCCGCTGTCGACGGAGATGGTGGTGTTGGCCGTGAACAGAGCGCAGGCGTTGGCGGTGACATTCAAGAGGCGCCCAGGCGGGCATGCGCAGAGAGTGGTGTTGTAGCGAATCGAGTTCGATGGGCACGCCATGGAAGAGCTTTTACAGGGACCCAGATCAAGGAGGAGTAGTTTGAAGGTGAAGAGAGCGTAAAGTTTGGAATTTTGGAACAAAGAACATGGATTGGAGTCGAAAGAAAAGGACTTACGAGGTTCGTTTTCGATGAGAATGAACGCAAGAGTAAAACTAGGGAAGATCGGATTGGGTTGAATTAATTTTTGGAAGGTGGGTCAGCAGAAATTCATGAATACCGTCGTAAAGAATGGACAGGAAGAAAGGAATTTTCTTCGTGTGCACGTCACAGAGGGGGAGAGAGAGAGACCCTCTTCTCTATATTTTTGACTTCGCAGAAACAGAGAAGCTGGCAATTGGCAAGAAGTGTACCTTGCGTAGAGCTTTTGGGACGGAGTAGTAGTCGCAGACAGTGTGAAAAACACAGGGAACAAAGCTTTGGCTCAACCATCAAAGAAGTGTCCTATGCAGACTCGAAAATTGTTTGACCCCCATTGACAGCATCGCTCAGATCTCCATCCCAAGCTGCGTAGAATTGAATTAAATACGCCGAAGAGCTGCATCCCCACGGAATTTAAAGCGTGATAGTGACATATTTTACATAAATGGATATTGCACACAAAGCAGCCGAGGAAAGACAGAACAACAGGTCAACTCCGAACTGTATCGTTTCTTTCCCTTTTTTTCCCCTTTCCGAAAATGGTAACTTTGTATTTATCTTTTGAAGCGGTGCAAGGCCAAGAAAAAATTAAGTTTAATTGCCTCGGAGTCTCAAATAGAAGCACCCAGAATGCTTTTGGTAAACCCACTAAGATGAGGGACGAAAAAGAGTTCCTTCCTGCGCAATGCGATCTGCAATTGACAGAAAGAAAGCCAATCCCACGTGAAGAACCTGTGATTACCAGCAAGATCCAGAACCTCCTCATCATACACATTCGTTTGGCACTTTATTCCACTGCTTCCTTTTTTATTAAAGTGTTAATACAACGAAAAACTCCAAATTAATATATTTATGATAAATTTATCTTAAATTATTTTTTTGACTATAAAAAATCTCAAATTAATACATTTGTGATAAATTTACCTCAAACCGATATACTTGTAACAAATTTACCCTCCATTAATTTTAGTTAAATCTAATCGTCAAATTATCGAGTTGGATGACACGTGATATATCGGTTTAGGCTTTTTATCCTCTTTTGTCATAGGTGTATCAATTAAGATTTTTCATAAGTATTAACCCAATTTTACGGAGGGTAAATTTGTCATAGGGTACTAGTTTGGGATTTTTCGTGGTTAAAAAAAATTATTTTAGGATAAATTTATCATATATATATACCAGTTTTTGATGGTAAAAAAATAATTTGGGATAAATTTGTCACATGTGTACCGATTTGAGATTTTTTGTGATTAAAAAAATAATTTAGAGTAAATTTATTACAAGTGTGTCTTAGTTTGAGGTTTTCAGGTATTAATAACCCTTTGTAAAATTATTATTGCTATGCATCAGAAATAGTTGGGTTCCGAGTAGTTGTCTCTCACGAAAACTCCAGAGTCTATCATCTGTCACTTTCCTTCTTGTGCATTGGAAAAATTCCAAATAAAAATGTGAAGTCTTTTATTTTTTTTAAATAAATCCCTAGATGCCCTCATCATTTTAAGGAAGGGCTCGATCAAAGATATTTTCGTCATTTATATTTTTTAATATTTTTTTCCATTTCTTTTCCCTTCAAGAAAGAGAACGGCCACCAACGCGATGGACGGCCACCGCAAGGGTCGAGTGAGGCCGTGCTCTCGCCTCGCCACAAGCTACGTTAGCCCTCTCTTGTAGCCGATTAGGCTGGCTAGCCCTTGCTAGTGGTTGGGCAATGGCCTGAGATCGACTACCATTGAAAAGCAATGGAAAAAAAAAAGAAAAGAAAAGGAAAAGGAAAAAAAAAAAAAAAAATATAAATAACAAAAGTACCCTTAATCAAGCTTTTTTTTAAATAACGAGAAGACGTCAAATCTTATTTGAAATAAAGATTACTTCAAGATCTTATTTGAGAAAATAAGAAAGACTTTAAGTTTTATTTGAAATTTTTGCTTATGTTTACAATCTTATGCCCTTTCTTGGTCCCTCTTTTATCGTGGTAGCAACAGACAAAAAACAGAAAAAAGGAAAAAGAAGAAGGGCAAAAAAGGCAGAGCAAGAATCAAAGATCAGTGAATGAGATTAAGAAAGAGAAGGATCGATCTGCCGACAGCGTAATACTTTGGATCTCTTCCAAGGAGATTGCAACATCTTATGAACAGTAACTGTAAAGTGGGTTCCTTCAGTTCGAGGTTCATGAGAGGAGGCATTGCTGAACTTTGTCCTCGGGGATTTGAGGGAGCATGTGGGTGTGCTGCTCATGCTCGCCCACTTTTATCCGCCTCTCGTGGCATTAAGACTGGGTTAACTTGGTATGGTTTTGGTTGAACTTGAACAATAGCTGCTCCCACGATGGCTTGTGCTGCAAAGCGTTGCGACTTATGCTTATGGTAATCTATGATTTTGACGCCGCAACGTGTTAAAACTATATGAGTTAGCTTTCTGAAAGCCGTTGCGACTTTAAATGTGCTGCAGTCGTAAAGTGGTTTGCCATGTACGTGATAGAAATTGTAATATCACTTTTCATATCAATATTGTTATGGCGAAATTGTACCGAACAGGCTATTTGTACAATTTACTCCCACATTTTATTTATTCCTTAACAAAAGAAAAATCTATGGATGATTGACAAGTTGCCGTGCCGTAAAGATTGGTAACTTTTCGAAATTGTTAGTGAATTATTGAAACTGGTAAATGTTCATAATTTTAATAAGTTTCTCTTACAGTAATAAACCAACTTTTGTTTGACTTGTATCAACGTTACATACGTTTATGGTAATTTACCAATTTCAATTCACATAACCTACTAATTTTCTCGAAGAAGCTAATTCTTATATGAGTGGCCAATTTTAATTTAGATGACTAAAGCACCTTTGTCTATTTCAGTCACCAACTCCATGTAGGTTAATAGCTCTACTTAAGTGACCTTTCAGCATTTATTTTCTTAATTATAGACTACTAATTATGGTCCTAAATTACCAAATCCCATTGCACACGACCACCACCACGATGGTTGCGGCCCTTGTAGCATCGAGCTATGGCAACCATCAAGGTTATCACCTTGCAGACCCTCTCTTGTCTTAGATACAACATTTCGCATGAGACCATGTGACCACGACATTTCCTGCAGTCCTGCCGGCCTTGTGGCCCCGACAATGGCGGCCACTGCAAGTGGTGATTAATCTCGCCCTTGAACTCTCTCCGATCAAAGATTTAAGATTGAGATAAGACCACGCGACCACCGTACCTTGTTGTGGTTGCTCTTCATGGACAATCGACCATTATAAGTTGGTCGTGCTAGTGGCCTGCACGAAGGCAGCCGGCGCGTGGTGATTTTAGCTATCTCAAGTAACAGTGACCATGGTGTGGTGGTTGCCCTGCCGTCACCTCGCCGACTCTCTCTCTCTCTCTCACATGCAGATTTGAAAATTTGAGATTTGAACACTGCAACCACCACTCTCGAAGCTCGCCATGCTTAAGCTAGGAAGCACATATGCTCTTTGGAGGCCTCCGTGCCGGACACCGACACTAGATCGATACATAGTCAACAAGTGTTAGACACTTGACACGTGATCGCTCCGAACACGCTAGCGGATACGCGAGTCCAAAGATCCCAACACGCCATTTCGACACGCACAGAGTCAATTTTAAACATTTTCAATAAATTAGAGGTCAAAATAGAATTAGAGTGATGATGATAATTTATCTTTATATATATCAAAAAACATATTTAATATACTAAGTATCTCAAAATATCGAAATTTTCTATTTTTTTTAATGAATTTTAGTGTATTGTGTTGTGCCGATATCGGACTTTTTCATTTAAAAAAAAAAAGTCGGTCCAGCGACCAACTTGAATAATGCCTGCTTTCATAGTAAAAGCCTCCACAAGATGGAGTCAACCGCCCGGGGACTCTCTTTGTCTTCCCCGGGTTTTTATCTAAATATTTGGCTAGCTTCATCTTATACTTGTCCTGTGCAATGAAGTCCCGTGACTTTAGTCCAGTGATCCCTGGGGTCCTCTGGCTTACCAGAGATCAGAAGTTCCTATCGAAATTGATGTTGTCTCGTTGTTCCTTGGTTTTCACGACCTGTTGCTTTATCAACTTTGCTTTGCCTGTCAATATTAAACAGCTATCTACAACTCTTGTCTTAGCAAGATGGCATTAAGTCCAACCATCAATTTGATCAAAATTTTCTTATCTCCGTTCCCAAGAGGATTGCACTGAATATTGCACCAAAATTATAGGACTCAGACTGCACAAATCAAGAATTGTAGGACTTAATTGTGCAATGCACTAGTTATAGGACCAAAAAAATGTAACTATCCTTTTAATTTTTTCACAATTGTTGATGTAGTATCTACCTGGCATCACCTAAGCCCATTACTGCCATTTGTGCAAATAAAAATCCGACACATACTACTAAATTGCCCTTGTTCAGCTCAAGAGAAAATATATCACGTGAAACTTACATCACGTGACACGAAAATAATTTTGATTTATGTAGAATGCCGATCATGTGGTACAACGTTACGTAGGATGACAAGCATTATATAAAACATTTTTACCAGGTTTAGGGTTCTTGCTAAGTATTGGAAGACTAATAACAAACCTTTTTAATTAGTACGTGACCCATCTTGAATCAAGAAAACTCGAACAGGTTTGAATTTCGATCAAGATTCGGATCACGGTGTCCTATAGTACAACAAAAGAGTAAACAGGAATCATACCTGAGATAGAAAAGTAAAAGCCAAAAAGAGAAAAGAACAAGAAAAGGAAAAAATGGGAAATGGAATTTGACCATAGGCGAATCGACGACCAATGCATGGAACATGCAACAGGTGGCTCCCCCACCATTTGCCTGCAAGATTGTCAGTGAACCCCCATCCCACCGCGTGTCCTCTGCAAACTCTCTGCGTCAAACTCTTATCCTCTTCTTCTTCGTCTTCTTCCTTAGCTTGCCAGGGTTTTGTGCTCTCTCCCCATCCTTCACTCTAAACCCTTCGCTCCCGCTGCTTCAAGAATTGCGTCCCAATGGGATCAACCCTATCAAACTAGCAGCACTCACGCAGCTGCTTATCTAAACCAGGTAACCCCACAGAGGCTCTCTCCGTTATCTCCTAGTTTCAGAATGTCATAAGCCCTTTTCAGCTCACGTCGAATGTTGTGTATAGGAGATTGAAGCTGTTGCTCGAGCACTGTTTTTTACCCAAACGTTAAGTCACAGTGTCTGTGTTGAGCATAGCTGTTTTGTTTGGACAAGGGTGTTGTTTTTTGGCCAAAACTTGAGATTTTATTTTGTGTGCTGCAAGATGGGGAGACGTGAGAAGATAGTGGCTAAGTTAGTTCAACTGATTAGGTCCATATCGTACATCGGAGATGGATATGTATGTGTGCTGTCGAAGTCTATGCCATTAAGACTTCAGATGGGAAATCCTTCTCTGGTAATGTCTTGTTTGAGTTTATTACCTAAGATGGAATTTGCTGTTATCAGCCTTTCATGCATGAGTAGCGAAAGATATATTAATTACAATGTTGTTTGCTGGTTTGCATGCGACCAGAGATGTTAGAGGTTTCGCTTTCACACAAACATGGGATTAGGATTGAGTTAATATAAATGGCACCCTCACTGCCTAATTGATATATAGTTCAGGTTTTTGCGTTGGAAACTTTTAACTGGGAAGAATTCCCATGAGATAAGTTCCTTTTTAATAGCGCTTTGTTCTAGATATCTTTATGGCATTGCTTACTGTATTCCAAGTTGCACCAGTCTCTGCATAAACCCCATAGATAGCATCATCTGTAGCCTAACTTTTGTTGCTTATGTTATTTAGGGGCAAATTAGATGCAGAGGGACTAGGAGAGCCTTGGGGTTAACACACACATTATAATTTTGAAGCATTTGTTGTCATTTCTTTGAAGTGACATTGTTTCAGCAGGATGGACGGACCGAGCACGGATTGGGATATCGAGGAACACCTCCTCTGAAGCAGACAGCAGCAAAGTTAGTTGGTTATGGAATAAGGGAGTAGCAATTGGAAAGAAGGTTCTGGTCACAGGCATGGTAATCTCTTCTGCGCCATTTGTTCTTCCTCCTCTTCATGGTAGTCTCTGCACTAGGGATTGCCGTCTCTGTTCCTTATGGGCTCATCTTTGCAAGTTATGCTTGCTCTGAGAAGCTCATGAGTAGGTTGCTTCCAAATCCTTATGAGGAAGGAATTTGGGTAGAGGAGGAGGAGGTTGGATTTGGAGGAGATATTGATATGGAGGAGGAGGAAGTTGAGCAAACTGACGACATAAAAGAACAACTGAAGATGAGGTTTGAATTGGTTGAAGGAAATGAAGAGGAGAAGACCATGGTCGGGGATACTTATGATAACAGAGGTATGGTAGAGGACTTAAGTTCGGAGGTTCGTGAAATAATGGAGAAAGATAATGACATAATAGAAAGAAGTTTGTCTGAGCAGCCAAGGGATGAGATGCGGGGTGTTTTACTTACACTAAAAGTGGATGAGAATGATGGCAGTAAATTTGACCAAATCAGGGAACCCTTTGAAGTAACAAATATGGTTGTATTGGAGAGTGGGGGACTGCAAAACATTGAAGAAGATGAATTGGTGAGAGAGACTAGGGGGTTGATAGAAACATTTTCTGACGAGGGAAAACCTCATAATCCAGTGGAACAAGAGAAGATGCGACCTGAAGGAATGCATGGAGCTGCTGAAGAAATAGACATGCTAGTTGAAGCTAAAAATTACGGGAAAAAGGGCAAAAGAAAGGGTAGAAAAAAGGAAAAAGCTAAAGAAAAGACAATCGAGAAGCTCCCCAGGGAAACAGATGTGCATAAAATAAAGCAAAGTGGGAATGCTCATGCTGATCAGGATAAGAAAATGGCTGGCCTTGTAGAAGACAAGAAACCAATCACAGAAGAAAGTGAAAAGATGACTGCTGACTATGGGAAGGAGAAAACTAGCACTAAGGTGGATGCCAGAACAAGACTCAAACAAGGAACTTCCAAAGGTAGCGATTGAGGATGCCAGTAGCTTCTGTTAGTTAGCATTTGTTAATTTTTCCATGAGAAACACTCAGAGAATGATTTCAGTAATCCATGACGCAGGAAATGATCAGGAAAACAGTTTGGGTATTGGAGATGCAAAGATTCCTATATCTCTTGCTTCCTCTGGGTTAAATGATGGGAGAGGCCTCCAAATTTTGGCTGGGAGAGGCATTTCTCCATCTTTCGGGGTTTTTGTCTTCCTAACATGCATAAAGCTCATGCTCAATACTAGAAGCAATCAAACTGGTTTGTGTCATTGTTGTTGGCAATCATTGAGTTAAGAGCTCTTATGTTTATTTGTTCAGAACATATTACCAATTTGCACCGTGTATCGTTGTCCATTGAATTATACTGAGTTGATGAATTTCTTAAGTTTGAAAGTGTTGTATAGAAACTCTGGTCAGTTGGTCCTGGGCACCTCAGATACAGAGGCTTGTCTCAACAAATAAAACTGACCAACTATGCTTGTAATCATGTGCATGTGGAATGTTAAACTTTGCCACATTATTAACTTGTTAAAACTGGCGGAAATAGGATTTGACTGTCATTCTTGAATGTTAAGAGCATAACATGATGAAAATTTGACAGTTCTTCAATGTCGCCAATTAGTCAGCTTCATTTTTTGGTGCAATGGGATTTTTAGAGTCTTAGGATCAGAAAGTTTCTGAAGTTCCAGAGTGGCTATTCAAAGAAGTACCTGTTCATCTGTTCACTTTTGTAATTTAAATTATTTGCAGTTTTGGACAATCTTAATGAAATTCTATTGTTGTGCGATACTTTGCATTTAAAAAAATCCCCTTCATCGTCTACATCTTGGTCCACTTATGATTTTCCTTTTCCCGAATTATGTCTTTCGAGAACAACAAAAATGTAGATCTGTTGGTGGATTTAAATATCAAACCACTTATTTGTTTATCAACTTTTAAAATAGTTGGCAGCGGCCCTTTAAAATCTTTCTAGGCCCCTATTTGTTTATCTTATCATATGATATCATGATTTAGTTTAATGACAAAGTGTCGCCTATGCATAAGAGAGGTTGAAGAATTGAAATATTGACACACGCTTTCATTAAATAGCTTCAGCTTTTATAATAGTTGGTAGTGGTCCCATAAAATTGCAATTAGTTTACTGGGAGATGTCAAAGAGTTATCCTATAGCTACGAAATTACTCTGCTTGAAGAAATCTATCCTCGTAAATGAGCACACCAAAATGGGCAGGAGGATGGTGATTGTTTCTGTTTTCTGTAAATCATATGCAAATTGATAAAGCACATTTCAGGCTGGGATGATTAGATGCACACATGTTCCCCCTTTTCTGCAGGACCAGGAGATACATGGAGAGGAAAAGATATGGCAACAGATCGAGGCGATGCGTAAGATAGTTGGATACAAGGCTAAACTGCAGGCTTCGTGCATCGAGGAACTGAAAGCTCTCTATCTCTTTACCGGTGTCGAACCACCTGCCTCGTTCAAGGATACTTCGGACCTCGTGGAATTGAACAACAATCTTCGGTTCCTCATGTCAGTAGTTGGAGTCAAATAGATAGAATGTCTCACTGGGCTCCCAAAAGAGTCAACTTGTAGTTGTTTTAGTTTTGCTTTTGTTCTGTGAGAACTAGATGTGAGAAGATGGCAAATAAGCACAGATTGTCAGAAAACCGTTTCCCAGATGGGTGATTTTCAGACTTTTGGACGGCTTTACATAGTTTGTTTCTAAGTATTGGGGGCTTGCGCAAAATGCTTGACATGATATGGGAAGACATAGGTGATTAGTCCCATCCGTGATTTGTCGAGCATTCAACCATTATCAGTTCTTCGTCGTCGCTGTTGTTTGTGAAGCCAGTTCTTTGCCAATATCAGATTTGGATGCAGTCGTAAATAGTTTTACTCGCTGTTGTTTGTGAAGCCAGTTCTCTGCCAATATCAGATTTGGATGCAGTCGTAAGTAGTTTTACTGCATCAGGCCACAGAAACTTCGATCTACGACGTCCTAATAAGCGTTTCATGCTAGGGACAAGACAGAAAATGTTGAAACCTTGTTTCACTTTGCTGTGGCTATTGTTGTTTCAGAATCCATGCTCTGCTGTGTTGTCATATGGCTATAGAAAACAGTCAAGACTGTGAAAGTGTAGTAGTGATTGGTTTTGCATTATGTAATGTCTAGAACAGGTACTTCCAGTGTGATGCTGAGTAAGATAAATGAAAACAGACATGAATTTCATCATATTTTACAATGAACACCTCAATCAAATTCTTAGTTCTACTTTTAAAACGCCTCTCTTTTGATGTGGGTGGTGTCAGAAAAAAAAAAGGACGAAAAGAATTTGCGTCCCTAGATCTTGCAAATGTCTTTTAGGAATATCGGAACGGTAGAACAGGACATGCGTCGGTCAAAAACCAAACGACCAGGCCTACAATACCGGGTCATATTCCAGATGCATGGTGTCTGCATTAGCTCAGCTATCGAAAAACGCGCTGTGTCCTTTCCTAGAACAACAGAGTGGGACTCCTGTTTGCTCCTTATATACTCATCATTTGGGTTGAGGCGAGAGCAATCAGATCAGTACTCTCACACTTCTCTGTTTGCAATTCAAAGCAGTGAAACAACTCATCAAACCGAGGCCCGATAAGAAAAATGGCGAGTTACGTGGTCCTCCAAGCCGGAAAGAATCCCAAGTTGGCTCATGCTGGAGCTAACTTGGCCAAGAGCAGCATTTTGGTTCCTAAGGTCATTTCCAGGTCCATCGAGGTAAATGTCGAATTCCCCTCATCCCCTGGAAGGACCGCCTAGCATCAAACTCAGTCCTTCTGTTTTTTTTAGAGCAGATACACAGACTGTGAATCTGCACATATTGATCAAAAGATCTGTATCGTGCCTGATCTTTGTGATAGCCATTATTTTCTGATGTTGTTAGCATGGTTATTTATCAGTGATGCCTCATGGAGGTGTTTAGTTTGTTCCAATCATTTTAATGTTTGTATTCTCGATACCAGGTTGTTTACGCACCAGTTACATCCAAAATGTTTAACCTTACATCAATTCTCTCGACTTGATTGCCAATTTTTTGTCGTGAGTCCGTGACCATCTCATACTATGTTTTGTCTTTTGTATCCTAGACTGAAGGGGGTCCAATGGGGACTGACTCATCAGTACCAGGAGCTACATCACACTCCAGTGAGAGCATTTCAAACCCAGCTGCAGTGTCGACGCCGACGGATAATGTTCTTATCCTCCTTGCGTGATTAATGTGTTTTCATAATTTTGAACCAACGCACACTTGAATTCCGGTATTCAAATATTAAGGAATTTGTGCAGGTGACACAAGCATCAAACTTCTCGACTGGCACTAGGTCTGCAACTGAAGACTTGACTGAGAGAGCAAAGCAAAAGCTGCAGGGTGCTTGGAATTCTGCTCGAGACACGGTTGTTGACAAGGCTAGAGAGACCAAGGAATCCATCAAAGAGGCTGCATCCGAGGTTGAAGAGTCAATGAATACTAAAAACGATTAATGATGAGTCTTTTCCCTGTTTGAGAAGTCAACCAGAATCTATGCTGTTTGATCGGTTTACTTTTTCGGTGATTGGATTTTCCCTTTTCATTCTCTGCTCAGAAGACATTTGATTTCTTATGTTATGTCAAATTGATGTGAGCTGTTCTTGATCATTGTAATAACACATAAGTTTGATTCTTCAAATGTTAATAAAGCTCTAAGCTTTTGTTTAAACACCATCCCAATGTTACTATTATATCATGAAGGTTTTCTAGTACTCAAATGTTAGATCAGGTCTGCAGAATGCTACTAGATCAGTTGATCTAAAAAAATCTTGTCTTCTCAACTCAAACTGATATGCATGTCGATCACCGGCTCAGCATACATATAAACGAGAAGGTAAATGGCATTGACTAGGCCAATACACGATTGTCTAAGCATCAACAACTCAACCTGCCAATGACCATGTTAAGGTGCTAATCAGCAGTGACATGTGATATCATCAACTGATAAAGTGCAGGACATTCAAGGATACAGACCATACCCCCCAGGCGACTATCTGTTTCCCTTTGATTGCAGATTGGTTTTGAATATAGGCTCTGCTAAGTTTGCAAATGGATTTCTTTTGCATACATTGCATAAATAATGATTAGACAAGTGACACAGTCTCTTGACAGATTGTTCAATGGTGGCAGTCGTTGATAACTTGATCATTGACATGATGGTAGAAACCCAATTGGTTTACCAGAGGCTATGCTTCTAATGATGGATGAAGAAACTAAACAAACTAAAAATACCGGTTGGCACGTACAGAATATATGGAACAGAAATAGCCACAACATTATACTGTAATAACACAAACTGCATGTATCTTTCCTAAGAAATATTTTGTATGACACTCGATATTGTCGATACAAACGAATTTTTAGTGCTCGAGCATGTAGGACCGATCAACTTAACTTTTGGATTGCATTTAGCAATGAACTTTTCATTTATGAAATTTCCTTGAAAACAGAGCCATCTTCCTTACTTGGGATCAGGGGTGCAAAAACCACCAAGTATCCTGCAAACCCTTCTAGATTCATCCTGATTGTGGGACGGATCTTTTTTGCCTGTAATGTCGATAATCAACTTGGAAAGGTTGAAAAGTTCTAATCTGATGCCAAATGGCTCGTCCTTTATTATGAATTCGTGAATACGTCAAGAAAAATCCAGTTCAATATCTACTAAAGTACGTCACAGATACGGCTTTTTATTACAGATGCGTAGAGCCGTTAGTAAAAATCTAGCTCCCTATCTACGATTAATGAGAGACATCACTTCCCGTTGACAAGCTTTCTGTAACTCCATAGAAAGCAACGGAAAAGGTGAGTCTCGAGAGTTTTCCGCCTTCTATACCCCATTTTTTTTCAAAATGTGATGGCAATGCGAATAAATTAGGACTAACATGATACAAACTTAAGTTGCTCAGGAGGCAAATCACGTTAACTAGCTGTTGCTGAATCCCATTTTTGTTATTTGGGCTTGTTACAGCTACTGATTTTTCATATGGCCTTATAAGTCTACCAGCCAAGTTGCCTCTACTTACCGAAACTGTTATTACCAAAATCAGATTCAACTTGCTTCCATTTTCTATCTCTTTCTGATGAATTATGGAATGCATTATGTCCTTATTATCAAATAATCTTTAACTGGGAGAGGTTCATTGACCAGACATCTAGGGAAACTTCAGAAAAGGGAAAATCCCATCCTAATTAAGGCAATCACACCATATTTGCTTCAGGCCATGACCAAACTTGGCTGGCTGCAAATTATGTCCACCAAGAAAAGGCTAGAAACCTTAGATTTGTTTAAGATGGGCGGCGCCGATGGAGCCATGTAAGATTCATTTGACATTTCCCCGAAAATTCATGTATTTATGACCTTTCCCAACTTTAAAACGCAGTGCAGATTCTGGGTCATTTATTTGAGAAAATCCAAATTAGAATGCAAAATAAAAGGTAGTATATATAGGCCTTCATTTTAGACTAGATCGATCTGCTTGAGAATCTTGGTCAGTCCTCACTTTAGTGTGGCCAGAGAGTACAAATTGTGAGGTTAGTAGTCCATCATTTTAAGCTAAGCTTGAGAGACTATTCTCCATATCTAAAGGCCTTCAGGTATCTGTGATCTCTTGCTTGTAGCTTGAGTCACCAGTTCATTTGTTCTTTCTCGACCAATTTGAAAGATATTTAGGTTCAAATCATTGAGCAAAAGCATATGTTCTTTTGATAAGTTGTTTTTTATTTATCTGTCCCTTATGTACTTGAGAGGCTGTAGAATGAAGTACAGAAATGTCTTGCACACCAAGCAATTGAAGGTTTCGATGGGATGACTATCTGTTACTGTAACTCGTTTGATTTCTGCCATCGTGCGTGTGTTGAAGTCTTGTTTTCTTCTTCACCAGTGATTAAACAAGTCTACATACTGTTATGGATTCACGAAACCTTCCAAGCATCAGCATCTCTTAAGTACTATGGCTAAGTAGTATCTGATGAGGCATCATGAGGTGATTTTGTAGAGAAAAGATATGGAAAAGAGTAATTGCTCTTTTCAACTTGTCCAATGAATCGATCAATGATCATTTCGTGGATATGCTTCTTCTTTTTTAAAGAAGAAGTTTAATTTCTGATATGGGGTTTGTTCTCTTTCAGGACATTTCAGATATCCAGAGGAGGAGAGATGTCGATGGAAGAGGCTGATTCACAAGATGCTTTCCACAGGCGGAAAATGCGAAGGGTAGGTTGACAATACTTCTAACTCTCTCATGAATAAGTTGTTAAAGTGATTTCTCATTAGCGACTCTTACCAAGTTATCGTCCTTCCCATAGGAAAAACCAGGCAAAAAAGGCGTCTGGCTGTTTTTTTAAAAGAGGGTCTAGAGTAGACATTACCTCAAAGAAGGCCCTAAAGTGGCCAACTTTGTCTCAAATAAGACCTCTAGCTCCCCAGCTGGCCAAATTTTTGCCAGCCGGCGAGCCCGTGTATCTCACGTGCATCTTATGTGAGATGCACGGGCTCGCCGGCAGACAAAGATTTGGCCGGCCGAGGAGCTCAGGGCCTTATTTGAGGCTAAGTTCGCCATTTTAGAACCTTATTTAAGACAAGGTCCGCTCTAGATCCTTTTTTGAAAATAATCCATTTCAGCCCCTTATTTGATAGTTCCCCTAGGTCCTGTTGCGTAGATAGATTAGATCATAACTCAATGACAAAATTTGCTCCGTTTTATCACCTTTGAGATACATATCACATATCTTTCTTGTCTGAAATTTAAGTCAAAGACCCATTCATCAACTATTATGCTCCGGAGAAATATTAGATTTTGAATCACGACCTTCTTTTCCAATTACACCTCTATATAATAGACGAGATTTATTCAGTGGATCTCAGTAGCATGAAGTGGTTGTGAATGGGCTCATTAGAAGGCAAAATAGCCCAAAACCTTTCTTCTACATTACTTTGGAAGAGAGGTAAACAAATGCATAATTAAGTGGTAATATTTGGTGCTTCGTGGGCAATCAAGTGTAGCTTTTGCCTTCTTTATTGATAAAATCTTTTGCCAGGTTGAGGAGCCTGTTGAGAAAGGAGGATCACCATCCTCTTCATCTTCAGATGCACATAACGTGCTTCAATCTGGATCTCATGAGGATACCAGTTATCATGATGATCAAACCAATGAGCCTGATGATCAATCTGATCATGATGATGATCAATCTGCAGGAACCATGCTTCAAAGGTACATGATTTGCATCACGAAACGATAGCATGGTAAAAGAATTCAATAGAAAGTAACAAAGTCTTTTGGTCTTGCATAATTTCTCAGCTTAAGTTCGCTTATGACCTTTTCCTTTTAGCTTACTTATTGTTGTGGCTGACCTGCGACTTGAATTGTCCAGAAATCAACTGACAGACAACGTGAGCGTGGATTCGACTCCGGTGGTGGGTAACCCTGAACTGCAGAAAGCAGACCCATTTCCTGCATTAGTGGAGACTACGGAGGCCTTCTCTCCTGCTCCAGTAATGGTCATCTTTTACAACTCTGTTACTTGCCTCTCAAGTTATTTTGTTCAAAATGTCGATGGCTATACCTGCTGTTAAATTTCATATCATACTGCCAAGCAAATAAAACTCTTGCCAACTGCAAGCAGATAGAGGTGTCAACCATAAGTGGAGGCTCCCAGCCTTTCCATGTCGACCAAGATGCTCAATTGACCCCACGAGACCAGCTTCATCTCCCTGTGCAAAGCAACTTGAGCCCTGAGCAATTGATTTCGTATGTTTTATTTTTTTTCAATTTGGCTCTTAATAATTATTATTAACATTCCAAGTTGATAATCGTTATTAGTAGAATCTGTTTCAACGAACTAAAACCACTCTCCCCATTTAAAATGAAAAATATAGGCCTCCAGCCAGGGGGATGCAATCTCAGCTGCCTCCATCAAACTTGCCTGTTGATCAACCAGTAAGAAGCGTTTTCGGCATCCATGGGACTGGGACCAACGTGCATAATATTAACTATATCACTCTGCCCACACCAAACTTGCCTCCAGAGCTTCACTTGCCATCATCCGTAAGATTTCCTGGGTCCCAACTGAACCCATTGTACACACAAGTTTTGGTGAGAATCCATATATTCTACCATTCTACTGCTTGAATTTTGACTTATGAACTTCTGAATCCTTCCTTTGCATTAATTTGTTCCCTCTTCTAGCTTCTATCATTGTGCATTAGTTAGTGTACATCTTCAAATCATCGTTTCTTTACAATACTTGTGTTATATTGACAGAGCCAGGCAGGAAATGGCATTGCTGCCAGGACGCAGTGGGCTAACTCAAATCCCCAGCAACAGATCAACATGTTTGAACCCTCAATTCCATCCACAAGGTCATGCTTGCCTCTCTTTTATGGCTTTCCTTATTTGCATGGTAGCCTTAGAAGTGTGACACAAAACAAAGAAATTCCCACAAGGCATATCTTGCATGCCATCTTACACTCCAATTAAGCCTAAGAAATGAACTTGCGAATGACTCATTCAGAAGATGCTAGTGCAGGCAACAAGACATTCAGGACCAGAGACTGCTTGGAATGCTTCCTTCTGTGTCTCTGCCTCCAACTAATAGCTTTTACCAAAGTGGAGGATCTCCCTTACCTTCAGCTTCCGGGCAATCCAACTCAGCTGGTACATATGCATGACATAATTTAGACTACTTTTCCTTTTCTTCAGGAACTTAGTAAATTTTATTTCCTGCATCCTACTGCCAACAGGGAATGGGAGCCTACAATATGGGACCACTTCTTCCTCTTCATATGGAAGAGTTGCCAGCGATAGGTGACTTCAACAATGGGGTACATACATCCTCTATATGACATTATAACTCTACTCTTTCTTAAAGTTAGTTGCTGGCAATGACCCTGCAGATCCTTGAACTATTTTTCGTGTTCAATGTGAGCAGCTAGGACTAGCAGTACAAGGTCCCTTTCTGACTGGGAGCCACATCAGTATGGGAGAGTCATCACCAGGACAACCTTTGAGACCTCCCCTGGTAATCACCTCAGGCCTTGCCTCATGAGTGTGCTAAACCTAATCTAGTTCTTCTTTCTTTTGCCCCTAAAATTTTCATTAACATGATATAATGAAATAAGGAATGGAATCGATGATACTTAGGTGAACATGACTTGGTCTGACATTATTCATCCAACCCCGCACCTGAGCTAACCAATAGGGTCCCTCAAGTTCAAGGCGCTCCCCATCAGGTTCCCAACAATAGGTACTCTTTTACCGAAACTTTAGTTTCAGTTTTCCTGTTGATATTTCTGTTTTTGCTCACTAGATACATAATTATTGTGGAGAGAAAACTAATGAGCTTTTGTTCTCATGCATATCAGGCCTATATTCAACTCAGTCTATGATCCAATGTATGAAGCCATGGGATTGCCCATTGACCCCCATCTGAGAATGTTCCTTGCCAGCAAGCGTGAGCGTGATTCAGGTAGTACTCCAATCCGCCTTCTGGAAATCCATAGTTATAGAGAGGAGCATGCATACTCATCGACTCAACTCGCTCTTTGATTCTTGTTTTACAGGAAAGTAAGAGAAGGCATGAACCAAAGGACCACTGAAGCTGCCATCAATTTCTTCTTATAGTTACTGTGCTGGTGCATTGCTGAGCATTATCATTTTGGACATCCTGTCTCTAAGTTTAATTCATTTTTGTTTATCTTGGCTCACTTAGACTATTAATGGTCTTGAACATCGTTGTCGTTTAACCATTTTCTGGGGAGAGATTATTATTTCAGCATGGTTTGGACATAATAAGCTGGTATTTCTGGATTATCTTTTGTTCAATTGAGGCATTAGGCGATGCCAAAACTTTATATTTCTTGAGATTTATCAGTTGTTGCTAGGGATGCATTTGATATTTTACTACGTGATATGGGTTTGATTATTGGATGGATGCTTCAAAGTAAACCACCAGGTTGATTGAGGTTGGACGGACTCAGATCACCATCACATATAACGTCTTCGTCACCTTTGTTTTCCTATCACCACTACTACCACCACCAACTTTCATTTCTCCACCGCCAGCATGGCTTGACAACCACCACTGCCACCACTACCAATCGCCCCAGTCATGACTGTCACCTCGCCCCTCCGTCACCGCTGTCACTGTCCTTCCGCCTCCACAACCATCCACAAACCACCTCCATCTCTGGCAGTGCACTAAACACCATGGCACCATGGGGGTGAGGTGGGGACGAAGGGTTGGGGGTTTGAAGCCCCAGCCAAACAGGGAACAGAAAGAAAATCCAAACATGTCTGCTTGTAACTGTCTTAAGATAGCTAGAAATGAAAGAGACCACAGGTCCACAACCTCAAGCTAGAGGATGTTCATGTTCTGCTTATTTTCGAACGGCGGGGTGCCTGCTAAATCTAAATCCTGTGATCAAACTACTATCTTGGATTGATTAGTGACGGTTTTTGGTAAGTGTCAAGGTAGACACATGGCCCATATTTCTAGCTTCGTCTAAAAATTACCTTTTCACCTTTCCAATTCTTCGGCTAACAGACTTGCACTGGACCCAGAAGTAGGGCCTATGTATCGACTTTTTCTCCCTCGTCACATACTCTTTGAACATATGTTATGTAATGAGATGTTCTGTAATGATTTGTCCCGGTTCATTCACAGAGGAGCTCACAGGTAAGAGTTGCTCATGCTCGTGATATCTTCCGATGATTCTGGCCTAGACTAGTTAACCAATATGGCCTACATTGGGTCATATGAGCATAGTTGAAGCACTCTTTACAGTGACACTGAGCCAAGATCTAAAATTCCTAGACGGGTAAGTAGATGTGTCAAATGAATGGGTCGGATGGTCGGCGGGCCAATATTATCCATTTAACGCGTTTTGATCCATTTTAGCATACAATTTTGTGATCCATACCAATTATACCGGCCCATATAATTTAAATACTTATATATTTAATCAAATCATGTAATATTTGTTTTGTAAAATTAAAAAATGTAAAAACTGTTTTGCCGACCATCCACAGCCGCCGCTCACCCGCCGCCGCCGCCCTCCCGCCTTCTAGACCCTTCTTCTTCTTCGAAGATCGTATTCTCCACATTCACCAATTGCCACACGCACACTCCCATTTGCCCGCCGGAGCGAGACCGAGAGAGAAAGATAGAGAGATGTCGTACTTGTTGCCGCACCTGCACTCGAGATGGGCGGTGGATCAGGCCATCCTCGCCGAGGAAGAGTGCGTCGTTGTCATCCGCTTCGGCCCGACTGGGACGACATCTGCATGCAGGTAGGTGACGAGTGACAATCGCACTCTTCCCCATCGCGATTGACTCTACGTGCAATGCGCTCTAATTCCGTTGTAGTACCATCCGCCGTCTGGTAAAGGTCGAATGCGTTGATCGCGCCCATTTGAATTTGCTCACATCTGTTCATTGGATCTTCGTAATCTGTTAACAGGTGTCGTAAAATGGGTTAACAGGTGTCGTGCTCATCCAAGGATGAATTACAGTCAAACTGAGAAAGAATTTGATGGATAGTTAGATGAAATCCAGGCAAAAACCTTAAAAAAATAAATGGAAAAACAGAAGATAGGTTTTAGTTTCACCTGGATAGGGTTGAGCTTGCGAACATGCTTTCGGACTCGGGGACGCCGTTGACGGTGATGCCGATCTTCTTGCACCTTGGAGTCACGTGGATGCAATGCCGGATAGCTAATATCAACTTTGGCGGCAGTGGGGGCTGGTGGTGGGCAGCGGTGGTAGTGGGCGAGTGGAGGGGCGGGTGGTGGCAGTGGGAGAGTGGCGGCGGGGCGGCGGAGGTGGTGGGAGGTGGTGGGCGGCGGTTGGCAACATAGGGCTTAGAAAGCTATAGCCCATGGGTCAAAATGGATCGAAGATGGGTTGAGTATGCATTAAAACCTATATTTGAATAGGCTTTATAATGTTCGCCCATATTTGAACCATTTTTAAATTTAGTGAACTCATATATGACCCAATTGTATACAAGTGAGTTAAAAAGTGGGTCAATGACCCGTATTGACCCTCTACGGGTAAGCATAATAATCCCTTAAAGGTTTCACCTCGATTAGAGAACATAGGGTACAACCACTCCATGGACTCCGATTTTGGTAACACACTTGTGTCACTAGCTTTGGGAGCTGTTTTAGGATTGTCAATACGTTTATACACTCTGCTTGTGTTGAAGCCACAAAGGCTTAGATCCTTGCTCAGAAGGCAGGGCATCAGAGGACCGCCTGTATCGTTCTTACTTGGGATGAGATAAAGAAATCACAACTCACCACAGACAAGCCCCTTGGAGGTGATTCCTCAGCCTCTCATGACTGCAGCTTTGCTCTTCCCTTCATTAGAGCATTGGAGAGCTCAATATGGTAACTATTGCTGTCAACACTAAAGCATTGAACTTCATCAGCCCATGAACAGGGAATTGTGCAGGAAGCCTCTCCACCATATCTTCTTGTGTTTTCTTTAGGCGAAGTGTTCTTGTTTGCACTGGTTAACATTCAAAATACTGTGTGTGAATCAACCTGATGTGGTGAGACAAGTAACCACATGCACCTCCTTGGACTTGGGACAACCATCGTATTAGCAGAGAGAGAGAGAGAGAAGAGAGAGAGAGAGATCCTTTGCTCGGTCGGGGCATTCTGACTTTCTAATGGCCATGCATGGGCCCATCAGAGGAAGATCATTGCTCCTGAACTGTTCATGGACAAGGTCAAGGTATGATTCATCATGTCCAAGACATTGTATTTACTGTTTTAGCTGCTAAGGAGTTACATTATGGCCTTTTCGAACCTGTCAACGTATGTTGAGCTCAGCCCCCGTTGTGTCAAGTGGACCCCTTCCATATCTACAACTGGTCAGATTGGTAAGCTAAGACTTAAAGCTTAAACATGTTGAGGGATTGTTGATCGGGTAGTATCCAAAGCGGGGGGGGGAGGGGGACACACCCTCATGATATCATCAGCTCGATCTGAGACTGCGCAACCTGGGAGTAATGCGACTTATGAACATGAGTGTGAGATGCGCTGATGGACACTAGGATAATTTCTATACAATTACTCAGAAAAATTCCCACCACCTATCATGCGAATGTATGTTGAATCAATTGAATCAAATCAACTTTCATTCTCCTCAGTTACTGCTGTTTCATGGATATTCTAGGGGAAACTAGTATGCTTTTTAAACTCTGGAAGGGCATGATACCTATGATTACTGAATCCACGGTGACATTGTCGGAATGCTAGAAAAGAAGAATTGAAACTGAGGGTGAAACTGCAGATATCAAAATCGACCAACATATGAGGAGTTTCTCTCTGCAGAGGTAATATCAAGGGCATTTAATGGAAGCTACTTCAGTAAAGGGAAAGACATTTTCTATAACCTAAGACAGCTCCAAGAGTCCAATGGCCAAGAACTACTTGCGTAGTGGGACTCCTGTCATGAGGTTTTCCTTTTCTCTGCCTATTTTTATCATTGACAAAATTGGCTAAAATGAGAAGTTTTGTATTATTAATAGTCGCCGGTATAGATATATTCCCACCAAGAGCAACAGAGGGGCTTGGGCTTTAGAGAAAGAGGTTAGAAGCTTGATCCTCCAAGTAGTGAAGGAGCGAAAAGAAACTCCAGGTGAGAAGGATCTATTGCAGATGGTTCTTGAAGGCACCAAAAATAGTGATCTGAGCTTGCTAGCAACCGATAGCTTCATCGTCGATAATTGCAAGAACATTTACTTTTTGGGCTATGAGACTACTGCAGTTTCAGCCACATGGTGCCTCATGCTATTGGCTTCAAACCCCAAGTGGCAAGCTCGGGTTCGCGCAGAGGTTCTGCAGATTTGTGGGAATTGCTTCCCCAATGCCGATATGCTGCGTAAAAAATGAAACAGGTAGTACTGCTCCCCTCACATTACATAGTAGTAGCTTAAAATCCATTTCCAAAGGACAGATACATGCTCAGTGGCATGAGGACTTACACTAGGCCAGTCCACATCTTTATTTGCAGCTGATAATGGTCATTCAAGAATCGCTGCGTCTGTATCCCCCAGTTGCTGTGGTATCAAGGGAGGCTCTCAAGGACATGAAACTCAGAGATATACAAGAACCAAGAGGTGCAAATGTTTGGATCATGGTGGCACCGTTGCACACTGACCCTGAAATTTGGGGACAGGAATGCATACAAATTCAACCCTCCAACGATTCAAAAATGGGATTGCAGGAGCCTGCAAGCTTCCACATCTGTACATGCCATACGCGGTCGGTCCAAGGGTGTGCCTTGGTCAGAACTTTGCCATGGTTCAGCTCAAGATACTGACGTCACTTGTTCTTTGCAATTTCCTTTTTGCCTGTCTACAAGTACACTCATTCACCTGCTCTTGGGCTGGTCATAGAACCAGAGCATGGAGTAGATCTCCAGGTGAGAAAATTGGAGGCCATGCCCTTCTAACTGAATCTTTTGAACATAATGGATACAATTCTATCTAATAACTTGCGACAATCTGTGTATGACTTGCATTAGATTGTTCAGCTCAAACTACAGATTCGTAAAACCATTGAATCGAACATGAGCTCGCGAAATTGATATCCTCCTCTGATATTCTGAACCGTCGAGGACAATTAGGAAGGCAACATCACAAGCCAAATCAACCTAACCTATTTATTGGGAAACCATCATATTAGTTTTAGGACGACTTTTCTTAAATGGATTGGGCTCTTCGAACCCGCGCTTACTAAGGCTTTTCCTTTGCGAGCGATTCTATCTCAAAGCTCAATAGCACATGTTTTCAAAGATTTATAGATAGAAAGAGATTTAATTGTTTGTGTTGGGACATTCCAAGTCTCACATCTTCGACAAGTAATTCATGAGTCAACGACCACCCGAAACAGGCAACACCTTGCTCTAAATGGTATCAGATGTGTGGGGTTCATGGACGGAGTAATTGCCGAGGCGAGGAATCGGACAAGGTATGGACCTGTGGTTCCTACCATCCTTCCCGAAAGACAACAGATGAGGAACAAACCATACACTAATGAGAACGTCAATTCCTTCAGTGAGAGAGTTTGTGATATCGCCAGACAAGGTGCGGTTCCTAATAGCTTCTCAGATAGCCAAGAGGTCGGGAATGGACCAGACCACACATTGAATAGGAGAGAGCATCACTGGTCGGTACACCTCAGCATTGGCAATGACATAATTTCATCCCATATCGGTTGGGGGAGGCCTTGTGTGATTTTTCAGAGTAGCCCTCATAGGATTTGCTAATGTTGATAGAGATTGTCCGAGCAAAGGTCAGTAGAAAATCGAGTCGACAATAACTCGAAATTTGTTCGAGCGAAAGAGTTCAAGCGACAAGTCTTGTTAAGGATCAAATTTCGACATCCTTCAATTCCCTACTCTTAACAATATGCGGAAGCAAGCTCTAGAACATGTAATGACACGATACTCGACTCACTAATCCAACACATAGTAAGAGAATGACGGAAGATGACTCGAAGGGCGCGGCTCGGACAATCTTGTACCTGGTTTCTTTTAACACGTAAAGACAAAAATGAACATCAACAGTTGTATAATTCCTGAAGCACTGTCACTTAGGTGACATTGATGACGTGAACGGATTGATTGATTTTTTTTTTCCTCGCATATCCGAATTTAAGTGCAGCAAATGAAAAGCACTCCTTAAGGGTGTGGGTACCTCCTTTTGTCCTGACCATTCAGACTGGCTTGGGAATGAAACAGGCCATAACCATTCAAGAAATGCAGACCGATCCATTGTCACAAAATTTTTGCAATCACGGCCTGCTGATTTCTCTACCACCAAGCTGCAGGTGAAGCTGCTGCAGTCCAGTGAATTGTCTCTGCAGCAAAATTCTGCTTGCGATGTAGGATTTCGCCTTGTCATTTGATGACACTTAATTCTTCTGTCAAACCAGGAAATGATTCGTTTAATGAGAGAGACAATATCCGGCTGCATTTAAATGCTATCACAATTTTCACAAAATCATTAAATGCGTCGTTGTATCTATTGAAATAACGTGTCACAGATTTAAGATATGTGGACACTTGAACTGTCAAATTTGACAAAAACAAAAAAAAACAAAAAGAACTTTCGAATTGAATTCAGACTATTATGTCCATTGGCACGAGGTTGAAACTGCATGAAACAGAGTTCTGAACTATCTGAAGCAGTGCGAGGAAGGAACTTCATTTCATTAAATTCCAGAAAGAAGACTCAACTAAATTAATAGATGCCACAATACATTCTACAACTTCGTCTCCATTGCTTCAAATTGTACAAAAACGAGAAAGTTACCTAACAGCCAAACTATACAATGTCTGTCGGGCGATTAAATTTTTGTGATAATTTCCCCTCCAACAAGTGCAAAAACGAGGGAGATTAACTTGCCTAGAAGAATTGGAGCGGACCAGATATGGTAACCGGAGGATCAATCTCTACTTGTGTAGCCTTCCCCTCCGAAAGCAAGGAGGGTAAAGTGTGGACCTCCTTGGCCTGAACCCCCTCCGCTGTCCATATAGTAACATGCGGCCACTCGTTCTTCGAGGTTATGACTTCCCCGTCGACAGAACCGAGGCGAGCTTCGAATGCAGCCATTGTGTTGTTGAAGAGCAAAGCTGTAAGATCCACAGGGACATCTCGATCGAGGTAGAGGCCATAGCTAGCTACAGCTGTAACGCAGTGACTTCTCTTGTGAGCAAGAGTGACATGAGCTGTTTGGAGGCTGCTGTCTGAGAGTTTGTCTAGCAGGAAGGTTTCTTCGTTAGGGTACTTCTCAGCCAACTGCTTGGAGGGACCATGGAGATGACAGCAAAATTGTCAGTAACAAAAGAAATACAAACTAATATACAAGATTCGCGTAAGGTTAAGAAAGACGAGGCATAGCCAAGGGTACTTGGCAAATGCTTTGTACCATATTTGGGTTACGGGTAATCTGATAGCATCGAAAACAATTGTTCCTAGCTTCCTCTTCTCAGTAATAGGCGCCGTATGGTCACCTCTGGCGGCCTCCTTCTTCGGTTGTTCCAATACTTGCTTAACAGCGAAGTCAAAAGGCATCTGGAGAAGCGACATCGGAGGAAAAACGTTTCTCACTGTTGAGAAGCGGAATGGAGAGAGGATGTGACGGGACAAGAGAGAGTATAATCCTGAATAGAGTCGAGATAATCGGCATCGCTAAGTAATGGCTCTTGTTGAAGGAGAAAAAACTAACGTATGTATTCATTATTTCACAAAAGTTATAATCAGTCTCTATTTATATACATTAAGAAGAACCTATTAAATAGGTAATTGGCACCTAACAAATAAACTATATCAAGATGACAATTAATCACTAATTAATAGCTGTAGCTAACTCTAACTAACAGTAATTAATAGCTATGACAGCTATCTCTACACATTTCAACAGACTCTACATATTTCAATACTCTCCCCTCAAATTGGCTTGAAAACATCTTCCATAGATAGCTTGCTCACTAGATGGTCAAATTACCTTCTTTGCAATCCATTGGTTAGAATATTAGCAGCATGTTCATCACTTTAAATATACGGCATACAAATCAGCCCGCTATCAAGTTTTTCTTTGAAGAAATGTTTATCACCTTCCACATGCTTTGTTCGTTCATGTAAAACGGGATTGTGAGCAATTGCGATTGCTGCCTTATTATCACAAGACACTTTCATTGGTATGGAACTTGGGACCCGTAGTTCATCTAATATACCTTTAATCCGCATAACTTCGTAGACACCATGTGCTACCGACCAAAACTTAATTTCGACACTTGCTTCTTGCAACCATACTCTGCTTTTTACTCTTCCGAGTAACTAAAATTCCACCGACAAATGTGCAGCAGCTTGAAGTAGATCTCCTATCCATAACGCGTCCAATTTAATCTCGCATCGGTAAACACCTCAATTTCCATATGTCCATGTTTCTCAAACATTAAACCCTTACTAGAACTTCCCTTCATATAGCGTAGAATTCTATATACAACTTCAAAATGCCTTGGCCCTAGTGAATGCATGAATTGGCTCACCATACTTACAAAGAAACGGTATGTCGGGTTGAGTGTGAGATAAATAAATAAGTCGATCGACAAGCTTTTGATACCTTTCTCGGTCTACCACTTCTTTAGCCTTGGTTGGTTCAAGTTTCAAATTTGGCTCCACGGGTGTCTCCGTCGCTTTACATCTTAATAAACCTGTCTCTTTGAGTAGATCAAGTACGTATTTGCATTGGTTTACGAATATGCCCTTCTTGGATCTTGCAAATTCTATTCCAAGGAAATACTTCAAGACACCCAAATCCTTAATCTCAAACTCCTCGGCCCAGTTTCTCTCGCGAGCTTTCCAACTCAACTTTGTCATCACCGGTCAATATTATATCATCAACATAGACAATTAGAATAGTAGCTTACCTTCCTTTGAGTGTTTATAGAATAGAGTGTGATCCCGTTGACTTTGTTGATAGCCGAACCTTTTAAACACCTTCCCGAACCATTCAAACCACACTCTTGGAGATTGTTTAAGTTCATACAACGATTTTTTCAATCTATAGACATTGCCTTCATTTTTCGCAAAATCTAGTGGCAAGCTCATAAACACTTCCTCCTCCAAGTCACCATTCAAGAACACATTCTTCATGTCTAACTCGGTGTAAGGGCCAATAAAAAAAAGCAGCCAAAGATAGCAAAATCCGAACAGAATTTATCTTGGCGATAGGAGCACAAGTCTCCTTATAGTCAACTCCGTAAGTTTGAGTGAACCCTTTCGCCACTAGTCTTGCTTTATATCGCTCAACACTCCCATCGGGTTTACATTTTACAGTAAATACCCATTTACAACCAACAATCTTTTTGTTTTTTGTGCATCGACCAATTCCCAGGTGTCATTTTGCATAAGTGCTCGCATTTCATCTTTAACAGCCATCTTCCACTTTGGATCCTTCAAAGCTTCATGGATATTTCTAGGAATGGTTATGTGAGACAAGTTTGACACAAACGTTCCATGATGGTGAGATAACTTTTGGTATGACACATGTTTTGACATAGGATGCCGAGCACATGATCTAACCCATTTTCTAAGAGCTATAGGCATATCAAGCTTAGAATTTGAGACTGAATGGAAGGGAAAAAAAAGGAGTACTATCGGGATCACCACGATAACAAAGGCAAGGAATCATCTCCCGGGGATATAGACGAGATGAGGCTCCAAGATAAAGTTCTAATCGCAACCTTTTGAAGAGTTTTTATTCTAGTATAAACCTGAAGATCGGGCTTTTTGATCACATTGTGATCTTTAACTTTTTCTCCCCCTATCTTTTACACATCAAGATTTGGCAAAGGTGTTTTTGAAGACTTAAACAAAGGAGTGGGAAGGACATGAGAGTTTGAGTGCCACAAAATCTCTTCACTAACTTCGGCATTCTCCCCCGAAGAGATTTGTTGGAAAAGAATGGTTGTGACTCTATGAAGGTGACATCCATAGTAATATGAGCTTTGTCAAGTATGTGGATTGTGGCACTTGTAACCTCTTTGGTTAGGTGCATATCCCATAAACACACACTTTTCAACCCGAGGATTTAATTTAGATCGACACCGAATTGGAAGGTGGACAAATACGGTGCAACCAAACACCCTTAAAGGAACATCGAAACAATACGAGCCATGGGGTAAACTTGTTTGAAACAATCTAAGGGAGTAGTGTAGTTTAGTACCCGAGTAGGCAGCCTATTAACTAGACAAGAAGCTATTAACACAGCTTTCCCCCATTAATATTTAGGTACATGCATTGAAAAACAGAGGGCATGGGATACTTCAAGGAGATAGCGATTTTTGCATTCAGCAATGCCATTCATTGGGGTGTAATTCGGCAAGTTGACTAGTGAATGATGCCTTTTTCTCTCAAAAAACTCCCCAAATAATGATTATAATATTTAATATCATTATTGGTACGAAGGATGTTAATAGTAGTGTAGAATTGGGCCACAACCATTTGATAAAAAGTTTTGAGTAGGGACTCGACTTCAAACTTGGCACTCATCAAGTATGTCCAACATAAACGGGTATGATCATCTATAAATGTGACAAACCACCGTTTCCCGATTTTTGATGGCATGGGTAAAGGACCCCAAACATCACTATGGATTAAATAAAATGGTGATGACGCACGACACTATTTTGGACTATAATGAGTATGATGACTTTTAGAAAAAAGGCAGTTTTTCACAACGTAGGGAAGAAATATCCACACATTTGAACACATGAGGAAACAAATGTTTCAAGTATCCAAAGCTAGGATGGCCTAATCTATGGTGGCAAACCATAATTTTTTTTTTGGACAGAGGAAGAACTGAAAGTTACATGCGCCCGAGCTTTTTTATCAAAGAAAAACTCTTCAAAATAGTAGAGACCATCCCTCATCCTAGCATTGCTAATCATCATCCTCGAGATCTAATCTTGAAACTCACAATGGGAAGCAAAAAAGACAACACGACACTTAGACTCTTTAGAAAGTTCATTAATAGACATTAGGTTACAAGCTAACTTAGGAGCATGCAAGTACATTATGAAGCATAATAGAATCGAAAAGTGGAACCCGATCCTTTGCCTCGCAATAGACGAAAAACTCCCATTGGCAATTCGAATTTTTTGGTTGCTAGGACAAGGAACATAGGATGTGAACAAATATGGAATACTAATCATATGGTCGGATGCCCCTGAATCAATGATCCAAGGGACAAGTTGCGAATAACAAGAAAGGGCTTTGAGATTTCTACCTTGGTGGGCAATCAAAGTAGTAGGATTACCCGATGCGGACCCAGCCTGAAGTAGTTGCATAAGATGGTCTAGTTGTTCTTTGCTGAAAGGAAATGTGGTGGCCTCATTAGCTGTAGGAGGCACACGCCGAGATGCCTTATTATCACGGCCGAATGAAGCTGGTCAGCCACGAATCCTCCAACAAGTCTCTTGTGTATGTCGGGGTTTGTTGCAAACATCACACCAAATACGTGGTCTCCCATACGATCTTTGCAAGTTAGTAGGGATTCGGTAAATAGATAAAGGACCTTTGGGCTTTGATACCATGTTGAAGGAGAAAAAACTAACGTATGTATTCATTATTTCACAAAATTACAATCGGTCTCTATTTATATACATCATGAACCCAATAGGAGATAAGACCTATTTAATAGGTAGTTGGCACCTAATAAAAAGACTATATCAAGATGACAATTAATCACTAATTAATAACTGTAGCTAATTTTAACTAACAGTAATTAATAGTTATGACAATTATCTCTACACATTCCAACAGACTCTACATATTCCAACAGTTCTCGCAATTGCTTTTCCCAAGTAGACCACTCCTTTGCATAGGTTCCTTTGTTGGGCTCCAATCTACAAAAGCAGAACTTGTAATTCACCATATCAAAGAGAGAGGAATGTATAATCAGTCAGGACACCAAAAGACAAGACACCGACTTATCTCTTGGAACAATCATTGAGAATGTTTATGCAGATGTATGTAGAAATACTTGTAACAGGGCTCCACTAGTTCTTTATACAATTTTGTCCCCCAATGCTCAGAAACGAACATTAGAGAAGCAAGCTTGCTTATTCGATAGAAGAATTGCCCTATTTTGATCTGGTGAACTGCAACTTCTACGACCACGAGACGACTACATAGGAGTACAATATGAAATGAATCTAGATTGGTTGAGCAGAGCCTTAGAAAGGTCTAACCTCCTGTGCCTCCACGTATGAAGCTTGTATAAATTAGGTCCCTCCTCCGAAACTGATTTGGACTGGACCAGGTAGAGGACTCCTGCATAAGCAAAGCAAGATGCAGCATCGAATTAACTTTCCAGCAAGAGCTAGAGAACGTTCGCTAACTTGACATGGCAAACATTTCCGAGGTGCCAAGAACATAAGTTCCCAGACTTGTCTACTCCCCTACTTTCACATCTTCATCAACCAACTTCCCCTCCTCTTCTCTCACTAAAGAAAAAAGAATCTGAACACACAACAAAACCACGCCGGGGTAATCGATCCTCAAGTGTTCATGTATAGCTTGCTTCTCTCCCCTTACGAAACTTTCGGGAATCACTTTTCCCCTTGTTAAGTAGTTGTGCATTACGATAGGAACTCATTATGTTATTCAACATGAATCTTATGTAAACTATATGATGATTTATAACAATTGCAACTCTTGTCAATGTCGAGTAACCTTATTTGTACATTCCACCGCACTTATTTTCAAGTGTCAGCAACACAAATGATCTTATGATAAGAAAAGGAAAAAATGCGTCACAGTTAGTAGGGACATTTCATCCCTTGTGTACGGCGTTACCCGTATTTGGTTTACCCCATGATCACAGTTCCAGTTGCAGACATCGAGCTTAAAATGAACCAAAGAATCATTTTACCTATCGGATTTCAGCAAGAACATCTTCACGATTGAGCCAAATCACAAACACACAAACGAGATCGCATTTCTTCCCCCCTCGACCCTCTCGCGCCGCCCGCGGCCGCCGTCAATTCTTGGAAGAGCCT
This sequence comes from Rhodamnia rubescens, assembly GCA_021437795.1. Taxonomy (NCBI): domain Eukaryota; kingdom Viridiplantae; phylum Streptophyta; class Magnoliopsida; order Myrtales; family Myrtaceae; genus Rhodamnia; species Rhodamnia rubescens. The sequence continues at coordinate 8,482,686 of JAILYA010000003.1, forward strand.
GCGCCGAAAGGCCGCCCGAATTCATAAGCATGCGCATTAAGAAAGTCTGCTTCCCCCTAAGAATCCCATTTCCCTCTCTCTCTCTCTCTACTCTCTGTTCTTTAATTACGAAAACTTCGACCAGATTTCTCTCTCTCCTCCTCTTTTCCCTCTTCGTTACATCCCCTCCATCTCTCCCGATCTTTCCTTCTTGTGCCAGCCTAAGATCAGCAGCCTCTCCCGCTTGCCCTTTTCCTTTTTCCTGATCAGAGTTGCCTTAGCGTAGCATTTCTTCCAAAGTTTGGCCTTGGGCCGAGCCTTGGCGATGGGGGGCACTCCATGGCCGAGCCTTGGAGCTCTCTCAAGAGCCCCTTAACTAGACCCTGTCTCGTTTTGTTGTTGGCTTTCCGTCTTTTGCTCAACTTAGGCACGAAGGAGAAGATCCACCCGAGGACGGTGAAGGTCCAAAATTTTCAACGTGTTCCGACATTCGCGTCGACAGGCGCTGATTTCAAAACTAGGATGTCCATAAATTTCTGAATGCGAGGAAATGCAGCTAGAAATGCAAATGTCGGAATTTGCAGTACATAAATGTCCGTTCAGCGGTCGAACTTCGACTGTTGCTCCAATGTTGTCAACCCCAATTTCCCATTAAATCCAAACATATGTCGTTTGTGATAGCAAGTGTCAAAAGAATAGTTAGCAGAAATTCGTGAATGGGGACAGTCACCTTACATTTGAAGAATAACAAGCGGTCCTCAGAAAGTTCTCTATGGAATTACTAATTTTCCGTTTGAAAAATGGATAAGTGCATTAAAAATCCAAAAAATTGTTACGAGAGTGCAATTGATTCAAAATTTGTAAAAAGTGCAGTTGAGTTCCAAAATTTGCAAATTTGTGCAACCAAGTCTTTTCGTTAACTACGTTCAATTTAACTAACAAAAAATGCTAACGTGACTTTTTTTATTATTTTTTCCACCTACATAGTAAAGACATGACTAAACCATGAAACGTAATGCTAAAACGACGTCGTCTTGATCGGAACTTAATTTTTTTAATCGACTCGCAGAGGAGATATCATTATTCGACAAGAAAGTCTATTATTTTATTATATTAATTTTTTTAATCTTCTCGCAGAGGAGATATCATTATTTGACAGGAAAGTCTATTATTTTATTATATTTAAAAATAAACTAAATAAAAAAAGGAGGAAGAAGACAAAACGACAAGGCCCTCGCTGCTGCCAGAAAGGGCCTGGGATGGCAAGGGATGGTCAGCAAGGGTTACCCTCGCCTGCTGTAAGCAATAGTCGTTGGCCGGCCAAGGTGGTTGGCCATCCCCTACCATTGCTGGCCCTTTCCAGCAATAGTAGGGCGGCGACAGCGGTGGCGAGGGCTCTACAAGACGTCATCATTTTGCCTTCTTCCTCTCACTTTTTTGGTTTATTTTTTTTAATATAATTGATATCATTGTTGGACCAAAACAATATTGTTTTAGTCTTATCCTTCATGTTTTAGTCACGTTAGCGCTATATAGGAAGAGAAAAAAAAAATTAAAAAGGTCACATCGGCATTTTTCATTAATCAAATTGAACGGAGTTAATTGAAAGATTTGATTGCACCAATTTGATAAGTTTTGAAATTTCATTGCCCTTCTTATAAGTTTTAGAACTTAATTATTTTTTCGAGACTAATTTTAGGACTTCAAATGCACTTGTTCTTAAATAAGTAATAATTGTTTAAGGCGATCTTCGACTATGGACCGCAACTTTTCACATTGTTAAAAGAATGCAGTAAGATAACGAAAATCACATTTAGAAACAGATACCGTAGAGTTTGTAGACCATGTAAATCAAGCACATCTCGACTATACTATTTTGTGCGGGCTATGCTGTCTAATGGTTTATAAATTATGTGACATCTTCTTCATATTTGGTCACTGGTCATCACGAAATTAGTAAGCAGTACTAATCGAAATGAGCTCGACTGACTATCAATTTACCGATTAGGCATTCAGTTCAAATGCCATAGATCATGAGGTTAAATTAGACCAACTTTTTGCTCAAAAACATATGGATGAGATAATTTAGGGAAAAGTGTCAAAAAAGCTCCAAATCTATTGCATTAAACGTCGATTTAGTCATAAACTTTTTAGTGGTGTCAATAATAATCCTAAACTTTTTTGATTTAGAACCAATCCAATCATTCCGATTAATTTTGGATGGATATTGCTAACATGAACGCCCGACGACCTACGTGACACGATCAAGACTGTCGTGAATATTTTTTGAATAATATTTTACCAGTTTTCCATTTTATTTTTTTTTTTTTTGGTCTTTTTTAATCATTCCTTTGGTGGTCAGCGAGGGCTGGCCTTTGCCGCCACAGGCCTCGTCGGGGCGTTCATAGCGTCATCCTCATCTCCGCCATAGGAAACATGCCAGCAAAGCTCGGCTTCTCTCTACTGCTCGGAGGAGCCCTGGGAGGCCCAAGAACACGAGCACGGTGATGAGGATGACGCGGCAAAGGCCACCATCGCTAGCCACCAGAGGAAACAGGGCAAAAAGAATGATAAAAAGAAAGGATAAAAAATTCAAAATTTATTAAAATATTATTAAATAATATTTATGTCTTATCGTGTCGAGTAGGCCATTCAGCGTTCATGTCAGCTATATCCCGTCAGGACCGAATTGACCCTAAATAAAAAGTTTAAGGTTAAATTAAAAAAAACCACCAAAACCCTAATAATGTTACAAATTTCCCCAAATTTTTTTTTACCAAAATTAATTATTTTATATTTATCTAAATTTTTTTTAATAAAAATTTAAACTTTTGTGACACATTTACCTCAAATTTGATAAATGTATGCCTATGGTAAAGGTAATGCCCGATAAATGATCCTTCTGGTTTTTGTGTTATAAAAGTTTTTGTTTTTTTATGCTTTTCCCTAAATTAACGTAATAAGTTTAGAATTATTTTTTTTTATACTTCTTTCAGATGGTCGGTGGCTGTCGCCAGTGGAGGTGGAGACGGTATCTCAAACGTCTTGTATCCGGAGATTCCGACGTTTGTCTCTTTGCAGTTGAAGATGAAGGCCGCCTCTTTCCGTTGCATTTTATCTCTCTCCCTGTCCCTCTCCCTCTAAACACTTTTTGAGTCTCATTTCTTAGCACCGCGCTTCACCCGCTCCTGAAGGAGCTTCTGGCAGGCGCGGTTTGATGGCCGCGAATTTCCTCCTCCTTCAGTTCCCATCCTCCATTTCTACTCTGTCTAATTTCCATACGAAGCTTCACACCGCCCGGTTCAGACAACCCACTCCCTCTAAACTGAATGGTGGGTGTGTGGAGGGGGCTCTGAATTACGAATAATGGTCTTTAGGATAATGGCCAAAAATTTTTCCCTTTTGAAAATGCCTTGTTTGCTTGTTTTCAGGTAACTACAGATGGGCGACGACAATCGCATGTGCTTCTTCGAACGGCAGAGGGCCTGAGTCTGTGGACAGTGGCGTGAAGAGCGTTGAGCCGTTGCTCGAAGAAAAACGGCGTGCCGAGCTGTCTGCGCGGATTGCTTCCGGCGAATTCACGGTGGCGCGATCAGGGTGAGTAAGAAATCTCATTCAATTGTGGGTCGTTGGAATTTAGCAAAGAAAAGAAAGAATCTTGATGTGTTTAGCTTGTTCCCCATGGAAATTGTTCATCTGGGTGTGTTCGGTGGCAGACATTTCCTGCTTTGGCTGATATTATGCAGATCGTTACAGTCTTGTGGTCTGCTTAGATACTAACGAAGAAGAAAATTCACGTCTGGGTTTCCACTCGACATGAAAGTTATTGCCAGCTAATCTGGGTCATCTTCTGTTCTTTCTCCAGAAAAACGCGTGTTTGATTTCTAGTAGTCTTGTTCTTGTACAGGAGATGTATACTGTACTGTGCTAAGCACAGAAGATATAGAACATGTGACTAACCCTGTTTCGAGACATCTAAAGGTTGCATCTAAGCAAAGTAGACGTGACGACCTTTGTTCTTTTTTCCTGAGTAAAGGAATAACTCATCTACTTAAGAAGGAGACCAATCCAGTGTCGACCCAAACTCATGGTACTTCAAGGGTGTTGAGCAATGACATTTTCATTTATTACTGGGAGGATTATAAGAAACAGATTAGAACTACTCCAATTGTTTTGAGAGTAAATTAAGAATTGTTTTAATTTACAAGCCCCAATGTATCTTTGCTGATTATGACTTTTCTTCCCCCTCATCCTGGGCCCCCCTCTGGAAAAAGTTTTCCATATCAGGTGAGGAATGGCTTGTCGAAGTTGGGTGTTCCTCCTGAAGTTTTGGATTATTTCTTTCAATGGTTTGATTCCAGTGAAGACCATCCGAAAATTCCAGAGGCAAAAGGTGCAATTCAGGCCATTCGAAATGAGGCCTTCTTCATTCCCTTATATGAACTTCATCTCAAATATGGTGGAATTTTCAGGTTGACCTTTGGTCCCAAGGTTTGCTCCTTCTAGATGTCCATATAAGCTCTTAATGTTTTGTTATCTTTCTTATAGAAAATTCAAGAATTGTCCCACTCCCTAGTTATGCATGAATTCTTAGTATTCTAGCCAGTCATTTGTTGATTTCTGGATGCAGTCCTTTTTAATAGTTTCTGACCCATCAATTGCAAAGCATATATTGAAGGACAACTCAAAGGCTTATTCAAAGGTATATGATGGTTGAATTAATTGTTCTCCTTCAAATTTTCATGAGTTTCTGGAGATATGTCTAGTGTGTCTTTGAATTTAAATCTGTACTTTGTGATGAACAGGGTGTTCTGGCAGAAATTTTAGAGTTTGTCATGGGAAAGGGACTTATACCAGCAGATGGGGAAGTATGGCGAGTACGTAGACGTACTATAGTCCCCGCTTTGCATCAGAAGGTAATGCAATTTCAGATAGTTCACTTTTATCATTCCCCATGCTAATTTAATAGAAGTTAAATCTCTCTCTTTTCTCGTATAATCTCTTGTTCATTGAAGTCCTTAATTTGTTTTGTAGTTTGTAGCGACTATGATTAACTTGTTTGGACAAGCTACCCAAAGACTTTGCGATAAGCTTGATGCTGCTGCTTCTGAAGGGGAAGATGTAGAGATGGAGTCACTCTTCTCCCGCTTGACATTGGACATCATTGGGAAGGCAGTTTTTAACTATGATTTTGATTCATTGACAAATGACACTGGAATAATTGAGGTAATGTGCCATTTGTGGTTTGTAAAAAGTTGTTTAATTGTGCCAGCGTGTTTAACTTCTTTCAGAGTCTTTGTGATAGTTAATTTATTTCCATGACCTCTTTCTTGATAGAGCAGGCTGTTTATACTGTGCTGCGGGAAGCGGAAGATCGAAGTGTTTCACCTATCCCATTTTGGGAAATTCCTATATGGAAAGATATCTCACCAAAGCAAAAGAAGGTCAATGAAGCTTTGAAGTTGGTCAATGATACCCTTAACGAATTGATAGCAATATGCAAGGTGACTTTTTTTCGCCCTGCTCTGCCTAGTCAAATTTATTTTTCCTTATATTCATGCATCTATATATCATTGACGTAGCAATAGTTTCTTTCCATGACATCCTATATTGTCTTAGCCTTCTGTTATTTTTCATATGTTTTGCAATTAGGCACCAATGGATATGCTCCATCTTTGTTTAATGCAGTGATAAAGGCTGTGTCTGAGACCGCTTTAGCTGTATCTGACTAGTTGCATAGCTCATCAATAGGGAATAGATTTGTAGAGACAATTAAAGTTTATGACTTTGTATTTGCAGAGGATGGTAGATGAGGAGGACTTGCAGTTTCATGAGGAATACATGAACGAAGAGGACCCTAGTATCCTTCACTTTCTCTTGGCATCGGGAGATGATGTATGGTGCCCTGCTTTTTCAATTTTTTTTAATTGTCTACCCAGATTGCTGAAGAAATCTTGCACCTTTTTGTAGGTTTCGAGTAAGCAACTCAGAGATGACCTGATGACGTTGCTGATAGCTGGACATGAAACATCTGCTGCCGTGCTAACTTGGACCTTTTATCTTCTATCGAAGGTACTTGGAGTGTATTCCAAAAAAAAACACGCAATGGAAACAAGACGACGCTTTACTATGACTAAAATGTCTATACTATGGACTAGATCATTGATAAGTTTATTTTGATTTGACAATTTGGAGTTAAAGGCAAAGTACATGAATAGCTCTCTGCTTGCCTAATGCATTTTTTACTTGCACAATTACAGGAGCCTACCGTCATGTCCAAGCTTCAAAATGAGGTAAGTTGTTGGTTTTTCATATTAGACTCTGTCTCATGTGGTGTCATTCCTATCTCCCAATGAAATGTAAAAGAAATAGCACTAAAATTTGTTGCATCAATTAGTTCTCTTTCCAGACCTTGAAAATGCATTTCTTTGCACCATTACCATGATTTGCAACATGAGTTAACTTTATTATTTGGTATCTGCAACTGTATATCCTGATTACAAATTTCATTTTCCTCAATGGTATGTTTAAAGTTAAATCACATTTTTTTTCTGATCTTATCACTCTTTTAGGTTGATTCTGTTCTTGGTGACCGATTACCAACCATCGAGGACGTGAAAAAACTCAAGTATACAACTCGAGTTATAAATGAAGTAATTTTTCCTTTTCTCTTGAACTAAGTTAAGGTGGAAATTTCGGTTTCTCATGCACAGGATTGACATCTCTTTCCTTTTGTCCAGTCATTGAGGCTCTACCCACAACCACCTGTCTTGATTCGTCGATCTATTGAGAGTGATTTCCTTGGGAAATACCGGATAAAAAGGTGATTGTCTTCTAAGTTTCTTGACCTCATGGGGACATATACTCGGGAAGTACCTCTTATCTCTAGCTGTCTAGTTTAATCTTGGTGAAAATCTCAAGTTGTTAAAATTTTCTTGATTGCTTTTCTTTTTTGATTGCTTGAGAAAGATGTCCTTGAGGAATGTTCTAATCTTGGTATGATTTATTTCGTTAGGGGAAAGCTTCCGTTTGAGAGACTTTTTATTTTTTGTTTTTCATTGTTGGTTTGTAGTTGAAAATAACTCTTTACTGAGTTATTCAGTTAACGGGAACACATTAGTACTCTGGAACATCATTGATCCCCAGATTTCCATCAAACTGAGTCTTAAAAACATGCTTTGTCCTTCTCTGATCTTTGAGGATTAAATTCACTGCAATCTTTGTATAATCATGTATCCATATTTTGGTTCAGAATAACGCTTCTGCCCTTAGCTAAATAATTAGTGCTCCTGCACTAATTTTTAGTTCGTACATCTACTACATATGTTCAAGTAGGTGTATCAACTTGACTCTATAATGATGTATCTAGTTGACTGACAGGGGTGAAGATATCTTTATTTCTGTCTGGAACCTGCATCGAAGTCCACATCACTGGATTGATGCAGACAAGTTCAATCCTGAAAGATGGCCGCTAGATGGACCTAATCCAAATGAAACCAATCAAAATTTCAGGTTTGTTAGATGTCAAAATATTCCTCTGTAACTTTTACTTGGAATGCATTCTTCATCAATGGTTGTGAATTTTTTTTGGCTTATCCACATATTGTCAGTAATATCTGATTGTTTGTTGATATCCTTCAATTTACTCACTCAGTTACTTGCCCTTCGGTGGAGGACCTAGGAAATGTGTAGGGGACATGTTCGCATCTTTCGAGGTAATGTTTTGAATCACTCCTTATCTGTACTCATTTACAGCACTCTTCATTCAGTAGGTTGTGAGCATATCACTTATCTTGTTGATTATAAGTTTCTCCTGTTTCTGCATTCCTTTCATGGCAAGGATCTATTTACATGTAACACTGAATGTGTTTTTTTCCTGCTAATGAGCTGCCTCATTTATTGATGCAGACAGTAGTCGCGGTGGCAATGCTTGTCCGGCGATTCAACTTTCAAATCGCTCTTGGAGCACCTGCAGTGAGTGAATTTATTATGTCCTCCCACTGTAAATTGCTAGATGGATTTGAAAAACTGGTGGCCGCTTATTTAATTTTCACAAAACTTATGAACACCGAGACTTTCTATCCTTTTGATTTGTAAAAGGAGTCGGAACTGTGATTGAAACAGCAAGAGAGCAAATTCTTACCACAGAATCTGTATCCAGGTAAACATGACCACAGGAGCAACAATCCACACAACCCAAGGGTTGAATATGACGGTTACACGAAGGCTACAACCCCCAATTGTCCCTACATTAGAGATGCCACTGCTTAAGGTGGATGCCTCTGCAAGTAGTCTTCAAGGGGATTCAGTGTTGAGTCAGAAGGGTGAAGCTACATCTGCCTATTCTTGAACTTCTTGGGCGTTTTGCCGCATCATTCATTGTGATTTATCTTTGGGAAATGCATTCCCTTTTACTGTAACATACTTTTCCCCTCGTCAGCATTTTGGGGAACACGTATATGTACAATGGAACGGTTGCAGTCTTTGAGAAGTAAATTGGGTTGCGTATTCAAGTTTATGTCTCTCTATTTATTTGGCCCTATGTTATATGCTGAGGACAGCATTTACAAATATGAGGGTGAGTTCTAATGTCCAGAGCGTCCCGGCGGAGCCAGCAGTAATGAATGGAACAATCACAAGCAGAAGCCAAAAACTCTTGGAAACTTTGCATCTCACCTCCAGAAATCTGGTAAATCTGCCTTGCTGAGTCACAAAGCGAACGGAACTGCAAGTGAAGTTGTTTAGTGCATCTAGCTCAGTCTTGCCAAAAATGACTTTGGCATGTGTTAAGATCTCTTATTTGCGTGACCTTATATGTTGTCATCTCTCATCCCAATAATTCATCTTCCATGGTTTATTTCCACATGAATATATTATTTGCCAGAATCAAAGATAGCTGGACAATTGATGAACACAGTGAAACTCCAAAAATAATCTGATATTGGTCCAACGAATTAGTTCAATGAAATCCATGTTCTTGCCTCAGCACATATTGAGGATGCAAGTTGCGCAACGAATCTAACAATTGGAGGTGATTACATAAAATGAGAGCAATGAGTCGACTTGTGAGTTCATGAGCAGCCAAAGCATCGTCTAATCGAGAGAAAGCTAGATGGAGCAGGCAATAATTCACATTCTGAACCAGAGTTCCTGCGAGGAAAATGCTTATAGAAGGCGTTCACCACTCTACCCACTCCGTCTTCATTTTCCATGGCTTTAGCAAGGTCCATTGCACGCTCTTTCACCTGTTGCAAGATAGTTAGGGACTAATTGATTCCGAAACGTGAAGCAAAGATGCAACAGTACCTTAGGATCCAGCATGAATCTTATGGCATCAATTAACTTCTCAAGACAGAAACCATCAACTGGAATGGGTGCAGGACCTACTCCTCTGGCATATACTTGTTCACCCCAGAAGGTCTGGTCTCCAAAGAAAGGTATGATGGTTGTCGGACACTGTTTCCATCAGAAAAGCGAGGAATGCACATTAAGCTTAAAGGCCAATTGGCATCTACAAAAAGAATGATATATAATTACAGTTCATAACCGATCCAAAAACTTACTGCGGCTCTAAGACCAGCTGCGGTTGTACCAGCACCTCCGTGATGCACCTGGTAATAGGTGCACACATATCAGTTACCAGCTGTGGTATTCCTAGATGAAATGCAACTAAAGAACTTGAAAGTTGACTTCTGGAAAGATGTCCTATTCATTTTTTGTGGCATCAAAAGAATAATTAATGAATTGATTTTGTCAGAAAATGTGTAAAAGCGTTCAACTAATACGTAGTTTGGCAAATCCGTCGAATATTCAGAAGCATAAAGATCTTGTGTGAATAGAGCTGTTCAATCCTCAGTTCAATGGTTTATCTGCCAGAAGAATACTGAGGGTTCTCCTTTTGGAGTAGCAGAACAAGTCAACAGATGCAGGTATGTACAGAGGTTTGATATTGGTAAGCAATGCCGGAAAAGAGGCCCAAGGCTCTTCCAGCCACCACAACTAAGATGTTCGTATATTAGGTAATGCTTCACATACAGCAGTTGCTTTAACAAAACTAAATAGTTCTCCTTTCTCCATGTACTAACGTGAAAGCTCATCACTTTTATGAACTGGATGATCATTGTTTGCTGCTCTGCAATTAGACGAAATGACTTGCTGAACAAGTTAACTTCACATGAAAGAAGCTCAGAGTTTTACCACTGCACTACATCTTGCAAAAAGCCAGTCATGGGGACAGTTATCAAGAAGGTACACGTACTCCTTCGGTTCTGCCACTGTGGGACAGAAGGGCAAGAGAGCATCAAAATATCAGTACACGCTATCCATACAAAGCTTATGACACGGAAAGCTCGCCCCAGAATTAGTGTAAATCAATTGAGCATTTATGCAATCTTGAATCAGCAGAAAGAGGATCCAAAACATACAGTTTCCAAGACCACCCCATCCTTTACTAATGATGCCCCTTTGTTCAGTTGCTTCAAGAGCTCTAATTATGATATCTGTCATTCTCCGTGGTTCTTGAACTGGCTGCTCTTATCGACACAAAGGGAAAACTGATCAGGGCAGAAAAAGGAAACAAATCCAATGATCAGTGCAGAGATGCTGACAAGAAGGAACTCACAAGGCTACCAAAACCAATGTAGATGGGCTTGTCACCTTCTTCTAGCCATTTCAACAGTGAATCTGGTGGTTCATAACTTGATGCAAGGTCAAGAAAACAAAAGCCAACTACATCAATCTTGGGTCCCCAATCTGCAGAGTGAAGAAAGCCGGGCAACATCACGAAAGACATCCTTAAAAAGTACACAGATAACAAAAGGTGTTAGTAATCCAAGTTCATTATGTCATTGAAGAAATCAACATTTTGGAAATAAAGGTTACATAACTTGGAATATTGATTCAACTGGGAAAGCTATCAGTAAATTTGCATCGAACTTAACTCTACCTTTAGGTTTAGGGACAAGGTGAGGACTCCATGTATAACCAACAGGCACATCAGGAGGAGGGCTATTGGATCCACATAAATATGTGACAGGTCTAAGCTTCAACTTTTTCTTTCTAAAATCATTAATCATGTCTCGTGTCGCAAGCCAAATTAATGCATCAATAATTTGATACGACAGCTGTAAATACGTTAAAAAGCATTAAGGATATGATATAGAAGGCAGCTATGAGAAACGAAAGAATCCTTACAGACTTACTTTATACCCAGCTGGTTGCTTCACACGGGATAGAGGATGCGGAAATTCACCAGTAGGGCTGAGGCAAATGTTTCATTATCAGTGTGCATAGCATCAACGCGTAATGCATGCATCTCCATTAGTACATGCAGCATTTAACAAAGATAATAACTAGGTCGAATGACTAAACAGAAGTTTATTTGTGAGAATTATGATTCTTGCTGTAATGGGAGGGAAATAAAGAAGGTAGGTAGGTAGAGCTGCAATTAGATTAGAAAACTTACGTCCATGGCATTGTGAAAAATATATGAATTGGTATTTTTAGTGCCTCAGCAACATGAATATGCCCTAAAAAGTATCTTCGCACGGTTAGCTGCAGTCCGTTATTTCTTCAAAGCAATGACTAAAGTAGTCTATGTTGCCATAACTATTAGACCAGTGACAACATAAAGAAGGCCAATCATTGAACTAAACCAGCATTCTCCACATAGAATCTACCATACTAGAAATCACCATCACCAATCTTCCTTTCACCTCGAGAATAATGTTTTAGCTAGAAGAAGAAGAAGAAGGAGGAGGAGGAGGAGGAGGAGGAGGAGGAGGAGAAGAAGAAGCAGAAGGAGGAGGAGGAGAAGAAGAAGCAGAAGGAGGAGGAGGAGAAGAAGCAGAAGAAGGAGGAGGAGGAAAAGAAGAAGAAAGAGATGATAAAGTCTCACCACATGCTGGAGGATTAGCGATTATTGCGTCTGCTTCAAACGGCATCTTAGAATGAGGATCGGGATCCATACATGCAGGAAGTAAAGAGAGAATAATATCCTTCAATTCATTTCTCTGAATTTGAATTTCTGAAGGTCCTGAAGGTAAGATGCCTTTGTTCTTCACCATGTCTGCAGGAAAAGAAATGAATCAATTGAAATATCAGCAGAGGAGAAACATCTTGAAGGTTTCGTATTCTTACAATTCCTCATTTCTGCCATCTAGTTTCGCAAAAAACGTAAAAGAACCAAGACAAGAATGAGAAACCTACACCAAGCAAGAACTTTCGGATCTCCACCCAGAGGATAAAATTCTAATCCAGCGGTCAAGACAAACTCTCTGAAGTTTGAATGAGTTGCTAGTCTTACCCGGTGGCCATGTTCCTGCAGGTGGGATTCCTACAATTGTCAGTTCAGAACAGCAGTTTAATGCACAGCTATTATAATCTTTAAATTGTTTGAAAGGCATAAGGTGAGTGAGATGTGCCTTCAGCAGACTATGCAGTGAATATAAGCGAGCCACGAGCATAGATGGATTGACATATTTAGCATCTTTCCGTACATCATTTTCAGAGTTTTGACATAAGCTGAATCAAATGTTGATCAGTCAAGAGAAATGATCCAGAATAAGGAATCTGGACAATTTGAAAAGTTCATGGAGATTGCTGAAATATTAGCAATTGGTTATAATCATGCTTTGAAATGGAAACTCTAGAATTATAATAATTGCCAGCATTTTGAAATTCATCAAGAGCTGGACGCAACCACATTGCCTGCTGCCTATCCCCTCTCTTTGCTTTCTTCATGTAGTTGAGCATTATGTCTTTTGATACTTCAATTTTTTTTAGGACTGTGCTGGAGAAATAGTCATTTAATAGTGTGAGACGGCAAAAATTGATGATTATCATCCCTCTACTGGAATAAAAGCCCAGTCAATTTCCAAAGCAAGAATATGAAGACAAAGTCATACATCGCCATAACCTGAAAACGTTTTCCAATAGCAACAAATGGCTGTACGTCTCCTCGTGTTCCAACAATGAGCATTACTATTTGCAGCGGAGGTAAATCTTGAATGTCTGCCATACCAGGGTCTTCATCTGCTGGTCCAATGGATGGGAATTCAGGCTCGAAATCAAGGTTTTGAGGCTTGATGTCGAGTGAAACTTCGAGCTGCACGGTTCCATCAGTTTTAACAGTAGCAACTTGATTGAGCCACTGGAGCTACAAAATTTGGTAATTAACTGAATCAAGTCATAAATCAAAATCATGTTACATAAATCTGATCAACCAAAGATACAACTAAGACGTAAATTGTTCATGCTGCCAAAGGGAGTCGCGATGCCATACGAAAAGAAAAGACTCTAGAATGGCAGAGGCAAATAGAGCTTCAGCTACCTTTTTTGAGACAGAAATTTTCTCATCAAAGAAGTTTGCTGCAAATAGACCTAGAGTTTTTTCGTGCTTGAAATTCTCAGTTTTCGTAATTTGGCAGGAATTTGTCTCTGATTTTCCAGAAGTTGATGCTTCGCCAATTGTCTTCTGGACGGTTGGAATCCCGTCAATAAGCCCTGAAAAAACCGGATTTCCATGAAGTATAGCACATGAATATCCCAAGCAAGAGAGAAGGTCCAAATGCACCGAGCCATAGGCATACCAATAGGCAAGTATGGAGGAGCTTCCAATTGGCAACTTGATTGGAAAGGTTAAGGTAAAACGCGGATCTTATATATAACTATCCTAAGACTGGAGGTGTGAAGCAGATGGTTACATATCTAGTATGAGAAGGCGTGTTAAGTATGCATGTGACATAATGCTCCAGCACATCTATCCCGGATCAATTGCAGATACGTTCGAGAAATTTCGAAACCACTAGGATCATGTGCCACTAGCAATAAAGCCATCCACAGAAAACGATAGAATATGAGAGCATCGGACCTATGCTATGAAAGAAAAGCGAACTTTCAAGATTGTCGTGTGCGTAATTGCTGCTACCTAGCATCGCACAACTAATTAACAGATTAAACAAGGTCAACCTCATGGAATGTCAAAAGGGTATGTCATAATCACTGATCAATTCGCATCGAATGAAACAACAGTTACCTTCACACAATCACACTCAGCTAGTTAAGACAGCATATCAAAAGGATCACTAGGTTCAAACTTCCAAAGAGATCAGACGTTTAGTTGGCTTTCTAAAAAACAATCGAACAGCTGGAGATACCTCAACAAGGGGTAGTTTCCATGCCTTTGGCAGAACAATTTTGGGCGCGAGGACTAATTATTTGTCAACTTTTTACCCCATGCCGCGCTGTACACGAGACGCGAGGCACATGAACACCCAGAATTTATGAGTAGCCAGGCAAGCTAGAATAAGCAAGAGCCAAAATGAAATTGCAAGCTTAAAGCAAAACCAACCTGAAGATCCCCCATCATTTTCCTGTTCTTCCATGTCCAAAGGAACTCACAGTGGAGCTGTCCCCATGATCTCCAGAAGATGTCAGTCCCTTTATCAAGAGAAAGGAAGAAGGGAAAGGTGGTGAACTTGTCAAAGGAACTAAAAGTCCCCCAACAACGAAAACGAAACAGGGGCGTTGGTGCCCAATTATACAACCCAATATAGGAATAAGGAGGAGGGGAAAAATGGCTGACAGAAGAATCTACCGTTGTCTACGTGTCTACTTTTGTGTTGCCAGTTAGGAAAACATCATTCCATGCTTTTCTTTTTGCGAGGAAAGATTCAAACACTGGATTGCCTGTCTATTCTCCCAACCATAATGAGCACCCAAAGACTGTGTTCAGTCATAATCAATCTTAGTTTCAGGACGGAGGGAGGTGAAATGGAGCAGAGACATTCCAGGCACTATCCATGCCACGCAGACAGGAGTGGTTGAGGACTTCCATTCACATCGTTGGTCTTTCTGTTCCTTGGTTATTACGAACGCTAATGGACAACACAAGAAGCAAAAACAGGGGGACTGACACAGACGAGACAAGAGTAACAAAGACCAAAAACCAGTTTAGCCCCATAAGGTCATAACTAACCTTCTTCTCATACCTGCTCTTTGGAACTACCCCCCTGGTTCCAGAAGCTGAAGACGGGGGCTCCCACTAGTTCTCCGAACAATCAAACCGTTCCAAAGATACGAAGTCGTATGATAAACTAGTTCCATCCGGATCCACGTATTTCTTTGCATTACAAAATGTCCAATCTTTTTTAATGTGAAAGTCCAAGGTTGATGTTAACAAAAAGTCAACTTTTTTCAACTCAGAGCATGCTGTCTTAATTCCACGGCCATCATAAGAAAGATCAGCCAAAAATCAGTGGGTGTGAATCTGAGCGCATCAAGTACCCAGTCTAATGTCGGATAACATACGGTTACCTTAATATTTTGATTGGACGTGTCATCCTTGACTTACTTAGTACTATGTTGATTGAGCTAAATATGTTCAGAAACCAATTCTCCATTGAAAAAAAAAAAAGATAAGAGAACAAAATTTCATAGTACAAAGTAGTTAGCTTAAAGGGTAGATGTCTATTTGAAAAAAAATCTAGGTCGGCCTTCCTCAATTCATGCATTGGGTATCATTGATTGACGACACGAAAAATTCACCCTTTGAATACTCTTTTTGTGAGATTGATCTGCCAAAATCAAGTCCAGTCCTTCTTCTCCTATGCTTTTTAAGTTGGTGAACTTCCTCCATTAGAATGTATCAGACTTCTATTCCAAACAATCCCCTTCCATCCGAATGAGACAATCACTCATTTCAAGTTGTCTTCGAAGGAACCAAAAAAACAGAAATCCACCTCATTACGAATATCTTCAGAGCCCAACTGGAGCATGTTGGACTTGGGCCCGAAATGACTATCTCTGGTTCAAAGTCCGCACGTGCCATGTGTGTGGCCCCCACCTCGAAGAGATGACGTGGCATTCCGTAGCTCCCTCTCGACCGTGCGTCGCACGCTTACTCTCTGTGTGTCGTGTGTCTGCGTGCGTGTGGGCCACCCTCGAAAAGCCTGTTTACGCTGAAATGACAATTGAATTGACGTCGGAAACTGGGAAACGAAACGTTTTGATCGATACCCCTGTTCAATGCTCTCTCTCTCACACACTCTCTCTCTCTATCTATCTATCCATCTGTTGCACCAGCAACCCCGGGTAATAAAGCTCACGCTTTAACACGGTAGAGAGAGAAAAGTTTCAAACTTGCTGGCACCCACATAGAGATAGAGAGAGAAGCAAAAAGTTTGAAGCTACCCTTAGTTCATGGGTCTCTGGGACTGGTGTAGAGGTATGATCATCCCGAGTTGTTGCTTGTTGTGAGCGGCTTTCAGTTTAGTTGTCTTCGCTATTGAGTTTCTGTACTTGCCTATCTGTTGATTTCAAGCAGAGGTAGTGAAGGGTATGATGGTATGGTGAGTTCGTCTTCTCTTGTTTGCCGGGACTTTTGTGGGGAATATTGTTGAGAATGTGAAGCAAAATGTTGAAATTTTGGGCTTTAATTTACTGTTTCAACTGAAGTTTGGATTGTGTGATAAAACGTTTTTTTGACTAAATGTTATGTAATGTGTATAGGAGGAATTAGGCAAGTGGAAACTGCAGCTTCCATTTAACTCGTTCACTTTGGAATGTTGATTTTATGGACTTCTTTCATTTTTATTACATTTGAAAGGTTGGAAATGACTTTTTATAAGAATGCCAAGTTCAAAGCTAGGTCTTTTTTCCTCTGGTATATTTAGCTTCAGGCTCCAATTGCTTTCTGTATCTTCATGATTTGTCTTTATCGAACCCTTTTAAGTTGGATTCCTCATTTTGCACTTAACTACTTCAGGCTGACTCGCATAATGGTATTACAAGGTCTGACTTGTGTCTTTGCTATGTTTTTGGTTTCTCTATTTGCTTAGCCAACTTTACTTCAGGTCATCTTTATATTTTTGCTGACACTTGATGGTGTGACTCTCCAGTCTGACATCCTTTGCTTTGCTTGGCATCATTTTAGTGTTCACATGTCTCTAGACTTTGCTTTGAAAGTATAGTACTTGATGGAAGGAGAAATTTCCTGCAAAAAAGTGCTTCTAACATACAAGAGGAAACGGCCATCATCAACAATATGGCTTGCTCAAGAACCAGGACAAAATGATTCAGCTTTAGAAGGTTTAGCAATCACGCCAAGCGCAAAAGAAGAATGTGAAAACAATTTTTTGGAAAACCAGGGAGCAAATATGCTGGTATGATGAGTAAAACTTTTGGCTAGGAGTTCTGTGCTGCTTTGATGCATTTATGTGTATTGTGTACTCAGAGTCTGTTAAATTTAGCTGTAAATAATAATCCTATGGTTTTTCATCTGCTAGTTAATAAGCCTGTCAACAAGGGAAACCCGTATTTGAGGTTAGAGCTTCATGGAAGTACTTTGTGATTCATATTGAGCAATCTGCTGTCTTTATTGGTTTATGAGATTTGACACCCGTAAATACATGCAGAGATTCTTATAGGCTATTAGATTGCAAAATGTCTTGTAATTTTACATTATTTTTCCACTCAGATTGTTTTCTTTCCTGGGGTTGGATAGACTGAATGGAGCACCATGTAAGAGTGGTGAATTGAAAAGTAGAAGGAGAATAGGATCCTTAACGTGTACAGTACAAATGAGGCAATGGAATCTATTTAATCTGACTTTACAGCTTAGGTAATAGTTTGATGGTGCATCTGCAAAGGAAAAAATACCACATTCTATGATAAAGACTAACCTGTATCAACAGGAAGAACCCAAATGTGACATTTTCTTGGTCTGAAAGGTTGAGTAAGGCTCAGGTATCAGGATATCAAGTTGCTACTTGCTAGAGATTATGCAGACTAGCTACCCTCCAATGTGCTTATAGTTTTTTTTTTTTTTTTTTTTTTGATGATGGCATTTTTTAACAACAAGAAAAGCAATTGGGAATTGAGAGAGCTGATACTGCATGTGCAAATACAAAGCGGTAGTCCCAGGATATTATCTCCAGTGTCTGCTGTGAATCATAAGATTTACCTTGCTTCAAGAAGAGATTCGGGCATCATATGACTGCTATCAGCTGTATTATCTTTCATGGCATTGTCTGCATGAATTGTATCGATTTCGTAAAGCATAAAGTTGTTTACTTGTTTCAATTTCAAATTCAGTACGCTAGGGAGCATTCAGAACTTATGTTGTAACTCCTGCAGCCCTCACCTGATACCAATTTTTTCCTACTTTAGCATATTCACGACAAAAGCCCAAGCCACAGCTGTCTCACAGAACAAGATCCTTTGGCATCTTCGCCCACTGGTAGTTCTTGCGGGCTTAAGGAGGACGACATCACTAATGAACCTGATGTGCCAGTATTGGCTGTTCATGCATCTAAACCACCTCTATCACATAAGCCTTCTACAGAGGCATCTGTTCAGAACTTCAATGAATTGTCTTCAGCATATATAAAGTTAAAAGGTCAGAAAAATGGTGACCATGCAGAGTCCTATCCAATATATATCTCGGAATCCAAATCTGATGATGGCAGCTCGGTCTGTTGTACTGATACCCTGTTATTGACTGTTGTTGCTGAAAAGGAAGACCATTATAGCTTAAATTCAACAAGTCAGGAAAAGTGTGGCCTTCCAGATGGCAAAGTTTTATCTGTAAGAAGATCAAACTTGGAGGACAGCGGTTCACTCATCAAGGAGAAGTCAGCTTCTGTATCTGGCGAGTTGCATGAGAAAATGAAATCACCCACTCCATTAATTACATTCAAGAGAAGGCACATAAGGAAAAAGTATGCAGGCTTTGATGTAGAAAGCAAATTGCTACCCGAGAAGAAGCGTCGCGAAGAGCTTGAACAAGGGATCAACTTCATTCATGAGAAACGGTGTCTATCTGCTGCAACATGTCAGTGCCACTCTGAAGATGAGAGAACAGTGTCAAAAATGCCTGAGGCTGATTTACATAGGATTCATATAACTGATCAAGTGTGTCTTCTTTCCATTTCACACTTCCATTTGTTTAGTTGGCTTTCTGCTTTTTCATCTTTTTTCTTATCTTTACTTTGCTGCATATATATCTTGTGGGGTTGGTTTCAGTAACTTTTCACTAGATTACCGACTAATCTGTGTATTGATAGTAGGGCAGGATCATATACTGATGTTTCATTTAAATTCAACTTAAGAACGTGAAAGTGAATTTCATGATGAGAATGCTACCATTGATCATTCATCTCATCAGTGGTCATATTTGTGCTGCACCATACAAGAAGAGTTCTCTCAATGGTAATCACTTGTACTAATATAATTAACTTGAGTCCATTACATCATTCTCTTAAGAGGTCTAGTGAGCCACTCAGGAGATGCCAACAGCATGGCTGTGCATGTGTGATGGTCCCTTGGCCTGGTTTTAGTATTTATCAGTCTAATATTTTAGAAAAATCATAGTTCCACAATCATCACAGAATAGAATTTCCCTTTGACTATGCAGTTTGCATCTGGCATGGTCGCAATCACGATCATGTTACACTTTTTGTCTTGAACTATGCCACTATTTGAAAAGGTTCATCATTTTTGGCAAAATAATCATTCGATGGAAGAAAAAAATTAGAATAGGGGAGTGTTGCAAGTCACATGTCAATATGGTTAAGCTGGCCTCTAATGACTCTTGACTAAGGAATGACTTGGGATGGAACCGGGTTCAATTTTAGTTGAGCATGGAGGCAAATATTACTCCAAAACCAATTTGGATTAACAAGTTGGTTTGTTTTAGTATCAAATGAGGTCTAGATGATAGTTTATAGTCCTACCAACCATGGTAATGTCCATGGAAGTGAAACTTAATTGCTGGGCTACTGTCGATCTTCAAGCAAACACTTAGTGACTATTGATATATCTTGCATCTTTGTGGGACATTGAAATCTATTAAAGCAAATCTCTACTAGTCACTGATGTGTGTGTGCTAACACTTAAAATCTTTTCTCTTTTTTCCTTTTCAGATAAAAGATGTTGATTCGATATCAACTCATTTTGGATCTTGTCCTGGAAAAAATATGTATGTTGACGAAACTCATTCGATGCTTGTTCTGATGTATGTTAGTTACTGCGTTTATGAGCTTACATGTTCATGCCATTTCTTGTTATATTCATTAAAACAGTGTAAATGAGGGGAAACAAGTGCAAAATGTGGAAATGAAGTCTGATGGTGCTTTCCCCAGTGTTGGATCGATAGCAGATGTTAACTCTGATAACACTTTGAATGTCAAGGGAGACTCTCTTCTCATGTCCTCCCAACCTATTTTGGTTGACAACTCCACTGCCGATGCCATAGGTAGTGGCCAACAAACTGAAGATCCTAAATGCCAACTGCAAATTGGTGATGATTCTCAGATATGTTCAGTTGATGGTACCAAGATTACATCTGAACCAGACTCTGGGAGAAGACAATTATTTCTTCCTTGTTTAAATCTTTCTATTGCACCCCCTGGTATGGCTTTCCTTTGACCTTTCTGTAGTTCAGATGCATTATGGAGACAATGAAGTTAGAGCATTGACTATGTTTGATATGTTTCTATAGCGATAATGTCATCCATTCATCTTGATGGCAATATATATCAACTTGCTTTGTGCCTCAGCTACTTTAATATCAATTGACCTGTGCAGATTCTCGTGCTACATGGGAAAGCATCAATTTGAATGTGGATTTTCAGAGTCAGCCAGAAAATGGTTGGTCTAAAGCTGTTCTTGGCTCCTCTCTCTCTCCAAATAATTTTAATGGCTCTCCCTCACAAGAAGTGTCTATTTCAGATTTTGTGAACATCATAAAGGAGACAGTGGGAGAATTTCCATCCCTCAACCAAAGACAAGTGCATGCTAATCCTTGTAGTACTGAGGGACTTCATGCCAGATGCAATAATGATTTGACTTCTATGGGTTTGACCATGGAAGTTTCACCAAAGATCAAATGCATGCAGGTAGGTAGTTTCTCCTATTGAATATCCGCCTCGTTGACATGCTTTTATTTGTTATTGTGCTTTTATTTCTGAGAGTAGTAGCATTTTTTAAGCATGAAATGAAATGCTAGCAGACAAAACACAATTTTCATTTATACCACACTTTTCCTGTCCTTTTGTTATTCGTTTACATTGCTTTAAGATATTGCTGTGTGGTGGAATCATTGCTTGCTTTTTGCTAATTGTTGTTGGAATTGTTGTGGTATACACTGGATATGATTGGTGCCTCATCCTCTAATTTCAGCTCCTTGTGGATGGTCAAACTGAAATGTCATTGCGCTCGCTAATTAAATCCCCTGAAATGGCTACTCTCCATGTTTCTGATGCAAGAGAAAGTCTCCAATTAGGACTTGATACTCAGTACGTGGATCAAACTTTAGGAAGATCTCAGTTTGCAGGCTCATATATGCCAACTGAAACTAAGATTGATGGATGTGCCTATGTAAATAGCTCCACTTCAGTGCCTTGGAGTGAGAGAGAATTCATGCTGCATGCATTTCCCCAAGTTTTTTCGAGCCAGAGATCAGTGCTTCACAGACACAAACTGATGCTTGATGACATTATGTATCGAGCTAAAACATTGGCTGGAAAAGAAAATATGCGAGACAAGCTTAAGCCATATGTTGATATGTGGTCAGAAGAGGAGTTGGATGTTCTCTGGATAGGTGTGAGAAGATATGGAAAGAATAACTGGGACGCCATGCTAAGGGATCCGAGATTACACTTCTCACCTTGCAGGGTGGCAAGGGACCTTGCTGATCGTTGGGAGGAGGAGCAGATTAAACTTTTGAGTGGTCGTTGGTCACCGCAACTCAGACCCTCAGGTTCACAGGATCATCTTTTTGGTAATCATCTCTTTAATCCCAGGACTCTACGAGGAAATATTTTGGATGAGACCCGACTCAATACGTTTGCTCATAGAAAGAAGAAGAGGCGCCGCTTGAATTGTCCAAATCTTGTCAATTATGGCATTCAGCAGCTTCAGAGTGATTATCCTAGAAGGAATCTATATGCAGATTCACTTGAGCAGAACTGCGATAGAATGTCTTTTGAGCATATGGAAAGAGATGCGATGGCAAGAGTGGAAGGTAATTTGCCTCATTGGTTGAGGGAGGTTGTTAATACGCCTCCGCCAATGTTGACGGAGCGAACTCAGTCCTCATGTCTTTCTTCCATTTTTCCTTCTGACAATTTACAGATAATTCGACCCTATTCAAATTCTAGTGAGCCACACTTGGGATTGACTAGCAGTGTAGGTGGTATCTCTGACGCATCGAGGCTAGGTAATGTGCGGCCCTCTGGCAGTGCTGCTTTTGAAGGCAACTTCTCATTGCAAACGGGGCATGAAGCAGCAGAGTTTTGCAAGGCTTCTGAGCATCACGTTGGTAAACAAGATGATTTGATCGTCATCAACAGTGATGCATCTTCTGAAGAGACCATATCTGATGATAACTGTGTTAGGCTGTGACATTGCAGATGTTTTAGTATGAACTAGTAAATAATTCTCTGGTACTTGTGCTGTGCATCTCGTCATGGAGCAATTTGGAAATGCTGAAGGTGCTACTTAGAGGCTGGGTCCGGCCGACCCATGAACACTTGTGGAACTTGGAAAGAAAGGCTTATTATTGATGGAAGCAGCAGTTCAGTGCCAATATTACCTGAAGGACTAGAGATAGAGGGAATCAAGTAGCTTCAACATATGCGGTAGATAATTTCCGCGGAGTTATTCAGAAAGTTGATGTCTGCAAAATGAGAGAAACTATGAGACTTTCCTAACTCCTTCAAGCTCCATGATAAGTTCTCTACCAAATTGCTTTCCTTCGTGAACGAGACAAAGCTGGCAACTCGGAGTCTCCCTTCATTGTCCTCCACATTACATAATGTCATGGTAATCTGCCCCATAAGTAAGTTAACTAACACATTGGAAGCTGTACTTGTCACTTTATCTGCCAATCGACTAGATTGGAAGTTTCCTAAACGTACCTTGCACGACCGTTGTCAGGTGAGTTTTGTCATAATAGAACTGGCCTTGAAGCGCAAAAATTTCGCAGGCTTCCGCATTGTATTTGTCATCCAACAGTGTTAGATTGTTTAACGTCTCGGTGATAAATTGGGTGTGTGCTGCTGCTGCTTCAGCAACTTTGTATGCGATTCAATGCCGGTCTTCCCCTATCAGCAAACAATCAATTGTCTTGTTGATGACTCTGCTGTGACAGGGTGCCTTTGGGGATATAAATTATACATTAGTAAAGGAAGCTTGGCGTCCTTTCAATTTCACAGTGTGCCGATGATTAACCTAGGATAGGACAATTGACTTCATTGAGGTAGTGCTTTGATTTGGCCTCTGTCAATGGTCTTCTACTCTTTCACGGCAACTTGGTTCCTTCAAGTAGCATAAGTAAATAATAAGAAAGTTGGGCAGAATGGAGTTTTGTAGTTGAGCCGCATCGTCACAAAAGCTCCATTCCCTCCCATTTTCCTCAACATTAATTTGACACGTCACTTGACATTAATTAGAAAACTTCATCGTCTCATATGGTATGATAGAAGTTTCTAGAAACAATATATCAAGATCTACCAAGCTCTACTTTTTAATTTGGATGTAATCAAATCTAGGCTTCATACCCAAAAAAAAATTTCAACTTTAGCATTTGTGACAATTCTACTCAAAAAAATTTTTTGTCTCATAAAAAATTTTGAACTTTTATATTTGTTCCAATTTTACCCCAAATTTTTGCTTTTATCCTAATTTTACCGGCTTAGTACCAAAAAAATCATTCATCTTTAGCATATGTCTCAATTATTTCGAAAACTCTTTTTTTTTTCTCATAAAAAACCTCATACTATTACTTTTGTCCCAATTCTACCGTCATTAACCTTCCGTCCATAATCATCATTAGTTAATCTTATATGGCATTTTTACGTTATTAATGAATTACACCTCGATAAAGTCGACATGAAAAAAACTCATGAACTTCTCTTCCGTAGTTTGTTTACCCTTACATATTGCCGAGAGATATATAATCACTCAAAATAGCATGTTTTATATTCTCTTGACTTGCGACCCAAAAAACGGCTAGACATAGAGATATTTGGACTAACGATCTAAAATCTGGTTGTCTTTGAAATCTATTATTTCTAAATTTCGAAGATTCAAATATTACATTCTAAGGCCTTTCCTCTTGCCAGGCTCTTATTAATCAGAACTACTATAATGGTGAGGATCTTGCTGTAGATGCACAGCTGCGGGTTCCACTAAGATGCGCATGCCCAAGTACTAATGAGACAGCTGATGGGGTTGAATCCTTGCTTACAAATTTGGTGACGTACGGTGATTCTGTAGATTCAATCGCAGAACGATATGGCGTCACGGCGCAAAGCGTTATGGAGGCAAATATGATGACCGACGCCTCTGTAGTGTACCCGTTTACTCTGATCCTCGTTCCCCTTAGCTGTGCAAAGAATTCCAACTGCTATTGTCCTAACGGATTTGCCAAAGATGTGCACAGAAATGGCCTCAATTGCATGCCTGACCAGAAGAAGTTTCCTTTCAAGCTGGTGCTTGTGATAGGTAGTCATCAACTCTCTGCTAATTCTGTCCAACGACACTTCATGCCTGTTGCCAGAGGTTGCCCTCTTCGTGTACTATTTCTGGCTCTGATCATTGCAGTTAGGCAGTCTGTGACTACAGAAACGAGAGTTACTTTCGCTGGACCGGTGACGACGCCTCGCATTCGCTGGACCGGATTATTACAAGCCTATCAACTTGCTCTAATACCATATAGTGATATTTCTGAATTAACTCACTTGAGATATTCCCTTTGGCACGTCCCACACTGAGCCTCACGGTTTTATCATTTGGCGTACAAATAGACATTTTCTTAGCAAGCCGGCCACCCATCCTAGTAGTACTCTAGCCTGAGCACGCTTAACTTTGAAATTCCAAAACTAAGTTTGCCGTTACATTAAAAGGCACTCCATGAGTAAATTTTCGTTTATATATCTATATATATTTATATATATCATAATTGCTTCTGTTGAGTGCATAGTCCGGTTCATTTTTTTCCCTATCTCCATCTTAGAAGGGAGCCCTTTCTTGTCTAGACCCTTTGGCCCCAGCAAGCACTCTCCTCCCTCGCCGGATTGGGTCATTACAAAAGTCAATATAGATCACAAGCACACTTTCCAATTTCGTAGAAAACTACTAAAAATGGAAAAAGGAACATTGATTCTTCATTTTATCAGAAGAAACGCGCAGGCAGGGACCAGGAAATCACCTAAGTTATGCTTCTATTTCTAGCTTGAGAACTAACAGAAGAATGGGCTTCTCATCAAAAACAAGAAAAAGAAAAGGAAGAGGAAGAAATGTACAGAATGCTTGTTCCATAATTCATTACTCCTTCAATCCATTAAAAAAAAAAGAGAAAAAATTGGATGTTGCCAAACTACATGAACTGCCAACTGGTGCTACACATGCCATCTATGAACCTGTCTAGGGAAAACAAACATTGTAGAATGAATGCCGAATGCTCTAGCTTGCGGTCGATACAGAAAGTGATTCCATTTCAACTGACATGGATGTGGTGGGTACCGATTCTTCATCGGCATCACCGGGTAGTCCATCTTCAAATAAGAAAGGACTTTGGTTGGTCTGAGAGAAACTTTGAGATTCCCTTAGTCCTTCTAGCTTCACGGCAACCTCTCTCATGGTAGGTCTCTTTCTCCCATTTTATCTCAAACACCTCGTGGCAAGCATTGCCACTGCTGGAACATCCCCCGCCTCTGCTTCATTAGCCACAACAGGATCTAGGATCTGTGACAAACCGTTTTCCTTCATTAGCGTGATAAAGCTTGCAATTAGATGTCTCCCTTCGTCGTCTCCTGAGAAAGATGTCGGCCTCCGCCCCGTAAGTAACTCCACCAGCACTACTCCAAAACTGTACACGTCACTTTTATCCGTGAACTGACTAGATTGGAAGTATTCCGGGTCCAAGTATCCGAAGGTACCTTGCATGGCTGTTGTCAGGTGAGTTTTGTCAGAAGGAACCGGCCTTGAGATACCAAAATCAGAGACTTTTGCAGTATAATTGTCATCTAACAGAATGTTGGAAGGTTTTATGTCGCGGTGATAAATGGGAATTGAAGCTGCAGAATGCATGTAAGCTATGGCTCCAGCAACTTCACACGCGATTCGATACCGATCTTCCCATGAAAGAGAACTATATTTGTCCTGCTGATGAATATGCTGGGACAGGGTGCCATGAGGGATGAACTCATACACTAGTAAAGGAAGCTTAGTCTCCAGGCAACATCCTATCAATTTTACAATGTTCCGATGATTAACCTGTGATAGGACAACCACTTCATTAATAAACTGCTCGATTTGGCCTCTATCGATGGTCTTTGACTTCTTCACGGCAACTATGGTACCATCTGGTAGCATTCCTTTGTAAACTGTGCCGAACCCTCCTTGACCAAGAAACCGGCTCTGGCTGTAGTTATCTGTTGCTCGTCGCAGATCTTCTTCAGAGAATATTGCTGCTCTTCCATCTCTTCCATGAGGTGAGAACTTCTGTTGCAACAGCAAACCACCATTTTGCTTGAACAGTTTCTCCTTGATAATTCTGTCCCTTCGCTTTCTTAGATATCTGTATAGCCAATAGATGAAAAGCGAAAGAGACAAGAATCCCACCCCAATGCCGGCACCTAAAGCAAACAATAAGCCATAAGGAACCTGTGAGATGACGCATTTCTCTATCCAAAATTCTCCTAATAATTCACCTGAGATGTCCTATACGATTTTACAGTTCCCATGTATGGAGCATGGCAGAATGCTAACTTGCATGCTATCCTAAGTCACCGTATGGATTGGTTGTTGAAGTAGATAATAAAACTCTCTTCTACACACTTGTCTCTTGAAGCAAATTTGCCAGGAAGCCATCTAAAATATTCAAAGTTTGCTGCCTGCAATTTCTTGGTTACTTCGCCAATCCTAAAGGTGTACTGTACCGTTATTGCAACATCCCCAGTGGAGACGGCACTCAATCACAAAACATAGCTTAGGAGAGATTAAACAATGGGCTTAAAATGTCATGTTGCAAATGATGTAAACGATGAACATTTGCATGAAGCCCCGGTACAAATCGACAGCAAATGAGATTCGTGTGTAGTGTTTCAATCTAAAAGCAAGGAAGAATCGTCAGAGAGATCAAGTGCGTCAAATGGAGCATTTGAGCAAGAGAGGAAGGTGCCAAATAGATAAGATGCAGAGAGCCAAAAGGCTTAGTGTACATGAGTGTAAAGAAAGTGCGACGGTCTTGAGCTTAACACGCCATATGGCATGTGTAAGAAAATGGAATAATTCCACACTCGAATTTTCGTTGTGAGTATTGGATGCATTATTTGGCATTATCGAACGTAACTCTCACTGCAATGGTCACAGACTTTCTAACTACCATCATCAGAGCCAATACTAGTACACGAAGAGGGTAATCTCTTCCAATCAGGCATGAGGTGTTGCTGGACAGAATTAGCAGAGAGATTTGATGACTACCTATCATGAGAACCAGCTTGAAAGGAAACTTTTTCTGGTCGGGCATGCAATTTAGGCCATTTCCACGCTTGCCTTCGGCATATCCATTGGGACACTAGCAGAAGGAGCTCTTGGAATTCTTTGCACAATTAAGGGGAACGAGGATGGGAGTAGAAGGGTATATTATAGAGGGGTCTGTCATCATATTTGCCTCCTGGACACTTTGTAGAGTGGCGCCATATCTTTTTGCAATTGAATATATGGAATCGCCCGCTGTCACCATGTATGTAAGCAAGGATTTAACTCCATTGCCTGTCTGATTAGTACTAGGGCACGCGCATCTCAGGGGAACCAGCAGCTGTGCACCCGCAACAAGATCATCTTCCGCATAATAGTTCTGATCAAGTAGAGCGCTGCAAGTGGACAGGCCTTGGAATATATTGTTAGCTATGGTGAAATATGTCTCGGACTTGGCCACAGTGTAAGAGGCCTGATGCTGGTAAATACTTCCTGAGCAAAAGCAGGACACTGGAACTATGACCAGGTTATCATCAGGTATCTTTTCCGTGGCGGATCTGATGTTGCTGATAGTGGCTATGGACAGGGCATCGGAGCCAAGGAGCGAAGCAATGGTGAGCAGTGTGTTGAATGGTGAGGTAGACCGAAATGTCACGAAGGACTGGCATGCTTGAGGGCTACTGCAGAGGTAACCTTTCAGCTTAGATGATGGGGACGAGCAGTCGACCTGCTCTCCACCAACATATGGTTGTTGACAGTGGCATACATGATGACACAGAGGCAAGAGTAAGAGGATTGGTGTTAGCATTGACAACGGGGACACATCTATGATGGCTTTGGAATAACTGAAATTCGGCACAACCGTATGTTGCGATTTTTGTGCAAAAGAGCCAACCAACCTGTTGATGCGAGCAGCGAAGTCAAGAATGCAAGTGCAAACTTACCATGGTTCACTGGCCATAGAGAGCCGCCTTCAAGACATCATGCATGACTCATGTTATGAGTGTCTTATCAAGCCTTCTATGTCTTCCATGGACTTCTCAAGTTTGAGATCCCTCCACCCTCATCAACAACCAGGATGGTTGACTGGCAGACAAAAAAGTCACCTGCAAGGCAAATCCACTGATCCTGCAAGATCTTGGGGTACCTCGAATTTTATAAGTGCTACGGCATGTGCATATGCTTTGTTTCAAAGAGGCAAAGAACCATGCAGTATTTTTCATTGCTTTTGACTCTTCTCTTAGGTCTTTCTACCCCAGAAGTGCCTGCGTCACATAAATCACATATTTGTCTGTTCTAGAAGCCAAAAGAAATCGGTTTCTTTTGTCTGCACATCACTCCCTCAATCCACAAAAACATCAATGGAATCATGCATTGCAAGAAGGGAACATGTCTGGGTCAGGGGAAAAGAAAACAAAACGCAGAAGCTGTTGGAGTTGGAGATAACTAAGAAGCAGTGTCCCAGCACGCGCGCGAGTACGTGTGGAATAAAGATACGTCAGCCCTTTGCTTGGCTCAATCTTCTAATTGGGAATTGTAATTAGCCATATCTGTTTGTGTTACATGAGATAGAGCACCATAACGGAAAAATGATGCTGACTGCAAATAATTTGTTCCCAAGCTGCATGAAGAAGAATAAAGCAAGTGAGAAAATTTTCCCCGAACCGGGTAAATGTGGACCGGGCAAGTCTCAGCTGTCACCTATGTGGACCGCAGGGTGAAGTTCACCAGAATTCATGATCCAGATCAACACGGTCAATCATAGTGGGGCTGAGCCCGTGATGATTCAGATCCCCTCTTTGGAAAAGGTTTTCCTGAACATGACAACCTTCGTCCCATGTAGAGACTTTTCCTATTTCGCAGAAGTATAGTTTAACTTACTATGATTCTTAACATCTTGCACTTTTATCATTTCTAGCTGAAGACACTCGTCAACAGATCAAAAAGCATGCACTTCTTCCCCGCGACTTATGCTTTTCGTACTTTGATTAAAGTCAAGACAGGTCTCCGGTACACATTCTGATTTTGTAAGAAACTACTAGATTTTGATAAAAGAAACGTTACCAGAACAACAGCAGGGCGAAAGGAGAAAACTACTCAACTGGCAGGACATACAACTTACTCGTGTCCTGCATGAAGGCAAAAACCTATACGTATACTAACCCTGTTTCACACTTTCATTTGCCATCTCATCTCCAGACCAGCCTTGCAGTTGAGAACCTTCGTTTCCAGGACACTCATTTCAACCTCCCCTTCTTCTCCATCCTTCGTCAAGAACTCACCCAACTCTATCTCTGACCACCCGTCTCGTCTCTCTTTAGGATAGTTCCCCTCCCCCTCGGCAGGTGCAGGTGTCGGCGGCCCCCCATCACAATTGTCAATGCGCCTAAGGCTGCACATGATGTTCTCTCTGGATAAGTAAACTGAGCGCTCACGCTTGCCCACTTCATCGCCAGCAAATCCAGCTCCAACCTCAACAGACTGGAATGCAAATCCAAACGATGTCAGGGTGGATTTGAATACTAAGTAAGCTGCATAATGGGTTCCTGGTGACAGCATGCGAGAATTAATTGTGCCTCTGATTTCGAGCCAACATACCCAGATGAGTTCAGCAACTTCTGCAAACCTGTTAATTCACAAGGACATTCCACACGATCATCACCTTTGAGGGAGAAACAAAAGCAAGTTTACTTTGGGATGAACAATTTAATACTAAGCCCATTTTCTTCATGAAGGTGAGAGAGTGGAGGAAATAATGTACTACCTAGAGGTGGGCATGTGATTCCAAGACCAGAACGTCGGAGTATCACCCCATGCTATGGACAAGGCCCTCGCAGATAGCATGATACATTTCTTCCCACTGTGCCTGTCCAACGAAAAGCTCTGCAAAGCATGTTAGATTCGCGTAAGCAACAAGAAGCCGCACCGACATCAAATATAGTACGCACAAAGCAAAGAAGCTTAGCACTCATTCCCACCACAACATTTGACCAAAAGAAAATACAAGGGACAATTGTTCAAAACCACCTCAACTTCGAAACCATTGCATAATGACCCCTGAAATATTTGCAAAGTTACAAATTTCCTCATAAAGTTGACTTTATTGTTATTTTTTTAATTACTTTTTACCAGAAGATCTCTATCACATGGTTAAACAAGTTTACACAAGCTAATGAGCAATGCTAACAAAGTTTGGGAGGATTTTGAGCAATTAACCAAAAACAAAAAGCAGAATAGCAATCCGAACTCCGAACCGACCATAAGGTAGCAGACAGTCTTAAAGCCATATACAGATCACCCCTAAAGATGCATAGCATTAGGAGTGGTCATCAAGGTATATATCAACAGTGGCGATAATCTTCATGCTTTTAGCACTGCATATTGAGTGATTCACTATATCTATCCATTCTTTGCTCCAACCATTTGAATCTTGTCATTTTCAGGTGAAAGATCCTTTCTTTCTATCATTCTTTATCTTGGGAGTGTAAACCATAAGTTGGTTCATACAATTCAATCAACCTTTCGCATTCAGATTGTGGCTGTCTGTGCAAATGCAATATGTCCAATGGAGGCCGCAGCACGATTACTATGTGACAAAATGCGCTCACTCAATTTAGCTGAATTCGCAGTGTTTTCGAAAGGTGGCACATCACATGAATCACATTTCAATGTTCTATTAAATCTAACATGAAGAACAGTTATCCCATATCACCCCTCATCATCAATCCGCAATACTAATATTAATACAAAATAATGACTGAACAGAGAAAATGAAGAGGCGGTTTGAGGTGGGAAGACGGGGGAGACTTACCATTATGCCATCGCCGACGAGAACCGGGTCGTCGCAGAGGCTGAAGTAGAGCTCCTTCAGCGACGAATAGCTCCGGGAGACGATCGGGCGGCAGCCCGGCGGCAAGAACGAGCCCCAGACCGCATCGGAATCGCAAGCCGACTGGAAGATCGACGAGACGGACGCGAGCCTGCACGCGTCGGCGGGGCTCGTGAAGGAGACGACGCCGGCGATACACCCTTCGGGCAGCGCGGAGAAGTCGAGACCGTCTCGTCCCTTTCCTTCGGCCACCGCCATTGGTAAGAACTCCAAGAAATGGGTGCAGCCAAAACGGCTTCCAAGTTAACTCCTTTCGACGACACGACGGTGATTCCGAGCCTGATTTCGTTGTGTTCAAATTGAGAGACGGAGAGAGAGAGAGAGAGAGAATCAGAACAACTCCGATAATGGGTGCAGCTGAAAGGGTTCAAAGGTGACGCCTTTCGAAGAGACGATGGTGCTTCGAGCGTGATTCTTCGTCGCGTTTATATCGACATCGAGAGAGTAGGTGAGGAGCGATCTCTGAATCAGCACACGCCCGAATAGGACGCTCTCAAAGCGAAAAGAGACAGAGGAAAGAGGGGGAAATAATTAAGAAAAGGGATCGCCATGGCGGATATCAGAATGGATATACTTTTAAATAAAGGCTGGACCGAGATTATATTGCGTGCAGAGAAAGTCATTTCTTATCAGGGAAGTAAACGAAAGGGCATTGCATTACTTACATACAACTCGAGAGAGGCAGAGTATTGCAAATTGCAATATTTTCTTAGCAGGGTTTTCTATATTCTTCTTAACGAAATCCTTACTGATGATACAAATGTTAAATTGAGTACTTGTTTCGCCGAAATTGATCGGTCCAAATCACAGTTTATTTCACAAATCGAACACGTAATCTTTACCCAGCACAACTCATCCGCCGGCAATATTTTCATAAAGCATTTCGCAAATCATTCATGACTCATTCCACAAACCGCATCGCGAAGCAGTACGTAAAACCATCCTTAAAGCATTCACAAAACTCAAAAACAAGAAATGCTCGAGGCATTACGTAACTCGTATATAACTTAAGCCAAAAGCAAATGCTTTCAAAATATGTGTTTGCAAGCTTGAAGAAAAGATAACATCACTCATCTGGGATCGCCTACGACTAAATAACAAACGATACTCGAATCTTCGAACTTGTGATCCTAATAAATAAGTGAGAAATAATGTCAAAATCAAGTAAAACTCTATCTCAACAATGAATCGACCAAACTTAACATAAACGCTAACAAAAAAAAAAACTCCTACGCGCCAACAAATCGCACACCCAATGTGATTATTCAAACTATTCGCAAAGCGAAACCCAAACGCGAAATCCTTAAATTCTTACTCCGACCAATCTATCGCTTCAAAACCGCTCTTGTCAAAACTCAAGGCTTTAAAATGCTATGATCTACCATTTCCGTGAAAACCTGAAACTTTACAACTCAAAATCGGACTTCACAGCTCACATTTCATTTATAATCTCTGAGTTTTAAGCCCTAACCCGAAAACTACTTCGATTGGAAGAGCAATTGACGCGATTACTTTCCGAGCGTTGCTAGTCAAAGTCAAGATAGCTTGGCGAGGTGCCGTGGCAAGAACCCCTCTGCTTTTCCTTCTCTTTTCTTTCCCTTTTCTTATTTCTTCTTTCTTCTTCCTCGGTTCTTTTCGTTTCTGTTTTTTTCCCCCGTGAAACTGAGCTCTCGGATTGATATTGCCGTCTCAACTTCCCGCCAGGATCCAAATAAATATTGCGTTGTTCATCCCCGGAACCAGAAAGGATGGACACTTCCGCTGCTTGGTTCTCGAAGCGATAGTTCCGACTCACAAACTTCAAGATCAAGTCAGCTGCATAGTGCGTGTTAGCCGACAGAAGTCGCATCTCCATCTTGTTCTCTGGGAATCTTTCAAATAGAAGAACAGATTTCAGTAACCACACAACAGATGCCAAACATAGGAAGACAGATGACCGTATCCATAGCAGAAAAGGAAAATGTAACAGCAGTTTGGAGATTGGAAAACTTTGCACAGGACATGGAAAGATCATTCTCCGTGAAATATTCGTAAATAAAGGCTCCGTTTGTTTTGCGAAAAATAATTTTCCGAAAAACGTTTTCCGGATTTTGCGGCGTTCGAGGACGGAAAATAAGCTAATCTCAAAAAACATTCTCCTCGTATGGAAAAAAAAAAAACTCTCTTAAAAGTGGATAAAATGTTTCTCAAATCTTTCCTTACTCTTGTCTTTCACATCTTCTTTCTTTTTGTTTATTTTTTACTTTCTTTTCATTTCTTAATTTTTTTTTAAATTCGAATATTTTAATAAAAATTACTTTTTTTTTTTTTATTATTTTTAATTACTTCATGTAATTTTTTTTTCTCTTTTTCTCTTCCTTTATTCCTTGTTTTGCCGATCGCCAACCTTTGCCATGGCCGACGACCGGCTAAATAGAAATATAAGAAGAAGAAAAAAGAGAAAAAAATTACAAAAATATTTTTAAAATAATTAGAAGTGAATTTTAATTAGAAAAAACAAAATATATTTTACAATTGAATTATTTAATAATTTTTGGGAAATTTTCAAATAAGGACCCTAAATCCTTTCATTTTTTCAAATAAGGGCTTGAAATGATTATCGTTTCAAATAAGAGCCTACAGTCCTTCTTTGTCTCAAAAAAAGGGGCCTGAAGTGACCATAATTATTTCAAATAAGGGCCTAACCTCATTCGCGACCAAAAATTTCCGCCGATCAAGGGTATTTCCATCAAAATATAATTTTAACTTAATTTTTAGTTAAACTAAATTAAAAATAAAAATGTAAAAGCAAAAAAAAAAAAAAAAAAAGAGGAAGCTATAGGCCCTCCCACCTATGGTCGCCCCTCTATCGTCGGTGGGGCCGCGACCACGGCCGGCGACCCCGCCCACCAAAGGTGAGGGCTACGACCCTCTCCCGGATCTAGGCGAGGGTGTCCGGCCCACGCCCAAGTCGAGGGCGGGCCCCGCCCTCGATTGAACTTGGCGAGGGCCGGTGACCTCGCCGAGGCGCGGCACCCCCTCCCTCTTGTGCTTCTTTCTTGCTTTATTTTATTTTATTTTATTTTTGGAAAAATAGAAAAATGAAAAATAGAAAAAAGAAAAATACAAGAAAATGATGAAAATGCCCCTAATCAATAGTGAGTCAGGCCCTTTTTTGAGACTGGTATGGCCACTTCAAGTTCTTATTTGAAACGATGCCTACTTTAGGCCCTTATTTTAGACAATGAGGGCATTTCAAGCATTTATTTGAAAAAATAAAGGAACTCGAGGCCCTTTTTTGAAATTTTTCCTAATTTTTTTAGGAAAATCAATTCCTAGACAAACCACGTAAATTGTCTTCCAATTCATTTTTAAGTCTCAACCAAACACTAGAAATATGGCTATTTTCCTAACAAATGCCTTTTCAAAAAATATATTCCGAAATCATGACATTTTTTATAAAATAAACAAAGCCTAAGATGACGCGGTCTCTCCCTAGGGAACGTGATAGTAGTGAAGGATAATCATGGGGAGCGAATTATAAGTGGGTAAATTTGATTACTCCATGAGACATGATTCCCAAAATGATTAAAACAAGATTGTTGTACTTAAATTAAGTATTTAGGGTGTCAATGGTCTCCACTTCAAAAAAAAATGGAAAAAAAAAAACAAGAGAAACTTCTTCTGCCATTGCTTAATTTTTGCAATGTCAAATCAAGTGTTTAGAATGTCAATGCTTCATTAAGGTATAGAAATGTTAAATTGAGTACTTCTTTTGCTAGGATTACTCCCGCGACGAAATATCTTTCACTAAAAATAGTTCTTCGGCTTTTAAATATGTGGAAAAGGGTTTTGTCACGATTCCAGGCAGGAATAATTCAAATAAACGTAGAAATCAGCAATTCAATTCCAGATGAGATTGCACAAACACAAATCGAATTGGTGTTTGACTCGACGGAAAGGTTTGGAAAGTAAGCCTATTATAAATGAACAAACGCAAACAAACTTCAATGGAAGTTTGACTCAACGACAAAACTTGAGAATGCTCGGTAGTACGTCGGAGTTTGACTCAATGACTTAGCACCATGGATAAAGATACATGCCGGAGTTTGACTCAACAACTTAGCACTAGAGATAAAGATACATGCCGGAGTTTGGCTCAATGACGAGAATCTGAAAACCAAGCTAAAAGGAATTTAAAGTGCAATATATGAAAATAGAGATAAAGATAAATTTGTTTGATTTGTGCAAAAGGCCTTTTAAGAGTACGATGTGGCTATTTATAGCCTATAATTGATGGTTACAAACGGTGGTTACAAATAGAGATTACAAAATGAAGTTACCAATAGGGGTGACAAACGGTCATGGACGACTACTTCCCCTCCTCTCGGCCAGTGTAAGACGCCTGATGCGAGTAAATACTTCCGCAATTGAGTTACCATTGACTTATCTTTTCGGCAGCGGATTTGATGTTGTTGATGGTTGCTATGTCCGAGGCATCCGAGCCAAGCGACACAGCGATGGCGAGTGGTGAGTTGTATAGTGAGGTAGATCGAAAGTTTGCAAAGGACTCGCATCGAGTTTGAGGGACATTGCGGTGTTAATCTTTCAGCTTACATAATGTGGATGAGCCCTTAAACTGCTTATCGTCAACCTATGCATGTCGACAGAAGGATGCATAATTGAACAGAGGAAAGAGTAATAGGATCCGTGCTGAGCTTGGGAGGGAGGACAGATCCATGGTTTTGAAATAACTGAGATAGGGCATGCGCATCGTGGCAACTTTTGTATGCAAAGAACCTGCCACTATGTCGACGAAAACAGCAAAATTATTTTAGCCGGTCATTGGCTTTGACTCTGCTTTTCTAAGTCTTTCTTTTGTCCCGGATGAGACGCGCCGGCGCCGGCGCCGGCACACTACCACGCAAATTGCATTCCTATATTTTCAATGGAGTCATACATTCCCATCGGTTCCGACAGAGGTGGTCGGAGTGGCAAGATGAGGAATCATTCTGCAGATGTATTAACAGGAACCAATCTACAGTATTTGAGAGAGTGTGTGAGTTTGTGGAAGTCTACATCAAAGTTACATAATTTCTGCAGAAGGCATTGGGCGTTCGCTAATCAGATCAAAACTCCATGATATATTGCTTTCCCCACCTATTAAAGTCAACACAAGACCACAAGCACGCTCTCTGATTTGACAGAAAGCCACGAAAAATGGACAAAAGAAGATCGAAAAGTACAGCAGCTAAACAGAGAGAAAAAGGTCTTAATCAAGGGACTCTACGTACAGAAAATCACACAGGCCCTGCATGAAGGCTCTTTCATTTCCCATCCTTGGGCCTAATTTCGATCCCTTCCACAACCAACCCAGCCTTCCAGTTGCCGCCCTTCGTCTCCAGGACGCTCATTTCAACCTCCCCGTCTTCTCCATCCTTTGTCAAGAACTCGCCCAACTCTATCTCTGACCACCCATCTCGTCTCTCTTTAGGATAGTTCCCGTCCCCCTCAGCAGGTGCAGGTGTCGGCGGCCCCCCATCACATTCGTTGTCATCGACCAATTCAAAATGCGATGGTAGAAAACCAAAACCGAAGCGCCTAAATCTCAGCCTGGGCTGCCGTCCGCGCATGTTGTTCTCTCTGGATAAGTAGACTGAGCGCTCACGCTTGCCCGCTTCATCACCAGCAAATCCAGCTCCAACCTCAACAGACTGGAATTCCAATCCATATGATGTCGGGGTGGATTTGAATACCAAGTACGCTGCATAACGGGTTCCTGGTGACAGCATGCAAGAACTAACTGTGCCTCTGATTTCGAGCCAACATACACTGATCAGTTCAGCAACTTCTGCAAACCTGTAAATTCACAAGGACATTCCATACGGTCATCACCATGAGGGAGAAACGAAAGAAAATTTATTTTGGGACGAACAAAATTAATGCAGCGGCCCATTTTCTTCATGAAGGTGAGAGAGTGGAGGAAATAATGTATTACCTGGAGTTGGGTATGCGATTCCAAGACCAGTACCTCGGAGTATCACCCCATGTTATAGACAGGGCCCTAGCTGATAGCATGATACATTTCTTCCCACTGTGCCTGTCCAGCGAAAAGCTCTGCAAAGCATGTTGCACTCACATAAGCAACAAGAAGCCGGGCGACGTCGTTTTGAGAAATCAAGATTCACCATTTCAGCAAAATAGTATCCGCAAAGCAATAAAGCTTAGCACTCATTCCATCATCTGTGCTGTCCCCTTTCCAATAAACTAGTGCGTGCGTTCGTCTTGGCATTTTTAAGCAAAAGTTCTTTATCAACTTTTAGGAACAGTGAGATTTGACCAAAAACTTAGGAACCATTGCATAATGACCCCTGAGAAATTTACAAATTTCCCCACAAAATTTTGAATTTTTGTCACAGTTGCTAGTTAGTCTATCTATATAGTATTTAAACGTTACGCGAAGATACCTTTCCTTGTTATTATTTTTTCACCAAAAGATTTCTATCACATGGTTAATGAAGTTAACAAAATAGAGAAGCCACAGGATTGATGAAGTCAAGAAAATTCAGCAGAGGCTATTTTGTTCAAAAGAATTGAGTTAATCCATTTTTAAGTAACAATTACCTGCAGTGCAGACCGGAAAACTAACCAACAAGAAAAATCAAAATTCAGGTGTACTCTGTAACTTTTCAAAGGTACATGGCCCACTAATCAACTGTGCCAATTTAAAGTTCAGGGTCTAATGAGCAATGCTAACAAAGTTCCGGCGGATTTGGAGCAATTAACCAATAACGAAAAAATTGACTTGCCGAATTCCCAACCACCATAAGGTTGCAGACAGTCTTGAAGCATATACACTATAGATCACCCCTAAAGATACATTGCATTAGTGGTCAACAAGGTACCATGTCAACAGTGGTGGTAATCCTCATGCTCTTAGCACTGTGAATTGAGTGATTCAACATGTCTATCCATTCATTGCTCCAACCATTTGAATTTCGTCATTTTCAGATGAAAGATCCTTTCTTTCTTCCTCACCCTTCACTTATCATTCTTTATAGTGTGGACGTAAACCACGAGTTGGTTCCATACAATTCAATCAACTCTTCACATTCAGATCGTGGCTGTGTGCAAAGGAAGAATGTCCAATGGAAGCCGCAGCATGATATTATTACATGACAACTGCTCCTACTTGAAGACACAAAATGCACTCGCTCGGTTCAGGTTGGAAGTGGACAAGAAACGCATGCTCATGACACTCTACTCGGCAAAGAAAGAACAACTTGCAGGCGACAGCACACCGCATGAATCACATTTCAATGTTCTATCAATTCCAACATGAAGAACAGTTATCGCATATCATCCCCGTCAATCCGCAGTCACAGAAAAAGAAATAGGAAGAGGCGGTTTGAGGTGGGAAGACGGGGGGAGACTTACCATTTTGCCATCGCCTTTGAGAACCGGGTCGTCGCAGAGGCTGAAGTAGAGCTCCTTCAGGGACGAAACGCTCCGGGAGACCATCGGGCGGCAGTCCGGCGGCAAGAACGAGGCCCAGACCGCGTCGGAATCGCACGCCGACTTGAAGATCGACGAGACGGACGCGAGCCTGCACGCGTCGGCGGGGCTCGTGAAGGAGACCACGCTGGCGATGCACCCTTCGG
This sequence comes from Rhodamnia rubescens, assembly GCA_021437795.1. Lineage (NCBI taxonomy): Eukaryota > Viridiplantae > Streptophyta > Magnoliopsida > Myrtales > Myrtaceae > Rhodamnia > Rhodamnia rubescens. The sequence continues at coordinate 8,521,680 of JAILYA010000003.1, forward strand.
GCAGCGCGGAGAAGTCGGGACCGTCTCGTCCCTTTCCTTCGGCCACCGCCATTGGTAAGGAGGACTCCAAGGAAATGGGTGCTAGCGAAACCGGCTTAAAGTCAACGCCTTTCGACGAGACGACGGCGATTCACAGCGCGATGCGTCGCGTATATACAGAGACGGAGAGAGAACCAGAACAACTCCGATGATGGGTGTAGCTGAAACGGATCAAAGGTGGCGCCTCTCGAAGAGATGATGGTGATTCAGAGCGTGATCCGTCGTGTTTATATATATATAGAGAGAGAGAGGGGGGGAGGGAGGGAGGGGTGTCGTCATGGATGGTGGAAATCTTCGTGGCTAAGTCTTTGGGCGGGGAGGGAGGGGCCTCCGAATCAGCACAGGCCAGAATGGGACACCCCTGAAAGTGGAAAAAGACACGAACAAATACAAAAATGGAAAAAGACAGAGGAAAAAGTCAGAGGAAATAGGAAAAAAAATTAAAGAAAAAGGAATAAATATATGGGATAATAAATAAAAACGGTTGACCAACATTATATCGTGTGCGCAGCAAATCGTTTCTTCTCAGAGAAGTAAACGAAAGGATATTAATTCCAGCCTTCAATGGAATGAAATTCTTGGCCGGATCTTGTTAACGAGCGTCCGAAATGCAAATTAAGCATACTTCACAATGAAGAAATGTCGATTTCTTTTCACCCGTTACTTTCACATATCTCGAGGGAGAAAGAGTCTTGCAAATTGCAATTTTTCCTTAACTGGGTTTTTTTTCTTACAAGCACCCACTCAAGGCACTCGTTAACGAAATTCTTACAAATAAAAATGTCACATCGATTTACTAAAATGAAATGGACATATTTAATGTTATTCTTATTCGATTCCTAACACCCATATTAATTTTCGTTTCATGTTATTCTTCTTGCGTTTTTTTTGTCGTATCTTGTCGTGCGATCACGTCCGAGGTCGTGTATCGTCTCACGTACGAAGATAACAGATTAACGACGAAAGAGTGTTGACATACTATTAATCCATTACCGACACATTTGTTAGCATTTCTTTTAAATAACCAAGGAATAATGTTAATTTCACAATATATTTAAAAAAAAAAAAAGAGATCTCCCTAAGTTGGATTCCAAATACTTAACCAAAAGCTTCAAGAAGAAATTGCTCATAGTATGGCCCACATGTACCATCAATTCATGCACAAATTACATCTCCAAATGGACACACACACACAAAAAAAAAAAAGTTTTATAGTCATAGGGAAGTTTGGACAATCGTAAAGGCGATGTCAAGGGAAAAGTGGTGATCTACTTTGAATTCGTGGAGTCGTCTTTTGACGTGCTGAATATCTGCTTTCTGATGCTGGATTGCCTCTCCCTTTGTGCTTGCATGTGATCCTGCTCAAATTAACTTCATGTTCCAGCACACGGTCCACATTGACAGGGCATTTGATCAAATAAAATAAAATGGAGGACCATTCTGAAAAGTTATCACCGATGGGCTCAAACCTTGTTGGGAACATTGCCGGAGTAAAATCCGGAATGTATCGGGCCGATGCGAGGGATGGCACTCTTAAGATCGTCCGGAGAGGTGGACCGGTTGAAATGTGAGGAAGTTGGCCCAAAAACTATCGAACCCGCTCACAGAAAAATGAAAAAGAAAGAAAAAAAGAAGAAGAAGAAGCGATCTTTCCTTGAGAGAGAAGAAACATAAGAAGCATAGAAACATCAACTCTTTTGTCGCGTTATTTTGCACGAGACCATAAATTCGAGTGATGTCGTAGGCAAAGCTGTTACAAGCATTCACTGACATAGGGCTTATTTGATTCAAGATTTGGCCAAGAGATTTTGAGAAAATACAAATACCTTTAGATTAAATGCTTTTTTCAAAATGCCAATAATGTTTGGTAAAGTGTATTTAAAAAATATATTAAAAAATAATTTTTATGTAAATATTGTTCGGTGGAAAATGAACTTTGTAAAGTATTTTTACATTTTGAAAAAAAAGCGGTGGTCGGTTGTGGTGGGAAGCGGTGGTCGGCGGTGGCGGCGATCATTGGTGGCGGTGGGCGACGGCAATTGGTGGTGGCGATCGCGATGGCGGCAAGCGACGGTCGGTGGCGGTAGCGATTGGTGGTGGTAGCGGCGGGCTACCGTCGACGACAATCGGTGGTGGCGGCGGCGATGGCCGCGAGCGACGGTCGGTGGCGCCGGAGATGGCGGCGGCAATGGTTGGCCGTGATTGGTGATGGGTGGCGGGTAGTGGTGATAGGCAACGGTCGGAGACGATCGGTGGTGGACGACGGGAGACGGTCAACGAGTGGTGGCGACAAGCGAGGCCGTCGGTGGTGGCAATGGTGGCAATTAGCTAGCGATGGCGGGGCGGCGGTCGACATTTGTCGGTGGGTGGCGGGGTCGGCGTTAGTTGGCGGGCTGCGGTGGTGACCGGCGGTGGTTGGCAGCAATTGACGCGAGTCTGCGGCGGTCCCGCCGCCCGCGGCCAATGGATGGTGGCGAGTGGCCGGGGCGATAGGCAACGCGGCGGCGGTGGGGACGGATGGGGGCAAGCTAAGGTGACAAATTTTTTTAAAAAAATTAGTTGCATTTCGCAAAAGTTATTTAGTCTAAAGTATCTTTAGAGGTACTTTTGGACTAAAGGGCTTTGGAGAGAAGCATTTAAGATACAAATTGCATCTCCTCAAAGTGAGCCAAAAAATGAACCAAACATTATTTGCATTTTGCTAAGAGACTTTGAGCCCCAATCTTTGAGCTAAATAGAGCCATAGAAAATCCATGGTGATCACCATCTCCCTAGATCAAGAGTTTCCTTAAATTTATATCCAATATATCAATGAAAAACTTCTATCACGCCCTTAGCGTGGAGTTATTGAATTAGCGGATGTCGACTAGCTTGGCGGTGGCACACTCTTCCATAAGGGCGCGAGAAACGAAAAAGAAATAATCGATGAGCTTAACTTAAGTCAATTCCTTTAGGGCGACATTATTTGCACTCTTTATATGACTTAAACACTCCCTTTCACGATGTAATCGACTATGGCCCTATTTGGTTCAAAGATTGGGAATGAGCATTGGGTTTGTAAAGTCCGTTGGTCAAATGCAAATGGTGTTTTGTTCATTTTTTGGCTCACTTTGGAGAGATGCAATTGTATCTTAAATGTTTTCCATAGTCCTTTAGCCCAAAATACCTCTAAATGTATTTTTGGCTAAATGACTTTTTCGAAATGCAACTAATTTTTTTAATTTTAAATTTGCCACCTTAACTTATTGCCACCCGTCACCACCCACCGCCACTAGCCACCTGCCATTGCCCGTTGATAACCGCGGGATGCCGCCGATGACCGCGGCCGCCGCTCGCCCATCGTCGCCACCCCCACACACCACCAATCGCCGTCGCTCACCCATCATCGCCACTTGCCCATTGATCATCGTTGCTCACCGACCGTTGCTCGCCACCCACCATCGATCGCAGCCAACCGTCGGCCACCACCTGAGATCGCCGCCGCCACCGACCGCCCCATGTCAATCGTCGCTTTTTTTTCTCAAAAAATAAAAATACTTTACAAATTTCATTTTTCATCAAATAGCATTTACGTCAAAGTTGTTTTTCAATGTATTTTTAAAATGCATTTTACCAAACACTACTTGTATTTTGGAAAAGGCCTTTAACTAAAGGTATTTGCATTTTCTCAAAATCCTTTGGCCAAATATTGAACCAAACATGCCTTAGATTACTCTTCAATATGGGGCCCATTTTGTTTTTTTTTTTTATATTTGTTTTTCTTCCAGTTTCCTTCTTCTTATTCTCATTGGTATTGAAGCATACCGCGGACTTCTATATCTTCCTCCTCTAAGACCTTTATGTACACCAACAAATAGGTTTTAGGCGGAACCTAGATTGACCCTGGAACCGCTCATCCATATTTTTTGTCTCTCCTGTTTTCTTCTTCTTCTTTCTTGTTTTTTTGTAGTATACTTGTAGATGGGAAATTGTCGAAGTCATCCGATTTCCAAAGACAATGGAGGAAGCTTTCGGGGGTGCATAGATTAAGTACAGGTATAGCCAAGTCCATGAAGGTGGAGAATATGTGGAGTAGTCTGGAGTAGTTCTACTCATTTCATGTTGAACAATCAACAATCAAATGCATGGTGAGACCTCTTTGAAATTAGAATAACTCCATAACTTTCATGATTACTAGATTGAAGTGACAAGAGAAATCCATTTACAATCTTTAGACTGCAAATGAGAAGCCATATTTGCTGCGAATGTTTCTAAATGCAATTGAATATCTCGTTACTTGAATTTGTCATAAATTAACAACTATAGTAGAGGGTACGAACAAAGAGAGAATTGGATTGCGTTAATACGCTCTTTGAGATTGTTCATATAGATAAAAGAACAACCGATATAAAAAAATCACAAACTAAATCGATAGAATCATTCTAGGAACAGCCTTATGAATGAGTGAATAATTCAAGAGCAACATGTTCTTGAGCCAGTACAATTCTTTTACCTAATTGGTTGATTTTTTCTTGTCGTTGATGCTCGGATCGCAAGAGGCGCAGCGTCATTCTCGAATTCAAGAGTCCCTAATCAACAAAACCACCAAGAAGAAAAAGGGAAGCGGAAAAAAAGAAGAAAACAAAGAAAATAAATCCTAAAGATGGGCTCTACATTTGAGTCTTTGCAAAAATATATAATTTTAAAAGAGGAAAAATCGTGGGGTAACGTAGTCAATACACTGTGAAAGGAAGTGCCTAAGCATTATTGAGAGTGGAACCCTTCCTTTATTTTGAGAAACCTATTTCATAAAAAAAGCTATATTTTCCGGTTTCTATGATTTTTTTCCATCTTTATTTATCTCGTGAACCCCCATGGAAGTTTCGAAGGGCATCCATCTCCAGACAAAAACCCGTTTCATTTCGGGTCGGGGCTCCGAGCCCGTGAGCCGAGGAAGACCAGAAAGATGGAAGACAGAAAACCCGAAGCAGTCAAGCGTGACGCTTCTTCGTGCCTGCGGTGGTTAGCAAGCTCGGACGTGCGATGCGTCGTCGAATCGAAACGAGAACATCGGACGGAGCTTCGAACGCGATCGATCCCAAAGAGTTGGTGGAGATGGACGCCTTGCCAGAGGAGTGCATCGCCCACATACTCTCTTTCACCACCCCGCGCGACGCCGCTCGGTCCTCCGCCGTCTCCCGCGCCTTCCGCTCCGCTTCCGCCTCCGACGCCGTCTGGCACAAGTTCCTCCCGCCCGATTTGGACCTGATCGTCTCGACGTCCTTGCCCCCACCGCAGCCGCAGCCGCAGCCGCCTCTTGGACCCTCGTTGACGAGGAAGAAGGATGTCTTCCTCGGTCTCTGCAGCGCCCCTCTTCTCATTGACGACGGTCACAAGGTACTTGATTTTTGCCGAACAAATTATGGGTTTTTATGTCGGCCGCGAGCTGAAATGATTGTCGGGATTTTTGGCTGGAGTTTGATTTAATTGAATCTTGGAGTGAAAGGGGAAAGTCTTTGAGATCTGCTCGAGGGTCCGATGTTTTGAACTTCTGCACAGAACTCCGGCTTTGTGTAATCTGCTTCTCGAAGACCACGGCCGATCACACGCGTTGAAAACAAAAATTGAGCCGTTTTCTAACAGCTTCAGGCTTTATAGAATAATTACAGCAATCTGTCAATTATCTTTCGAATTAGAACAAATGGTTTGATATTAACTGCCTATCAACGTTAGTGCTAGGGTTCGGTCGTTCAATCTGCGTGCACCTGAAGGACGGTCGCAAAGGTTTGAAGCATAAACCGTGTCAACACTCAGATTCAATAACGTTTTGGCTTCACTGCTTGTGCTGGGCAGTCTGAACAAACTGACAATACTCACTAGATCGAATTTAAAGTTAAAAGAGCAGGTGAGAAAGGCATCGTCACCGATGGGCAGTGGTGCTCCTAATTTGTTCACTGTCTGCAGTGGCTGAATACCAGAGTTGAGGATGGTTTTGAACGCCATGCTTTAAAATGGCTGTTGTGGTCTAACTGGTTGTAGTTAAAATTGGGGATAGAATTGGAACACTGTTTGTTCCATAGAAGTCTGCTGTGGAGGTGAAATTATCTCGTTGGCCCATGTCTGCTAAAACGTGATGTCCTAGTTGAAAGCAGAGGCTGACTTTAGAAGGTGTTAATCCTAGAACTGGTTGGGCTGGATATAGAGATGGACCATCAATGCTAACCATTTGGTTAATGTTGGCCGGTTGACTTATCAAAGATTCAAGTGCATTCTATTGAAAAGTTCATAGGGTGATGATGATTCTCTTTTGTTTTACGGTATTCTAATGGAGAAGTTCACGGAACACAACCCGGTTGAAATGGTCTTTTTGAAGCAATGGCAGAAGAAGTTACTATAGTTTGTTTTTTCATTTTTGTTGAAGTGGAGGCCTTTGACATTCTAAATACTTAATTTAAGTACAACAATCTTATTTTACTCATTTTGGGAATCATGTCTTTAGGAGTATCATATCTGCTTAATACCTTGTTTGTTCAGCATATCAAATGACTGAATGACATATTTACCTACTTATAATTCGCTCCCCATAATTATCCTTCACTATTATCATGTTCCACATGGATAGACGGCATCATCTTAATTTTCCAAATTTTGCACCATGATCTTTCAATGTTTTGTGCAGAGTTTTGCACTTGAAAAATGCAGCGGGAAGAAGTGTTATATGATTGGCACCAGAGATCTGTCTATAGTATGGGGTGACACTCCTTGCTACTGGAGACGGAGTTCAATCCACGTCTCAAGGTCCATCCAATCTCCAAACTGCTGTTACATTTTCCTTTTCTGCTATGGATACTGTCATCTGTCTTCTTATGTTTGGCATCTATTGTGCGGCTACTGAAATCCGTTCCTCTATTTGAAAGATTCCCAGAGGTGGCAGAGCTCCTTAGAGTATGCTGGCTTGAGGTTCATGCCAAGATGGAGATGCGACTTCTTTCAGCTAACACATACTATGCAGCTTACCTGATCTTCAAGTTTGTGCATGGGAACTATGGCTTTGAGAATCAAGCAGTGGAAGTGTCCATCTTTTCTGGTTCCTGGGGTGAACGACGCAATATTTATTTGGATCCTGACGGGAGTTTCAGACAGCAATATCAAACTGCACCAGAGAGATATCCGCATATTTTCCGTGATGCATCCGCGGTAAGAGAAATTCAGGCTAGGGAGAAACAAATTCCTCGGGACAGAGGAGATGGGTGGAAGGAGGTCGATCTGGGCGAGTTTTTCGTGAAGGACCCTCCAGCTGGGGAGGTTCAAATAAACTTGATGGAGGTGAAAGGCGGTAACTGGAAATCCGGGCTAGTCATCCAGGGGGTTGAGCTTCGTCCTACACAGATGACTTCCTCGAGAAGCATAGGTCGGCGGAGATGAGGTGAATGGGCATACTGTGAATATTGCAGATGGTTATTCTTCACATAAGATGTTACAGAATAAATATCTACAAGGGGGTGTTAATAAACTGGACCCTGTTTCAAAGCTGTGTGAATGCGTTTATCCATCTAAGTTGCATTCTATCTATGGCATTTCTTTTCTCGTGGTGCTAAATGCTTTATCTTTTCGTGGTTCCTTGGACCATGTCATGCACGAATCAGGGCCATTTGGTTTCTGACTAGACGTGATCAGAACGGTGGGGAGAGCGCACTCTGAAGATCGTTCGGAAAGGTGTACCTATCGACATGCGCGAAAGCTGGCTTGGAAACTACCAAATTCGCTACACAAAAAGGAGGAGCATTCGTTCACGAGAGAAAAAACAGATTTAAGGGGAAAAGTACAAAAAAGTCATAAATTTATTGGATAGGTATAAATTTAATCGTAAATTTTTTAATTGGGTCAATTTAGTCCTAAAAGTTTTAGTATTTATGCCAATTGAATCTGTTCGATAAATTTTAATCAATGTTGATGTGAATATATTTTTAACAATTTTTAAAAATATTTAATATTTAATAATTATTTTTTTTCTTTTCATTCCGATGGGCCAACATGCCCTCCCTACATCGGGGCAAGGGCGGCCTTGCCCATGATCAGCAGGGCAACATAGGCCCTAGGCGAGACTCACTAAGGCCTATGTGGCCTCGTCGGCCCCTTGCCCGGTGATTGGTAAGGGTTGTTGATGATCCTCATCTGTCAAAATGAAATGAAAACGAAAAAGAAAAAGAAAACAAAATTACAAATTCAGTTTTGATAAAAAAAAATATTTAAGATGTCCAAGTTAGTGTCGATTACGTCACATAAGAAAGGCTGCGTTCACGTAAGTAATTTTCGCTCAAAATTGATCGGATGGACTTAATTGGTAAATGCAAAAGATTTAGAACTAAATTGGCTCAATTAAAAAGTTAATAATTCAAATGTCGTAAATGCAATAAATTTAAGATTTTTTTTGGTACTTTTTCCCAAAAGAAGCATAAAAGCATTTAACGTTTTTGTCACACAATTTTGCATGAGACCAAAAATTTCAATTATGTCCTGGGCAAAGTCACTTAGAGTACGATGAAATTCCTTAAATTTATATTTGATGATATACTACTAAAAAACTTCTGTCACTCTCTCAGTGTGAAGTTTTCGAATTAGCGGCTGTCAACTAGCTTGGCAAAATCTCTCATGAGAGCATAAGTAATGATAAAAATTAATTGACGAGTCTTAAGTGAATTCCTTTACTTTGATAACTCTATTTCATAAAATATGTATATATATACATATATATATTTTCCGGTTTCTTTGAAAAAAAAATGTTTATGTCTTCTTTATTTATCTCGTTCAAGGAAAGAGTTGAACCCCTCGAAGGAAGTTTTGGAGGGTATCAATCTCAAAACACAAACCCGTCTCACTCCGGGTCGGGCCTCGTCCGCACCACGAAGTGAGACCCGAGCCCGTGACCCGAGGAAGACCAGAAAAAGGAGACTTAAAACTGGGAAGCCGTAAGCATCTGCTTCTTCGTGCCAGCGGGGATGGTCAGCAAGCTCGGAGTGGCGGTTCGTCGTCGAATCGAAACAAGAACATCGGACCGAGCTTCGAACTCGATCAGATCCCAAAGAGATGGTGGAGCTGGACGCCTTGCCCGAGGAGTGCATCGCCCACGTACTCTCTCTCACCACCCCGCGCGACGCCGCCCGCTCCTCCTCCGTCTCCCGCACGTTCCGCTCCGCCTCCGACTCCGACGCCGTCTGGCACAAGTTCTTCCCGCTCGATTTGGACCTGAACGTCTCGACTTCCTTGCCGCCGCCGCAGCCGCCTCTTGGACCCTCCCTGACTAGGAAGAAGGATGTCTTCCTCCGTCTCTGCAGCCCGCCTCTTCTCATTGACGACGGTCACAAGGTACTTGATTTTTGCCGAACAAATTATGGGTTTTTTTGTCGGCCGCGAGCTGAAATGATTGTCGGGTTTGTGGGGCTGGAGTTTGATTTAGTTGAATCTTGGAGTGAAAGGGGAAAGTCTTTGAGATCGGCTGGAGGGTCAAATGTTTTGAACTTCTGCTCAGAACTCCGGTTTTGTGTAATCCGCTTCTCAAAGACCGTGGCCGATCACACGCGTTGATGACAAGAATTGAACCATTTTTAACAGCTTCAGTCTTTTAGAATAATTAGCGCAGTCACCCGATTATCTGCGTATTAGAACAAATGTTTTGATATTAAGTGCCTATCAAAGTTAGTTCTAGGGTTCGGTCGTTCACTCTGCGTGCACCTGAAGGGCTGTCGCAAAGTTGTGAAGTATAACCCGTGTCAACTCAAGTTTAGGTTTTTGAGGATTTGGCTCAGCACTCAGATTCAATGTTGTTTTATATTTCTTTTTTAAAATTGGGTTGGATGGTTGTTTTTGGCTTCACTCACTAGAATGAATTTAAAGCTAAAATAGTAGGTGACAAAGGCATCATCACCAATGGGTAGTTGTGCGCCTAATTTGTGCAGTGTCTGCAGTAGCTGAATCCCAGAGTTGGGGATGGTTTTGAACGCAATCCTTTAAAATGGCTGCTGTGGGGTAACTGATTTTAGTTAAAGTTGGGGATAGAATTGGAACATTGTTTGTTCCATAGAAGTCTGCTGTGGGGGTGAAATTATCTCTTTGGTGCAGTCTCTGCTCCCACGGGCGTGATTACGTAATTATGAAAGCAGGCCAAATTGTCTCCGTGTCTGCTAAACTTGATGTCCTATTTGAAAGCAGAGAATTGACTTTAGATGGTGTTGGTCCTAGAACTGGTTGGGCTGGATATAGAGATGGACCATCAATGCTAACCGTTTGGTTAATGTTGACTGGTTGACTTATCAAACAGTCAAGTGCTTCTATTGAGAAGTTCATAGGGTGATGATTCTCTTTTGTTTTGTCGCATTCTATTATTGGGAAACGTTCACGGAACACAACCTGGTTGCAATGGTCTTTTTGAAGCAATGGCAGAAGAAGTTGCTCTAGTTGTTTTTCCATTTTTGTTGAAGTGGAGACCTTTGACATCCTAAATTCATTTAAGTACAACAATCTTATTTTAATCATTTTGGGAATCATGTCTTGAGGAGTATCATATCTGTTTAATACCTTGTTTGTTCAGCATATCAAATGACCGAACGATATATTTACCTACTTATAACTCGCTCCCCTTGATTGTCCTTCACCATAATCATGTTCCACATGGAGAGATGGCCTCATCTTAATTTTCCAAATATTTCATCTTAATTTTCCATATATTTCACATAGAATGATCTTTCCATGTCTTGTGCAGAGTTTTGCACTCGACAAATGGAGTGGGAAGAAATGTTACATGATTGGCACCAGAGATCTGTCTATAATATGGCGTGACACTCCTTGCTACTGGAGAGGGAGTTCACCCCACGACTCAAGGTCCATCCAATCTCCAAACTGCTGATACGTTTTCCTTTTCTACTATGGATACTGTCATCTGTCTTCCTATGTTTGGTATCTATCGTTTGGTTAGTGAAATCTGTTCTTCTATTTGAAAGATTCCCAGAGGTGGTAGAGCTCCTTAGAGTATGCTGGCTTGAGGTTCACGCCAAGATGGAGATGCGACTTCTGTCGGCTAGCACATACTATGAAGCTTACTTGATCTTCAAGTTTGTGCATAGGAGCTATGGCTTCGAGAATCAAGCAGTGGAAGTGTCCATCTTTTCTGGTTCCAGGGATGAACAACGCAATATTTATTTGGATCCTGGCGGGAAGTTGAGACGGCAATATCAATCCGCAAGAGAGAGATATCTGCATATTTTCCATGATGCATCTTCGATAAGAGAAGTTCAGCCGAGGGAGGAACAAATTCCTCGGGACAGAGGAGATGGGTGGAAAGAGGTCGATCTGGGCGAGTTTTTCGTGGGACGACCCTCCAGCTGGGGAGGTTCAAATAAACTTGATGGAGGTGAAAAGCGGTAACTGGAAATCCGGGCTGGTCATCCAGGGGATTGACCTTCGTCCTTCACAGATGACTTCCTGAGAAAGAAGCCGTCAGCGCATAGGTTGGTGGAGGTGAGGTGAATGGGGATACTGTGAATATTGCAGATGGTTATACTTCACGTAAGATGTTACAGAAAAATATATACAAGGGGGTGTTAATAAAGTGGACCCTGTTCAAAGCTGTGTGAATGTGTTTATCCATCTAAGATGCATTCTATGTATGGACATTTCTTTTCTCGTGGTGCTAAATGCGTTCTCTTTTCATTGTTCCTTGGAACATTTCTTGCACGAAGCAGTGGCATTTGGTTTTCTGACCAGACATGCTCACATGACCAGAAATCTTTGGTTCTGTCTTGACCGTTCTTGTGGGGAAAGTGTAAAAAAAAAGTCATAAACTTATTGCATTGGTGTCAATTCAAGTATTAAATTTTTATTAATGCCAATTCAATCTAAACATTTTGCATTGGTGCTCATTTAGTTTTAAACATTTGCATTTCTGTTAATTGAGTTAATTTGGCCAATTTTGGCCAAAAATTCATTAGCGTGGATGTCGGTTGTCATGCGTGGCATGGCTAGCATTGATGTGAATATTTTCAATATTTTTTAAATATTTTAAATAATTTTTTTAATGATTGAGAAAAGAAAAAAGAAAAAACCAAAACTACTTATTAAAAAGATTATTAAACATATTTAAAAATATCAAAAAAATATTTATGCTAGTACTAGTCATGTCACATATGTCAATCGACGTTCGCGTTAGCGAATTTCAAGCCAAAATTGATCGGATTAACTCAATTAATAGAAATTCAAAAGGTTTAGGATGAATTAGCACAAATGCAAAAATTTTATGATTGAATTGGCATCAATAAATGATTTATAATCGTATTGGCATCGATGCAATATGTTTATAACTTTTTTTAGCACTTTTCCTCCATTCTTGCGTCTCATTTCAAAAGCAATAAGAGAACTAGAATAGGCACAATCAAGTTTTGCACACTTCAAGCCTAAGGTAGTGTGCAATAAAATTCTTTAGATTTACGGTTGACGTGCTACTGAAAATTTTCGATCACGCTCGCGGAGTTCTCGAATTAGCCATTGTCTACTAGCTTGGCATAGTCTTTCATAAAGAGCATAAGTAATGAAAAATAATTAATTGATGAGTTTTAAGTGAATTTCTTTATTATGATAACTCTATTTCATAAAAAAAAGATGTATTTTCGGGTTTATTTGAAAAAATATATATATTTCGTCTTCTTTATTTATCTCGTTTAGGGAAAGAGTTGAAACCCAATGGATGTTTTGAAGGGAAACCATCTCACAGCACAAACCCGTTTCATTCCGGGTCGGGCTCCGGCCGCACCGGGAAGTGGCGACCCGAGGAAGGCCAGAAAAAGGAGACGGAAAACTGGAAGCGCATTTTAAGCATCTGCTTCTTCGTGCCTTTGGTGGGGTGGTCAGCAAAGCTCGGACATGCGATTGGTCGGCGGATCGAAACAACGTCATCGAACCGAGCTTCGGACGCGATCGATCCCAAAGAGATGGTGGAGCTGGACGCCTTGCCGGAGGGGTGCATCGCCCACATACTCTCTCTCACCACCCCTCGCGACGCCGCCCGCTCCTCCGCCGTCTCCCGCACCTTCCGCTCTGCCTCCGACTCCGACGCCGTCTGGCACAAGTTCCTCCCGCCGGATTTGGACCTGACCGTCTCGACTTCCTTGCCGCCGCCGCTTGGACTCTCGCTGACTAGGAAGAAGGATGTCTTCCTCCGTCTCTGCAGCTCCCCTCTTCTCATTGACTCCGGTCACAAGGTACTCGACTTTTGACGAACAAATCTTGGGTTTTATGTCGGCCGCGAGCTGAAATGATTGTCGGGTTTGCGGTCATGGAGTTTAATTTAGCTGAATCTTGGAGTGAAAGGGGAAAGTCTTTGAGATCGGCTTGAGGGTCGGATGATTTGAACTTTTGCACAGAACTCTGGTTTTGTGTAATCCGCTTCTCGAAGACCATGGCCGATCACACGCGTTGAAGACAAAAATTAAGCCATTTTCCAATAATTTCAGGGTTTTAGAATAATTAGCACAATCTCTCAATTGTATGCGTATTTGAGAAAATGGTTTGATCTTAAGTCCCTATCGTCGTTATTGCTGGAGTTCAGTCATTCAATCTGCTTGCACTTGAATTTGACCCCAAAAAAAAAATGCTTGCACTTGAAGGCTAGTGGCAAAGGTGTGAAGCATAAACTGTGTCAACTCAAGTTTAGGCTTTTGCCGAATTTGGCTCAGCACTCAGATTCAATTGTGTTTTATGATTCTTTTTTATACTTGGGTTGGTTAGTTGGTTGGTTGGTTTCGGCTTCACTGCTTGTGATGGGCAGTCTGAAAAAACAGACGATACTCACTAGAACGAATTTGAAGTTAAAATAGTAGGTGAGAAAGGCATCATTATTGATGGGCAGTTGTGCTCCTAATTTGTGCACTGTCTGCACTAGCTGAATTCCAGAGTTAGGGATGGTTTTGAACGCAATGCTTTAAAATGGCTGTTGTGGGATAACTGGTTTTAGTTAAAGTTGGGTTTAGAATTGGAAGATTGTTTGTTCCATAGAAGTCTGGTGAAATTATCTCGTTGGTGCAGTCTCTGCTCCCCTGTACGTGATGACATAATTATGAATGCAGGGCAAATTGTCTCCATGTCTGCTAAAACGTGATGTCCTAGTCGAAAGCAGTGAATGACATAATTAAAATGGCTGTTGTGGGATAACTGGTTTTAGTTAAAGTTGGGTTTAGAATTGGAACATTGTTTGTTCCATAGAAGTCTGGTGAAATTATCTCGTGGGTGCAGTCTGTGCTTCCCTGTACGTGATGACATAATTATGAATGCAGGGCAAATTGTCTCTATGTCTGCTAAAACGTGATGTCCTAGTCGAAAGCAGTGAATGACTTTCGAAGGTGTTAATCAAAGAACTGGTTGGGCTGGATATAGAGATGGATGATCAATAGTAACCATTTGGTTGATGTTGGACGGTTGACTTATCAGAGAGTTAAGTGCATTCTATTGAAAAGTTCATAGGGTGATGATTCTCTTTTGTTTTGTCGCATTCTATTATTGGAAAACGTTCATGGAACACGACCTGATTGCAATGGTCTTTTTGAAGCAATGGCAGAAGAACTTACTCTAGTTTTTTTTTCCATTTTTGTTGAAGTGGAGACCATTGAAATCCTAAATACTTAATTTAAGTACAACAATCTTGTTTTAATCATTTTGGGAATCATGTCTCGAGGAGTATCATATCTGTTCAATAACTTGTTTGTTCAGCATGTCAAATGGCCGAATGATATATTTACCTACTTACCGCGTAATGTTCCATATGAAGAGATGGCGTCACCTTAATTTTCACTAATATTTCACATGGAATGATCTGTCATGTCCTGTGCAGAGTTTTGCACTTGAAAAATGGACCGGGAAGAAGTGTTATATGATTGGCGCCAGAGATCTGTCTATAGTATGGGGTGACACTCCTTGCTACTGGAGATGGAGTTCACTCCACGTCTCAAGGTCTGTCCAATCTCCAAACTTACAATTTCCTTTTTCGCTATGGATACTGTCATCTGTCTTCTTATGTTTGGCATCTATTGTGTGGTTACTGAAATCTGTTCTTCTATTTGAAAGATTCCCAGAGGTAGCAGAGCTCCTTGACGTATGCTGGCTTGAGGTTCACGCCACGATGGAGATGCGACTTCTGTCTGCTAACACATATTATGCAGCTTACTTTATCTTCAAGTTTGTGCATGGAAACTATGGCTTTAAAAATCAAGCAGTGGAAGTGTCCATCTTTTCTGCTTCCGGGGGCGAACGAAGGAATATTTTTTTTTATCCTGACGGGAGGTTGAGACGGCAATATCAGTTGGCACAAGGGAGATATCCGCGTGCTTATGATGCATCTGCGGCAAGAGATGTTCGGGCTAGGGAGAAACAAATTCCTCGGGACAGAGGTGATGGGTGGAAGGAGGTCGATCTGGGTGAGTTTTTCGTGAACGACCCTCCAACTGGGGAGGTTCAAATAAAGTTGATGGAGGTGAAAGGCGGTAACTGGAAATCCGGGCTAGTCATCCAGGGGATTGAGCTTCGTCCTGCACAGATGACTTCCCGAGAAAGAAGTCGTCAGTGCATAGATCGACTCAGATGAGTTGAATGGGGATACTGTGAACATCACAGATGATTATTCTTCGCCTGAGATGTTTCAGAGTAGATATCTACAAGGGGGTGTTAAAAAACTGGACCCTGTTCAAAGCTGTGTGAATATGTTTATCCATCTGAGATACATTCCATGTGTGGCATTTCTTTTCTCGTGGTACTAAACATGTTCGCTTTTCATGGTTCTTTGGATTATGTCATGCACGAAGCAGGGCCATTTGGTTTTCTGATTAGACATGATCAGATGACTGGAAGTATCTTCTTCTGCCTTGACCGTTCTTGTATGGGTTCTCTCGGTTCGATCTCATTTTGAAAGCAATAAGAGAACCAGAATAGGCACATACATATTTTGCACACTTTAAGCATAAGGTAGAGGACGTTGGTATAGTTCCCCAGAATAATAACAAAAAAGGAACACTTCAATGCTACAGTGAAAACAGGGAAAACCTTCTTGTTTTCAGCCAGTATTAAAGCATTTACATGGAGAATGATTAGGTACAAGCAAGGCGGGCTCTGTAAGGCAAATGATTCATCTTCCCGAGATGTACACAGGGAGGTAGTCATATGAGGAGATGCATTATGATTATATGTTTGGCCGAAAAAGAACATTAGGGCCATATGAATCAATCCACTCTCCATCTTTATATTTGGAAGGGCATTTAAATCTGATCTTCTTTGGTAAATTAACTCCATTTACCAAATTATAAAACAGCTGGCATAAACATGAACCTGAGCCAACTATGGTCCCCTCCTCGTAACTGACTTTTGATGAGGAACGTAACAAAAATCCCACATTTTCCTCTTCTGTTATGCCAAATTCTCCTCACAGATCAGAGAAAATTTTCAAATCCTCTTCTCGTAGAGAAGGACCACAAGATGGCTCGTTCCTCTGGTGATTGTTCTTCATCCTGTCGATTCCAACATCAATTGTCTGTGAGTTCCTTCGGATTGTTATGAGTGTTAGAAAATTTGAAGGACCCTTGGCCTTTCACATTCCTTTCTGGCCTCCATCAGAGGCCTGTTTTCATGGAGTTTCTTTTCACAGGACCCTTGATGTGAAAGAAGAGATTCTCTTAATCTGGGTCCAGGCATGAGTTGCTTCCCCTGTTTCTCATCACACGTGAAACAGATTAAGAGGGAGCACATGACTCCAATCGAAGGCCACAACGCATCCCCCGCACCCGGTAAGACTGCATATGTTGCTTGCTTTCCTTAATTCTGTTGGATTACATCATATGCCAAGTCTAGATGGCTCAAGTTCATCCACCATGTCCATATTGCCCCCAAAAATACCACTATATGTACGTAAGTTTCATTTCTGCATCCATCGTCTTTTAGTATTTTCAAGGTATGACCTAAAGGAGCCAGAAAATTTGGGCAGCAGTGGATCATAATGCATTGTTGTTTCGATAAATGAAGATTTAGAATGGAAAAGGTTGAGACTTCTATGGAATTACCGCAGATGCAAATATCGGTCAATTTTGCTCATGCACTTTCTTCTAGCTTATGTAACACAAAGAACATTGGGTAGGAGAATAGCCAAGTAAAAAGGCACAATGTATTGGAGACTCGACTTGAAATGTGGTAGATGAGTTGAGGGTACAGATTGATTTGCTCTGCTGATCTTCAAACAAAAAGCTCACACCTGTGTAGAGAACTTTTTTTTGGTCATTTAAATTTGCCTTCGGCTAGGCACTTTTTGCTAATTGTTCTGCGCATCAAGTTCACAGCATGTGACACTTTTGACATTCACGCTAGCGTTGTCATCAAGATGAATTCAAGAAAGTGCGCTGGCGTAAATTTTCCGTTTTTCAATGCTGCAGGGGCTAAGAAGCAGAAATTAGTCGGCGAATCCCAAAACAAGCCAAACAAGGCGGACCATGAAAAAATCGAAGCGCAACATTTCACTTTTCGCGAGCTTGCATCTGCTACAAATAATTTCCGACCGGAGCATCTGTTGGGAGAAGGCGGATTCAGCAGAGCATACAAGGGCACTCTGCAAGGTAGTGGTCAGGTAACAAAAGTACCATTCCACACTCTTTTTCTTTGTCCTTTTTTGAGGCAATGAAGTTCTTTGATTCACTACTTAGGATTGCCGACAGGTGGTGGCTATAAAGCAACTTGACAGAAATGGATTACATGAAAACAAGGAGTTTCTTGATGAAGTGACGACGTTGAGTCTTGTATGCCATGACAATCTGGTCAACCTCCTTGGTTATTGCGCCGATGGGGATCAAAGGCTTCTGGTATATGAATACTTGCCTGGGGGGACTCTGGAAGACCATCTGCTTGGTGCCAAAAGCTTCCCACCAAACCCAAAAGCAAACAAAAAAGGTAGCTCTTCTTGGAATTTTTTAGCAGTTCAAATGGCAATATGATGCTTTTGGAAAGGAAGAGGAAAAACTGCTTGAGTTTTCATGCAAAGTACCGGTGTATACTTCTTTTGCTGCTAAAGGAGCAGCTTCCAAACTCTAATGAAGCATAATGTGTTTCGCAAGATGAACCACAAATAGTTCCACCTCTTGTTGTGGAGGAAAATTTCATTGTCTAATTAATGGCTGGATTTTATGCCGAAACTTAAATGCAGCTATTGGGCCAAATGAGGAACCTTTGGACTGGCTAATGAGGATGAAGATTGCGTATGGTGCAGCGAAAGGTCTGGAGTATTTGCATGGCAGCTGCAATCCCCCTATTATACATGGTTATCTTAAGCCCACAAACATCTTGTTGGATGAAGAATTTAAGCCAAAGCTGTCTGATTTTGGACTGGTGAAGCTTGGATCTGCTAATAATAAGATGCATGTGTCGTCAAGGGTGATGAAGACTTATGGCTATTGTGCTCCAGAATACACAACAACAGGACAGTTAACACCGAAATCTGATGTGTACAGTTTTGGAGTAATTTTACTAGAACTCATCACTGGAAGGAGAGTAATTGACACCACAAAACCCAGCGAGGAGCAGAATCTAGTCGCTTGGGTAATATGCATCTTTCATATTTGCATTTTTCTCACCAAACGTTTTGGATTGCTTTATGTATTTGTTGTAATTGTGGGACTTGTACAACCAAAATCAAAATATTTGACTAATTATTCAGTGCTTGGACAATATGCAGGCATATCCGAAATTCCGAGATCCTAAACTGTTCCCACAAATGGCAGATCCGCTACTCCAGGGGAAATTTCCTGAGAAAGACTTGAATCAAGCTGTCGCTATCGCTGCGATGTGTCTGCACGAAGGAGCATCAGTGAGACCGCTGATGAGTGATGTCGTGACTGCTCTCAGTTTTCTTTCAGGGGCATCAGATGAGAGATCGTGTTCGTCTCTTGCGGATCCCGTGCTTCATTCCCCCGAGGAAGACGATGGTCAAACAGAACATGACGTCGACAGTGACAGCAGACAAGATTACTGCAGAGACCATCCCGATGTGGTGGGCATAGACGAGAAAATGTTGTCATGTTGAGATCAGTTTCCATGGAGAGAAGAGGGAGTTTTCTGATCTTGATGATAAAATGGGTGAGAATGATGACCAGCGAACCGTTGTGGAAGCCAAATGAATATGTTATCAATCAAGCTACCACAACAGCATGTCATCCATCGGACGAAGAAGCCTTCTTCGAGAAAACGAAAGAAGCGGGATGCAGCTGAAACGGGAGCATCTCTCAAGTGGCAGAATCAAGTGCCAATCTCATTATTGCAAATAACTCCTAAATCATGAAACCAGCATGAGATTGGAAAAGGAGCAGCTTATGGATCCCGCAAACGTTGCTAGGTAGATGTAGTGAACGTCCTAGCTTGACTATCACGCGAAGGCGGGATCACAGCGGGTGGGAAGTGTTCCTTTAGGTGACAAAGGCGAGCGAGATCAATGGAAACAGGAGTGTCTTCTAGGACACAGAGCAGCTGGGATTGAGAGATGACATCTGCTCTGTATTTTCATTTTTCACCAGTATTAGATCACGGTGTGTGATTAAGCCAAAACAGCAACTGGGACTCGTAGATGGAAGTGTTTAGTCCTGGATTCCCATTGGTTCCATGAAGTTTTAGCTAGTGTTTACATTTGATGTTTCTTTGTGGGAAGGCTTTACGTTTTGACCTGAAATCAGTCCTTTTGCAATTAGGTAGTTTCTTATGTCTGCAAAAAAAATTTCTCAAAGTACTGTATCTGGGGTTAACATTCACTCTCGAGACTCAGGATTTGAGCTGATTCTAAGCTTGGCAGCTCCTAGGAAAATATTGGAAAAAGAACGAAAGCCTATTGGATCAAATGACTTAGAACATCGATCAGGCGAAAAAAACGTGCTTGGCTCCGTTTGTTCGGAAAAAAAATAAATAATTTGAAAAATATTTTTCAAAAATAAAAGTATGCAGACATAAATTGTTGTCAATAACAAAAATATTTTTCAACGACTAATCCTTTCGAGCGATAAAAGCGATCATTTTTAAGAATATGTTTATCAAAATTTTCATCTTTTAAGAAATAAACGGAACCTAAAAGTGATATTTTTCCGGAACAGGGTTTAGCCTGTTGATAGTTTAGTATTATCAAGATGTCCTCCTTACCTAACATTATGAAAGCATCTCAAAATAATCATATTGATGGGAAGAAGGTCCACTCTGGACAAACCCATCACCAAATTCCTACCCACATGCCTCTTATATTGTCTGATTTTGCACATGTCTTACAGCTAGACGGAAAAAATTAATGAGAAAAATATTCAAAAAATTTTAAATTTATTGTACTTTTGGTAATTCAGTTTAAAATATTTTAATTTTTTCAATTGAGTCTTAAACTTTTTCATGGTTTTTCAATTGAATCCATTCGACCAATTTTGGCTGAAAATTACTAATGTTGATAATTTTTAATTGTACTTTAATATATTTTTATATTTTATATTTTTTCTTTGTTTTTTTCTCTTTCATTGCCATTTGGCGGGGTTAGCCTTGCCCGCGATCGGCGTGGCCTTTCCTAGATCTAGGCAAGGGTCGCCAAGCCCTCGCCAGCCAGTGGGCAAGGGCCACAACACCCTCGCCTTACCACTTTAAAGAAAAAAAAAAACAAGCAAAGAAAAGAAAAGAAAAAAAGGAAAAATAA
Source organism: Rhodamnia rubescens (assembly GCA_021437795.1). NCBI lineage: Eukaryota > Viridiplantae > Streptophyta > Magnoliopsida > Myrtales > Myrtaceae > Rhodamnia > Rhodamnia rubescens. The sequence continues at coordinate 8,542,426 of JAILYA010000003.1, forward strand.
AAATAAAAAGTTCCAAAAATGTTAAACATCAATAAAAAGCATCTATGTTAGTGTCGACGGCGACACGTATGACGATCGGCATCCACGTCGCCGATTTCCAATCAAAATTGGCTAGATAAACTCAACTGGCAGAATGTAAAAAGGTTTGGGACTCAATTGAGAAAATTAAAAGGCTTATATTGAATTGGCGAAAAGTCTGATGAGTTTAGGACTTCTCGGACAATTTTCCCGAAAATTAATCCAAGGATGTCCTCATGCTGTGGGATCCAACTAACTCCTATAGTTTTGTTGTTTATGCAAAATGACCCTACACATGCAAATAGACAGACAGACAGACAGGATAGACGAGCACTCACTCTCCTGATTTTGTACTTAAACAGGAAATAATGTCCGAACATGGCATCTTCTGCGTTAAACAAAAGGTGAAGGGGCAATGGAAAGGACAGTTCTTTTGGCCCAATTTTTTTTTTTTTTTAAAACTTTGCAAGCTTGTTTCAGCAACGATTTGCATCATCTGAACTGTCATAAAAACCTGATGTTCACACTACGTCGTATTTGTTAACTTCAATCTCAATTTGTGAAAAGAAGAACGGTTGAAGCAAACTCCGACCGGGCCAAGCATCTGGCCCATTACCTTAACTTGCCGAAAGAACAAATCAGCTGCAGGATCAATAGGTTTTGTTGGGAGAAAATTGTCAAAAAATATATATATATTTAAATTTATTATATTATTGTCAATTTAATTTTAAATTTTTTAATTTAATCAATTTAATCATAAATCTTTTGTATTTATGTCGATTCGATCTTAAATTTTTTTTTTTGATCAATTCTATCATAAATCTTTTGCGTTTGTGTCAATTTAGTCTATCCAACCAATTTTGGCCTGTCGATGATAACATAGATACTGACCGAGGCTAACGTGGACACAGGTGTGAAAATTTTTATTAATATTTTATTTTTTAATTATTTTTTTCCTTTTTGCCTTTTCTTCTCTCTTCTTTTTTTTTCTTTCTTAGTCCTGGTGGTGACCGACCAAAGGCTACCAGTGCCCTCGCCGGCGCCAGGCGAGTTGGGTCGGCCCGTCATGGCAGCCTCGCCATGGACGGCGAGGTCGGCCGGCCATGGCGGCTTCAGCAAGGCGAAGAGCAAGGATTGGGTCATCATGACTTCGTCCTCGAGATTGGGCGAGGCTTGTCCGCAAGAGACCTTTCCCGGATCTTTTCCCCGATTTTTGCAATTTTCGTCTTCTGCTGCGTTCTTTCCTTGTTTGCCGCCCAGCCCGGATCTGGGCGAGGTCGCGACTCGCTGTCTGAGGACGGCATCTGGCCGACCTCGCCCAGCCCAGATCTGGGCGATGGGCGAGGTCGCGAGTTGCCGTCCATGGCGACGCCACCATGGATGGCCTGGGCGAGGTCGCGACTCGCCATGGCCGGCCTCGCCCAGCGCCGGAGAGGCCACTGGCGGCTAGTCTTTGGCCGGACGCCACTGTCGAACCTGCTTGTTGGAGGAAGAAGAAACGACGACGGAGAAAGGACAAAAAAGGAAATAGAAGAAAAGAAAAAAAGGTTTAAAATTTAATAAAATTTATTCAGCGTCAAGCGTCGGCCCACGCTAAAGTATAGGCCGGCATTCACGTGACTGTCGGCGGCCAAAATTAATCTTGAATAGGCGAATTGATACAAATGCAAAAGGTTTATGATTGAATTGCAGATAAAAAATTTAAGCACAAAATTTTTTTAGAACCGACTTGATATAAGTGCGAAAAGTTTAGGGACCGAATTGGTAAAAATGCGATATGTTTACGACTTTTTTGATAATTTTCCCGATTTTGTTGTCTTTGTCTTTGTCTGATTATCCTCTTCTTTGTTGTATTATTTTTACCATTAAGTATTGTAAATATCGTTATCATTGTTATTATTATTATTAGGGTTAATAACATGAAAACTCCAAATTGGTGCATCCGTAACAAATTTATTCAAAACTAATTTTTTTATCAAAAACCAAAAACCTCAAAAACTTCGTTAGTTTCCATTAAATATTACCATCAAATTGCTTAAGTTAGATGATAGATCGGTTGATGGATGTATCTATTTAAAGTTTTTATCTTCCGTTTGTCATATTTGTTATAAGTTTTTTTTTTTTTTTGTCATATTTGTTATAGTTTGGGATTTTCCATAGCATTAGCTCACTTTATCGGAAACTAACAACAGGTACATTGTCACTAGCTAGTCAAATTTATCATAAATATATTAGTTTTGGGCAATAAGTGTATCGGTTTGGTGTTTTTGGTTAAATTTAGGGTAAATTTGTCATGAGATATACCAATCTATGATTTAAAATAATTTGAAGGTATCCGTGGGAGATATAACAGAGCACATAATGGAGTACCAAAGTTGGCAAGGTGTTGGACCAAATGTGGATCATTTCCCAGACAATTTTATAATGGGCGATGGACATAGCTGCCGACATCAGATGCAACACAACAAAAGCAGCACCAAGGCACTTGAGCCAGAAAAAAAAATTGAACACAAAAAGCATGTCTGGATCAAAACACAGCATAGGCTGCATCAAACTGAAGCAGACAGACCCTCAAATCATTGAAAAGGTCCAAACTTGAGCACTTCAAAGAAGTATATGTTAAAATAGAAAGAGCTATTGTGGAGGTCCCTATCTGATATATGTGATAGAGAATGTGCATTTCCCTCCAGATGCATATAGACAGAGAACATTTCAAATGTCTCACCCTGTGCTGCCCAGTGGTGGCTCTTCCATCATCCATGGACTCTGTCATTTTCTAGAGATCAGCCTGTCGTTTCAGTTGGTCCATTCTCTGTTGCTTTCCCATGAGAAAAAAGAATGGAACTTCATTGCAAGTTGGAATTGATAATCATATGGTTTATCAGGGGGGACTAGTGTTATTTGAGGGCCACCAGGCTCCTATCTCCAAAGTTTAGTTTTATTGTTGCTCCAAGGTTCTCCACTGTTTCAACTTATTATCTGAGGAAGTTTTCCAGCTTGTTCTTGTTACTCACCTTTCTTACATGGTTCTGTCGAGAGATGGATGGTGAAGTGATAGTTGTGGCGGTTGACGCAAGTAAGGAGATCACGGATTATGCTCTCGAATGGGCTGTGCGCAATCTGACCAAGACTTCGGACTCTGTATTCCTACTCGCCGTTCTTCCTTCTAAAGCTCATTCTCCTGCCGGCGCCCATAGGACACACAAGTCTAAGACTTCGCAGTTTTTCACTCGTGTGCATCTCAAATATGGCAAATTTAGCTTGTTAATGTGATTCTTTCCATTCTTGTTTGTATGTTTGTGACCCTGCGATCGTTTCCTTAGGCTTGCTCAAGAAGTGGGGGCTCGGCCACAATGAGAAGATTTCTTCAGATAACATGGCCCGGCCACTTGATGGTGGAGTAGAAACCGATGTAAACCTGAAGGTGAAAGGTGTTTGTGAGCTTATGATGTCGCATGTATTTTCAGCTCACAAAATCAAGCGGGTAATCACGTTTTGTGGTTTATGATTACCAGTGATCATGTAGTTTTAAATTGCTTGTGTCATTTTTTACGCACAATATTGAACAATAGGTGCACAGTACAGTCGAAGTCATAGCAGATGCACGGCCGGGGTCAGTTGCGACTGCAGCTGGAGAGCTTGGAGTAACCTGGGTAGTTCTAGATACGTAAGCGCCCGTAATCTTGCTCCCTCATCTCAATTCTCGCAAAAAGCATTATCCTTACTATCTAGGAGGAATTCATGATAACGACTCAGCGAAATGACCGCGTTTCTTCTTCCTACTCTGAGTGATTAACAAGAGCAATATTAACGCTGAGTTATTGCCTTTAAACTGCAGACGGTTGAAGAAAGAGGCCGACCACTGTTTAAAACAATTGATGTGCAACATTGTACTTGTAGACCACGCCATCCCAAGGATCCTGAGAGCCGTTAATCCCCGTGTTCGGAAGAAAGTTAATACTAAAGTGGAGCAAAATGACCCCACGGTTGCTGACATGCTCGGCGTAGTTACTGCATACAACTCTGAAGATATTAGCAGTCCAGCGACTCATAGCAGTCTCGGGTTCGGAAGTCCAAATACTAAGGCAAACACATTCTCCTCGCTATCTGCCGCAGAGGAGGACCCCTTCTCCTTGCTCAATGCTACCACTAGAGATGTGACGCTGTACAGTTCGCGTATATATCTCAATTCTCAGTGCTTCCGCCAGGAGACGAAAATTCAGGCTGCACTCAATCCCTCTGTGGAAAATACTAATCATCAATTGGTGAGGAAGACGTCAAACTCCAACATTGAGGAGACACTTCTCAGAGCATCAGCTACTCCTATGGAGCCAAAAAGGAAAAGCTATAGTGGTCCTCTGAAGACTAAAAGTGGTAAGCCAAAATGAAAGAAAACATATTGAAAGAGCTTCGCACTAGCACACTAAAGCTTTTTGTTATTTTAAAACAGAAATGGCAAAGGGTAATAATCTTAGAGCAACAAACACGGTTCCGGTTCTGGCAAGAAGATCAGTGGATTCATCATGCTTATGGCCAAAAGCAGCTAGGCCGCAACAGTCAAAAGAGCTAATCACAAGAAAAGACCCTTCAACTTGCCATGACAATAAACCACCAGCAGCACCTTCCCTAAATATTCCGCGAATATCGAGTGTCAGGAGAGCCATGTCTGTCTCAATTAAACATCCCCCAACACCTCCACCTCTCTGCTCTGTCTGTAAGCTTAATGCTCCGCATTTTGGTAAGGCTCCTAGGAAGTTCAGTTACAAAGAGATTGAAAGAGCAACCAATGGATTTGCAGCAGAAAACTTCTTGGCAGAGGGTGGATTTGGTCCTGTCTATAGAGGAGTGTTACCTGATGGAGAAGTCATTGCAGTGAAACAGCACAAGTTCTTGAGTGCACAAGGTGCATCAGAGTTCTGTTCGAAATCGAAGTGCTGAGCTGTGCTCAGCATAAGAACTTGGTGATGTTAGTGGGCTATTGCATCGAAAAAGAATGGCTCCTCATATACGAGTTCGCTTGCAATGGTTCACTGGACAAGCATCTGTATGGTAAAGCTCTATAATGCTGTAGTTGCTTACGCTTCCTTTTGTTTTTGATCAGATCGTTTGCTATCAGAAGTTCTGATAAAGTCATATCGTGAGAGTCACTTGCATGTGCGAAAATTATTTTGATCTGATAGGCAAGTAAAATTTTCCAGGAAAAGAGTCATCTGAGGTGCTGACTTGGCCTAATCGGATGAAGGTTGCAATAGGAGCTGCAAGGGGTTTGAGATATCTTCATGAAGATTGTCGAGTTGGATGCATTATACATAGAGACTTCAGGCCCAACAACATCCTTCTCACCCATGACTTTGAACCGATGGTAATTCCATCCTCGTTCTTTACATACCATTCAATACCTATGCCTGCATCGCCTTCATTCGTGGCATGAATTTTCTTGAAATTCACGTATTCGCCCTTCCAGATGTGAATGTGCTAGGGAAAATAATTATCTGATTCAGAGACCAACCTCTATAGCAGAAAGGAAGTGCCTAGTAAATGTATATGCTGACAAGAAGCATTATGTTAGACTACATGAAGATGCAGTTTTGAGCATTGCCTCATAATGATGCCTTAAGTCTAGTTTGTTCATCTGTCAGTAATAACTGTGATTTGAATGAAATAGAGTCTACATATGCAAGTAGTGAGTGATTTTGGCTACTTACAGCTGGGACTCACATGTAGGTGGGTGATTTTGGCCTAGCAAGGTGGCAAGCAGATGGCCAAGCAGCTGAGGAGACGCGGGTTGTTGGTGCATTTGGGTATTTATTATATCTTACTACTGTTCTATCTTAATATTCCAACGCTCAGCATCACAATTTGGTTAAGAATGCTGTTCTTGCCATAGATATCCTACTGTAATCTCTACATGCTAATGGTTTTCTCTGCCACTATGAATCTACAAGCTCATATCTTGTTTGATTGTCTCAATGAACTCCATCAAAACAATTGCTTCCAGAAATACTTTCCTTAATGTTGGCATTGCTTATTAGCAAGCTTATCTAGAGTACTGACTATTTTACAGGCAGAGTAAACTAATGGAGCACCTTTTTTCCAACTTATGTATAGCTTAGTTTGCCAGAAGAACAGTCACCTTCTTTTGGATTTTCTGGACCAGTTCTATGAATCTGGTTAAGTAAATAACCATGGAATAATTGCTAAGTAGACCTAAGCAATCAATATTTGACTGAATTTCCAGTCTAGCCTCCAGCAAATTATTTGTCTCGGAGAAAATGGCTCTTACACATGAGCTAATGTTCATGTAGGTACTTGGCTCCAGAGTATACTCAGACTGGGCTCATAACAGAGAAAGCTGATGTATATGCATATGGAATAGTTCTTTTGGAGCTACTAAGCGGCTTTAAGGCCACCGAGTTCTCAAGAAGTACAGGAAAACAATTTGTGTCTGATTGGGCAAGTCTTCTCACTATCATGCATTACACTGCATAGGAGAAACTGCTAAGAACCATTAGTCTCTAGCATTTTTAACCTGGAAAAAATGGAATCCAACAGGATGAGATTAGTCTCTAATATCGTTGTTTTTCCTTTGTCTGTTGTGCAGGGCCTTCCACTGCTGAAAAGGGGGATGATTAATCATATAATCGATCCTCAACTTTTATACAACTATGTGAAATGGGAAGTGGATGCCATGATGCATGCTGCAGAATTGTGTCTCTCACCAGTGCCAGAACAAAGACCGAGGATGTCGCAGGTATCTTTCAACCACACTAGAAGTCTTTAAATGTACTTATAAAACATATTACAAGTTGTCAATAAGTGAACCTACTTGTCTATTAATTGATGACCGCCCTTTCCCCCTACGAAACTAGGAGTTCCTTAAAGAACATTTCTTTTTGCAGGTGTTGAAAATACTGGACGGAGATATGCCTGGTATGGTTTCTGCTTTACCGCAGCATATTTCCGATCACCAAAATGAAAACGTAGACGGCCAAACCACCTCCTGGGTGATGCATCATAATTTGAATGAAAATCCTTCCAGAGCGAGTGAACTAAAACGAAATGGCCACGACACTACGTGCGAGCCAGCATTGCTTTCGGATGGTTCTGGAGTGGAAAGAAGTCCTCGTGCTTCAAATTGTTCTGAGATGCTTGTAAGCGAAGAATACCAGGCATATTTGCAGGGTTCATTGGCCAAATTTATACAGAATATGAGGGTACATTGATAGTTACATAAGTAGCTGAACAAGTGATTATATTGGATGAATTAGTGTTGTAAAATTTCTGTAAACAGTATAGTAAATGCATAGAATCCCACTGAGTAAGAGGCTTATGCAGAAGCATCTTCTGACCGGGCATATTTCGGGGAAGGTATATAATGTTTCTGCAATAAGTAATCAAGCGTCACATGGAAGAGCTGTGGTCATTACTCATTAGCTGCTTCTTTCATAAAGTACCCATGCCAGCTTCTCAACAGTGAATAACCATTGAACTACCTTCTGTAATTCAGGAAGTGGTACTTTGATAGCAGACGCTCCTCACAAAGGTATATTTCAAAAGTGAGATTTTTAGATAAGATTAGCCAGTTAAGTGTGCTCAGAGATAATAGATACTAATGGAACTTGCATTAACGGAACTTGTTCATCTCCCTGCTCGTAAATTTTACTACCCTCGTAAGGAAGATAGCTAACTCAAATGATAAATTTCCTTGTCTACTCAGACTCCTTGATTCATTGGTCAATTCGGAGGATCATGCCCGATATGCAGTACAGATGCAGCATTCAACATTTTCCAATATATGGTTCTTTCAACCTACTTAGCAAATCACTTTCATGAAAAGAAGATGAACCAATCACCATCTTGTCAAAATATAGCTTTGGTATTTGTTCTATATGGCCGAAATTCTAATGGGACATATATGAACAACAAAAGGAGTATAACATAGGTGACGTATATGATAACATCTAGAGGATTAGATGATCAATAGTAGGTGTAGGAGTATATTCTAAGAATATTATAGAAGATCAAAGCTTGAGTGTTATGTGCAAAAACTCTCACCCTATCCTTCTGAACTGAAAATTATAGCATCAAGTGCGTACATGACTTACGTAAGTGACGGGAACTCCGAAATTTCTCTGAAAAACCAAGCGTACAAATTGCCTCTCAATCTCTCTTCCCCTTTCTCTCCTTAACTGTTGATATGTGTGAAGTTTCTTGAGCATACAGCCACAAGAAATCGTCTCCGATTTAGTAGAATATCAAGTTTGCGGCGAGCTAATGTATATTGTCAGATGGAAATTATCATAGCTGTCCATGTGTAGCCCAAAATGAGGCATATATAGACTCAAGAACACAGAAAATTCCATGTTTATTGTGATTTCAATACCTCCAGGCATACATTGCACAGAAATATTGGAATTATTTCTTAGCAATTGACACTTTGTTCTTACGCAAGTACGAACATTGTATATCTCCATAATCTGCGCTAGAGTAAGGACTCGTCTTTCCATGGTATGTGTGAGAAATGATCATATGTAAAGGAGGTAAAGGTTGTCTATGGATGTTCAAGAGAGTTAACAATGCATAGAAGTTCATCACAGGACAGGCCTGACAGAAAAAAAAGTAGAAGCAAAATGTAGAGTCTCCTCATCTCGGAACTCAAAGACTTCCACCCTCAAGTTGTCGTCATCCTGGCCTGGGAGATTAAATCTTACCCTGCGGCCAGCTAACTTGTTCCTGTTTTTCTTTAAACAAGATTTCAATTTGAAGACGTCATCCTGAGGTCGGTCAAGCTTCATTTCAGGGCCGCCTCTCCGGAAGATACGATTCCATTTGTCATCACCTGGGCTGTACGGATCGTCCTGGACACGACCTGCCCATGTTAGATTCTTCATCTCAGCTCCACCAGAACATCCTTGCATATTCTGCCGATCACCAATGGATACTTTGCCATCAATAAGTATATCAAAGTATCTTTCATTTCCCATACGCTGATGATCTCCATAGCAAGGGCATTCCACATCTCGGCAAGAACCCGGAGGCCGACGTTTCAGTAGCCAATGAAACCGAGCCTCTTCAGGGGAAGACTCGTACCAACCTTCGGAATCTAATGCAGGTCCATCTGCTTCACTTGGGGGCCAAAAAATTAACCTAGATGATTTTCTGTGCTTTTCAAGATACTGCTCCTTGAAGGGTGTTCCTTCAGACTGACAGCCAAAAATTTCTGAGTCAGGTTCTCCCAGCTTGGGACTTTTCACATTCAGGCAAGCAATGGAAGATTGTCTTTTCGGGAGCGGGTAATAGTCGCCACCGGTATATTTTGGACGGGAGAGTTTTGCAGGGCTAAGGCTATCTTCTGATGTCACTCTCCTCCGAAAATTAGTACAGTCTGGAGAGTTCTTCTCAACAAACACATCAAGACGGTGTTTAGTTGGGGTCAGCCGCACAGACTGATGATGCCCAACTCGATGCACCGATCTTGGATTGCCTTTGACATATCCTTCAAGCTTGTAACTTGGAATAATTCGGCGAGCGTCTGGGGATCGTCTCTTTAGGAGGCGATGAGTACGTATCGCCTCATTTGAAGAATCATAGGGGCATAATTCTTCAAGAAGTCGTTCGCATTGTCTGTGCCTGGAACTTGTTTTGTTCCTTTCATTGGATGGAGAATCATGGCCTTGCTGCTGCTGCTGCAGGATCTCACCCCATTGATCAAGACAGTGCTGCTTTGAGAATGTGAGGTTCCCTGCATCACATTCACCGAGCCTGCATCTTTCAGACTTCTGGCAAACGTTTGGAGATCTCCTTTTCACTATTTTAGTCCTTTCAGAGGAAGAATCATATGGACATGATCCCAATCGGAACGATTCACGGGCGCGTTCGCTCTCATAATCTTCGTCACTAGCACAGGAGCCCGGGCTTTGCTGCTGATACTGACGGGCTTTGCACTGCAGCAAGCCACAGACCGTATGGAACGGGACAACATAAAAGTCGTTGCCAGGTTGCAGGAGTGACTCGGGCCGAACAACTATCCAGGGGTACTCGAACACGTCCGGGTGAGTCACAAAGTGTCTGGGATTTCTCTTCATGACTTCAGCAGCAGTGATTGGTTTTTTATGCTTTTCGGTGATGCCTCCTGGATGCACCAGCTTCAGCACAGGCTTCTTGCGGGTGATCGCGGCCATTGCCTATGGTGTGGTGGAGATTTTGGATCAGTAGACAGTCGAATGGACGGGGGTCGAAATATAAGCCTGCTCGTTTAGCCTTATCCTAGAGAGCAGACATTCTCGCCAGCGTAGAAAACCATGTAACCTGGGAATTGATGTTCTATGTAGTTTGCCTCGAGCAGAGTGATATTTGAGGTGGCTCTGGATATTATCTACGCAATACACGTCCTCTTCAAGGACTTGGTTTCGGCCCTCGACGCGGAGGTTTTGTTTTGGCTCGACGATAGCTCCTCCTAATGGGATAGGGAGAGCGAAAACTCAGTCTAGATGACTTGGTCACACTCATTGCAAAAGCCATCAATTTGGGGGAAAGTCATCGCCACAGTTGTAATGGTTAAGCAGGTGGGGAGTCAGAATATCTTGCAACCTCGTCTTCTGCCATGGAAGCTGATATTTGAGACCTTGTTGGGCAATTCTCTTCCTAATCTACTCGGCATCGCTCGCCCCCGCAGATGTATTTATGATGCTCCTCAGTTTGCTCATATCAGAAGTTTGAGTGATTGGCTAAGACTTGTCGTATTGCCTTCATATTCAGAGCTTTATTACACCGTTCACTCTATTCCTAGACTAGACTTGCTGCAAGTCTCAGTTCACACCATTCAACTCCGGATCATGAGTGCCAAGATAATGAACTAAACGATTTCTGAAGAGCAACATAAGCACATACATCAATCATTCAAATAATAATAATCACAATAACGTGCAAAATTGGAAGACATCATAAAGTAATTTCCGATGATCCAGTCCTGTGCGTAGTGGGCATTTAGGCTAGTTTCATCTTCATTATAAGCCTATAGCAAGATTGCCAGATGACGTGAGTCCAAAAAAGCATCCATTTGCAACTAAATTGGAGGAAACCTCCCGTTCCTAAGAGAGCCAGATAAGGTTTTCACAAGAACTGATTCCGACACCTTTACGTTAACATGATAGCTCATATAAAGAAGCGTCCTTTCTCTAGCTAATGGGAAACTATAAAAAAGATGCTAAGTATCAACGATTTGGTATGGAGTGCAGCAGGATTGACTCAGGGCCCATGCCAAGCATACTGAAGCTCAGGGGATTAATCGGTGTCGATCACTGTAATTCTTCTCATCTGTCTCTCCAGCACAAAGACGCATTGACCGACCCCCTAGAAACAAGGAGGTAGAGCACAAATCGATGGCGGGGGCGGGGCGGTGGTGGTGGCGGCAGAGTAGGACCCTCCACTTTTCGCTCAGATTGTACGAAAAGCAACACATTTAACTAAATACAATCAGTAGTCTTGCTTACTGGGGCATTCAGATGCCCTGTGACCTGAACGCCCACATACGAAGCACGATCCTCCAAAGCTCCTGTCATGACACAATGCCATATCAGTGAGATTTATATGGCCACGTGAAGTAAGTCATTGGTGAGTTAAAAGGAATATATTTGCTCATTGATGAAGGATAATGTATCTAATGTCCCACACAAGCCTGCAAACACTGCATAAATGCTATATGTTCCAAGAGCAGACAAAAATGCTTGAGGAATACATGCAAGATTTGCATAAGCAGAAAGATATACCTGTCCCTCGAAGATGGCCTACTAGATCGCCTAGCACCTATAAGCGAATCATTATCATTGTATCTTGAGGCGCGACTCCAGTTATTTTCAGTTCTGGAACCTCGGGCACCACGGCTAAATAGACCATCACTATCATCAGAATCACGACCACTGCCCCAGCCTCGGGACGATCTCGATCCCGATCCTCTGCGGTCTCTAGGACTCATCCGACGACTACTTTCTCTACTAGAAAATCTACCATAAAAATCACTTGGGGGCCCATCATCTTGCAGAGCAGGTAACTGTCAATACACAAGATCCAAGTGAATTAGCTTTTAGCGTGCAATTAACACTGAAACTGACACTACAGCAATATCTACGCATGTAAGCAACTGCATCTAAGTAAAACATAGTAATCTCAACCCTATGAGGTGTCTCGAGCGCTCATACAACCTTGGAAATCCTTGTAATAGTGTTCCCAGGTGGTGTTTGCTTACTCAGCAACTCCTTTGCAATCTCCTCTGGAAGATCAAAAACTGCCGCTTGAACCTGTCATTGGCACCACCATCGATATGAAGAAAATGTACAGGCCAACGAAGAATAATGGGAAATATATAAAGATAGTGCTCTGGTTTGGTAGATACCGTTTCATCTGCAACCAAATATATCTTCCCTAGTTCATCGGCTGCCGGAGAATAGACATCAGATAAAAATCCAGTGACAGATCGGGCAGAAAGGAAACCTCTAGAATAAGATGGATCCCGAGTCAATTGCAGCGTAACCCAACCCTACAACACGTGTCCAGTAGAACATTCTAAGATACAGCAGCAGGCACAATTTTCCATAATCTCAAATTACCCTTTAATTGGCAGAAAAATAGAAAAACCATGTTCTGAAGGACCAATTGGTATCATTGGTTAAATAAATGCAAGTTCTCAAATTTTGGATAGCAAACAGGAAATTATTTTTCCCCACATAAATGGTCATGCTCCAATGAGCAACCACTTCTTTTGCCAAATCTTGAATAAATCCAATAACAGATGGGGTTATAGAAGCACAGATGACAAGCAAAATTTCCACAAATTAGATGTTTCTAATCTACCTGCTCATGATTTATAAGAGACCGAGATGTAGGAGGTTGCGAAAAGCCACTCAAATGAGCCAAAGCAGCAGCTAGAGCATTTACACCTTGCTCTTCCATTAGTTTTTGTGCTGTTGGGGTGAAAAACCCTACAGACTCAGGATGAACTCCTTTGAGGGTCGCAACAACTTGCTCAGCGGATGACTCCAAAACCTCTTGCATTGCTGGAGGGCTAATAAACTCAAATGTGCAACCTACATCTCGCTCAATGGATCTGACAGTTCTCCTCTGACTACTTGTATACATCAAGATAGCAGTTCCTTCTTTCCCGGCTCGTCCAGTACGCCCAGACCGATGGACAAAAGTCTCTGAATCATTTGGCAGTTCATAGTGGATGATCTGGCATTAGGAAATACATATACTCTTGTTACTCTTATACACATAGCTTTGTGAGAGGAATAACTAATCGTGCAAGTAAACAAACATAAGAACTAAATAACCTACGAGATCAACATTAGGGATATCAAGCCCACGAGATGCAACATCAGTAGCAACAAGAACAGTGAACTTCCCCTGCCGGAAACCATTAAGAGTTCTCTCCCTCTGATGCTGAGAGATATCCCCATGCAATGCTTCAGAGGCGATGCTACTCGTTAATGCCATTGATACCTCATCTGCATCTCTTTTAGTCTGCGTGAAAACAATGGTCTTCCCTCCTTTCGCATACACCTTATAGATAAACAAGAGGTCATTTATCTAGCAAAAGCACGATCTCTTAAAGCCTACCATAAAGCATGTAGGCAAGAACAAGATCAGAGCATTCTTCCGCTAACCATTAAGAATCTTAAGAAACAAAATTCAGGACAAATGCCTAATGGGAGACATATCATATGCAAATGTTAGCGAATCAAATAAGCATCTTGATTGCGGAAAAAGCAATCAAATACAAGGGATGCATCTCCTACCGTGATGAGGTCACTTAGAACGGTACGCTTTGAAGTTGAAGTAGCTGATATGGCGTAAATTTTGATTCCCTCAGCGAGTTTTTCATCTTTCTCTCCAACCTACATCAGGGAAACAAAGGGCAGGCAAACCACATAAGCCGTCGCACGACATTTTGATGAGCCACACTCATCCATTTCTACGACCGTGCTATGCGAAAGTTCAGCCTATACCCAATGTTGGATCATGCAAGAAGTTTGGGCAGATGGAGACAGCGATTATTGAGAGAAGAACTTTACCAAGTCAATTGTCAAAGGATTGTTCAAGTGCTTTCTCGCCAGTTTCTTCACCCAACCAGGCATTGTGGCAGAGAAAAGCATGCTCTGTCGCTGTGAGGGAAGCTTTTCCAAGATCAATTCCACATCTTGCTCAAAACCAACGGCAAGCATCTGATCAGCTTCATCAAGTACCAAATACTCCACTTCCCCCAATTTAAGGCTGTTACCGTTGATCAAATCAATGATTCGACCAGGAGTACCTACAACTACGTCGACCCCCCGGGAAAGGGCACTTTGTTGGGTAACGTAAGAAACTCCACCATAAACACAAACAGTGTTCAAGTGAGGCGCAGATTCCTTAATTTCTTTCTCTACTTGCCTTGCTAATTCCCTTGTTGGTGCTAGGACCAAAACTCTAGGAAGTCGCCCACGTCTAAGAGACATTTACAGTATAATATGTCATTAGAAAAATGCTCAAACACGGGAGGTTACCAAAACAAGTAAAATTATCCCTCAAATACCTCAAACTTCTATGCTCATCACCATCAGTAAGACTTTTCAGTATAGGAATCCCAAAAGCTAATGTCTTCCCTGTTCCAGTCTTTGCACGAGCAATTAAATCACGCCCTTCAAGTGCAGGGATAAACACCGCTCTCTAACAATCAAACAATAGTATGAGGAACATGAATTTGCCATCGAAAACATAAAGAACTTTAGTAGAGTGAAAAATGAAGGGGGAAAAGTAATGAGTGAACTATCCTAGTGCGGGCAAAAATAAAGAAACTGAATATCGTGTCGATTAAAAAAGGGAAATTCCGCCTATGTAAAGCCTTAGACCCAACAACATCTTCATGTTGAACAGCTCAATTTTCATCGTAGGATAATCATCCAATGTAAGCTACCCCAGAACATCCTAGTATACCGATTGTAATTGCCTGCACTTAATTCCATCCGTGGTTCACCTAGTACATTAACAAAGGTCAAGTTTTCCACTTAATTATCCAGCCAACAAAGTATGCTCGAAAAAACAAAAACTCAGCCAGCAATAAACAACAGCAATTCACACGAAAACGCAAATTTAGGATAACACAGGGGAAGGAAAAAAGGAACGAAGCATACTTGAATGGGAAAGAGATGGGTAATGCCACGTTTCTCAAGAGATTCCACGAGCCTCTGAGGCAAACCCAGCTTGGAGAGAGCAAGCTCGTCCTCACTCGCACTCTCAGCCTCGCCACCCTCATACACGAAACCACCCTCATCCTCACTCACGTCAATCTCACTCTCCGAGAACCCACCAGTCCCCAACTTTTTAAAAGCCTCCTCGCTCAGCACCGAGTTCGGCGTGGCAATAGCAGAAGTCACGAAGCTACTCAGACTCCGCCTAGGGCCGCACCTTTTCACACACCCACTCTCGAAAGACCCAAAGGGTCTTCGGACATGGCACTCGCTAGGTGAACAGAGCAAGGAATTGAAGTGGGGCTTCTCCAAAAAAGACAAAGAAACCACGGGACTAGCTGAGGCAACAGACACTGCTGCGGTTGATGGGGTTGCTTTCTTCGATGTCTCAAGGGACTGGCCATGGCAAATGAAAGACGTGGTTAGAGACCTACAAGCCATTGAAGATAGTGGTAGAAAACGCTCAAGGCACAGACTTCGAGTGAAATTCGATACTCTGGCGAGGCTGCGAGTGAGAGGGAGGAACAAGAGGCAGCAGATATTTTTGGAAGAGAGAGGCGGCTAAAGGAGGCGGTAAGAGGGAGAGATAAGATCTCAGAGAAGGAGAGAAATGGAGGAGCGATATATGGCCTTCTATCCTCCACGGTTCCACCTCTCTCTCTGTTGCTACTGCAATGCTATCGTTTTCTTTTTATAGAGAGAGAATCAGCAGCAGAAAACAATTCGAAGAAATGAGCGATAAACCTGGGATTCATCCCTCCGTCCATTAACAGAAATGGGCCGATATGCGATCTTGTCACTGGGCTTACAACCCATGGACCTCTTGTGGCCCTCTTCCCGTATTACCTGGTTTGGTTTTGTCCTGCGTATTCTTTGTATTTTACTAGTTACCTTGTGACATTCTTGCATGTCTTTTGCATTTTCTTACCACTTTTTTTTTTTCACTATCTTCTTTGTTTTCCATTAGTGCTTTACAATTGGAAGGATGAAGCTTTCAGCTGTCTTTTATGGTCTTGACAAATGAATCACCAAGCAATAGAAATGTGAAAATCGGATGTAATCGAAAACGACGTCTTTGTTCGATGACACTGTAACGACTTTTGATTATCTAATCTTACATATGCTACTCTTTTCTTGTGTATGACCAAAGCAAGTTATATAATTTTTGGCGCACCATTCTGATTTCGTGTCATTGCGCTTGATGATTTAATGGCATAAGGCCCCTTCAATTACCCTGCGTCTCCTTCCCTCCATAGTAACTTTTCATGCTTTCATTGCGGATGATTCAGCCAAAGGGTTCATTTTGGTCATTCTGCAGACCGACGTAAAATCAAATTCCTACTCGGAAACTTTGAAGCACCAAGATAGTGACAATGATGATCATGATTATTAATTCTGGAACAATTATACGCACTAAATGTTCCATTTAAAAAAAATTAATGAAAAATAGAAGATGTGACAGTGACAGCATATGTTATTGAACAACCCAGAGTGAACACAGAGAGAGAGAGAGAGGAGAGACCATCATTGGTTTGCCAGTGAAGCAAAATGCTTCTCCTTCCCGTCGTTCCATCCTCTCAATTTCTTGTTCCCACTCAACTCACTCCATTAAGCAATCCACAATAAAAATCCCATTTTTCCCCCAAAAGAGTTGGGAAACGACAATTACAACGTTGAACATAGATCTGTTTCGCCTCCTTCAATCTCTGAAGATCCCGACGCGTCGACGAGGTTAGTTTCCGATTTCTTCTTCCCGCTCTTGTTTCTTGTCCGAATATCGTTCTTCTTCTTCGTGAAAGTTTTCGAATTCAGTGATCGTTTGGTTAGCGCGATAATGCTTGTCATCGTTAATGGTGGCAGGCGCCCAAGTTACGGTTTCACTGTTTTGCAAACCTCGTGCGAAGAAATGAATGGCGCCCAGGATTGTTTAACCAATTGGAGTGTCAAGAGCCGAATCTTTCGCTAGTTGATGTGAACTTTGGCCGAGGTGGATGACTTGTGATTAGCTCAGCCTTAATATGTTTTTTGTGGGTTTGTGTTATTTGTGCTGGTTCCGATTGGCTTAGTTTTTGGAAATGGTTTTCTATGGTCATGTTAAAGGGAAGAGGACATTGCTGAAGGATAAGGTTGCAATGGGGGAATTCATGCCGATTTATTTCAACATCATTGCGCTTATTTGCACAGTGGGGGCAATCGCGATAGCAGTTCACCACATTTATATGCACTTGGTGAATTACACCGAGCCAACTTATCAAAGATTTATAGTCCGCATCATCTTCATGGTTCCGGTGAGTACTATGAAATTTCAATACTTGAGTCGATGAGAAAGATTGGGGGAGCTATGAACACTACATTCTTAGATGTATACTGATATCGCACCTTCCACATTCCATTGATTATCTTTCCTTTGTTATTCTGTTATGCCTTTCATTTGCGTGTTAAGAAAAATGGTGGTGGACCTAGATTTGGGATTAGGATGAGAACTTAGTGATTCTGCATAATCATTCTGGAGGATGAAACTAGATAGATGAAACAAAAAATCGTATTGAATTTTTGTGAACACTTCAACCCGCAGCATCGGAGCTGTAGGTTCACTTTTAGACAAGTAGTTTGTGAACTTTTTTGAAGATTTTATTTTGCTTTCTTCCATGCTTTGTTGGATAGGGGAAGCGCACATTGCTTAGTTGTTATAACAATTGAACTTTGAAGTTGGTGTGTTTCATTGAGAACGTTGGTTGGTGCAGTCAGTAGCAGCTTAGTTGTTATAACGATTGAACTTTGAAGTTGGTGTGTTTCATTGAGAACATTGGTTGGTGCAGTCAGTAGCAGCTGTACTGAAGCATCATTTGTCTAAATCCTGACTGATTAACGAAAGAATGAAGGTTTTGGTAGAATTTGAAATGAGAAAGCTCTTAGAGACTGTCAAATCTGGTCATCAATTTATCAGATCCTGACTGATTAACAAAAGAACAAAGGTTTTGGTAGAATTTGGAATTAGAATGCTCTTTGAGACTGTCAAAGCTGGTCATCAATTTATCAGATACCTTTCCAGTTTTCTTATATTCAAGCTGATATCTAGTCTTTCCACTGACCCTATGCCCCCAGCAACCCATTCCCCGCCCCTTTTTAGTGAAGAAAATTTAATATACAGAGGATCCCCCCACCCCATAACACGAAAAAAGAAAACTGCAAGTTAATCTCAAAATCTGATTATAACTCAAGATTATGTTTTGACTTTTCTTGCCTTTACTATATGACTAATTGTCCCATCTTATGCTCTTGTCAGGTGTATGCATTGACTTCTTTCTTATCCCTCATAATGAACGAGCATTCAATTTATTTCAATTCCATTCGTGAAGTGTAAGTATCTGAATTTTTAACCCATGTTTATGAAGAATTTGGAGAATTTGGCGCAATTTAATGTGCTTTGATGTTCCCTTTCCCTGTCAAATTTTTCGAATACTATAATGACGTTGAGTAAGGTAAGTGAAAGCAAAAAGAAATTCTTTTGCTTTCCATCAAAATTTAAAAGATTACTCGATTATAAAGTTTTGGGATTTCGTACGCAAAAGAAGTCAAAGTGCGTGAGTGGCAAAATTTAGGTTGAGCAAAAAAAAAAAAAAGCAATAGTCATTTGAGACATGCCCAAGTATTTTACTTGATTCGTGATATGTTTTCTTGAAGGGGATGTCTCCATTTGACATTTTATTTATTTTGTGTGATATTCATGTTTTTGTTTTCCTCTGCTTCTGAAATTTAATTATATACGGTTTCAGTTGCAAAAGGTTAGATGTTTGGCCACCTTGGTTGGTTGGCCTTTTCTTTTTGCATTGTGGCGCGCACGTACTAGTGTTACAGAGATATAAAATTTTTATCACCAATTTTGTAGGCACTCATAGATGTGATCTATAAAAATGTTGGTGAGTCCTGAAAATCATAACTTAATTAGTTATTGCTATTTTCTCGTTGTTTTGGAATTTACTCTCAGGTATGAAGCTTGGGTTATTTATAATTTTCTATCACTCTGCCTCGCATGGGTCGGTGGTCCAGGAGCCGTTGTGCTGAATTTAAGTGGTCGAGTTCTGAAACCATCTTGGCACTTAATGACATGCTGCTTACCTCCCATGCCATTGGATGGGTGAGTGCTTACTGCACGGCCTTGCCTATATAGTGTAGGGGGCTCTCTAGGAATACTCCGTTGGATACAGCGCAAGTTTCTTAATTAATCAAGTTACTCTGGGTTATATTTCATGCTTTCATTAGATACTCTTCTGCTTCCCCAAGAAAATTGGACAATTATTGTGAAGTTTCATCAAACTGCTCTCAAGGGAAAACAGAGTTTGACTGGAGGTTTGTATACACTTTGACCTCCGGCTTATTTGGGAATGATTTAGACTTCTGAATCTTTCTTGCAGGCGCTTTATTCGTAGGTGCAAACAAGGTTGTTTACAATTTGTGATACTGAAGCCCATTCTAGTTGCTGTCACACTCGTCCTCTACGCTAAGGGAAAATATCATGATGGAAATTTCAGTCCAGCACAGTCATACCTATATCTCACCATCATCTATACTTTATCATATACAATGGCACTTTATGCTTTGGTACTATTCTATGTGGCATGCAAAGATTTGCTCCAGCCATTCAATCCAGTCCCAAAGTTTATAATCATCAAGTCTGTTGTCTTTCTAACTTATTGGCAGGTGAAATTTCTGTTATATATGTCGCTTGTGCATTCGTTTGTTTTTCTTTTTGGAGGAAGTGTTTAATAAAAAGCATACAAAATTGGTTTGTCGACTTGAGGATTGGAACAAAGTTGTCATATGTCTTTCGTGAATAAAATATGTATGATGGATTGTTATTGCCTAATAGGTTTTTCTCTTGTTTTATATGTGAACTTTGTTGCTTTGTGAATTGCGTTGCTGGAAAGTATAAAGTAGCTGTCTCTTCATGTCTTCAACATTCTTTTCCATATTGTAGGGCGTCTTGGTTTTCCTTGCTGCAAAGACTGGACTCATCAGAGATGCGGATGAAGCTGCTCAATTCCAAGATTTCATAATATGTGTGGAGATGCTTATTGCTGCAGTAGGTCACCAATATGCCTTCCCATACAAAGAGTATGCGGGTGCAAATATTGGCGGATCTCGTAATTTTGCTGCGAGTCTTGCACATGCACTAAAGTTAACTGACTTTTACGACGACACTGTCCACCAGGTAAAACTTGGAGGTTGCTGATGTCATTTCATGAACCCTTCGTTTTTTTGTTTTGCTTGTGCTGCCCTTGAATGATGATTGAATCGATACTTGTTGCAGTTTGCACCCACTTACCATGAATACGTACTCTACAACCACGACGGTGGCGATGAGGGCACAAGGAAATACAGGTCGCGCACCTTTGTGCCGACTGGCCCAGAAATGGATGCTGTTAGAAGGAACAAGCACATGTTTGGTAACAAAATGGATGAAGTGCAACTCTCCAGCATGTCTTCTTCTGCTTCTAGCACTCCCAAGAAATCATCGGCAGTGCCTGATTCTGCTACCGGGTCAGAGACCGTGAAGTCTTCCCTACTTGTTGACCCATCAAACTCTTCTGCAGTCCCCTACGACATGTCGCTCATTGATGTGGACATGTCCAGTTATCCTCCGCATGTTCCTGCAGCAGATGAAGCTAGACAAAGATGACTTGTCAAGCAGTTATCTTCTTTGATGAAGTTACAAGATTTCTGTCAGGCAGACTAACACGAGGATGAAAAAAACACGATAGAACGGCAGAATTTTGCGTGTTGTTTGATTTGGGACCAATTTGTGCCTAAGTTTGTGTAGTGTGATGCAGAAACTGAGGTAGGCTTCTCCCTGAAAGTGTCCTTATAAGAGCCTAATCGTCTGCCGAGCACTGTAGGTACAGAAATCTGTTACATACTTGTAAGCAGAGAATAGTCTTGTAATTATCTGCACCAGTCTTTGTTTTTTTTTTCTTTTTCTCCTTGCATGAGCATCATCTTGAGACATATCTTGGCATCGCGATTCTTGTTTTGAGATCCTTAACTTATTTTCGGATTGCTGCCAGACGAATGGTATTTCCAGTGATCGTCACAGTGAAGTGAAGATTGTTATTCGTCGAGTCGACAAGGGGGAATCAATTAGAAAGTGCGAGGGCCATGGCCAACCTTAAAGTTTTCTTCTTTTTGAGGTCGGCATCAGGCCATACTTTTGACTTTTATCACGAAAGGTCAAGCATCAAAATACAGACCATATGGCCTTTCCCAGTCCACCGGCGGCTGCGCCGTGCCACAACACAATTGTAAACCAAAGGGAGGTACTGATAAACATGTGAAGGTTCGCGGCCTTTTGACGGTCGATCAAGCTTCATTTATTTCATGAAAATATAAATTTTTATGACTGTTTATATCATTTATAAATATGAATAAATGAAAATTATTTTCATCGTTTATGACAATATAAATTGTCATCCAGAATGAAAATATTTTTTTATTAACTAATGATTTTAAATGAAACTGGAGATCCTTTTTATGAAACTTTTTTATCAAATCATTTATTTTTCGAGAAACAAATGGAACTTTCAATTTATTTCTCAGAAGATAAAAAAATTGAAAAAACCTTTTTGAAAAGATAATCATTTATATTGTTTAAAAAAAATAAATGGACGAAAAACTTTTTTTATAGTTTACGAAAATGCTTAAAAATAAATTGTTGTCGATAATTAAAGAGAATTTTATTAGCTAATTATTTCAAGCAATATGAACGATTATTTTTAAGAATATATATTTTAAATTATTAATTTTTCATAAAATAAACAGAGCCAACTAGTACTAGGACTTCTAAAAATGAGAAAGACTGGAAAAACCCTCCTCAATACTAACAGTTTTCCCTTTGACCTTATAACCTTTCTCTTGCCCCTTACTTTCAACAGATATAGTCCCCACATCAAACTCTCTCACAACTCTCTCTCTCATCTCTCTCTCTCTACCAATAGAGAGAGAAGGCTTCTTCTTTCTGTCTGCGTAGTGCAACCTGAATCCCTGATGCACATGGCCTCGGTGAACCCCAGCCTGACGGGCCCAGTCTACAGGGTCGACTCCATGGAGCACCAGTGCCTGATGATGGAGAAGAGACAGCTCTTCCTCCGTAGCTACCAGTTCAGCAGAAAGCGGACCCTCTCGGAGAGGATCAAGAGGTCCTTCACAAGGGTCGAGCGGGTCCTCTGCTTCCGGCTAAGGTCCGTTCGCCGGCTCCGGAAGCTGGTCTGCTCGAGGCTCTCCAGGCTCAGACACAGGCTCTGCCCCTCCAGGAGACGATCGAGGTTCCTTCGCCTCCTCTGCAGCAACAGCTTCTGCAACAGTCAGAAAGGCGATTCGCCATCATCTTGCTTTTCCTGCTTCTCTTGATCGATGTAATTCCATTCGTCTGTTCAGAGGGTTCGGTAGCTGATTAACTTCCTGCCCTGAGAGATTAATCCTCAGTAGCAGCAGCCTTCCATGCTGAAGTGACTTAGACCCAGGATTTCACATCTATCACAGATTTAGACGAAAGTTATAAAATCTGATCTTTTTTCCTTTCTGGGTTTGTTTGTCGCACTGACCTTGATGAGGTTCGCTAGACATATGCCATCACGTTGGCGAATGCCATGAATGCAAATATTATTGCTGCCATCATGAAACAGGGTTTGCAGAAGATGTCTCTCTGCTTTCTTATTTTTTGGATATTTCTGGTACTACATTTTTTTTTTTCCTTCTCTTTTCTTCTATCGCTTTACATAGTTTAATATTCAACGTTTCCTCCTGGAAACTGCAAGGTTTCTACTTTTTCCTTGCTTTTATGGCGGAATGAATGATAATAATAGTAATTATCATTACAATTATAATAATCAAAGGGAGCGTATCTTCAAAGCTTGGACTCTAAAAGTCAAAGCATCCAGATGAAATCCGAGCTTGGATGCAAAACAATAAGCAAATTCCAAGCTGTACAGTTGTCGGGCCGGGACCATGCCTCACGTAAAAATTTGGTTCGATACTATCGTTTTTTTTTTTTTTTGGCCTTTTGGTGCACGACTTTGGAAACAACCGCCAGATGTAGGTGAAACAGACATGATAGATCTGGACTAACCCTAGTTTAGTGTTTATACATACATGCTTGTATAAAGTGTAAACGCGCCTGCAACAGGTTCCTTTGAACAAAAGTCAAAGAGTTGACAGAAATGGAAGAAACCCATTAGGGTTTCAAAACGATCCGTGGCTTTCTTCAGTCCAAACAAAGTTTGGAGATTTATTGCAGGCAGCTGTCTTTGAATTCGACGAAATTACAACATTGCCATTATGGGAAGAAGGTAATATATAATATATAAAAAAAATGAAATTTCTTACTTTTGCAGGACCATGAAGAACTTAATGTGAAATAAATACAGTAAGCTGCCGACCTCTTATGTTTCTATCATTTGGTTGTTCTGACCACATCCATTGATTTGGTTCTTCTCACATTTGTATTTAACTTGCATGACAAATGTAGGGATACAAGACTAGCCAACCTTTCTTATCCTCTCCCAGTTTAAAGCTCATCTAGGTTAGTTAGAACATCATAAACACAAAATTATCTTGAAAAAAAAAAAAAACCATGGTCGATGCAATAGGAGCCTTCCCTTCAAAATCCGACGCGTTTCGCATTTGTCTAGTCAGTCAACTATATATATTCAAATTATCTATCTCTATCAATGAAGGCCTATCGAGTTTCGAGTGTCATTGTCTCAAGACCGTGTCTCGCTTCTTAGGAGTAATGGCAAGAGCCGAATCCGGTGACTTTTTCGGAGCATCTTTGGCTGCTTGTGTTGGGAAGATGGAGAGGGATCTCCTCTCGGGCACGAAGAGTAATGGTCTCTCTTTATAGTCTGAACTAAGCAAAATAGATACGCGTCCTTGTAACATTCCCATGAGCTCAACACGAATGATATTGTCTATCCTCACGTTCTCTGTCTAGTCAAGAAAGATTGGAAATATTTCATCTTTGTTTGCCTGTGATTCTTGCTGTGAAAGAGTACGACCGCGAAACTTGGGATCTAATAGGCACAGGCGGACAAAATAAAACACGACAGACGAACGGTCGGCAGTTCGACACGAAGACGGCAAGTTGACCTGAGGGCGAGAATATGAATATGAAACTCCAACCTTGAAGTCGTCGGCTGATTTTGATGGAAGGGCGGGGACCTGGAGATTTGTAAGTACGCATGCATCAGCAAAGGCCAAGACAGCCGTGATTGCAGACGCTTTTGGACAGTAGCAAGCAAACTCCCTTGGTAAGTTTATTACGTATACGCACACTGATGAATATTTGACTTGACCTGGTTTCTGATGTGTGCTTGCGACTTGTGAGATTTGTTTAAATGAGGGTGCGGGGAAAGAGAGTTGCTTCCAACGGGCACAAAACGGAATCTGGCCGTCTCCTTGATTCTGGCCGCCAAGGCATATCTTTCCCTTAGGGTGTTGTGGCGTAACGCCCGAATGTCGTGCATGATGCCTAATGACAACTATGAGCGATAACTTTCGAAAATGGGGCTCCCTTGTTCTTACTCGATCTCGTCGCAACGAACCCACAGTCGATGCATATGTTGATTTTTGCGCGTCGATCGAGGCATCAGATTTTCGATGCTACCATATTTAGAAGGCCATAGACTCCAAGCAATGATCATGCTAGATATGTCAATGGTTCTAAGCCGACGCATGGGAAAATTATCAACAAAAGTCATAAATCTATTGCAATTGTGTTAATTAGGTCCCAAACTTCTTTTTGCCGATTTAGTCCTATCCTTTTGCATTTGTGCTAATTTAATCCATCTAGACAATTTTAGCAAGTCGGCTCTGCCGTGGATGGCAAGTAGCACTAACGTGACAATTTTTAATAATAATTTGATATTTTCACATTTGTTATTTCTTTTTCTTTTCTTTCTTTCTCTTTCTTCTCTCTCTTCCTCCCGGTCGGTCACCCGGGCCGGCGAGGGCAACCTCGCTAACCACCGGCAAGGCTCGGCCTCATCGTCGCTAAGCGAGGTCAACCTCACCAACCGTCACCTCGCCCGATTACCGACACGGAAACAGTTTGGAGGAAAAAGGAGAAGAACGAAAAAGAAAAAAAATTAAGACTAAATTAATAAAGAAAAAAAGGTTTATGTTCGAATTAACACAATTGTAATAGATTTATAATTTTTTTGATAATTTTTCCACCGCTACGAAATCGAGTTGATAATTTTTCCACCGTGACCAAATCGAGCTATACTTAGGCACTTTCCCCTTTGAATGTCCACACAAGGGAACTTAAAAACAAAAACAAAAAAGGAACCTCGATACCGCTTGTGAATGCGAATAGCCACATAGGCTATTGATTTGAGCGTTCTCTTCATAAATTCTGCTCTCGACGAGAGATTCACAGTCGTCAAAAGTACTTTTGAACAGTATCAGATATGTTCATTCCCTTCCCTGTGATGTGAATCACGTGAATGTCTACATTCGATCTGAAAATTTGTCGAAAATAAGAACATGGACCGCAAAAATGTATCCATATTTTTTTGGTTCCAAACTGTCCAAAACATGCATTAGTGCCAGCCCGAATTGCTATTTAAGTCCAATCGAATAAGCCCATACCATCAGGTGCAACGAAAAGGCCATCAACCCAAAAGCAAAGAGAGGATAATTGAACTGCTTGCAAATTTTCAAATGCCCGCGAGTCTGCGACTGGGTAGGGCCAGTCAAATTGTCAATGGGATGACACCGGAAGTAATCAGTTTTCGGTCCGATTCTCGGGCGGTCTAATCATTGGATCTGTCGCATTTGTGATTTTTCTCGTTAACGACATTTTCACCGGACCAACTTTCGTTAATTATATTGCGTTGTCGTTAAGCTTGGAAGTCATGCTAAGCATCCTAAGCATCTTAAGCATATTAGGTTTATGTTTAATTTTACATTTAGGAATTTTTATTTCTTAAAAAATATTTGTCGATCTGGTTCCCCTGGAGCCGGGAACCGAACCAGAGGGCTTGAGAACCGGATCTAATCAGCCGGTTTGGGCCGGTCAGGACAGTTCCTGGTTCGGGCGATCCATTAGGTGCAGCCTGGATGATGCAGACACTAATTGCTGATTAAACAATTACTTCCTCTTGTATTCTTCAATGCAGGGCAAGTTAGACCAACAACCATGCAGGCTTGACTTGATTCGGCAACAATCTGTGTCAAACGACTTGGAATAAACCAGCAGATCTGCTTTCTCTTTTTCCAATGATGACCGCCAATATTCTTTCCTTCCCCTTTGAGCAGATGATTGGCCTCGATAGGCACACTAACATGGGAAGCAATCATTGCACATGCCTCTCACTATTCCCGTAAACCATCTGTTTCAGTTTGTCCTCGTTCCAGCAGCTGAGAAGAGAGGCTCATAGCCCAAGTTGTTGAGCTGTGGCTATGGGCATGGAAACTGATGTTAGCCATGTGTTGAAAAGGTTAGTAACCTTGGACTGTGTCTGGGTTTAAACTATAATGGAAGCCATGTGTTTGAGGAATCCCAACTGCAGCTTATATCATTGTTTTGGTACTAAAACTTGTGTCGAAAAATTTCGAAAACCCCGAATCCTGCCAAAAGAACTAGCAATAGGTCACCTCCTTATAAACTGTCCACATACCCTTTTTTGTGCTAGGGACAGTTCCTTGTTTAGTAAGCTCAGCTGAGAAGCAGCTAGGCTCTCTCTTCATCTCTTCCAATTTTTTTTGCCCCTCTATCATCAGTCCTTAATGCTGCAGATGGGTCTGCAACATATCGGCGCGGGCCGCTTCAGGCATCAATACGAGAAGCTGATCAACGTGGACGAGAAAACGATGAGGCCCAGGGGGCGTTGGGTGAGGAATGTGAACGGAAAGCCCAGGGCTCTCCGGCTGTCTCGCTCTAGGAAACTTACTCTGCGGGCATTTTCGCTTATCGCGTTGCCCGGCAAGATCGCCAGGATCTACCGAGACATTGCCAACCGGATGAATTTGGATGGTATCTGCCCGGCCATCACCTTTTCCTCTCAGTGGGGGCTCCCAGTTCTGTCTCACCCCTCTGTGAAATGTAGAAGAAGTGTCATGTCTCTTGATAAAAGCTGGGCTTGCACTTGAATTGCAGGCGTTCTGTCTGCAGTAGTAACCTGAAGAATTGCTATTATGTTGATCTTGCATTAAGTTCCTCTCATTAATCTACAGTCAATCAAACCCCATTCTCATTTCGACAATGCTTCTTAGTTCGTACTCTACGTGTCCAGGACGCGCGAATGTACTACATAGTTCTGTTCCAGAGTTAGGGAATGAAAGAAAGGAAACATAATATGCACTCTCTACTCTTAGTAACATCAAGATTCAAGGCTCACTTTGACAATCCAGTTCTTGGTGAGTCCAAGAGGGGAAGCAGGACTTTCCTCTCAAGTTCAGGAGATGGCGAATACCAGAAACAATGTTACTGCGCTCTGCTTGATATGGTTAAATCTGCCCTTGGGGCACGGCAGGGAAATTGGAAAAATGTACTGTCCAAGCACCTTTGAAAAGATTCCTTAAAACAATCATTTTAGCTCAGTGTCCAAACATATTTAACCAAAACCAAGCATCGCCCATTGGTTCTATACCTGATTCATAACTCGAAAGTTTCAGGTAGGTTGGAGGCCATTGATTACTCCTTAACATGTTGCATATCAGATATCGCGCCAGCGCTTGTCCATCAACCACCCATCTTTTCATAGGTCATCTGAAAACTTGGCCGACCCTTGTCATCTGCAGCTACAAATAACCTCTGCCTTTCCCCTTTCATATATCCGGACTTACTTTGTAATAAATTCTTCTTTTGCATAAGGGTTATCTCTCGTTCGCTACTGTGTCGTTGTCGACTTCAATTTTGTGAGCTTCCTCGGCAATTTGTTGGATGATGCATGACTCGTCAAGCCCCTTGTTGCCGAGCACTCCAACACATGCTTAAATTTTCCTGGGATTTGCTATTCAAACCACACGGCAGAACGTGGAGTATTGTTTGTGTAACATCATGGGCTTAAAACAAAAATTTATGACTGAAAGCCTAAGCCCATGTTCAAAATGGCCACAACTGAACCCACCTTCACTTTCCTTCGATAGGTGATGCTTGTGGGAGTAGACAGCAACACACGGTCGACAAAAACCGACGAAAAGGACGAGAGAGAAACTTTCGCATGTGCTCGTGTCGGACGCCCCGATAAGCCGAATTGATTCCATTCCCTAATGCCTGGTAAAGATCCTGAGCCCTTTATCCGTATAATCGGAGTAATTCGGGGCAAGTGCACTACGGAGTATCATAATTTTTGTACGTTATTCATTTTAATATTGTAATATTTTTTTTTTTCACTAATTTGAGTGTCATAATTTTGAAAAATCGAATATTTAAGCCTTATCGATTACGTGGACACCGAAAAAGTTAACGCACCGACAAAATAATTTTTTTAAAATATTTTAATGTACACATTGATTTTTTTCATTATTTTTTTAATTTTCAATTTTTCTTTTTATGTTGGTTTTTTCTTTGTTTCTTGCTCCATTGGCCGGTGAGGGTCATAGGCGACCTAGGGCATGGCCACGGGCCAACCGGCCAATTCCGGTGCATGAATCGGCGGTTCGGTTCGTGGCCATGGGGGCGGTGATTAGGGCCAATTTCGGGCCTGTTTGATTAAATCAAAA
Source organism: Rhodamnia rubescens (assembly GCA_021437795.1). Taxonomy (NCBI): domain Eukaryota; kingdom Viridiplantae; phylum Streptophyta; class Magnoliopsida; order Myrtales; family Myrtaceae; genus Rhodamnia; species Rhodamnia rubescens. Next base: position 8,571,390 of record JAILYA010000003.1, read on the forward strand.
TGAAACTCGGTTTCAATATTTCAATTACGGTTTTGAATTTAATTTTTAAATAATGAATTATGAAATTATGAAATAATAAATTATCAAATATAAATTGTAATCAAATTTGGGAGGAAAAAGGAGGTGGGGAGTGACCGTTGCAAGGCAATGATTAAATGGGGAAAGAGCCATTATGGCTCTTTCTCCTTTTGTTTAATTGAATTTTATTTTTTTATCGATTTTTTTCCAGTTCAACTTTCGAGGGACCTCGGCCCCCATGGCGCGGGCTGATTTTGGTTTTGGGCCGGCACCCGATTAAGCATTTGACCCGAGCCAATTCTAGGCTTGGCTGTGGCCATGTCACCGGTGACCCTAGTGGAGAGGGCTACCTTGCCTTGGGTCGGCGGGGCCGCAACGACCCAAAATAGCCCTTCCAACCCGGCACCTCACATAAAAGAAAAAGCAACAAAAATAAAATAAAAATAAAACTATCAAAATAAATAAATAATAAAAACATATTTAAAAAAATTTAAAAAAATCCACGTGTCACTAAAAAATAAATAAATAAATTAGTAAAAAGTTCATGTAGGATGATTTCTTTGAAAGTGGCACTCAAGTGAACGATTTTCTTCCAATGTGGCACTCAAGTTAGTGAAAAAAAATTATGGCACTCAAGTAAGTGCCGTACAAAAGTTATGGCACTTCGTAGTGTACTTATCCCGAATAATTCTCGAAGTTAGGTCATATATTTGAAGTAAAGTAAATTTTGAACTGTGAGATGCGTGTAAGGGATAATAATGAATATTCTCTATGAAAGAGTTTAATCGAGAGTTTGTTGGAATAGTGTTTGACTTGGATAATGATTTTATTATTATTATTAATTAATAGGAATACGAATCCGTCGATTTGAGTTACCTTAGTAGGTTTGTTCTCAGCTTATTTCTTCTTTGATTTTGTAAAACTCATATGTTGAAGTGATAGAAAGATATGTTATGAGTTAAAGAGACATTATGTTGTTTGATATTTCTTTGAAAAGGAAAAGTGGTCCTTATGGCATATTGAATGCATAAAACTAATTTGAGCATTTACTATATTTTTGTCTATTTTAAATGAAAGTATCCATTGATTATTGCTTAAACTATTTACCCGTGAATGGTTTGCAAAACCTTGTTACGAAATAATTATAAAAAGTTTTTATCTTTACATATAATTTATAACAGGCTATATGTTTGATGAATTGAATTGTGAAAATTGATATGATTTGGTTAGGGAACCTAAGTATTGAAACTGATTCTAGATTTGGTCGTGGGTTATTGGAGAATGCCGTTAGTGGATTAAGTTCATGTCGATATAATTAGAATCCATTGAGGGACAAGTATGCATATTATTATTAGGGCATCCTTTCTAGGCCAAACCATCAGCTATATAGGTGGAGATGTAGTTAGGGGAACCTTGGTTGCCTTTGTCACCAGGTTGAGCATGACCATATTTATATATTGAGCATTAAATGAGTCGATAGAATGAACCATTAACATTTGATTTGATAGAGATTAATAAATGGAATGGACCAATGATATTTGATTTCTTATTGTTGATCTGATATGTAAAAAGTTCTATTGTGAAAAGATATGCCTCGCTTTTGATATTTTATGTATATTGTAAGCTAAATTTGAAATTGATGAATTATTGTATTGTTTTATAAAAATGCGTGTGAATGTTCGATCTACTTAGAACAAATGTACTTATTAAACTGTGGTTGCTCACCCCATTCATTTCAATTTTCTCGAGGTTCTTCAACTAGCGATGAGTAGTACGAGAGCGATATCGACGATGAACTTCTGGTGGTAAGATTGTGGGAATAAATTCATATAGTTGGAATGTCTGAAACGGTATCTGTTAAGGTTTAGTTTTTTAGTTTGGAAAAAATATATATTGTTGATCCTGTATCTAGAGTATTGTTCTATCACATATTGACACCGATAATAGATTAACGTTGGTTATGTTTGAGGCTGCGCCCTTTAGGCAAAGAAGACCGTCGTATCATCTCCCCTGTTCTGGTAGGATTCTGGGGGTGACAATTTGGAATTGAAGCTTTTACATTTTCTATGCATAGTATCTTTGGGTGTTGGAACAGCCAACGACTGCTTGTCATGCGCCGGTCAAGAAGTTTCATAAACCATTTAGCATCTACGGCAATCATTTTGGTGACTGACATGGATGTGAGATGCATCCAACTTGTAACCTCATTGATGCAAAGCCAAGGCCAGCTTTCCGTTTAGGCCGGAAGTCAGTTCTACATAGCTGAATTCAGTCAGGAGTTCGCCGCAATTCACTACCGGCATGCTGTAGCTAATAAACACGAACCAGGAAAGGAAATAGAAGAAAGGGCCCGATTGGTTTCACTCGATTTCGGCATTTTCATGGCTACAGCTTACTGTTAAACCGAGGGTTTTCCCTTTCTTAAGGCAAACCAGTGCTCCAGTTTTACCATCTTGGAAACTCAGAAGCGAAAAAAAAAAGGCGGATTTCTCGACATTCCGATTCACCTGATGCTGTACCAGGAATGATTGTCTCCTTAAACAGTCAAAATCTTAGAAATAGACTGTTCCATTGTCTTGAGTAGTAGGGTGAATGACTTGAAATGCAATTGCTGTTAAAGATGGATAACATAGTAGATCCAAAACATGCGAAAGCTGGACTATGTGTGATTAGCTCCATACTTACTACATACTATGGCAGAGGACATACAGAGAAAGTTCTTATTCTTTAGGTGTTAACAAACTGAAACTGCCATGTGAATGACTACACAGGAATCCAAACAAGCAATGGCTGCTTCTGCCTGAAATAATATGATTTGGCAGAAGCAAAGCACAAATTCTAACAACATTTCAGGGGGGTTTTCAATCACATCTGATACCCAACTCGATGATCACGAAATACCTACCTTTCGGTCCTTGCGATTACATTTAGCTGCAGGAATCAAAGACCAGCCGAATTGAGAAACTAGTACTGAAGGAGTCCTCCGAAGCTACCTCTGGAGGCAAAACCGGTTATGAAGAGCGCATAAGAATCCCGGAAACTGAACAGACGTCCCATCTTAACCTTGGCCTCGAACTTCCTTCCTTTCTTGATCGCTCGCCGGTGTCTTGGCAGTGTCAAATTGTCATCAGAGTACTCCGGTTCTTCTTTGATTGTTGCGAGCTTCGTCTTCAGTATCACCTCTATGTCCTTCTGCGACTCGGTCCTCAGGGTCTTCCTGCTTGTCCAAGGCACCGCCCTCCACATCCTCCAATAAGCCTTCCTCATTTCAAACCCTCCGAATAGTCCAACTCTCAAAATTTTTCGACGTATCTTTTCTTCAATTCATTAACCTATTGATGTCCCTCTCACAACTAATGCAACACATATCACAAGCCTTGTTTGGGGTTCTGGGAAGTTGCTTGTCCTTATAAATGGGGTGATATACGGACGTGAGCATATGAATGGTTTATGAATTTGGTTGGAGAGGCAATATCCGGGCAGACCGGAGAGGGTGGCTACCTGTGAAAGCTAATGGCTTTACAGCCATGGCCCGATCATCATGGCCATTTCTTTAATCAGCCTTATGTCCACCCACCGAACCTGTCCTCTTTAAAGACACAATAAAGAAGATGATGTTCCACTTCCCTTCTGTAGACAAACATATCTGTTTTGATCCCCCAGTCCTGCTTCAACATGTATGAAGTTGTTTCCTGGAAACCCACCCATGGAAGGATGGCATTCTTTCATTGCTGAAAATCAGTTGGGTGTGGAAGGAAGCAGTGACACTACTGTTGAGATTCGGCGAGCACATCGCACCTTTCTATTACATCACTCAAGTACAAGAGAAAAGAGAACATATAGCTAGGACTATTCATGAACCCAAATTCAAATTACTAATAAAATATAGTCTGAAATTATAAAAGCTTTTTGGCGGCTCGAGAGGCGGCATCCCGAACCTTTGCCCACTCAATAGGGAGCGGGACCCTATGCTTTCCTGTTGACTGATGAATCTGAACCACACTCCAACAGCTACTAGCATGAGCAAGTAAGCAAAGAACATGAGATGCAAAATAGGACATGAACTAGTGACATGCCTGAAGTGAAACATGGATCAGTGAGCTTTTATCATTAGAAGATGAACATGAAATGTGGATTAGTTGGTTCCTTAATTTAAGGAAACATGAGAGAGAACATGAGAAGACCATCCGGGCAGCAAATGCTCACATAGAATGAGGATATCTTCTCAATCTAGACATAAGATAAGATAAGGCATCAGTGTCGCGACCTAAAAAAAAATAAACAAGTTATCTTTCGCTAATGGATTATCGGTTAATTAATTAACTAACCTAACCGACTCTCCAGTCATACCAAATCGCAACTTAAGGTTCGAATGATTAACATGCATGTGATTTGAATTTGGAGTCGCCTAGTCTTTAGTAGAAACCTAAATAAAACGGAGAAAACTATCTTATTTGGTTGGTTTTATTATAATTCCTTAAATTCTGAAAATAGTGGTTTGATAATTTAATATTTACTTAATAAGATATTTTTTGGTTTTTCCTACATTTTTTGAATAAGAAATTACTAATTAGGATAAATAGTTAGATTCTCCCATTTGAACTCGTGCATCAAACTTTCTCGCTTGTCTTACCATTGACCGATTTTACTCGTTCCGAAATCTCTTGTCTATCTCTCTTCACCTTTTTCTCTATTTATGGTATGGGGGGTTTTTTTTTTTTTTTCTTCTATAATTATGTCTATCTTGATATGTTATTTAACATAAAAACATAGAAAAAGATAAATGCTAATTTGTTAACTTGGGAGTTGAACTTTGTTTCTTTTTCGAACGAATGAATGAGCATCGCAAAACTCTCATTTCTCATTCAAAAATTTTTTATTCTTATCTTCATCTTCTTTTCTTATCTTCATTTCACCTTCCATTTTCATCTTCTTTTCTCCTCCTCATCTTCTCTTTTTCTTCTCCCCTTTTTTATCTTCATTTTCTCTTTTTCTTCACTTATCTTCCTTTTATTTTATTTTCTTTCTTCTTTCAATCTTCCTTTCCCCATCTTCTTTTATTTCATGTCCTAAGTTTCAGTATTTAACTTTAGTATTTGAGTTCATATTTGCATTCCGAAAATATTTCTTTTGTTTTTTCATCTGTTTTTAATTATATTATATATGTAATATAAGATATTTTTTTAACTAAATTTTAATTTTACTTATATTTAATGCATTTTAATAAGAGGGTGCAATTACCTACTTTGCACCTGAAGAAGAATATACCACCGCCACCTTTAAAGCAAAGAGAATAGGCGATGCCTTTCTTGCGTTGCCAGCTCTTACGGGGTCAATGAAGTTTTTTTTTGCGATCCTATGATCTCACGCTATTGCTCTCACAATCCACGTGCCACACGTTTTTTTTTTCCTTTTGCTAATCAATTTGAAGTTGTCCGTCACGTTTCAAACTAAGCAATTATTCGTTACCACGTCGCAAAGGCATAAGACTTAAGTGTCGCCGGCTGAAGTATCAAAGTTCGTCATTTGGTAAAAATTGACCTATGAAAATTCGTGTTCTTAATATGATCGTGGGGGGTGAGATTGATTCTAGGCATGTACGGAAAAATAAGTATCGGTGATTTTTTTTGTTCTTGTTTTTGGTAACTGAAGTTCCCATATGACTATTTCTCGAAATGGTGGGGGTACGAACGATGGATGATGGGGTATGAGCGTCAATCCACCGATTAAGTTCCCCAAGACTCTAAAATCCAAAGATCTCACCAACTCACCCATTGTCTCCGTTGGCAAGTATCGGTGATTTTTGTCACCTTTTTATATCAAGAACAAGATATTCAAGGTAGTTTAGAAAGAAAAAAAAATTAGACCCGTTGCCATACAGTGACTTATCATTTTTTTCATGATTATTTTTCAAATATGCTAGACAAAACTGGTGAGATTAACTTTCAATTTACAATGGACAAGATAAAACGTCCGAATCTAAAATCCAACTCAAACGAACCTCCTTGAATTTTAATATAATAGATTGCTAAAGCGAACTCTTTATGATTTTGTTATATCTATCTTCTCCCCTGATCCCAAACAAGAAATTTAATACGATTTTTTTTTGTCGGAAATATGATATTAAATGTGTGTTTATATCACGGAAAATTAGAGATTTAAAAAATATTTTTCAGAAAATGATCAATTATATCTCTTACAAAAATAAATAAAAAAATTTTTTCCATTACCCACTAAAATAATAATGCATAACTAGTTGTTCACAATGAATACTATTTCCATCGACTAATTTTTTTTAAGCAATATAACCAATTTCGTTTGGAAAATTATTTTACAATTTATTTATTTTGCGCGAAACAAATGAACCCTAAGTATGTCGAAATCGATCTACTAATATAATAAAGCCAATTTTTTTTTAATTAAAGAGTGTCTCGACAGTACTTTTTTTTTTTTCAAGTCTCGACAGTACTTGCTTGGGAATCAATTGAGCAAATTTAGCATGGTGCGCAATCAGCTTCGCAAGCACTAATTAACACATTCTATGTGCTAAATGGTCCATTAACTTATGATCGGATTTCGATAGGGACAATCAAAGGTTTCACCTTTTGCCACATCAAATGAACAGAGAACTTCAATTAATCATTGACAGACCCTCTTTGCTTATAATCGTCGGAAGTTGTCGCCAGTAAGAAAAACTCTGGTCTCGACATCCCTGCCGCAGAAATCGACGTCACCCTCTCCATTTCTAAGTTTTCCCTCCCTCAAAAACACGCATAGCACACGATTCTGTCCGAATCCTCAACTGGGTGTTTGTCGTTTCATCGTTTCTCTCGTTTGTTGTCCGGCCGCAACCGATTTGGATGAGGGCATACATTTGTCCACGCGAATGGTACGTTCTGGATTCTGTCTTTCGTCCACCCCATTCGGTTTTAGATTTTGGGCAATCCTTTGATTGTTGATGTCAGTTCCTGATAAAGAGATATTTAGTTCTGGTGGTAACGTCATCGTTGATGTTCATAATGTTGACGATGGAGGGAACAAGGACGATGATAAGGGCGATGGTGGTGGAGACGGTGGAGTTGGGGTCTCCGTCACTAGTAAGAATGATCGGAAGGAAGAGAGGGGTTATGGGTGTACGCCACGATGGAATCTTGCCAAGGTTAAGAAGGCTTTTGGGTCTTCATCCAACAAGAAATCGTCGAGACGACGCAGCAGAAGGAACGACAAAGGTTGTGTTTTTTGCTTTAGCAGGCCCAAAACTCTGGAATCGCCGGCGGAGTCTCATTTGAGCGATCCCAACGATGCGGCTTTCACGCATGAGATGCTGAGGGATCTGTTGGAAAGAAATGATTTTTACTGTAGGGAATGCAATCCCGACTTGTACATCCATTGCGCTTCCTGTGAGCATAGATAGGGAAGGCAAGTTTTTTGATGGATTGATTGTATTTCTATACCTTGGCCATTGTTGCGGAGGAGGTTGTGGAAGGCCTTCAATCAGAGGTATGCAAGATTGTTGAGATTATCAAGTTCGTGATCACCATATGTTGGTTCTGATTCTTCCGAAAGTGATGGCAATTGGGTTGTGAATGAAATTGTGGTTGGGTATTATGGAGATGAGGTTGGCTCATCGGTTTGTCAGATTGGACGGATATTCGCGCTTCTCGATCGCGTGATGAGTTGCCAAGTCATTAGGCCTCTTGCTTGGTCTGCCCTTTTGGCTTTGGTTCTCGATTTGTCCTTCTGGAGGTGCTATGAGGTTGGTTAAGGATTGTATAGTTGAAAGGAATACTCAGGGCAGAGAAAACCAGTCTCTGAAAAGTTTATGGTAGATTGCCACGTCAATGTGGAAGAATTGAATTCATTGTATTCTTTTCCAATTGTAGAGCTATACTTTTATACAGAGGAGAATGAGCATACTTCTGCCAATGTAGACTTGAGGAAATTCTTGTTTGTAAGACTTTTGGATCAATACTGCAGTGGGAAAGACTTCTACATGCGGTGGGTTGGTTCGGCTGTTTGTTTGTTGCTTTGTTTATCTACGTTTTCTAACTTCATGCCACTTTCTGATTTCTAGAGTCCTTCCAAGGGTTTCCATTCCCTATATTGTTTTAGCTGGGGGTTTTGTGTCTTGTTGGAAGTTCTGAATGGACGAGATGAAGTGTCGCTCTATCTCGACCCTCATTCAGCTTCCATGCAACAATTGATGAGACCGTGTGTTTTAACATTGATTTAGCTAGGGCTCAGGGCTAAGACTCTTGGTGATTGGCTGAAATTAGCGGCTGCCAACCGTGCAAAACCATGTCTTTCTATTTGCCTTCGCTTAGATGGTGTGGCTACCGACAGATGAGAATGAATGGCGTGGTTGACAGGTGACTGCAATCTCTCTTACTCTTGCTGTTTCGCTTAGTATTAGAAACTGCACATTCGGATGCATATACATCTAGCACCAGAAATTACTGTTTATTGAAAGGACAACACAATAGAGAGTTACTCTTATAAGAACCTTAGTTAGCATACTTTGCTCCTGAGGCTCGTAAACCGTACATAATCACTCGAAATAGACTTTCAGATAGATAAAGAGAATCCCATGTTTCTGAACTGGGGGTAGCTGGTGCTTGCAGAAACCAACTGGTTTCTTCATTGCAGATTACCTTCTGTTCCGTGTACCTGGAAGATTTTCCTGATGGTTTTCAGCACGAGCTTGTTTCATTTCGGGTACGGTGAAAAAGGTAAGAAAAGAAGAGGTTGAAACTAAAGTAAAACTAGAAGAATGCGTTGTAGTAGAGATGGATAAATTGATCCGAAGCACTCTTCAGAGCATTTGAGAGTCAATTCATTCTGGGAATTGCATCGTCCGTTTCTCTCATTTTTACATTATCCTAGACGAACAATTCCGTAGGTAGCAGGATGCAACTCTTGTCCGGTAAAGATGGAAACAAACGACGGTAATGAAAATCCCTATGATGAAAGGAACATATCGACTTCTCTATCAAAAGTGGCATCCCGAGCGAAAAAAAGGATTTGATTGAGCTCGAAGATGGCAGATTCTTCACTTTCACAATATGATAAAGAATGATTTCCCACGATCAAAACACGAACATCAGAACCTGTGCAGTTGAGGGACGAACACTGCAGGGGGCATGAGTTGGCTCGTCACTTTCCCTGGGCTTAATGTCATCCAAGCAGTAGCATTTGCTTCTTCTTTCAGTCAATAAGAATTCAAATCATCTCCAGCGTTGGCAAGACTCTCAGAGGGCGACGCCACCGACCCATCAATGTTCCCTAAAAGTGCAAATGATTGATCAGTGATCGCTCCATCTTTCCCAAACTAGTCAGGTTCCAAACCTCAAATTCCAAAGAGCTGAGCAGAGCTGATCTCCTCATCTGCACATGTCATGTTTGATCTCCACCAGGGCCACACTCTCTTCCCATGAGTCACTATAGAGGACAGACCAGATCACGGGCCAGAAAATCCTTATCCATGAGGACACATGGGAATTCTTTAGCTATGTTAGGCTAGACACCCACAAGGGTCTCTTCTTGACATGGTGTTTGGACAAATTTTTAGGAAGTGAAGAAAATTTAGGCGTAAGATAACAAAAATGAACAAAAAGTAAAGGCAAAAAAAAATTCCTTTTTCATATTGAGAAGAGATATGTGAGAGAAGAAAATACTTCTAAGGAAAATTACATTTTTGTCTTATTTGTGCTACTTACATGAACGACTGTCCACATTCAATGCCGCTGTAAAAAGGCAACCCGATTGAGGGTAATTTCGGAAAGTAAATTCTTGGCAATCGAATTCTTAAATTTTTATTTTCCATCTTGGGAGGAAAGGTTTGTGGCCAGGAGATTTGATTTTTTAAATAAATTTATGTTATTTGGTCAAAATCTCCTCAATAAATTACTCTAAGAATTTCGCATATTACCTGTATTCCAGACGGGGGACTTTTGAAATCCACCTCCTACGTCTGATTCCCTAACCAAAGTTTGACTCTTTGATTAATTATTTGAACATCCTTCCTTACACCAACATCCTAAACTAAACACAAACTGCATAAATCCCTTCTAATTATGTAAGTTTTAGAAGGATTGCGCTAACAAAACTCCCGAATAGAGATATTTTATCATTCATAAAGCACCTCATTTTCAAGTTGTGCGCAATTTATATACAGAAAGAGACATAAAAATTTTCTTATTAGATATAGCTAATACGTGCTTTGGAGAGATTTGTTAATAAGACTTGAATTTATTGGATTGAAGTAGAGGTGGCCGGTTCCTAGGAACCGCCGGTTCGGAACCGCGTTCGGAAAAAGGTGGAACCGGAACCGGCCCTTGAAGAGCCGGTTCCGGTTTCGGGTTTGGAACCGGCGGTTCCGCGTCCGGTTCCGGTTCCTGGCGCCTTTTCCCTTGCCTCTTATTTTTTTTTTTTTATAAAAAAAACCGCCCGGAACCGCCGGTTCCGATTATTCCCGAACCGGAACCGTGGGCCCGGTCAACGGGCCGGTTCCGGGCCCACGGGCCCAAATGGCCATGTCAATGAAGTCTTGAACACAACAATCCTCCCTGTTTCTCCTGTTCTTCGAGAAACAGCATTTCCCAGAAATTCAACAGGGAAGCAAGGTCAAACTTTGCGGACAAAGATTTAACCTTTTCTTCTCCGAAAAATATAAAAGTAAAATTGGAAAACAAAGGAAGAATGAAAATCCAATGGGCTCCATCGCTGTCGTTTGAGACTTTCGCATGTTAGCGTTGGATTCCCAATCCACGAACAAGAGGATATATAAAAACCCTACTCGCCCTCATCGTCTCTCCGCTCTGCCCGCACCGATACTGTCTCTGTGAGCTGCTTCAAGCTCAATCTGGGAACCTCCCTTTGTTCCGTATTTGTGATTTGACCGGGATTCGCAAGATGGAGATCACGCAACTATCTTTCCCAGCTGATTGCCCTCCTCTCTCCGTCATCGTGGCCGCCAAGCTCGCCGGCATTCCTCTGCCCCTCGATTCCTCTCTCCCTTCTGGGTCTCGTCCGTTTTTGCTCTGCTCTAATGGGTATGCTCTCTCTCGCACTCGCTCTCGCGATTCGCTCTCTGGGTCATTTCCGACGTTGTTTTTTACTATATTCCCGCTCTGGTTTTGCGTACTGTTCTGTTCATCTTTTGTGGTCACGATTCGGGTGATAGAATCAATATCAGAATCTTGTCTTAGGCTAGTAGGATATAATTGAGCAGAACGCGGGATTCATTGTCCTGTTCTTTTAGGCACCGATAAATACATGCAGAATGAATCTTGAGTATCTAGTCCTGGCCATCCTGTACATGGTTGAGTTGCGGGTGATTATATGTAATGTGCTTTGGAAAGTTCACTATGTGGTATAGAAGCGTATAATTTGGTGGTGTAATTTTCTGCTGTTGTTTTCTAAATGGAGGCTTTGCTGGAATCGTCTTTCGTGTTCGCTTTTGATTATCCTGTTATATTAGGCACAAGTTGCTCGGGACATCTGATCTTCTCCGCCACATTGGTAGTGTCTCCAAGACTCAAGGTTTATATGGGAGCACTGAATGTGAATCCAGTGAGGTGATTCTTTTTCTTCTTGATCAAGTCTTTTTATTCATTTGTCCCCGTGTATACACATAATATAAGCTTACAGACAAAATCTTTCCCTTTATATTTGACACGCAGGTTGAGCGGTTGCTGGAGTATGCCTCCATTCTTTCGTCTGGTTCTGAATTCGAAAACGCATGCAAATACTTGGATGAGCATCTAGAAAAGCGTACATTTTTGGTGGGTCATTCTCTGACTATAGCAGATATAGCAATCTGGTCTGGTCTTGCAGGTATTTACACTGTTCCCATTTCTTATTTAATTAGATATAATCCTATGTATCACGATGTCTTGACATGCTACTCCCAAGCAAGACAACAGGAGCAATCTTTTGACTATGAATGTATAGAGTATCCTGGTTCTCGAGCATAAAGTAATGTTTTACTGTCCACTATTGCTGTCAAAATATGTTGAGTTGAGCAACCATTCTATTATAGGGGCATTTACTGTCCTTTTGCTTTGATCTTTCTGTTTACATGATTTGCATGTGACTGCATTAGTGTAGCTATGTCACCTTAATGTTTTTTTTTATGCGTTGTGTTCATTGATAGTCCTGATTCAAATGTTCTTCAGGAGTTGGGCTGCGTTGGGAAAGTTTGAGGAAGTCAAAGAAATACCAAAATCTAGTGCGTTGGTTCAATTCTATACATTCTGAGTACACTGATGTCCTCGACGCAATTATCGCGACATACGTCGGCAAGAAAGGTTCAGGGAAAGCAGCAACTGGGAAACAGGGTCCCACTAACCAATCGAGGAGTGTTAATGGTGATGTGTCTGACAAGGGGAAAGGAATTAACAAGTCATCAGCTGAAGTAGATCTTCCTGATGCTGAAATTGGGAAGGTGTGCTTGCGATTTGCACCAGAACCTAGTGGCTATCTTCACATAGGGCACTCAAAAGCAGCACTCATGAATCAGTATTTTGCTCAACGGTACCAAGGCAAGGTGATTGTGCGTTTTGATGATACAAATCCTGCGAAGGAAAGCAATGAGTTTGTGGACAACATTTTGAAGGATATTGAGACTCTTGGTATTAAGTATGATAGGGTGACCTATACGTCGGACTACTTCCTACAGTTGATGGAGATGGCTGAAAAGTTGATCCGGGAGGGTAAAGCATATGTAGATGATACACCCAGGGAGGAAATGCAGAAAATGAGGATGGATGGCGTGGAATCAAAATGTAGGAGTAATAGTGTAGAGGAGAACTTTAAACTGTGGAAAGAGATGATGGAGGCATCTGAAAGGGGTCTGCAGTGTTGTCTCAGAGGCAAACTTGATATGCAGGATCCAAACGGATCTCTTCGAGATCCAGTGTATTACCGTTGCCACCCAATGCCCCACCATCGCATTGGGTCCAAGTACAAGTTGTACCCCACCTATGATTTTGCTTGTCCTTTTGTTGATTCTATAGAAGGGATAACACATGCACTCCGATCTAGTGAGTACCATGATCGGAATGCACAGTATTACCGCATTCAAGAGGATATGAGCTTGAGGAAAGTCCAGATTTATGAATTCAGCAGGCTAAATTTGGTCTATACGCTTCTCAGCAAGCGTAAGCTTCTCTGGTTTGTCCAAAATGGAAAAGTAGATGGTTGGGATGATCCTCGCTTTCCAACAGTCCAGGGGATTGTTCGTAGAGGTCTTAAAATTGAGGCACTGATTCAATTTATTCTCGAACAGGTATAACAAATACATTTTGTCACCTGAAGCTTTTATCATGTCTTAGTAGTAATTGTTAGATATTGCCTTAGACTTTGAGGTACTAAATGTGTTTCGCGGGCTATTAGAAATATTTCAGGAAATTGAATCTTCTTGGATTCTTTTACTAATAATTGGTTTCACATTCTTCACTTTTGGTAGAGTGGGAAAGCTCAATCCTACAGCTAGTTTTCTGGAAATGTCAGAAAACGTTCTTGTGTTGATAGTTTTGTTTATGGGTGGCTCCTCTTCTGAAGTTATTATGTATAAGGGCAGTACCCTTGGTGCCTTGTTAATGAATATATATTTACTATACAAATGGAAAAATGACTTCAGCACAAATGCTTTACGAGATAGGCATCAACTTCTTGCATGATAATGTTTGTTTTCGTTTGCAGGGGGCATCAAAGAATCTTAACCTTATGGAATGGGATAAGCTTTGGAGCATCAATAAAAGGATTATTGATCCTGTTTGCCCTAGACATACTTCAGTTATTGAAGAGCGGCGGGTGTTGTTGCACTTAATTGATGGTCCTGAGACGCCCTTTGTTCGCATTATCCCAAGGCACAAAAAATATGAAGGTGCTGGAGAAAAGGCTACTACTTACACAAAGAAGATATGGTTAGACCATGCGGATGCCGAGTGTATCTCAGTGGATGAGGAAATAACCCTGATGGACTGGGGAAATGCTATAGTCAAGGAAATTGAAAGGGGTGAGGATGGGAACATCACACGGCTAACAGGGGTTCTGCACCTTGAAGGATCTGTTAAGACCACAAAGTTGAAGCTGACGTGGCTTCCCGAGACAAATGAATTGGTTAATCTCTCATTGGTTGAGTTTGACTATCTAATTACAAAGAAGAAGGTATGTTGTGTCAGTTAAGACTGCTGGACCTTTTTCTTCTTTCCACTTTGTTTAGCTTCTGCTTTCAGCTTTCTTTATGGTTGTGTTTTTTTTAGGATTATCATGTCCTAGTTTGCTTTTCCACTATTAAGAAAAGTAGTTGAACTGAAAGATCTGCGTTGCATTCAGATGATACTTAATCATTCTTAAGGCCCTCATTCTAGTGACTTTTATTATGGATAGAGAAATGCCTCATTTGATTCTCAATCTAACAAGTTAAGTATCTGCAAAGTGTGATTGTAGTTTGCTAGGTGGCGGTTGCGCCACATGCATTTGAGGAATGGAGAATAGGTTTAGACAGGGACATGGACCTGTTATATACATTTTGCTTTTGTCTTGGTTTAACTTGGTTGATTGCTCAATTTTCTCTTTATTCACGTGACATGAAGGCATGCATTTAGAAATGCAGAAACAACTGCTCAATTGTGAAATTGACTTCAGACGAATACTGATACCGAAAATATACTACTGTCTTTTGGAATTCAGACACGGAACTGTAGTTAAAACTTACTGTACTTCAGTTAAAGATTGATCGACATGCCCATATTTTAGTTGATGTCTCTGTCTTTTGCAAATGCGCCAGCTGGAAGAAGGGGAAGATTTTCTTGATGTCCTGAACCCGTGTACAAAGAAGGTAACGGCAGCACTCGGGGATTCAAACATGAGGAATCTGAAGCACGGCGAGATCATACAGCTGGAGAGGAAGGGCTATTTCAGATGCGACGTTCCGTTCATTAGGCCCTCGAAGCCCATTGTTTTGATAGCCATTCCAGATGGCAGGCAGCAATCTGCGCTGAAGTAAGGATCGTCCACACTGAAGTTAATTTTGGTTTTGCGCCGTTCATGGTCACTTACACCTGAACTGTGAAGTCAGAATTCTGTGACAGGAGAAACAATGCGGGACTCTGATCGTTCTGCATCTTAGTTGACAGTGACTCTTTAAGCTGATTGATCTTCCGGGTTTTTGATCTACGATGCTAATTGAAAGGGGTTGAATATATTATGTCAGTTATTTTCTGGAGCTGTTATTGTACAACTACTTCTAGGCAAAGAGGATAAAATGGCTTGTCAAGGTTGCACAATGTGCAATAATGATTGAATGCCGCTGCACTTCTGCTTTCACCATATAGAAGTGGCAATTGCAGACAGTAACGGCTCAATTGCACGGGTCCATATGCATGTTTGATTCCAGACAATACAATACATAAGCTAAAATCAAACCCCCTAAAAGGAACTTATAAACTGCTGAAAAAGACCTCAGTAGTTGCCTTGAAAGTGTCGGATCAGCTGTGACATAAGAAGGTGATGATTGTTCAATGAGCAAGATGGCCTATCTTATCTTCCTCTTGGCCTCTGGTTGATTTGTCCCTTCTGCCAACTCTTCCTCTCTTGATAGCTGACAGATAATAATAATATAACTATAAAGTTTTCAGACTACGTCTTTAGCCTAAGTTCAGTTTCCTGACAATTCACGAAAGCATCTGGTGCAAAGGTGTTTTCATGCTCATTGGCTGTGTTAGCTGAAGTTAACCGAGCAAAGCAAGATGGTAGAAATACTAATTAATCCCTGCTTAGCTTTCTCAAGCAGATTAGTCTTTTATTGCAAAGATGGAGGCTAAACGGCTCCTTTGGTCCCCCCTTGTCAGCAAGGTGTCATTATAAATAGATTAAACGCTTCTGTCTGAACCTTTTTTTTTTGGCATTGTCTTTTTATTTTTCCAACCAACACGGGCAAAACTTTAGTCAACTGGAACATTTCGTCATGTTTGATTCATACTTGACTCCAAAATCAGGGAAATTATTCTAAGTTATCCAAAGTTGGCATCATGTCATCCAGCTCAACCTCAGATTTCTCACTTGTTGAAGAATCCCCACCATTTCTTTGGTTCCTAGAGATTTCCAAGACCCCGTCAAATGGCTCTCATGAAACTGTCTGAAATTTACCTCCCAACCAAGGTTGTAATGAATCCAATCCCATATATGCAAATGTCTGTTTTTTTCCCCCAATAACCCGCTTTCTAAGAAAAATGATGAACAATATTGGATATGGAAAATAGTCCAAGAATAGAAAGGGAAATTTTGAACAAGTCAATCACATTTAATATGGGGGCAAGAAAAATGACATTAGGTGTGCGGGTAGACATAGATATTCACTGGTCATATTTTTGCACACGCCAAATCTAAAGACCACAATTAATGTAAACGCCAAGTCCAAAGTACTAATATCTTGCAACTAGGCATCAAAAATAAATACAATTAGAAATAAAAATAAATAACAACAATAACAACAACAGCACATGTGCCTCCTACTCCCCTGCAATGTTTCTGGTATTTGGTTGGTTGGGGAGTAATGGGCGAAGAGACAGCCCATTCATTCGATTCCTAGACATTGGGCAAGAAGTGATTGCTGGTAACAACTGCTAATTAACTCACCCGATGTATTATCCGCTTTAACAGTTTTGTCCTCTGGCATACGGTAGGGCATTTCTCAAGAAATCACCCATCTTGATAATGCTCTCATCTAAGCATGGTTAATATTGGAGTTTCGATAGTAAACGTTGCTGCTATGTTAAAATGCGCATCTTATGAGTTAATTTTAGTTGCACTTACGTTTCCCATGAATGCTCTCCCGTTGCTTGGCGCACATTTAAGTTCATTCACGCCCTCTTCGCTGTCCTTGAAGTCTGTCAGGAGCCGGTCCTTATCTAGATTCTTTGCCCATGCGAACACTTCCTGCCCACGTTGGGTCGGGTCGTTACATTGCCTCTGATATATGGGTGTCTTAAATTAGATCTGGTGCGGCATGGGAAAGAGAGTAGAAAAGAAAGAATGAAATTGCCCATGAAGTGATCAGTGTGGACCACACCCATGCGAATGAGATTGCCTTCAGTTCAAAGATATCTCTGCTTTTATTGGATTGTCAATCTACTTCTTCCACTGTAGACGGTGACACCACACTAACAAGGGAAGAGATTGATACAAACGGTATTTCCATGAATCACTTATCAAATCAGTAAATTCTTTATTTTATGGATCAAAGATTAAATTCACATATCCACCCACAATTCATTAAAAGGAAAAAAAAAAGAAAAAAGAGCCTCGTCCCACTGGATTTGAACTATTAAAACTTCCATTACAATAAGGTGCAATTTACTTCTTAGGGGCAAGCCTGCTCTTGATCTTCTCAACCTCCTTGGTACCCACCTGGAATGCCTTGGTCAACACGTTGTCCGGCACCGGCGGGGTGGCGGCGAACAGCGTGGCAGCGATCGACTGAGTCCCCGGCAATTGGCTGTTGAAGGCGGAGATGACGGCGGCGGCCACCTTGCCGTTGTTCTTCTGGAAGTGGACAAGGCCTCTAGGGAACGCAAAGATTTCCCCTTTCTTGATGGACTTGGAGACCAGGGCGTTGGCGGTGGTTATGAACCCGACATCCAACTCGCCCTCGAGGACAAACACAATCTCGGTGGCGCGCGGGTGGGTGTGGGGCGGGTTCAGGCCCCCCGGGGCGTAGTCGATGCGCGCGAGCGAGACGCCAAGGGTGTTGAGGCCCGGGATCTTTTGGACGTTGGCCCCGGTCACGAGCGACCCCATCGAGTTGTTGGTTAGCCCCGGCTTGGCCAGCACGTCGGAGGAGAAGTCCGTCGCGTTGAAGGTCGCCTTGCACGCAAATCCATTGACCTTCACTCCTGTCCATTCAAATCAACAGCCCGGAAATGTTTTGGTCAGTTCAACCACATTTTCAAAATCAAGGTCACCAATGTAACGGAAATAGTCCAGTAACAAGTTCCTGCATTTCAGACCGGCTTCCTAATATTCAGAAATGCAGACAACATCATGTCCCATGCGCTGTTTTCTCCATGAAAAGAAACAGGATCTCGCATAATCATTTGAAGTTTCTGAATTCATTTCCTAAGTACTGAACAGATTTTTCGAGGTATTTTATGATTTCGATCAAAGAGAAAAGAACAAAAGACAGAGAGACAAGATGAAGTGGAGGGTAGCGAACTGATGATACGTTGGAAGGAGAAAGGAAAGTAATGGTAGCCGCCAAGAACAGTCAAGGCCTACAATGATTGGCATTGGAAATACTAAAAGCAAGAAAAACCATGACCCAAATGATGGGGTGGTTTGCTTAAATCTCACTTTAATAATGCCATTAGGTGAGAAGATTAGATGACTAACAAGTAAAAGCGAGTCAACTCGTCATTCTCAAGAAACCAAGACGGAAAAAAAAATGGAGGGTTTCGTTCGGGCTTCTTTCTTGAGCTGCTCTTCTCCTGTAAATCGAACAAACAAAACTCTCTCTCTTTCTCTCTTCTGTGCACAACCATACCGGATTCAAGAATTCGTTCCATCATTTGAAAGAGAGAAAAAGAAGAACAGACGGGCAGTACTAATTACCTGAGGCAAGATCAGCAACGCAGACATCCTGCAGGAGGTCAGGGTCAGCAGAAACAGAGCCCAAGAAGATGGCGATGAACAGAGCACAGAGCTTCAAGATGGACGCCATCTTTGCAGATGCTGTCATGGGGCGAGCGCGTGGAAAAGAAGTGGGCGACGAGAGGGAGAGGGAGAGAGAAAGAGGGCGACTCAATAATAGGCCAAGAGAGGAGTAGGTGGGGAAGTTTGAATAAGTTGCAGGACAGAGAGATGGGGATCTGTAAATTGGCTATTTATAACGAGGGCGGAATCGAACATCAAAACAAAGAAACGATAAAACAAAAAACGAAAAACAAGAATGTCATCGAGAAGGCAATGGCAAGAGAGAAAAGGAACGAAAGGGCTTCGTAGACCCAAAGCTAAAGGCATCGAATCAATATCCAAGAGAGAGAGAGAGAGAGAGAGAGACAGAGCCCAGACAAAGGCATTGGATTTGGGCCTCTTTGACCCCTTTTGCGTCCCCTGCAATTCTGACCCACACACCCCTTTCGTTGCAAAAGCCATGGTTATTTCCCATTTTTGTGGTGGGGTTTGCTCTGCAACTGTCCGTAAGATAAGAAAGGGTTCAAGGAGAGACCGTCGTGCCGTTTACGGATGACGTTGCCTTCCCTTTTGCTCATCTCGTTCTGATCTGATCTTGATTCTCGAGGAGCGCAACGCTGTCTTCTAAGGTTGCCAATTTCGCCGCTTTTCTTTGTTTGTTTTGGATTGAAGTTTGATTCTTGGTTCAAATCTTTTGGTGTTTGGACAGGCGGCCCACCTTGGAGCAGAACTGGTTAGGATGAGAAACTATGTGCCGGGCGATATTCGATAGCTATGCTCGGCCGCTGGCGTGGGCTCCTCACATATAAATTTGCGATTTTGACTTCACAATATATCATCGTGGTTCGCCATCTTGGTGGGGATAGTAATGGCCGAGCTTCTCTACTTGATTCGGAGCCGAACTTTTTTCCTAGCCGGTGTTTGGAGACACGTCGGAGGTGGTATTTTGCGCAATAGTTGTACGGCGCGCGGCCGAGTTAATCAAATTCCACGTTCAAAAGCCGACCTCCTAATTTTTATTCAAACTGATCATCACATTTAATCTTCAATTCCATTTTTGCCCTCAATTTTGTGTCTTCAATTGGGAGAATTATTAAGAAAGTCATAAACCTATTGCAATTGTCTCGATTCATTCCTAAACCCTTTACAATTGTATTAATTCGGTCCATCCAAGCTAATTATAGCGAAAACCGTTGACATGATGCTGCCGACGCTAATTAGCCGGATGAGTGAGTTGATATAAATATAAAATATTTAAAACTAATTGGCACAGATGTAAAAATTTTAGGCCCGAATTGGCCAAAAAAAATATATGAATGAATAGACACAATTACAAAAGGTTTTAGAACTTTTTGATAGTTTTCCCTCCTCGATTTTGGTGCTTACACTTAAAGATTGGTTAAGTGATCATTAGTATTTGTTTTATTAACATGTTATAAGTCATCAATCCTTTATAAATGATTATTCAATTCTTGGTGAAAATAACTTATCCCTTTTTTTGGGTAAAAAATATTATCCCTTCACTTTCAAGGAGAAAAATTTGTCCCTCCACAGAGAGAGAGAGAGAGAAAGAACATATGACAACTCCCACCAAAATTTGCTAATAAGCTGGGATTGGAGGAGACTTTTATCATCTTGGGCAAAGAGAATAAGAATGCACATATATGAATTGTCAGAGCTTGATGGGAAGTGGAGAAATTTCTACCTACCCATCTTCCTTCCTTCTCAATCCAAATCCAACTAGTGCAACTATGATTGTCTTCATAATTTACCTTATTTGATGGTTTTGACTTTTTGAGATTTGTGCCAGATAGCATATTGCATTTTGTGAACCAACGTGGCACTGGTTAAAATATCCAAAAATAAAGAAAATTTTTCGGTTAAAAAAGGCTATTTTTCCCATTGAAAAATGTAAATCACTCTTTATCGGGTGTGTTAACAAGTGCCTTGATGAAACTTCGTTATTAAGATATTGAAAAAATAGCAAAAAATGGTATGATGTGTTCTTATTTTTCCAAATAAAGATTTGAAGTGAATCTTGTTTCAAATAAATCCGAAGTGCTCAAATTTTGTCAAAGAAAGGTTTGGCCGAAGGGCATTTTCGTCTCTTCCTTTTTGAGTTTTCTTATTCTTTTTTATTTTTATTTTTTTTTCATTTTCTTTCCTTTTTTGTTTTTTTTTTCCTTTCCTTTTCTTTATTTCTTTTCTTTTTCTCCCCTCCCCTCCCCAGACCATTGCCCAAGAGTCGGCCATCGCCCTCGCCCTCGCCTAGGCGTCGGGCTAGGGCGGCCCTTGCCCTAGCTTGGGCGGATGAAGATAAACCTCGCCAAAGCACGACGGCAGCCCTCGCTCGACGCCGGCCCGGGCGAAGATAGCCCAACATATAATGTTGCTGTCCATGAACTTTGTACAATTGGTTTCCTTTTTCTTAAAGGGCATGGAGAAAATAAATGCGAAGCAATTGCATAAAGGAACATAAAAATTGAACTAATTGAAACTTAGGAGGAAGATACATGGATTGGCTAAATAAGAAACATAAACGCTTGAAAACTATAGCATAGATATGGGGATCCGGTTATTGAAAGCCTAAGAATGAAGAATAGGATACTCTCTGTCTGTCTATCTTTCTTCTACATTGTTACCAGAAGAAATGAATGAAAAGTGGGGCTCCCAAACAAAAATAAGTAAGTTGGAAATCTCCAACCCAAGAGAGTGTTGACCTAGTAGAAAGACTAAGGGCTGTTTCTAGTAATTTTTTCAAATGGCAACCAAAGAATTAATGCCTTGAAAAATGGAGCTCCAACATATTACAAATAGCCGCACCCTTGTTTAGGATAAGGGCGGGATTTAGGGTTAACAAATAGTAGGCAGAAGGAAATGTATTAGGGAATGAGGTCCATCATTAATTAGCCGAAACGGAGGGACAATAACGCGAAATACTTTGATGCTACCACCATCAAGAGAAGACATCGAAATCGGATATCGATGCTCAAGGACTCGGAAGAAACCTAGACCCGAGATCAAAGCAAGCTAAAAACATATGATAGCTGACATTTTCAAGGACCTATATCAATCAATGGGGATCGAACAGTTTTAATCCTGTATTAGCCTACTGCCTTTGTCTGGTAAAAGGGGACACGAACTTGATGCTCACAAAAGATGTGACAATGGAAGAGTTAAGACGACAACTTTCTATCTTGGAGCACAGGAAGCACTTGGTCTAGATAGTCTAAATAACCAAATTTTATCAGCACCGCAAGGAAGACATAAAGCCGGAGGTGTTTATGGAGGTAAGCAAACTTTTCCAAGCAGTCCTGTTAAACTGTCAGCTAAATAGAACTCTCACCTCTTTGATATCCAAAGTTCAAAACCCCGAAAGATTGGAGCAATTTCGTTCCATTAGCTGGTATTGCAAGATTGTATCCAAGGTTCTATCTAACTGGCTGAGAATTTGGCTTCCAGATCCAATAACAGAGGAACAAAGTGAAAGTGCATTGGTGGGGGGGGAGGGGGCGGGGCAAATCCAGGATAATTTAGTAGTTGGGGAGGAAGTATTACGTCAGTTAAAGGGTGAGAAAGAGAATGAAAAGATTCCAAGCCGTCCTCGAATTAGATGCGCAAAAAGCGTCTGATTGAATTGAGTGGGATTTCCGGAGGCATGTATGCTAAAGATGGGCTTCAACGTGAAATGGGTAAACTGGATAATACAATGCATCGCCCCATCTTCATTAAGTATCAACTTTAATGGTAAGCCTCTGCCATATTTCCAACCTTCGAGGGGAGTTACGTAGAGCGACCCACTATCTCCTTACTTGTTCATTTTGGTAGCTAATGTCCTATCCATGCTATTGAAGAAAGCGGTGGAAGATGGAACATCAGAGGGATAAAACTAATAGGCATTATCCCACTATATCCCGCCTCTGGTTTGCTGATCACTCGATATATTTTTCAGATGGAAACGCACATGAATGTCGGAACTTGGCGGTAATTTTGAGTCAATACTGTTTTCGCGTCCGTGCAGGATACCAATCTGCATAAATCTGATTATGTTCTTTAACATGAGTTGTCCACAGAACCTCGGAAGAAATACGGCGAATAAATTCGGAGCTCCAGTGATTGAGGAAACGGGCAAGAATCTCAGTATCCCTTCCGATTGGGGGATGACTAAGACGCAAATGTTCACACCGCTTGGGTTTTGATGAGGGTCAATGTGAAATTAGAATGATGGAAAGAGAACTTAATGTCCAAAATGGGGAAAGAGACACTCATCCAGGCAATGGTCTAGGTCTTGTGGGGATACGCAACGTCAGTCTTTCATTCCAGTTTCAGTTTGCGGGGCGACAGAAAAGAGGAAGCAGCTCAAACACTTGATCACACCAGAGAGAACGGGAGGTCTTGGGTTGAGGGACTTTGACATCTTTCAATGAAGCCATGCTGCGTAAACAGACTTGGAGAATACATCGAAAGCCAACGGCTTGCGTAACCCAATAACGAAAGGAACTTATTTCCTACGACAAACTTTGTGGAGAGCAGAAAAGAGCGACAAGACCTTCTTGAGGCTGGCACAGTATCCTCGTGGGCAGAACAACACTCTAGAACTCGGGTGCGGGGTTTGGTAGGGTTGGCGATGTATATATCATACACTCACGTGGAAAAAACCACAAAAACTTTACTCTATCTAGAGAGAGAGAGAGAGAGAACAACCCCACAACAAGTTGACCCTTGTGGGTTATTCACTTCAATTTGGACATTCAATGAACAAAGACGGGATAAAACAAAGAGAGAGTAAGTTCCAGCCTGCGGTCCTCCAGACTTGACATTGCCAAAGTCTATTCCCATACCAAACCCAAGTTTAAGGAACAGCTAATTGTGTCTAAATCTAACTCAAAGCCAATCTCAAAACCTTTCATGCAGACTGGCCATTGGTTTGGTGAGGTGGATATGAAGCGGTCACTTCAAGGTTGTTCGAGGTTGTTGCCTGTGCTTCAAAGATGCTTCTAATCCTCAATTAACAATATCACCATCTCTCTCTCCCTAGAGCTACGGCTATGAGCCGGAGACTCTTAAGGCAGCTGCGTCTATTCTCTAGTCATTGGCAGAGTTTGCCCATCAAACATTCACCTAAAATCGCATACATTATGATCGCTTCGGAGGATTACTTTCGCCACTCCTTCGTTTAATAATGGCGAGGGCAAATTCGAAAGGGACAATAACATAAATAGTTCCTAAATTTTGGCACTACATGTAATGCGGTTCGAACTTTAACCCAACATGTAATATCGCTGTTCATAATTTTTTAATTTGTTCAATATAGTCCATGGACTTTTGATACATGTTTAATTTAACCTTTAGATCAAACGAAGATGTGCCCATGAAGTCAAGTGTCCGTTTCTTACTGGTGGGCAAGGGGATTTTTATGCCCAAAAATTCAATTTCCCCCTCCCCCCTCTCTCCCTCTCCTTGTCCCCATCCCCTATCCTTCCAAACTCTCTATCTCTTTTGTTCTCTATTTCTTTTTCTCATTTTTTTTCCTTTTGGAAGCTTTTCTCTTCCTGTTTAGTCTAGATCTGAAAAATTGTCTATCCCATTTGGGGAGATTTCTATCCCGATCTACTCTAGATTTGAGGTTTTTTGCGTGTATGTTTTCGGGGTTTCACTTTTTCGAGATTTCGTTGATGAACAAATTCAATTTTGAAAGAGATCGGAGGAGCTTCGTGAATGTCTCACTCTTACAGGTGTCGGATCTATGCTCGTTCAATGATGGTGTTGGGGATGCCAAACATAGGCGCAAACCGCCGAAAGGCAAAAAGCCGCAAGCATCGGATGGAGTTCACGACGTGTGCTTATTGCGAAGGCGGATTCGTTGATCGGCCGCCGATTTTGGTGTGAAGCAACCATAGGTGTGTTCCTTGAACGTGTGACCTATAACCTCGTTCCGATGATTTTTCTTGTTATTTTAAGCTTGTTTTGCATTGAAGTTATTTGGGATTCGTCTTGATTTAAAATTTTGCTCTCTAAATGAGATGTTTCTCTCTTATATTTCGATTGAGAAAGTGAACACAATGTTACTTTGACCACACACAAAAAAAAGAGTCATGTGAATGGCAAAGTAGACACTGAGATCCCAATTGCTTGGCTGAGAAGGCAAATTGCAAATCCAATCGGAGCAAATGAGCGAGTCCTCGGAACAACCGAAGCTTAGAGCGAGTTCTCGAGCTAGGTTTCCATGGATTCACCGGCGAGCTCAAATCCGATGAAACAAGAGAACGATGGATTTGACTTCCCGCAATTTCTATGCCATTCCACCCCTGCAAGTTTGCTTTTATTTGTCTATTTTCGTGGCAATTCACATCAAATCTGCAATCATGGTGCAACTGGTAAAACTCCCTCGGTTCAAACCCTAAATGTCCAAAGAGAAACACAAATTTCACTTGTCCCATAGTTATTTCATGCAAAAGAAATTGCCTCCTAGAAAAGACCATAGTCACTGCATTGCAAAACCCTGTCCTGTTTCTTTCTTTTTTTGTTTTTTGGGGTGGTTTTAATTGAGGGGAGGCTGTTTTTTTGGACAAAAATGCCCCTGCCGAACATCGAGAAACTGGCACGTGAACCATACGTGGTCACCGGAATCCGGTAGAGTCGCGGTTGCGCCCGACCTCGCGAGGGAATCCTTTACGAGGGTAGACTTGAATACGTTTCGAAAGAACTATCGGTCCAATTTTACCTTTCCAGCGAGAGATAGGACTTCCCCAAGTTCGAGATTGACTAGGTTGTTCTGGTTAGGGACGCCACCAAATAATACTTCCGTTCAAAATCAAATCTATGAAAAGACCATAGTCACTGCATTGGCCGTGGCGATTATTCTAGGGAAGCCATTCCACTTGCATGGAGATGCTTGGCCTCATCCTTAAACAAATCCCTCACAAACTTGTCTTATTCACTTAGGGATCAGCATCATGCAAGAGTCTTACAAAAAGGGTCGTCTGTTCTCACAAAACCGAGGAAGCTGATCAGGCTCGTTGCTCCGACCCTCTGAAGCATCCATGGCGAAGGTAAATTTTCGCATGCATGTTTGCTCTCTTCCCTCTTCGCGATAAGATCTTACATCGTCTTATTTCGTCTTGAACCAAATCGACCTTCCGAACACTGATGGACTTTGCCGCCTCTTTGTCGTTCCTTGCCGCGTCGTGATCGCGCAGAAAACCAGTCGTGAAGGTGAGCGTTACCGGCGAGAAGGAGAAAAGGGAAGTGCTGAAAGCCGTCGCCAAACTCGAAGGTACGCGGTTGGAAAAAGTTCGAAACGATGAGGACGTTCGCAACGTCGGTCAGCCTGCATAGGTATTGGTCCCGTCACATGCCCATGAACGATGATGTGAACGTGTGCAGGTATCAATGAACTGTCGCTGGACGTCGCGAAGGGGACGCTGACAGTGGTAGGCGACGCCGACCCGGTGTGCATCATCACGTGCCTGAGAAAGAAGTGCGGGAGGTGCGCGGAAATCCAAACAGTCGGGCCGCCGGAAAAGCCAAAGCCTAAATGCCCATCCCCGTGCCGGCTCCCGTCGTGCCCTCCGTGCCCGCTCCCGCCGTGCCCTCCGTGTCGCCCCTACCCTTATTCCGACTGTTGCGAATACGAGGCCAACACTTGCTCCATCCTTTGACGAATGCTCTTTAGGCGCCTCTTGTTTCGTCCCAGATTTGGGATTAATGCTGCGAGATTGGGTGCTCCTTGGTTTAAACGATGTCGTTGGAGCTTGTTCATGTTCTTTTTTGTTTACTCTTATATTTCTTTTTTTTCCCCCACGAATCTCACTAATTTTAGTGACGTCACTTACTAATCAGATGATGAGCTCACCAAATTTTCACTAAACTTAACTGCCTTCCAATAAAGAAATGCCGGCCTAATGACTAGGGGTAAAAGTCGTTACTTTTCAACCAAATGACTCCCACCTTCGATGAAATTAATGTTTTTGTATCTAAGTTTCGCTTTTTAACAAAGATTATTATTACTTTACTGTCCCGTGAAGTTGGTCGGTCAACTAACCAATCAATTTTGGTCAATGACTTGTTGAACATTGAGCTTGTTGTTGGAGTGAAAATGATCAAAAAAGCCTTAAATCGATTGCATTTGTGTCAATTCAACTATAAAGTTGTTCAATTTAGCTAACTGAATCTTAAATTTTTTGATAATTTATCAATTCAGTCTTAAACCTTTTAATTGAGCCACTTTAATAATAAATATTTTGACAATTTGACAATTTAGTCTTAAATTATTTTTGACGATTTGGTAATTTAATCTCTTCGAACAAGTTTGGCAGGAAATCGGCGACGTAGCGGTCCAATCATATCAGCCGTCTTATGTGACACTCACGTGGATAATTTTTTATATCTCTTTTTATTTTTATTTTCTCCTTCTTTTCTTTTCTTTTCTAAACCTAGGGCTGCTGGCCGACGAGGTCATAGGAGACCCTTGCCCTTGGCTAGGTGAGGGTTGTTGACCTAGAGTTAGGGAACAAAAGGAAATGAGAAAAGATAAAATAATAAAATATTGAGAATTTCAAAATAGAAATTAAAAGAATTTATTAACTTGAGAGTCGGCCATGCCACGTCGAACGCCCAACCTTGACCTGGATCGTTATTTCGGCGATTTCTAGCCAAAATTGGTAAGAATGACTAAATTGGCAAATAGTCAAAAGGTTTAGGATTAAATTGACAAATCATAAAAAAGATTTAAAACTAAATTGACAAATTATCAAAATTTAGGACTGAATTGGCAAATTGTCAAGATTTAAAACTCAATTAATGCAATCTTATAGATCTAGTACTTTTTTGATAATTTTCCCCGCACTTGAATGTACATGTGGCCTCAGATTGCGGAACGTGGTCAAAGGCACGCTTTTAAGTCACTAACTCGTAATGTATTGAGGTACGATATGTGTCGAATTATACTAGATAATCTACATTAAAAAGTATGTCAACTAAAGGACAAAGTAAGTTATAGAGAAACATAGTAAGGAATCTATTCTTTCTAAACTTGAGATAGAATCTTATAAGTGAAACAAAAGCACGTACCTAAGTTTGGGACGGCAATGACGGACCGACGGGCGGGCAATTGTAAATTTTTCGGTCTCGCCTTGTTGGAGCTAGCTTTTTTTTTTTTTTTTTTCTGGATCATGCATGGCCACTTGAACAGGTGATTTGAAACCCTCAAGATAGACCCTAGATGTTGTACATTGCTTTTGCTAATTCGAATTGAAGGGAGATTGGCTTGATTCAGTAGTCCACCAAATCCGTACATCGACTTACCCACGAAAAATACAATCACTCCCTCGAGAAATTCGGTCGGCGCCATCCTTGAAACCAAAAAAAAAAAAAAAAAAAAAAGGCGCGAAAGAAAGAACTTCCTAAGCCTCTATCTCCTGGAAACTGTATTGTTTCAGTGCAAAAGTCGCAGCCTTCCTCTTGCATAGTACAATGTACATGGCCGTCCAAAGTCATCCTAGACAGAATCCTAACACTTTGTCTGTTCTTAACTTCTTAATTATTGGAAAAAAAAAATTGCCGGTCGTGCAAAGCATATAAATAGGACCTTTTGGTTTCGCAAATCAGCTTCCCTAATCATTTTCCCCTTTGTCCACCCCCTGCTGCATCCATGGCCAAGGTAATTCTCCATGAACATGAGCCACATGCATTTGCATTTCACCCTACTAGTCTTTGTAGATGTTGATGTAGTTTTATCCTCTAATTTTCCCTGTCTTGCTGCGCCGTTATCGCAGAAAATCGTGATAAAGGTTGCCGTCAATTGCGGGAAAGACAAGAAGGACATAATGAAATCGGTCGCCAAGCTCGAAGGTAT
Organism: Rhodamnia rubescens; assembly: GCA_021437795.1. Lineage (NCBI taxonomy): Eukaryota > Viridiplantae > Streptophyta > Magnoliopsida > Myrtales > Myrtaceae > Rhodamnia > Rhodamnia rubescens. Next base: position 8,599,960 of record JAILYA010000003.1, read on the forward strand.
GATCTCCCTACGCTTGCCTCGCCAAACCAGGTGTGGATGAGAATTCATGCGTTTGTGAGTGAAGCTGTCCGTAATCTCTTTCTAGTTGTCCTCAAACCGAATTGATGACTTGATCATCGAAGAGGACGTAGGTGCGGATTCAAAGTTTGTGACACAAATATGCAGGTATCGACGAGATGAAGCTAGACGCAGACAAGGGGACGTTAACTATCCTAGGAGACGTGGATCCAGTGTGCCTGATCAAGGCTCTAAGAAAGAAATGCGGGTAGATGCGCGGAAATCGAATCGATCGGGCCACCAAAGCCTGCGGACCCTCCTAAAAAGCCCGACCCACCTAAATGCCCTCCGCTTGCCCTCCACCGTGCCCTCCACCGTGCCCTCCGCCGTGCCCTCCGCCGTGCCCTCCACCGTGCCCTCCGCCGTGCCCTCCACCGTGCCCTCCACCGTGCTCTCTTCCGCCGTGCCATCCTTCAATCTATGGCCCTTGTCCTCCTCGTTATTGCGATTACGACAGCAACCCCTGTACCATCCTATGAACGAACAATGACTCGGTGTCAGCTTGCGCAAAGCATGTTGTTCTTGCTTCTGTCAAATTCCGGCGACAGCACAAATAAAGGGAACGTCTCTTGCTATGTTTATTAGATGTGTTCCCGACCATGCCTCGTAAAAGTTGTTTTCAAGATGTTTGTTCCCGACCATGCCTCGTAAAGGATTGTTTATCATATGGCGACCGGTTTCAAAGCAGCTGCCATTGACTTATCGATGTGACATGACTGGCTTTGTCCATTTGTTCTATCGTTGTCTCGCTTAACAAACGGTCACCGGCATCGGTAGAATCTTGCAATGAGTTCACTGGTACGCTGGACACAGCCGCTGTACTAGGAATTTTTAACGGGAAAGAGTACAAGAAAACAGAGATCGAAGGTTGCTTTAGGTTCTCACCTTGTTCTAGGTTTGAAGTCCGCTGAAATTGATCGGTCAAACTTTCATAAAATGAGATGACAACAGACTTCATCAATTATCAAGGAAGATGAAGACTAGAGTTCGTTTTTCGGACCGAATGCTCCCTGACATCTTGATTACAGGATAATACCGAAACAAAAGATGTGCCGGCCCGACACTGTCAAGCAGTGACTCGGGAAGGGATTATCCCTATCTATTCTTAAACCTAAAAGATCTTCAACCCTCACCTAAAATAGGATCAGCATAAGAGTGTAACAGAATCTTTTGCTCTACCAGAAAGATCATAAATTTTTAATCCGCTAGGGGACACTTGCAAACCTGCTCATAAAACTTATGAGCCCGGCAAACTAACTTCACCTAATTAATTAGGTCCCGGACAAGGACATGATCAAGTTCATACCACCTTCGATCCTTCTTCAGTACAGATGGTGCTTAAATCTCTTCGAGCCTTTTAAGTAAAATCCCAAGAGGAGTTAACAAGGTGACCTCACCAGATCACCCACTTTGCAGTGGCCCAGTTGATCACCAACCTATCCATCTTTTTCAAACTTATAGGATATGAACTTAATCATTGACATGTCTACAGAAGACGCTGTATATATCAAGACGATATGAACTATTGTGCACAAAACTTTACGAACAAGATTTCTCACTGAAACAAACATAGATTTGGCAAAAAGATCAAATTTTGCACAATGCAACAACCCACTTCCACCTAAAAAGTTACATACTTGTGGTTCTAGCATAGCACGAAAGGGCATGCCAAACCAGAGCATGGAACAACATCCTCAAGCAAACTGCAAGAAGAAGACAAGTTCGCAGTTGTATATGACTTAGTTATCAACGTCTGCTTTAGTCAGTCGTAACAATATTGGGAAAAATGAAGTCACCTTGCTAGTTAGCTGGTTAGTCTGGAAAAGTGGGTAAAGCTGAGCTATCTCCTCTTCTTACCACCAGCAGCCTTAGTCTTTTTGGCACTTTCTTTTACAGCCTCAGGCATTTCCTGTACCATATCAAGAGTTTTACAGCATGAAAGAGCTAACGAATTCAAATACGACATTACAAAGGATGCTGCAAAAACATAGAGTCCTCCACTATACATGTACCCACTCATTTTCAAGCAGAGGAAAGCTAATATCTATATCTTGGAAATGATACTGCATCTCTACTCTCCGAACAACACATGTAGCCATCCAATGAAGCTAGTATTTCAACAACTTTGGGCTAGTTTCCCAAAAATAAAACAAGAGTAAGATGAAGGTAGCAATAATGCTCATAAGCCCACATACAGTCACCTCTACATGCTGAAAATACACTTACCAAAAACAAAGAGAATGCACAGAGCTTTTATATCTACTGTATCATCATAGCCAAAATATCATGGCAGTATGCAATCATAGTAGAAAGCCCTTCCATATATGCACAAAGAAAGGATATAAAAAAAGAACATAATCAGGTGGACGTCGAGTTTTGAAATGCACTGAGAAAGAACGATACCTTCCTCTTAATTGGTGCAGATGTGTTGACAGATGGCTTGAAAAAGGATTCTAAACTGTACAAGACAATGTCATCTCAGGCTTTAAAAGAGAAGTACATTTACCAAAATATCAATTATTGAAGCATTACTTACCGTCCTTGTGATGACTTGTTCTTGGCAGCCTTAATCTTCTCTATCGCCTAGCTCAATCAATGAAGTCAACAAGAAAAAGCGTCACTTTTCTTTCTGTGCATCAAAAAAAGGTAACTAGTGAAAAACTTCACAATCATACCTTTGTTACCCTGTCGCTGTTGAATCCATTCTCATTCACCAAAAAAGAAATTAGCCCCTAAATCATAGAAAAATCCTTAGAAAAAATGACTTGAATGACAAAAATGTTACAATCTTAGGAGATCATTCACCTCCTCATCAGGAGCATTCCACTTGAGTTCAGGTTCCTCATTTTCCACAAAGACCAAGGGCTCTTTAAAAAGTTTCTGAGCTTCTTTATACGGCCAGACATCTGGTATTTGATACCTAAGTCACAGAGACCCCAAAATTTTTTTATCAGAAATAAGGAAGAGTATGTGAGTGCCTCCTCATGAGAGGAAAACAACTCCAAGTGGGAAGAAAATTGTGTTGATCTGCATGATGCAATCTGAGCAATATCAATAGCAAGAAAGCACATGTCCATGACAAACATGGGCTCATTGGGCAAAGCACAGCCACTAAAGAAAACCAAAATAAACCGGTCATCAAGAATCTCATCAATAGAAGCTCAATTAGAAACACAAACACGAAGCATATAAAACGCACTTTTCTTTGTTAATGTTCTCCAGTATATTTTCTATTGAGCCATGTTGACGGATGAGCTTCAAAGCAGTCTGACCACCAATGCCTGTGATATAGATTTATCATCATACAAAAACTAAATTTCTCGATCCAAGTAGAAGAATGAAAAAGGATAACTGAATTCAAAACGCATTATACCTCGAATACTCTCACAATAATCGCATCCAGATAGGATGCACACATCAATGAACTGATCCATGTTCAGATTTAGCTCCTCCAAAATCTATATAGGGAGAAAACAATTCCCCATGAAGCGTCAAAAGAATAACAGTTATGAACTTGTAGATGATTTTGTAAATGGGTTGGCATCCCTTGGTGACTCTTAAATACACTTTTTAAAGACAAAAAAAAAAAACGGAGAGATCAACTATAGTCTTTTACATTAAGTTAGATGTTATACTACCTTTGCAATTTCAAATTCCATGACTGGAACTTTTCTCGAACTGGGATCCATCAAGTGACGGAGAAATCTAGGAGCTCCAAAGGTGAGGGAGTCCATGTCTTCAGAAGCCACGGCATACACCTGAAACTCATCAGCAAGAGCTCCAAAGATATGAGGCACAGAACAAAAGCAAAGGCAGATAAACTTTCATGCAGCAAAATGATAGTCGACTTCACAAGAATCACAAGTACAATTTGAACCGGCTACCATATGATCAAGTTAAAAATACATGCCTTTCCTGATTTGCAAAGTGCAGCACACTCTGCCTCTGCTTCAGAAGGAGCCTAAAGTAAAAGAAGAGCTGTTACACAGCTTTAATCATCCATATAACTCACTGCTTGGAGATGGCATCATTTACTTGCAAACTACCAAGAAATGTCACCTCAATAACAGGCACTCCCATGAGTCTTAAGAGTCTTTTGCAATCTTCGTTGTGCTGCTTTGTAACCTGTAGGACATACATCAGAAATTGATCATGACAATCCTGCAAAATTGTGTATTTTCTAGTCCAGTAGAGTTTCACTATTTCATCATGAAATGAGCAGTCCAACAGAGAAATTATTTGTGGACTTAGATTCAAGAACTTAGTACACATAACACGGGGAAAGAAATGCACGCCAAACCGACCTTTACTGTTCGCTTACTGAATTTCTCAATGTCTTCTTTACTTCCAATCTGCCAATACAAGAAAATCATGCACCAAGCCAATTGAGCTACATTTCAAAAAGAGATAGTATGGAAAGAACAAAAATAACAGGATTTAAAGAGATTTCAAAAAGGCATGCCTCCTTGATTTCTTCCAAGTCCTCTGTGGCACCCGCCCTCTTTGAATAGCTGCACCACAGTTTTCCATTGAAATCATCAGTACCCAAAAGTAAAGGAAAACTATCATCGACGTGATCATGTCTATGTTAACAGAAATCAAAAGATTGCAGCCTATGGGCACTGATACCGTTTTGCAAGCTCTTGCTTCTTCAGGTCCGGAGGTTGCCCATCGAAAACATAGCTGATTTTCGTAATCAGACAGATCAACTTCAGCAATTAACATAAGAACAAATTGAAGTTCTAGCGAACGAACGAATCCCTAAAAATGCATAAAGGAAGAAGAAATTACACTGGCTTTATTCCAGCTTCCAAGAGCCTAATTGTCCTATTGAACATGCCTTGCAAGTGGCTACAGCCATCAAAAGAACAAAATGCAACACAAGTATCAGCAACCGAAAGAGGGACAAGACAATTGAAGGCTATAAAATCAAAACAGCCAACCAAAAAACTGGAATTCTCAAAAAAGAACAAAATTTCCCTAAAGTAATTGATAGCATTACCTCGTGACCTCGCCGGCCTCATTCGTAAGCATCTCAGTACCACTCCGACCCACAACAATCTGCAAATATTGCATTTCCCACACATAACCCACAACTCTAATCACACATCCAATGCACAGAGTAACATCAAAAGACAGACATCAGTGAGTGAGAGAGAGAGGGAGGGAGAGAGAGAACGAACAAGGAACTGGTAGATGCTCATGCTGGCATCGATGGAGATTTTGCGGCCAAAGTAGCTCTCGAACTTCTGCTCCTTCATTCCCTTGGGAGCGTTGTCAGCGAGCAGCTTCGTTAAACCCTACAACGCATGATGAATCTTTCAAATGGGTAACCCAATTAAAGGAAAAAGCTCGCGAGAGAGGAGAAGAAATCGAAAGAGCAAACAAGTGACCTACCTTTATACCCATCTTTGAGGACGCAGACACAGTGAAGCTGAATCCGCCAAAAAAGAGAAGCTCTCTCAAGAGCTGTGCTGAGTTGAGTTGAAAGAAAAACCGAGAACGAGGAGGAGACTCAGAGATGGGACTCGGCTCTGCTCCGATTCCCGCCTGGCTTCGCGGGCGTGGGCGGGGCGGAGTCGCGCGTGTGAACTCGAGGTGGGAAGTGGATGGGCTAATCCTCCATGGTCCGCAGTGGGAATTCTTGACAGAGCCCATCAATGGCGCTCACTCTGCCTCCGTGGGCTGCTGGACCCTTCAAGCTCCCGCTTTTGCCCTAGAGCGACGAAGCCCGTTATGGAGAGACCAGAGTACGAAGCAAACCCGTCAGCCTTCTTGGGCTGACCACAAACCGGCCTGCGATGTGAATGATGATAACCAAATGGGTCGAGGTCGACTGAATTGTCCCGCACACAGCTGGGAGGCGAAAAAGACAGGAAAACAGAGAGAAGATGACGACGACGAAGAGCCCCACGTCGCGCAAGGCAAGATTGTCGACCACGGGGACATGCCCTACTCGACAAAGACGTAGACAAATGTCACTGTGTTGCGATCCAGCTAAACCAGAGAGAGAGAGAGAGAGAGAACTCGGCACGTGATAACGGGACCGAGTGCTCACGTGCATGCCTAATACGTAATACCCACCCGAAGGAGCAGAGAACAAGCAAATGCATGTGTAACACGTGGACTCTCCCATTTCCCGCGCGCGCCATTTCCTCACCAAATCGAATTTACCCTATCTTTTGTATTTAGGCTCCTTAGTTTTGATTCCAAAGGCCAGATGGATTTACGTTACCAATATGTCTTGCGGGCCACAGAACAATGAGCCCTCGCCAGCCTGGCGAGGCTTTGGACCAAAACAGAAAAAGAAAAAAGAACAAAAAATTAATAAAATTTTTTGTAAAATTGGCCGACGTAGAGCTACCAACGTTCACGTCGGTATTTTCCGTCAAAATTGGCCGAATGAACTCAATTGGTAAAATTAAAAGATTTTTATTAAATTGACAAAAGCACAATATATTTAGGACTTTTTGGACAATTTTCCCTAATAGGAGTTACAACATGATCTCCAAAATTCTTGTTATTTGTCAACAATGGCTCCCGTTGTGGATCCTATAATTAGACCACCGTGATCGGCCTCAAATGTCTAATAGTCATGCTTGACATCTATTAGGGCATATGGGGCCATCTAATCACGCTACCTAATCGACTACAATATAACGAAGGGGTGTGTTTAGGTGTAATGACTTGCTAGTTCCTTGGTCATCTCATCACAAAAAGTCGTGAGGATGGACTGAATTGTGTGAAGGCAAAGGAAAAAAAAAAAAAACTTGTGGGGTTGAAGTTTGGAATTGAACCAAGGGATTCCAATTGGTGCAACCCACATTTTTCATAGGCAACCTCAATTAGCAACTTGGGATTGGGGTGCACACACAAGGGCCAGCTCAAAAGACCTTCGCCCCTCAACGAAAGCGAAAGCTCCTTGCCTTTTGTAGACTTGCCTTTCTCAACCTTGCCCGCCAAATCATATGGTCAGATATTGAAGCTTCTCTCACCTTCTCTTGCTTGTCGGCAGAGCCAAATTAGAGACTTTGAACAAAATGGCACGTAACCCAGCAGCCACTTTCCCAAGGCTTCTTGTTATACCAAATTTCTTCTCTTGGCTAAAAAATGATTATCTGCCTTAAAAAAAAAATTAAGTGCTCTAGAAGTCTTAAAACTTATCATGAAAATGCAACTGAATCGTAGAACTTCCAAAAAGTGCTATTAAATCTTAAAATTTGACACGAAAGTGCGAACAAATCCTGAAACTTTCAAAAAGTGCAATAAACAAAATGACTTGATTTCATAATTTGATAAGTTTTAGGACTTGATTGCACTTTTTCGAAAATTTGGGGACTCGATTGCATTTTACGATGAGTTTTAGGACTTCATTGCACTTTTCGACGATATAAGAGTTTATTTCGCTTTTTGATAAGTTTTATGATTTAATCTCACTTTTGTGATAAATTTTAAGACTTTCACCACACTTATCCAAAAAAAAAGAAAGAAAGGATAGAGTGAACAAGAGATCACGATGGAAGAATCCAATCATGCATTATATATGATGTTGACATATTCGTGTATCTAACAAAGTGAAGTATGATAATATCTATTGATGCCGCGCTAAGAAAGAGCTCTTGATCGTATTGAGATTTGATAAGTAAAAGCTTCCCAAGTACTACAAAGTCTTGTCTTTCCGTAATTAACAATATAGGCTTCTCAAGAAGGATTATGATCTTCAAAAGCCTAAGAAAGGGAAAGAAGATCATAGTGTGGCTGTTAAATCTTTTATGATGTATCATAGCAAGTTGAGAAAAAATTTGGATTTGAGAAGCTCATGGTATAACAATATAACGGTGCAATCTCAATAGTAAGTGTTTTGAATGGCAAAAAAAAAAAACATATAACAATAATGGGGAGATCCACCTCTAATCTTATGCATAGTATTTCATCGTAATATTGTCACTCTTATGTTAGCGACACCCAAAGATTTATTACCAAAAACTGAAATAGAAATATTAATTCCTCTTGACCCGAGCGGATCGACATCCTAAGGTCACGAATAATCTATAATTTACTAAGGGTACACATAGTAACACTTCGAAAGTGAATTCATGCTCCGAAATACTTCGGAATATAAATCCGTTTGGTAATGTAACTTCGAAACAAAAATCCATTTGATAAAAGTTTCCTTTGCCCTGTTATTCTATCTCTTATCTAATTTGTTTATTATTTTCTGCCAACCTTTATTCTTTATTTGCGAAACCATTAGTAGCTAACCTAATTTAATAGACATAAAAACTTTCAAGATTTTTATAAATATGCTTAGTTTTACACATTTAGCTCAAGTATATTTTGCAATATACACTAACCTTCCTTATTATGTATAACCAAAATTTAGGAAGGTCACCTTGACTACTACTACTACTCGGCATCTCCTTAATCTATCAAGACCATTAAAACTTCTTCCTCTTCTAACTCGTAATTTCAATTCGACATACTCCGGTTTACCTCTACATCTATAACTTTATACTTGGGAATATTTCATGTGAGTCCGCAATCCAAACAGCGGGGATGCGGTGAGGCCATCTCAATTTCCCTAAAAATAGATGATGAGCGAACAACCTAGTAAATAAAATCACTAGGTCTAAAACGAGAATATCCATCCCATACTTGATGCGATGGTGTAAATGCTATTAAACAAAGCTATCATGTGATACCTTGTAAAAAAAAAATGTAATGAATTTCACACATCAAGTATGCACATGCAATGATTCTTTCATGTAACTCATGGCTCGTATTGCTCTTAAGAGCCGTGAGCTCGTCAGACTTGTTCTCATGATCTTGTAATCTTGTAGTTGTTACCCGTAAACGCTTTCTCGTAAGCCCTAACGTCGCTCGAGAAAGACAACGTCTCGTTCGCATTGTCACATTCACGGGAAATGACATATCCTAATCTCATAATAAGGCCAACTTTGGCCCCCCGTCGATGGTCTCGTAATTCCCGTATAAATGCCAACTCTGGCTTTCGTTGCTCCTTGAATGACAATGAGTGAGCAATGATTTTATATTTTCATATGCACACATATTCTTTCGCATACACATGCCTGTTTATCAAATTTTCTTCTTATAAAAAATGCGGGTTTGGAAACCAAATGACGAAGGATCGCGGAGCCTTCTCCGGCCGACGAAATCGTGACGTCTTGGAAATTCACTAACTATAAAATACCGGAATTCAATAAAAGTAACGAATATTGAATTTCGGTTGGTATAAAATTTTGGATCGTAAGGACCTAAGTGACGAATTTTAAGTGACGAATTTTGGACGATTCCAGAAATGTCGTTCGATTTCGATTGGGTTTGAAATCGTAGTTACCGCGATTCAGGATTTTTAATCCTCGCGCGTAGACCTATTCCGGACCGAACCTAACCCGTGAAAATCCAATTTCATTCCAAATCGGTTGAGCTAAAAATCCGATCGAGTCCCGAATTATAAAATTACCGTTTCGCCCTTGGATATTATGCATATAGGACGAAGTAATTTAAATTTAACGAGACCCGTGGGCCCCATTTGCCATTAAAACCTCCACCAACCAGTCAAAGTTGGTCAAAATCCTCTCTCTCTCTCTCTCTCTCTCTCTCTCTCGCATCGCTGCTTCCCCCCTTGTTTTCCCTCACGCGAACCCCCTGCACACCGCACGTTTCCTCCTCTTCCTTGGCCATTTTTATGCGACCACGGCCTTGAGCCATCACCTCCGACCACCAGCCATCTCCGCCCGTCACTTCGCCTTGGTCCGACGACCGCGTGCCGCCGGACGCCCGCCCAAGCTCCTCCCGCTCGCATGCTCTGTTTCGGGTTCGGTGGGGCGTGGAAGCCGCCTGCGCCCTTGCCGCCGCTCCCGGCCACCGCCAACCACCACTCCATCCCCCTACCGACCCTCGGCCCACCGTCTCGACCAGTCGCACGCCGCCACTGTGGCCGCTTGGATAGCCCCTAGGAACCCCCGCACCTCGTCCGCCTTTGTTTTCGTCACCTCCGGTCGCGACGGTTCCAGCTTTCGCTCCGGTCGCCGACCACCCCCAAGAACCGTCAACGACCCCTTGACGTCCCCCAAGGTCACCCGAAGTCGATCGCCACTGTGGAGCTCGGATTGAGCCGGAACCGCCTCCCTTGTTCTCGCCCCGAGTCCCTCGTTTCACGCCCGGTTACGTTCGCGGCTGCCTCGGCCCCGGCTCCGGCCGTCCGCCGGCACCGTCACCGCCACCTGAAGCTTCCTCGAGACCCCCGACCGTGGCCGAACCTTTCCCCAGCCCTTGCGCCACTCGAATCCCCCAAAACGCCCCCGACGTCCACCTGCCCTACCCTGTTTTGCCTGCGCCCGAGCACTTGTTCACCGCCGGCATTTTTGCCCGCCGCCACCCTCGAGTCTCGTGCCGCTGTCGGGAGGTGTTGCCAAGTCCTCGGGCCATCTTTGTTCAAGTTTGGAAGCCCAAAATCAATTGGGCCGTAAGTCGCCGATCGTCGCCGCCGGGCCGGGCCGAGTTCGTGTCGCCGTCGCTCGAGTTGAGACCGCCCGAGCTAGTTAAAATTGTGAGTTAGCCTCTAACTCCCTGGTTAGGACGGTAATTGCGTTCGGAATTAGTTTAAATAGCTAATTAAGGTGTTTAGGTAGATTAATTACGGTCGGGCTAGATAGAAATGTGGTTCGGGTTAAATGACCGTAATTAGTTAAGATTAGTCAATTAGCTAGGTTGTATGTCGCTAATTGTGAGTAGAACCGATTGATGTGATCGATTGTGTTGATTGATCGCGAGCGAGCGATAGGTTAGAGACGAGGGCGCAATTGACTATCAATTGGAATTAATGATCGATCGGCTGCAATTAACTAATTGATTTATGAATTGTTGGTGTCAATGCCGGATTATTTGTTGATTCTTCGTGGGGGTCCGATTAGAGGATAATCGCCCCAAATTGATTGATATGTCGGTCGATATAATTGCGCATTCATGTGACCACGTATGAGATCTAATTACATGATTTTGCACGAAAACGGCCTTGGGCCAAGTATTTGAACATGCGAGTGTGAGCATTCGACCTAATTCCAAGAAATGAACTGGCTGGTTGTCGAAGTGCTTGAGTGGTCACATAATGGGATAATTCCGACGATCATTGTCTTACGGTCGATCGGTCCTAGCATTCATTGTCTTCGATTGCTAGATGCGTGTTAGTCATTGTATTTTGGTCGTACGTTTGCCGATCGTAGCTTGTGAATGGCCGAAGCCTTTTAAGGATACTGTCGGTTCCGTGCCGAGTCGACAATCATTGTCTTACGGTTGGTTGAGCGGAATCACATGGACTATCGAAGCCGTCGCCGGAAGTAAGGGACGATACCTGGTCCGCCCGGAGAGCACCAATCGACTAGTGTCTTTGGACCTACGGGTCGTTGTTAATAATAAATGGATTACGTGTGGTGTTCTATGCATGCAAGTAATGTGATGCTTTGCCAATGCGTTAAATTGGTGTGGTTGATTTGATTGTTGAGTCGTTTGCATTGCATTATGCCGGGTGAAGACAGGTAAGCTTGCATGTGGTGAAATATCTCGCTCTATGCTAATATGATTGATTATTAAGATGTACGAGCGAATCAACGTCCTAACTAGGGCTTAGGCGTTGACTCACCGAGATTAATTTCTCACCCCGTCGTTTAACCATTTCGGGTCCCAAGTGATGGAGCCCGTGATGTTAGGGCTTGGTGATCGAGTAAGATTTTTGGGAGTAGATGAAGGTTTAACCTTACCCGACCATATATCATTTTGAGGTCCTAGTGAGCCGCCCCGAAGAATGGGGTTGTATAGGTTTCTCGTAGCTCTGTAGGGTTAAAATTCATCTCGCTCTAGTTTATAAATGAAATGGTTTTTGTGAAATGACCGTATTGATTTTCCTACTATACTATCCCCGCCGATCTTGTTGTTTGGGAGTGTTTCACGTTCCGCATGCACCTTATTGTCGTAGGTCGATAGCCTACCGCAGGACGCTATCATTCATGACCTGAGGCGAGATTGGTAGGGATGTCACGGGCTCGGGGATCGGGCGTGACAGAATCGACTGGTGGGACCCGGAGTAATTCGGCCAGGTGACTCCCCTTTGGTCCTCGTTTAAGCATCTGTCTCGTTTTTCAATGCTTGGTGAATGCAATTTGTGATGCAACACACATATATGCACACAATCAATGCAACACACCATCAAACATTAAATAGATATCACTACCTTAGAACTAGTAATCCCATTTACCTAATACCCGAATTACGGTGTCATTCGTTAAGCAACAAGGAAATAAGACGAGAAATGGCGTGACAACGACGGCGGCACGAGGCGACGGTGGAAGTCGAGAGTGGAAGGTCGATGTGAGGGAGAAGGGGAAGTAAAAAAGGGAAGAGGGACAATATATAAGTGAGAGGGAGAGGATTGGTGGATATTAGAATGAATTGTACCCCTATTTATAGGAGTTTTCTAGCATTGATTAATTGAAAGCGACATTGATCTTATTATATCATTAATTACTTGAAAGCGACGTTGATCTTATCCCGCCATTAATTACTTGAAAACGGCGTTGATCTTATCTTGTCATTAATTACTTAAAAATGACATTGATCATTATCTTTTAGAATATTTACTTACCATTGACTTAATTGACTTAGTAATGACTTTATTCTTATTATTTAGAAAATTGACTTATCATTGACTTAATATCAATTCAAGAAATATTTCTTCATATTATATTTTCTAATACAATTTTCGAAAAACTTCTTAAATAAGTTAAGTAATAACTTCCTTGAAAATTTTCAAAATAAATTTTTCTAAAAGTTACGAAATAGCCTCTTTTAAAGGTTCCTTATGGAACATGTCAAGAAGATTTATTTTACTTTCTAATTATTTATAGTATAGTGAAAATTCGGGATGTCATAATGCCGCCGCCGACCACCGCCCACCGCCCTCCGTCATCTCGCCTAGTCACCATCTTCGACCACCGAAGTAAAAAATAAATAATAAATTTTTATTTTTAAAAAGTAAATAATTTTTTAATAATAATTTTTTAAAAAGAAATTTAAAAAGTTTAAAAATGATGTAGAAATTTTCGGCCGCCGACGATAATTTTTTATAGAATATTTTGTGTTAATAATATTTTAGAAGTAGAAATTTTCAACCTCTACCAAACGAATTTTTATGATCGAAATCAACTTTCGAGCGAAAATAGAAAAATCAACTTTTACTTTTGAGTAAAAGTAAAAAATTAATTTCTAGTGAGAAGTTAATTTCTCAAGAAGAATTATTACCACTCGCGCCCTAAAATCAACTGTGGCTGTCAGATTAGTTTTTTTTTTTTTAACTATGCTGAATCCAACACAAGCTTCCAAAAGTACAATCAGACATATTTTATTTATTTTCTTTCTTAATATTAAAAAGCCCGGCAGTGCTGCACTGTTCTCTTCTTCCCACAAAATTCCCTCCACACACACACCCCCGTCCCCCTCTCTCCCCCCCCGTGTCTGAGACACACTTAGCAGCTTCAAGACCCAATAAGGTTTTTCTGTCCGTAAACAACATTGATACCCTTTTGGGAGATTTGCTAAAATGCTCTAAGTTGGTGCACTTGTGCCAGCAAAGTTTCGAGCTTTTTGCTGATCTTGCCTCTCCACCTTCCTCTTTTGAGACGGGTTCTAGCGTCAGAAGCAGAGGCAGCATGAGAATGAAGCTTTTCTGGTTTTGGGTGGTCGTAGGAGTGGCTTCCTGGGACATGGCTGGTGGATCTCAGCTTCTTCATCTCAATGGAACAGAGCTTCCATTTTTGGAAACTTATGGAGTTTCTCAAGTTAATAATCCTGTCATGGTTGGGCTCACTCTCATTACGAGCGCTGGAGCTAAAGGAGCAGGTAATTGTTCTTAGCCTCTTCCGCTTTCGGTCATTGCTGCACCTGATTTTCCTGCTATCTTCTGTTACCGTCACTTTCAGTTCATTCTTTGTGCTCATGCTGGATTGAACTGAGCCTGGTGCCGTTTTTCCTGTTCTTGCATTTGATGGATTTGCATTCCTTTTTGGTTCTATTTCTCGTGTTATGGTAACACCAAATAAAATTGTGCATCAGATTCCTGTAGATTTCAGTCACTGTTTAACTGCCAATTGAGTTCTTGTGGCCTTGTGGGTGGTGCATACGCTCAGGAATCTGTGTTTCTTTTAGTTCACTCTCTTTATGGTGTGTAAGTCTTCGTTGCATTTACTGCATATAACTGAACAGAGCAGCTAAACCTAATAAACGAGTTCAATGTTTACTTAGGTTTAGTCTCCTTGGTCATAATATTTATCAACCGTTTCTTTCTTTTGGTTCTGCTTTTCTATTTCTATTTTTTAATGTACCTGAGCATTTACGATGTGTTTGTTGCCTTTTCCTTTGCAACCACTGCTAGTACTTGACTCGAGTTTTCACCAACTTGGTTGTGTTCACCTTCAAAGATTGTTGGGCTCGTTCATTCACTGGCCAAATGTTATTGAACTCAGTACTACCTTGCCAATTTGGTGATGCGCTTGGTGTGTGGGGGGCACTATTTAATCTGAAAAGCTCTTGGTCTAGACATCGAAGTGATGAGTCTCATCCCATCTTTGGCCTAATCTCTGTGCTTTTGTATCTTCTAGTCTGTCTGGATGGAACTTTGCCGGGGTATCATTTGCACCGAGGATACGGTTCAGGAGCCAACAGTTGGCTCATTCAATTGGAGGTCTGCCACCTATCTTTATTTATTTATTTGCTCTTAATGGCTTTAAAAAGGATGTTCCTGTCTTTGCTCACTTTTGCTAAAGTTGAGTTGGTTGTCTCTGCATTATCATGTTTGATAAAAAGAGGCCACAGCTGTTAGAATTTGGGTCATACCAATAAAGTTTTAGTGAAATCCGGATCGTGGAAAATGTTAAAGCATCATTGTTGTCATCTCTAGTTTTTCACAGACTAGAAGTTGCAGCAACTTGACGGTCCTATGTATATTGTGGCAGGGTGGAGGATGGTGTAATAATGTTCGATCTTGTGTTTACCGCAAGACAACCAGACGGGGATCCTCTAAGTACATGGAAAAGCAGCTTCCTTTTACGGGAATACTGAGCGATAAAGCTGAAGAGAATCCTGGTACTGTTCTAACTTTTCTTCCATACATTGATAGCTTTTCTATCCATTATTTAGCTTCCTAAGCAGTCTCTCAGCATTCTGCTATACCGGCCGCAGATTTTTTCAACTGGAACAGAGTGAAGCTCCGTTATTGCGACGGCGCCTCATTTGCTGGGGACAGTGAGGATAAGGTTAGTGGTACTCTGGACATTCTTAAAAGAAAATGCACCTCCCATGTTGTTTTAACATAGAGCTACTGATACGAGACTAAGATATCGAGATAATTTGGTTCCATGATAGGACCTATGGACTATGTAATTGGGTTTTAGTAATGGTTTCTAAGAATACAGTTTCTCTCAATGTGAAGGGCATGTAGCTGCATTCTTTGTCAATAGACCTTTAATCTATGTCCAACAGTTGTTGCCTTAAAGTTTTAGTGCTAATTCAATCCGTAAAAAGATGGAAGAATTGATAGGAGAGGAAACTCTTAACATAGATTATTGTTTTTCTCTTACCACATGTCTATGGAACACGTCTGGTATCTGCAAAGTCAGTTCTTACTTCTTAGGGAAATATCTTTTTCCACAGCTAGATTTATTAGGTCATCATCATCACAAGTTTTTTGATGATTCTGTTTAGGCTGCCCAGCTGCAGTTCAGAGGACAACGTATATGGTTAGCTGCTATGGAAGATTTGATGTCGAAGGGCATGCGCTATGCCAAGCAGGTTTGGGCATTTGACATATTTACATTTGCCCTCTTTATGTCTTCATCCGCTTTACGGGAAGCTTGGCTTGATTCTGTTGTGATGGTCTACCATCTTCAGGCTCTTCTTTCTGGGTGCTCTGCTGGAGGCCTGGCATCTATATTGCATTGTGATGAGTTTCGGGATTTATTTCCTGGAACAACAAAAGTGAAGTGCCTGAGTGATGCGGGACTGTTCCTTGATGCGTAAGTAACTTCGATGCTCCTAGCCGTTCTACCCCACTTATCTATGGAAAAAATTGCTTCTATAATACCTTTGAAACATGCTTCTGTGCTACACCTCTGGAACTGCAGGGCTGATGTTTCTGGTGGCCATACACTCAGAAGCATATACAGTGGTGTGGTCAATCTGCAGGTATGCTTCCATGTTTTCCTGACAATACGTGCGCCTCTACTTGCCTTACTACTCCCTTTCGTACGGATTATCTGATTTTGCTACTGTGGAAATTATAAGGGGGTGAAACCAAATCTTCCGCGTGTGTGTACTAACCATCTCGATCCAACATCGGTATGACTTCATCTGTTCTTCTTTGTTGCTTTGCTTACATAAGACTGACAAACTCAGCTATATTACCGCCCAATTTGCTCATCTTGCGCGAATCATTTTCAGTGCTTCTTCCCGCAAAACCTGATTGCCGGCATCAAAACGCCACTGTTTCTTCTCAATGCAGCCTATGATGCTTGGCAGGTAATAGCTTATTTCGGCATAAAATTCAACCTGTAGAACATATAATTCTAATCCTCCTGGGAGTTACCTCAAAAGGCATTAATGGTCTGGATGAACTATGTGACTGTTTGTATTGTGATCAGCTGCAAGCAAGTTTAGCTCCCTCATCAGCTGATCCTCATGGATATTGGCGTCAATGCACATTAAACCATGCAAAGTGCTCCAATTCGCAGATTCAGTTTCTGCAAGGTGAGTTCCATTGTCCGCCCTATCTTCTGAGAATTTCTACTTCTCTAGATGATCAACGTGATAATTTCTTACTGAGCTTTTTCTTGGATTGGTACACAGGCTTTAGGAATCAGATGCTGAATGCAATGAGAGGATTTTCCAGCTCCAGACAAAATGGCCTTTTTCTAAATTCGTGTTTTGCTCACTGCCAGTCTGAGAGGCAGGACACATGGTTTGCCGATGATTCGCCTACAATAGGAAACAAGGTATGCCGCAGCTTAAGTTCTAGCTAATCCTCCTATCTCACACGCTCAGATTCTTGTCTTACGTTAGTCATACCAAAAAAAACAAAAGTGCAAGATTTCATTCTTGCCAATTAGCATCTGATGAGATCATTTGATCTGCAGGCAATAGCTCTAGCTGTTGGTGATTGGTATTTCGATCGAGCAGCCGTCAAGGCCATTGATTGCGCCTACCCTTGCGACAAAACTTGCCACAATCTGGTTTTTCACGAGTAGGCCGTCATCTTTTCTACCATTCATTTACTAAATCCCACGAAGCAATTCATATTATTGGTTTTAGGTAGATCTACAATTCATATATGAATTACACATCAGAAGAATAAGACAAGTCCTCATCAGGCTCTGCATTGTCGTAATAGTATCATTCCGCGCATTAGCTGCTTGGTGCGGCAGCTAATCTTCTTCTTTGGATGTCGACATCGGCAATTCGCTGGTACTTTGTCCGCATGCTTTATGAGAAGAAAGATTGGGACAGGCAAACGATCTGTTACTTGTGTGAGTTTACTGTTCTATAGAGACCTTTGCTCAGATCATGGCCCATTTTGGGAAGCAAAAAGGAAAACTCTCACACCTTTTTTGAGCTGTCACCTTAGCCAAGCAAATCTCCACCAAAAGGCGTTTGACTTGCCTGCATTATCTTCTGATGATCAGAGAAAGAACAAGCGCTTGAAAGCATGCTAGTGCTTAAATCAAGCTCTTCCATGAGCAATGCATCATAAAATAGTACTCATGAGTTTCAAAAATCCAAAGAATTTAAAGGTTTAGTCAAGTTGATAAGCAACTAAACCCATGTTTTGCGCATTGACAAGCTGTAATGTCTCAAATCAGATGTCGGCAGCTCAACATGACTTCTAGGGGTCAGGGAAGTGATTTCTCTCGAATCTCTTGCAATCGAAGTGAATGACCGATGTCTCAATTAGAATTTGTGAAGATAGACTAATCTAGAGTGCGGAAATTAATTTTGGACGAGCCCCGACTGATACATATAAAAAGGTGTTGAGAATCCAAGCTCACGTAGTTAATGTAAGGTGAGGTAAGACCTTCGGTACAATGGTCTGTCAATCTTAGGAATTTTGTCACAAGTTGATGAACAATAGCGTTGTGAAATTTCCAAAGAAACCATGCTGTTGTCTGGCTGTAACACCTTCACCATTTAAGCAGATCTTTTAAATGAACAGAACAGGTACAGAATTGCACCTGCAGATCTGCGAAACAAAAGCTGCAATGATTGTGGCAGAGTTGACATTTGTCTTGAATTATTGGAGGATTATTGGAAGATTCCTCATAATTAACACAAACTTACAGATAAGCATAAATCTTTCTTGCGCGAATATATTACTATGTAAAAATCGAACTTTTTTTTTTTTTGTTCAAGTCTTCTTTGACAACGATTTTCCGGGCATCCTATGCTTCTTGCGTAACTTCCCTACAAGATTCCTTTCCCCTTCGAAATGAAAGTCCTACTGCTTCTAATTAGTCCGCCATTATCGTTCTTTCTTTAATAAGTCAATTTCCGCGGTCAAGCCTAATCAAGCTCCTTGTCCTACAAGGCTAGCAAACAGGCAATAGCTGTGTACCATTACGATTTGCAGCGAAGGCGTCCTAATGGACCGGCAGACTCGAGCTTCATTCCGACATGACCCGATCAACTTCATCAAGCATGTTGCCATCTATTTCCATCGTGCAACTCTTCGATAACACGATGTTTATATGAGAGCCCTTTTTCCGAATTAGTAGTACAAGGTGGAGACGAGGCTCTCGGCTCGACTAATTTCTACGGATACGAGGCGTCTAATGCGAGCTCTTCAACTGTCACAATCAATACAGTCCTAACTCTTCGATATGCATTCATTTCCTGTCCTTTTCTTTTTTTCCCCCTTGGTGTATTATTTCTGTAGGACCACGGCCGACCTTGACTCAATAATTTGGTTCACATGCTTTCAAGAAATTGAAATGTGTACATGTTTTCCTATGTGACATTATCGGCAATCTTCTTTATTTGCCGATGTTGTTGATGTTCTATTGTGACAGACCAATTCCAGAAAATCATTTTTTGTTTTTTAATGTTCTTTTTGTTTTATTTTGATGCTGCGCACATGCAGAGATACGAAGGTTGCTGCGCATGCCCGGTAGAGAATAAAAGGTGACCCACCATACTTCATCCAAATTGCAAAGAATAATTAAGCTGAAAAACCAGATATCGATGAAACCTTAATTTAAACGAAAATAATTAATTACAATCCGGGGTCGGAATAAGTCGAAAAGAATGAAATTCTATTAGACCGCACACCGTAGTTTACGACGACTGACGGTCATCGATAAATCTCTTACCACGTGCAATTACCAAAAAAGTCCTAAATTTAGTGTAATTGTGTCGATTCATTTATATATATATATATATATATATTTTTATATATATATTGATTATCTTAAAATTTTTGTATTTGTATCAATTCGATCCCATCCGGCAAGAAATTACCGATGTGGTCTTGGCGTCGCTAAAGTGGCAATTTTAAATAATATTTTATATTTTTCGAAATTTTTAATTCTTTTCTCTCCTTTTGATTTTGAATTTTTGCCTTCGACAGCGTCAGTAGATGCCACAAAAAGTCTCGATGTCTGTTTTTCCTTTTAAATTCGACTTTTTGAGTTTCTTGCTTCTCACATCCTTCAAATTTCATGACCCAAAAAAAAAAAAAAAATCCTCGAGTTCTTCACAATGTGGAAGGATCAACCATTTTAGGCTCCAAGTAAGGATTAGGTCATGGGATTTATTGCTGCTAGAATGGATTGATTTTGCCTAATAAAATTCACCAATGAAGCAGCAATTTTCCTCAAAATAAGGGTAGAATGACAATTAAGTGCCAATATTTATATACGGTGTTCACTTTAGTGCTAATTTTTTGAAAAATAATTATTTCCAGTGCCAAATCTCGCGAAATCATATGTGGCAATTTTTTATTAATGAACTAATCCTACGTGGAACTAGACAAAAAAAAAAACCCTAATCCTACGTGGCTCACCGGAGATCTTGGTCAGCTTCCAAAGCACAAATGACATTGTTTAGACAATTTTTCAGAGTAACTTTCAATGCCATAAGTTGTAAATCATGATCTCCGAGTGCCACGTTTTTCTGAAATTGATTACTTAAGTGCCATAAGTTGTAAAATGCGATCACTTATGTGTCACGCCGATCGAGCGACGTCAATCTCTTTGCACACGTGGAGTTGATTTGTTATTTAAAAAGGCCATGTCACTAAATTGTTTGAATTAAAAATAACGTGTCACTAAATTGTTTTAAATAAAAATGTCACGTATTTATTTTGGTTGGACTCTTTCGCCGTTGGCACCTAAGTGATCATTTTTTCTCCGATTAGGCACTTAAGTGAGCCGGCGAAAAATTTTGACAACAAAATAAGCGCCGTACATAAATGTTATCATTTGAGGTGTCATTCCGCTGTAAAATAAGATATAAAACAGGAGTATATATCCGTAAGTGTATCCCTGCATTATGTGGTTTTAGAAGTGCTGAGTAATTAAGCCATGTCCTTTTTTTTTTTTCAATCATTCAAAGAAGCAACGACATCACCGTTAATATGGGATTGACTTTGGAAATGTGACACAAAAAGGTTAAAAAAAAAAAAAAGACATGCATAGTCAAAGTGTTTTCTACTCGTGCTGGACTTGTCGCCTAGTTCGAGTTCCGCTTTATTATTTTTTTTTGTTTTTTGAGCTCGAGTCGAGTTCGAGTAGCTTGATTAGCTTGTGGACCCAAGTTCGATCCTAAAGATACTTAACTCAATCGGCTCAAGAGTCTAATCTAAGTATTTCGTTTCTTTTTTCATATTGTCTTTCTTCGTTTGTTTTGGTGACAGAAAATGTAAAAACAATATAATGGCGACATTTCCTACTAGGTCACTAAACTTATAGAATACATATATATATATATATATATATATATATATATATATATTCAACCACAAACACAAAAGGTTGAGTGACGGTATTTTGAGCCGAGTCGAGTTCGATCAGGCGAGAAGAAAGCTCGACCATGCCGAGTTTTATACGCGAGGGCTTGAATATGTTAAGTTTTGTACTGAATTAAGTTCGAACAGGGAACAAATTACTCTATTAACTTTCAGTCGAATTTCAAATGTTGAATATACGAGTCCATTGGATCGCACCCCCAAGTATTCGACCGTTAGGCCTCGTAAGGGAAAAGGTGAAAACCATCACCATCTTTAGGGAGACAACGATGCGACACCAATCCGAATACCATATTTTTAATCTTTTCTTTGGTTTTTTTGTTGGTTCTCTTTGCGAAATTTGAATTGCTTGCTTGCACATGTTGCATTTCTTTTTATCCTTTTTCAAAGGACAAGAAAAGAAAAGGAGAAAAGTAAGCAAGCGAATTAAGGTGGGATTTTTCCATGTGCAAAGGATCAACTAGAGAAAGAGATAGATAATAAGAGAGTGACAAAGGTGTCCCAGGAAAACCAAAAGATGAAAAGGATAGGTGTTGCTGTCTCCATGGCCTATGATGGGGAACAATAAAGCCATGGTCCTTTATATATATATATATAATCCTCATTAATGCCACAAAAGGAATAAGAAAATAGCATTTTCACTATTTGACACCCAAACAAGAATATTACAACTTGGGAGAAGACCAGAAAAATATGAGACAATGTAATAGACAAGCAAAGAAACAACAAGAACAGAAGCCTTATTGTCTGGATGTAATTTCATGCAGAATGGATACATATCAACACATATGGGTATGGCTCGGTTTAATCTCCTATCTTCTGTAACAAAAGGGGAAAAAAGGAATGCAAGGAAGAAGAGAAACTTGCGTCTGTGAGACTCATTTACAGAAACAATAGAAGAACTATGCATTCACACACCTCTCTAACCATATTTCATAATTTCATGGATGGTTTCTGTGTTTATCAAGAAGAAGCTAAAGGGTTGGGCCAAGGACAGCAGCAGCAAAAGTGTCTGGATTGGCTTGTTGGTGATGTTTCTGTTGCCAACTGGGAATGTCGTCCAACCCATCCATCAATTGGAAGTGTGAGACCGGTTGATGATGAAGATGAGAGACTTCATTGTTGTTCTGTGTCAAGCTTCCGAACAAGATTGGCAGCTGGATATATTCAGACCATTTGCTGTTGTTCTCTTCTGCTGGATTGCTTCCTGTGGGGTGGTGAAAGGGGACTTGCTTTTCGAACTTGTTGGTGTTAGTATCCTCACCAAGCCCCCATGAGAAACAATTGTTGCTCTCAAAGAATGCGGTGTTGTTGATGCTGCTATTGTTGCTTACTAATCCATTGCTGTTGGTACTTCCATTGCTACCATTATTGTTACCGGATGATGCTTCCCAACTTTGGAGTCCATTGTTGACCATGAAAGCAGCCTCCGAGGGAAGGCTAATGGAAGGCTTTACGCGAGTCGAAGTTACTGGGACGGCAGTGCTTGAGCTTGACATGGTGGGCGAGATGATACTGGGTGCGTTCATGTCTGAACTGAACTGAGACATTATATTCTCAGATGATGACCTTGGATGGAAGCAAAGAGAGTTGCTGCTTTGATGCAGACTAGCCGAAAGCCCAAGGCTCGTCCCGTAATTCATGCTCAGCTGCTGGAAAGTGAAATCTTTCATGAAAATCTCAGAATACGGCCTCATCACTGGGCTAGTAGGAACTTCAAGAGAATTCTGCGGGTGACCATCTTTGAGATTACTAGTGTTCAATGCTGGTTCAAAGAAGGTTGGTCTCTTGCATGATGCAGTGGTACTAGATGAATTCTGGTGATGATGATCGTTTTTGTTGTGTTGGGTGATACTGGGAATGATGAGCTTGTCTTTGTCCTTATGATCATCCTCATCAGCAACCCCGGAGAGGGGCTTGTGAGTGGTGGGGTCAATCCCTCTCTGCCTCAGCTTCTTCTTGAGGGAAGAGTTCCAGAAATTCTTTATCTCGTTGTCCGTCCTTCCTGGTAACTGAGCTGCAATCTGAGACCATCTGGATAACATTGCAACACACAGTGAATTGTTCATACATGAGTTGGATTTTAGTTTGTCCCCAAACTGGAAAATTCTCAGAAATCCCCCCCAAGAAAAAGAGAAAAAGGGTAGTTTGCCATGGAATGATAATGGTACCTGTTGCCAAGAACAGCATGAAACTCAATGATGAGGTTCTCTTCTTGCTGAGAAAATGCACCTCTCTTCAAGTCAGGCCTTAAGTAATTGATCCATCTCAGCCTGCAGCTCTTCCCACATCTTTGCAAACCTATCATTGTAAATTCTTTAGTGTTTATTGCCCTCTAATTTGCATAGGCTGGGCCTTGAACACAAAGATTAAAGAAAGAAGCTTTTTGATCTGAATGGCAAGCGATGCCTCACCTGCTAGTTTGGGGACCGAGCTCCAACAACCATGGCCATACCTGTTGATGTAGTTGAGGAGCTTCTCATCTTCCTCAGGTGACCACAGGCCTTTCCTGAGCTTCTGCTTGTAACAGCAAGTGTGTCTTCCCATGTCAGAAAGTCCCCACTGCTCCCAGCTCCCAGTCCTTACCCTAGCCCCACCTCCACGTGCAAATGCTGTCAGATAATGTTTTCTTGACAGTGACAAGGTTTTCCTGAACTCAAACCAAGGCCAACCACCTGCAAATTGTAATGGAGCCTCAGAGAGAGAGAGAGAGAGAGAGATAGAGGTGAGGGTGAAGCAGTGGGAGGTTGGGAAGGGAATCAAATGAAGAGGATAGGAGGAGGACGAGGAGCCTATGTAAGATGTGATGGGAGAGTGGAAGTCTACAAGGCTGAATTACTTTAAAATCTCTCTATCCTAAGATTAACTTAATCAATATTTTTTTCTTAATTATGATAGGTTCTGCTTATCATAATTCAAAAAATAATACAACCAATTGAGAAAAAGATACCGACATGGTATTTATGAAAGTCAAAGTCAAATTAGCAATTTATCTTTTCGTACCCGGTATATTTGAGTTAAAATTTTCCTTTCTCTAATTTTTCTTTTCAGGTAAATGATGACGAGTTTGCCAAGATGAAAACTACACGCTTATAATTGATCCGTCATAATCCGACCTCAAAAGGATGGACCCTTTGACGCCAAGTGGCTCCGAAGACTGCTTGTGCGAGAATCGAACTAGTCGATAATTGTATGAAAAATTAGAAAAATACTACTCATACTCATGTTATAAACTCACTTAATTATGGTCTATAGTTTAACTAGTACTGAATATTTAAGCGCGCACATATTGTGACTGACATTCAATCACATTATAAATAGTAAGAGGAGCCGAATTGTAGTTTTAATCACCAAAAAAGAAAGGAAAAAAAAAACAAGTCCTTTTCTGTCGGTTGACTTTTCTGTTCTTTGCAAGTGACCAAACAGCGCATAGAATGATCATTTATTCTTTTTCCTTTTAACTTTCTGATGGGAAGCATTCTTACAGAAGCAAGAAAACTACCAAACATACCCTGCACTTACAAATTGCAGAAATGCCTAAGTTGAATGAACAAAAGATTTTTGGACAGACTTGAGAACTACAAGACATACCCAACAAGACAATATCAGCAATGAATTGGCTAATGGTGGGACTCTTTCTTCACCATCTCTGATATGCTCTCTTAAATTCGCAGAGTCGCTTGTGGACCGAAGATTTTCCCGCACAAAGAAAGTTTATCGAAAGGAGATGTTCCGATTAAACACCATTATTACTCTCGGTTCATGCAGAGCAATGTCAAGATGAAGAAAAGGCACGTCAAATGTATAATATTTAACAAAAAGAATCATACAAAACACAAAGGTTGTCTTCTTTGGTGTCTGAAACTGAACCGGTCAGTCTTCTTTCAATGGTGTCATTCAAATTCTTCTTCCGGGCATTTGGTTTTCCATACTACAATTATACTTTGGATGGCAGAGGCTGACAACATATATGCCTTCGGAACAGTCCGAACTCCTCACCATTGCTGGTGAAATTTATGGAACATCCTGCCAGATCAGAAGAAAGAAAGTCTGTATATTCTGTAAAAAGGAGAGAACATCAGTTCCATTACAATATGATGAGGAAATCAATAATGAGATAGCCATTTAAGCTGTCTACTTTTTGTAATCTTGTTCAACCATTATGAAGCTTCATCGACTTTAGCAATGTCCTAATTCAGACATCCACATCCTTACTGGCTTTCCGGAATTTTATAAATGAGAGATCAGGACAAGATTCTTGTCATCTCATCATTTGAAAGATTATGAGCTTGAATTTAAAAGAACAATGTGAGCTGTCCCTACCAAGTCAACTGTTGCTACATGTTTATTCCTTTTGTCCTTTGGGATCAAACTTAATCCAATCGTTTTGTGAGCGTTCCGAACATGCTTTTACTTTCAACTACACATTTGACCAAATGGGGAATATGACATCTTTTTGCACTTACTTGTGTAGAATTTCATAACATGTTTCTATATTCTCACATTTTTTTAGTGTTTCTTTTGATGCATAACATGACTTCCTCAAATGAAGCATGGTCATCTTTCATTTACCTGTAGTTCCCCTGTGCAGTGTTTACAGATCAGCTAATCACCCTAGCCTTGAACATGATCTCGCTGGATTATTATTTTTTTTTTGTTGCTTCATTCCAAATAGCAAAAGATTTTTTCTGCAATTAGAATTATGTTCTCAATTTTTACCTCCCAAAAGGGCTGGTGTTGCTTGAAATCATGTCTATTCAAGATGACCAGGAGTCTTATCTCCTGGTGTTGGTTAGCAGTTGTTGGAAACATAAGCACATGCGCCCTCCATAAAGTTCTACTTAAGCATAGGCTTGATAATAGTGTGTCCTCTCAACAGAAAGGCAGCTTCTGATTAGAAACACGTGTCGCTATCAGCGAGAGTAATTCGAAGATCTCGGCAGCAACTGACGGACATAGACAGTCGTTCCCGATCTCCAAATATCATACGTAATCCATATCCTAATTATCCAACTCAATGTAATCAGTGTGAGAAAGAGATGTGCAACAGGGAAAAAATGCTGAGTCTCTATGGAAATCCGACTTTGTTATGGAGGAGAAAAGATGAGAGGTCCTTGATCCTGTAATCACACCATTGATAAAAGAGCTCTATAAAATTGAAGCCCATCAATCATTCAGAAGCTTTAGCTTAGTTGAAACGCTTCCTTGTCCCCCATACCTTAACAATTAATCCCACTGTTCTTTGCACTGTAAAATCATGATAAACTTCCCCATTACCAAAGTACACTTACGCTAATCAGTCTGGTTCGGGGATTATTCCCCTGTCTATACTGTTTCTGATTCTATTGGATAATCCACAGGTAGCCTCCTTCTCAATCCTTTTGACACCGCAGACAATTTCCCATTCTATAATAATTAGACCACACCATAGGCGTTTGCAGAATTCGGTTATCAAATGCTCAACAAAATTTCTGCAATGGAACACCTTTATGTTGATGCATTGAAATCTTAACCGGATGAGAAAGCCTGGAAAATAAACATGGAACACATTCCGGGACCTACTCACCAAAAAAAGTCATACCTGAGATCACCGTTTCACATCTATTAGTGATTATTATATGAACCGAGGTTTAACTGAGTATACATACCATGGAAGAGACCATTTCCGAAGATGCCAAAACTGTGGAAAAGGTTATTTTTACACTACGCAAAAAGCAAAATAAAGGGAGAAAAAACTTCAAAGTATTGTTATAAGCTTCAACCTCCTCGGTGCCTCAAACTATATTCGCAGAGAAGGCAGAGAAGCAACAGCATCTGTAGCCTGTCGGTTAGACTCCACTCCTCTAACAAAATTTATACTACGCACAAAATCAGGATCTGCAAAAAGAAGAAACATATGAACATCAAAACTTTTCTTATCCCTACACCCAAGAAAGATGATGCTGGCAAACACCTACCCGCAGCTTGCTTTGCTGGATCCAACATCATTTCCAGTGGACTCAATAGCCATGCTTCCATTAACATCCGAGATATGGCAGCCACTTTGTGCCAGAGCAGACTGCTGGAAACAGCCACATATTGCATAGGACTAGAGTAACTTAGTAACATACAATTGCATAATATATGGCTAATGCATTCGCTGGAGAGAATGGAATTTATTGCTTCCTTCCACACAAATTATGAACAGTGATTACTTTCTACCATTAAACCTTGCGGAAAGTTCATGACCAAAATTTCTCTTATCAAGCACATCCCTCACTCTAACAGTACCAGTCCCGTAGAAATGTCCAAATATACAAAACTCCCCAGACATGAGAGTTAACTAGCATTTTTAACAGACGCCACCTGCGCAACTCAAAATTACTTTAAATGATGTCAAGCCAAACAAACAAATTCTGTTTGGGAACTGAATAGTCTTTTGAATAAACTAAAAGCAAATAGTGCATCGGAAGATCATGGAGAACTATTTGACTAAGAGCAAATGAAATTTTATGCAGCATCCAATGTCATTCAACAGTAAAATTATGGAGAAATGTGTTAGTAATCTATTTTCCTGTTATATTCAATCTGAAGACTTATAATGTCATGACATCTCTAAACAAATTACGTTAGTGTGACATTGATTTGCTTTTCACTATCTTCTGTTTGGGAGGAGGGGATTGACACTAATACCCCAACCCCAATTGCTCATGCATATAAAACCCAAACATTCAAAGTTACTGTTTATTCTCTCCCAAATTATGAGACTTGAAGTTGCTGACATACCTGACTGGATGACTGATTATTCAAGCAAATGGAAGCAGTATTTTGCAACGCTTCCTTGTTAATGTTCTGTGGTGCTTCCTTTGATGTCAAGGCAACAGCTGAATCTGGATTTTCCATAGAAGTCGGCATTCCATAGGCACCGAGTCCCACTGCTGGTTTCATCACTGGTTCCCCAGGAAAAGGAACTAGCGGTGTGCGAGGCATCGGTAGAGGAATTCCTTGACCAGGAAAACCAAACATCTGGAGATTCGCTCCTGCCATCCCTGCTGACATCAGCGGGCTAGGAAAATGTGGACCTTGCAATGGCGGAACTTGAACCACTGGTCGACCAGAAGAACGGCTGTTCATGTCAACCATACCCATCCCAAATCCAATTGCTGATCCCATCCCAATGCCAAAGGGTGGGTAAAGCGGCATTTGTGCTGGATGCATTCCCGTGGGTACCATCACAGGTGGCATGTACATACCAGCTCCCATGGACATCATCTGCTGGAAAAGTTTGATGTGCCTCAGAACTTGTCAAAGAAACCAAAACAATCGAACTTACTATTTTGTAGAGATGTATCTGCCTGCACTTGAAGCTGAAGCGCCTTGAGATACTCTATTGCCTCATCAAGCATCGAAGCTTTGTCCACCTTTATAACAGCAAAAGGCCAAGATAAGTGAAGCCAGACAGACAAGGACCATCAATCATTAATCGGTTCATTAACTTCTTGCATCTCATGACACTGGTGAGCTTATGCTAAATGGAAGCTGATAGACATATGAACTGCCAGTCAATTTTCCACATCCCACGAACATGGACGAAACAAATACTTGAACAAATTCACACAGTCTCTCAGCCGAAATCCCTAGATCTAGAGAAAATTTGATGAGGTACTAAGTAGATTTAGGAAGAAGTCCTAAGTAGAAAAGATCTACCTTGTTGCAATTTGGAATGAGCTCCTGTAGTGCACGCATTTTCTCATTGATCCTGTCCCTTCGCCTCTGTTTCAAGGAAATTCAAAAAAGATTTTGGGACCTGCCCACACTATACATAACTTTATAATTGTCAAAGCAGTCTTCGCCAATAGATTCTCAATCATTTTACTCACCCTTTCAGATAAATTATGCACTTCTGCTGCTCGGCTCCTTTTTGAAGTACCTCGAGCAGGATTTTGCTTCTTTTCGCAGGTTGGATCTTCTTCAACATCCTGCATTCAACATGCTGTTTCATGATATTGACCAAAAGCATATGCTGTCAAAACAAGTCCTAGAAAAGAGGAGTGACTAGAAAAAATCCTAATATACCTCACTGGGATCGTCAGACTCATCAGTCTCATGAGATTTCCTCTTCAAATTGCGTTTGGGGTCATCTAAAACTCTTTCCACGCTGTTGCCTGAGCAAATGGAAGAAGAACCAACCACATGCTCTGTGGTCCTTTCACCCTCAGTTGATCCTTTACGAACACTTGCTTGATAATTTTGACAAGACAGCTTAGCATTCTTAGAGGTGTTCTCCGGGCAGATAGCCTCTGACTGCCCAGCAGAAAACTGTTGCTCATATTGCTCTCCATCAAATGATTTTGAGGAATCAATCTTTCTCTGCTTCTGCGCACCATCGCTTGAGACAGCAAAATTTGATCCACTAAGGGTGCTATTATCGATAGATGAAGCCTTTTCCTTAGTGACCGATCTATCTGCACTCGACAAACCGAAACCAGCCGTTGGGCCACTGCTCTCAGCATCGTTAACTTTATAGAGAGAAGCGGGCTGTGAAAAACAGGAGAAATTCGTAAAACTGGAACTCTTATCCGAATGCTCTAAATCCTGCCTCTGCACCTTCACAGTAGAACATACTACCACAGAGGTTGGCAACCGAGCTTTATCCCCACAAACAGCTTGGGACGTGCTGTTGCTTGTACTTGTGCTCGCATTATTCAAGGCTCTTGATCTGAAACACTGTGATGGCGATAAGAACTGCTGGTTCTGCAAGGAATAGAGTTGACTAGAGCCAGTTCTATCGATTGTAGTTTCGCCTGCCACAGAAGAAGAGAACTTCGATGCATCTGTTTGTCCCAGACTATGAACGCCATTATCAATGCCATGGGACTCCCTATATATCCGACTAGAACTTTTGTCAATTGCCCCGAAATCATTTCCAGGGGAAGTCTCATTTAGTACGACTCCAGTCAGTTCAGGCAAGAAATCAGAACAGTAATCATTCTGTAAAGATCCAGTAATAGGGAAACTCAACCAAGGCACATTGTCATCCTCCTGTCCCATACCAATTTCGCTCAACGGTTGAGTCACTGGAAATTCGTTTAATCCACATTCGAGATCCCTAAACTTCCCGGACTTGGGTCTGTTATCATCACCTGAAGCTCCTTCTCTAGGTTTTGATCCATTCGAAGGTGAATTATTACTGAAGGGGCTCCTTTTAGCTCGACTATATTGACCCTGTAGCACAACCTGACCATTTTCCCATGTTAACTCTACAAGCTCATTTTCAGGTCTGCGCACAAAATTGAAGGGCAGAACCGACAAAACATTAGAGAAAAGAAGAAACTCCTGAACGAGCTCAAAATGGGGAAGATTTTGCAACAAATTATCTCTAGTTCAAGGGAGGGGCACTCTTCCTAATCCGAGTTTGAGATGGAATAATACCCGGACGTTTGAAAAAAAAAATCGAACTTACACAGAAGAAAGACCAGTTGAAGTAGATGTGGGTTTCTCTAGGCTTGAGTCAAGCTTAGCTTTAGCCATCTTGAGGAACTCGAACAGCGGCATGGTTAAGTGCTGGACACACCTCGAGCACTTAGCTTCTATATGCAGCTTCACCACTCTCCAAGACAATTCAAAGAACACCCTAGTGTGTTAAGGCGTCACATTCTGTGCCAAAATCCCCACAGAAAGACAAACTCAGTCCAACTTATAGGGGAGGTAGAGAAGAGGAAAAAGATCACTCCTTTTCACTGTTAAGATTAACAAAATGAAGCTCTGCTTTTTTTTTTTTTTAAATATGATTGTCACCATCAGCGAGCAACATAAAATACTATTAACCCGTATTTCAAAAGAGTAAAGTGCTAAAGTGCTCAGTTCTTGAAGCGATTCAGAAACCCTTCTATTCATTCTTACATAAAAATTCTCCCCCGACACCTTCCAATCAGCCAATACCAAAACTTTTATCTTGCTCCTCAAGAACCCCTCATCAGAAACTTCATAAAAAGGAAAACTTTCAGATCTTTCATTTGACAGATGGCTTATCTGGTAAAGAAAAGGCCCGGAAATTTCTTACCCAACAAGCACAAAACTCTTGGTTGAATCATGACACCTCGAATGACTCGAGCAACACTAATCCAAATGCATTGAAAGCGCGAATGATTGCCCTTGCTCGTACATCACGGTTTGGAAAATCCTCGAAAGGGCAAATCTTTAAGCTCGGAGATAGAGCGACTCCTGGGAAAACTTCACGCAGAGCAAGGAGGGTGAAAAAACCCAGCTGGACGGTATTGAAGAAGGTGAAATAGGTGAGATGGTGGGAACAAATGAGGCACACAGAGCGAGTCAGAAACGAGTCCAGAAAGGCTTTAAAAATGCTAAAATGGAGGTCCAAATCCCAAAGCTTTAACCGCCCTTGTCGCTCCCTAGTCCCTGCTTTTGTTTAGGGGGCGCAGGGGGTCTCTCTGACTTCCCACTAATAGCAGTCAAAATGGTGAATTTACCAAAGGAAGCAAGAACGAGAACAGTCAAATGCCTCCAAAACAGGTAACTTCCAATTCCATCAAAAGATTCTTGATTTCGCATAAGAAGACAAAGTGGGGCCGTGAAGGAAAAACAAGAAAGCAATTACCAATTATTGTTTCCTACGGCTGAATTCGACTGCCTGCTCCTTTATGTATTTGAGAGCGGAGGGAAGCCAATTCGGCCTGTACAGTGTAGCAGGAACACAACAATGACAACATATGCTGCTCGAGATGGTTTATGTTATCCTCTGCTTTCTGGGGATCTACGTCCCTTACCATCTCCTGCCATCTCCCATGACAGACTATAATATAGCATATACGTTGAAAGCTTGAGACAAATTACAGGGGATGTGGGGATTAATGAGGCATGACCAGTGCTTGAGCTCAATCCATCACGAAGGGAATTTAAGGTTATAAACAAGTTCTTATCTTCCCATTGGAGAGACCTTTTATTGAAGTCTTGTAATTAGTTGGTGTTCATGATGTTAAACATCTCCGTAATGGTGGGAGCTGCTTCTTATTTCGGTTCTTTGTTCTTGGTTTAAGTTTGGCGCTGTTGATCCAATCTCTTTGCGGGGGTGAGACAAACGAAATTTGGTCGATAGTGAGATTAAACAAAAGCCAGAACTCAGAAGGGAGGGAGGGGAGGTCCTATCTTGAATGGGCAGGTGGCATCACCACCCCCTGTGTACTCAGAGTGGCTGACCTCTGTTATCCTACTAGTGCTGGTGGATAAACACATCCACTTCCATCAATAGTCTGTTCGCTTTCTCCATGAATTCTTTCTCCGCCACCTACTTCCTTAGAAACAGGTCAAAAGCAAATGGTTTTGTTGGCGGCTCGCGATATGCTTCGTCGCTTTCGTGAATAAGATAAAACGCGAGTAGACGGCGAAATTGGCCCGGAGTGGCCTAACGAAACTGGTTTCTTGATCAGTTTGTCGATTCAGCAGAGCTGCGCTCATACATCTAGGCCGCAACAACGGCAGAGTGAACCTAATTAGAATCGCAAAAGGTGGTTTTGAGTAATTGCTGCCCATCCTCTTGGGAAGAGATGGAATTGGCTTCCTGATGGTTTCCCTCTGTTCCAATGACAAGTATCTTATATATTTCCTAAGGGAATCAGAAGCTGGAAAACGCCAAACTGAAGTTGCGCGTGGACGGAGAGGCGGCTGGTCGCCTTGAGATCAGCGCGCTTTGGACAGTCACCGGACGAGAACATACGGAAAGCGCTGGCGACGACAGGCGAGGACAATTCTATGCATGTCCTCTTCTTCTTCTTGTTCGCTTTGCTCTGTTTCTTCTTCTTCTTCTTCTTCTTATCATTTTGTCCTCTGTAGCTCAGAGAAATGCGACGTCACAAGCTCCTCCCGTACAAACCACCGCCGCCTGTCGTGAGGGAGACAAGACGCATGCTCAGAGAAATTCGACTAAACTTTTATTCGGAAGATTTTGTAAACCGATCTCGACATAGGAAAAAAAAAAGTTGTTCGTACACTTGCACATAGGTGATCTTGAGATCATCATCATTATTCCTTAGATCCTAGTAGATGAATAGTTAAAGTCGGTCTCTTCAAGGAACTCTTCCTACCCTCGATCATGTTTGGCATTTCTGACGCGAGTCATCACGTAAAAATAACGATGCGACACTACTCTAACGGCCTAAACTTGAGTCAATACGGCCGATGCTGTGTAAATACGGCATCGGATTCACGATGATGTAGCACTTGTCGGAAACCTGAAATTCAAGATGGATAGGAGCTTTATGCGTTTAGGGGTTTGAAGTTGGGCCTGGGTAGTTGGATAAAGCACTATTACGTGCCTTGGCACGTTATGAACTTATGATACCTTAGTATGCAAAGGGTGAAAGTTTGATGAGCCTAATGGTTCTTGGTATTTAGGGGCTGTGTCTTTAACGGTTGATATGAACATCTTGGTACGGCTTAGTATGGGAGAACGGGACCACATGATGCCATACGCTATTGTCTTTTCGTTAATCATAGCGTTGTCTGGCCGTTGTGATTTAACATGAAAATTGACGAGATCATCCAATTAACTTAATGCAAAATCACCAAAGAAATAATCGAAAGATTACTTGGTTCATTCCCAGCATCAAAACCCACTCTACGGGGAGAACCAACAACAAATATTTCACTGATGATTGAAGGGCTAGAGTTACAATCCTACGTACGCTCGAGTGTTTTTCACTATTAGATTAAGCTCAAATACCCAGAGTTTATAATAAACAATGCAATTAGACGTAAAATAGCAAAAAGACACAAGAAGTGCCGGAGTTTGCGTATAACGCTCATCTTAGTGCCAAAATTTTTCTTTGGCTCACTTTAGAACAGGTGCCAATGATGAGAGATTTTGGCCAAAATGATGTCGTGCCATTTATTATTAATTTTTTTAATATTACCTGGCTATTTTCCGCACGGATTATTAAACTTAAGAACAAGCTAATTCTTAAAAAAAATTAAATTATAAAATAGAAAAAAAAAGTCACAAAAAAATGGTTCGAGCTTGCAACGCGAGGGCATGCACAACCCTTACTACCATCGCTCTACCATTGTTGGCCACTAGCTAGGGCTGGGCGACCCCTATCGGACATCCCCCACTCTCGTCGACCATTATCGGTGGGGGTGGGGTAGTGGCGGTGATGGCTGTGTAAGCCCTTCCCAACCTTGTATTTTTTTTTTTTTTCTTTTCAGCTTATGTTTTTAATTTTTTTAACTTTTACCTTTTTTTTTTGTTGGCTAGGATCATCCAGCGAGTCATGGAGAATTAGGTTATTATTAAAAAAAAAAGTAATGTTAGATTTTCAGCAAAATTTGCTAGAGTTGACACTCAAATAATCATTTTAAAAAAATGATAATTAAGTGAAAAAATTTAACATCAAAGTGAGTGCAACGCCGTACATAAACTTTGACATTTATGATATTTTTTTGTTAGGAGTGATCGATTTTCTATCCGATCTGATGTTCGGTGATCTGTGACATGACAAATTTCTGATGAAGTGTATGAAGGAAAGTCTGAAAGTCAAACGGGTCTCATGTGACTCTCTTTTCTCATGCATGGTGAAGCTTCAGTTCAGGGATTGGTTTTGATATCAGGGTCTTCTCGGGTGCAGAGAAGTGGCAGGACGAGGACTTGGTATAATGACCTCGGCTGTTTCCTGTCACTGTTGCTCTGCTTCTGCTTGAGCTTGGTGTTTTGGAAGGAAAGTGCCATGTGTTGAGCTCATATGTGAGCACATGGCTCCTATTTCCTAACTAGAGCTGTCAATATGGGTCAAAAACCTGTTTCTGACCCATATTTTGTATAAAATGGGTCTTATATGGGTTGTAGCTTTTAAGTGGCCCACTAAATATGGGTCCAGTAAAGTTGAAGGTAAATTTGATGGGTTAAAAATGATCCACACGTGAAACCCATTTTGGACCCACTTTGGACCTATTTTCGACCCATCAAAATCATCCAACGTGACCCACCCAACCCTATTTCAAGTACGTCTTGCCTTGGCAGCTCGCAAAGTCACAAGCAGCCGTCGTCCACCTCCGTTGCCACCTCCGTTGCGGCCTTCGTCGCATCCGCCCTCGTCGCCCGCCTCTGTCACTCACCTCCGGTCACGTCTCTCTTCCCCTCATTCAAGTCCTCCATCGTCGATTCCAAGAAAGAAGACGACGATGACTCCTTGTCCTCGCTCGAAGCGGCAGCTGAAGCTTTCGTCTTCTTCAAGGCATCTTCGTCCTTCTCTCTCCTTGAGACTCCGTTCAGAAGCAAATCTCTATTGAAGACTGGGGACACAAGCCTAATTTGGCCGTTGCAGAAGATCTCGTTAGCGAAATTGGAGACAAGCCTAGCCCCCGCACATGAAAGCGAATTCCTCCTCTTCTTTGTCTCGCTTACTCAATGTCCTCGTTATCGAACTAGGTGCTCTCTCTTTCCTCGCCTCTTGCTTCTTGGCTCGGCGATCGTGACTTTCGGTCGGCTTGAGCGAAATTCATGGCGTCAAAACAGAGCAGGTAAATATCTCACTTGGAATAGTATCTTTTGCGTGTATATACTAAAGATGACACCAATATGTTAGAGATGATGTACAGAGGACCTTAAACGAGCACATTATTACTTGGTTTTGTAGCCGCACTAATAACTTTTCAAATGGAAGTTCTTGAATTGAGTTCTATCCATATGAATGATGTATCGAATTCATCTAGGCATAAACTGATTTAAGTACAAAATCTGCAAGATGCAATATTTTTTAGCGTAGAAAATTATTACAACAAAGTTTCTTATGACAACAGAGGGATTGGATCGACCCGACGATCAACCAGCTGTCATAAGGCATTTTATTGACCCGGTTGGATTCCAAAACATTTAGTAGGTTCTTTATTAGTCGGCTTGATGAGTGGTCTTGGTGGACATCTTGATTTTTGAGCTGATCTTGACTGTTTTTATTATTTCTATAGTCAGCAAAATTGTCTTGCTAATTCCTTGAGTTCTCTTGTTAGAATGGTTGTATTTGCCTGCCTTGCCTTGCCTTGCATGAGTTACTCTGTATCGATGTCCTTGAAGATGGAGGGAGGCTTAATGCATGATTTTGCTCCGAACATGAATTCGGGAACCGAGATTTGATCTAAAATCTAGTTAGAGAATTCTCATCGACCATGCTTGACGATCGGTTAAGTTCATCAAACATATGCATATATGCTTTCAAAAAATGAGTTATCCATACGATGCTAGGCTCGTTAAATATGGGTCACAACCGTCCAAAAAAAATATATGGTTCACAAGAATCATAATCTATTTTATTGGTCCTTTTTTTATAAGCATTTCAATTTATAGATTTTTTACATTTTTATTTTATTATTATTAAATTTTCTTTTTTATTTGATGTGAAGTAAGTTTAGTGTGTTTTGATAATATGTGTCAAAACGGGTCGGGTCGGGTATTGGTCATTAAATATGGGTCGGACGGGTCAATGTGGGTCGGATCATATTTGACCCAACCCAAACCCGACCCGACCCATCCATTTGACACATCTAGTATAAACTAATGTAGGGAAGGCAGGGTTTGGGTTTTCTCATACAACCGTCTTATTGGTGTCGAGAAACATAAACCTGTTTAGAGTTACTTTTTAAAAAAAATCAACCGGTCCGGTTTAAATTTATATCTCTAGAATCGAAAATCGGACCGTCAAGCTACTAGTTCTAATTTTAAAAATCCTAAATCGAACTACCGCCCTCTAAAATTAGATATCAGGCTATTAATTCTAATTCGGTCCGGATGATCTCGATCCGATCTATTCGATTTGCTGACTCATATCTTTTGCTGACATAAATCTGTGGGCACAAACCGAATGAATCCACGCCATGTCTGTGGTCTTAATCTTGTCTTTTCATAGCAGTAAACAAATCTGCTGCCTATGAGTCTTTGACCTGGACCCACCAAACAACTCAATTTTCTTTCCTTGTGTGCTAAGTAGAGACGTCCACGGCTTCGTTTTTTAGAGATGGGAGCCGCTTCCTTTTGTATAGCCAGACGAACTGCCCTCCTCCTCCTCCTCCTGTGCGGAATAAATAGAAGCAAAACCGGTAAAGAAGACCTTCTCCAATAGAAAAGAAAATCAACATCCTTCGCCCAAAGAATCCACTACTAGATTTTTGAACAAAATCATACTCCCCAAATGAATCGGATTTCATAACCAGCTCAAAATTCGAGAGATAACTTAACACTGTCTATAGTGAGTAACACCAAAGGTGGCGATACGGAATAAAAAAAACTCGTTTATTAACTCAACTTTAGTAGGCCAAAATCGGATTTGAGTCACTTAAAATTTTAAAAACATATCAAAATGGGTTTGAAATGTTACCCATGTTCGACCCGTTTAAGTTATTAACTTAAACCCAAGTGAATCTGCGAAGCTCTAACTCCAAGTGAAAGACTCGCCGCCGTTGCTCATCCCTCGAGGACCACCATAGTCGCTGTTCGCTAGTCTCCCACCATCGGCTGTCTGTCACTTGTCGCCATTGGCGGAGGAAGAAGGAAATCCACCGATTTCCTAGAAGAAAAAAAGAAAAAAAATGAATTTATAAGAAACAAGTTTTTATTTTTAAAAAAATTAGATTCAATATAAAAGTGTTTTAAGTAATATCGATCGGATCGGGTATAGAATAGGTCGATGATTTTTTTTTTTTCTGTCCGAAGGATCGTCGGTTGATATTGCATGAAAATAGGTCAATAGAAATTAAATCATTTTTTTTATCCGATCCAAACTCGTCCCGACCGATTGTTCGACAGATCTAAGTAATGCATTTCTCGAGAGAACAGACATCATGGCAAAATAAGCTCTTCTTAATCTTGTGGCTAAGTGTGGTCGTGGATCTGAACACACGTAGGAGTTGAGTGTGGAACGAACCGACTCCCAATCCGTGTAGAAAAGACAACGGAATGGAGGGTTAAACATGATCCGGGATGGAGAAAAGAGCCGACGCGCATACGTTATCGCGGCGCGGGGGTTGCGTAGCCTTGTTAAACTTCCTAATCACCATGGACTACTGCCCTCAGGAACATGGGGAGGGCGCCACGTTCCAAAAGGTTATTCGTGGCAGCTGTAAAATGGATTCTACGTTCTAGAATTCCGCACAAAATTAAATGCCAGGACGAAATACGGGTTGCCCCAATGAACGAGGCGCACGTAAGGGGGCTGGGGGGTCGGTCGTGGTCAGATCGGGTCTCTATAAAGGCTGAAGCATCGCCCCATTCGGTTCGTTCACACCAGAGGCCTCTGCGATCACCACCGCCGCCGCCATCCTACACGGAAAACTCAGGCTACTGAAGCAAAAGCTTGAATCGGAGGACAGAGGAAGAGCAACAATGGGCGAAACCGCCACGTGCGTAGACATCCTCTTGGCCATCATCTTGCCTCCTCTGGGGGTCTTCCTCAAGTATGGCTGCAAGGTCCAAACCCCACCTTCTTCTTCTCCTTCTTCTTTTTGACTAGAGCGTAAGAACGTTTTCCCCTGTCTCTTCTGAGCAAACTACGATGGGCAGGAGGGAGTTTTTCATATTTAGGAAATCAGATGTTTTGTACCCACGTTGGTTTTTTTTTTTTTTTGCCATTTTTCGTGTGGTGAAAGCACTAACTGGTTTAGTGGGTTGTGATGGTTGACAGGTTGAGTTCTGGATCTGCCTTCTGCTGACCATACTCGGCTATATTCCCGGGATCATTTATGCTATCTGGATCATCACCAGGAACTGATGGCACACACCCTTGTGTAAGCAACCCCCAATCACTCCTTAATCTAACTAAGGGTTTCGGATTCTCGCAAGCTTCTTAGGTTAGCCGAATCGAGGTTTTTCTATCTGAAGATAATTCCTGGCAAATACATGAGTACCTGTTTGTGCAAATTACTGCATTTTCTCATGAACAAAAGTAGGGTTCGACTATGATCATTGTGGCTAACGTCACGGAGTGGCCGTTGGCGTCAAAATCTAAGGAGGGATGGATTCAGGCCACGCAAAAAAAATTTGGACGGGCACTGTGTGATTAGACATGAAGCCGCCAATTCGGACTATTTCTTATAG
Source organism: Rhodamnia rubescens (assembly GCA_021437795.1). Classification (NCBI taxonomy): domain Eukaryota; kingdom Viridiplantae; phylum Streptophyta; class Magnoliopsida; order Myrtales; family Myrtaceae; genus Rhodamnia; species Rhodamnia rubescens. Next base: position 8,639,172 of record JAILYA010000003.1, read on the forward strand.
TTTTTACTTATGTACTGATATAGTCTTTTGATGATGTTTTGGACTGACTTTGATTTGTGCGATGATCATGGCTTTGGACAGGTGGGTCACGATCCAAGAAAGGAATAAAGTTGTGCTTGTATTATCCAGAAGATGGGACCGTCCATGCCCCATGTGATGGTGATCATAGAGCTAATTGTGTGTGTATAAGCTGTTGATTTTTTTTTTTTTTTTTGGGGGCTCTGTATCGGTGTGCCGGTGTGCCGGCGTACCTTTCTTTTAACCCGGTTCGAATTTGCCATTTGAGTTCCCTTTCGTCTGTTTAAATCGAGTCGTCGGGTTGTGTAAGTAAGTCGGATTTATTTCATTGTTGACTGTTGTAAACTGCTGTTATGTGAGAATTGTTATCTGTAACTTGTTCGTGTCGAGAATTTCGGTGGATTTCTTACAGAAAAGAAGAAAAATCTCGGTTACCCAACTTGGTGAGAATAATCTCAACCTTAATGAGCTGTTTCTGGGCTGGTTCTCGATAAGGATTCCCTCGTATGCAGAGCCGCAGCTTCATGTTGTTCATGGCATATATTCTTGGAAGTGGGGGGGGTGAAAAGATGGTTCCTTTCTCAACTAGCAAATGAAAACGGAAGAGAACATTCTGATGGATATATGCCATGAAAGACATGGAAGAATTATGTCTAATCTTTTTATATATAATGATGGGCGTCCTGCAGGACCGGCACTTTTTGAGCACCTAACTAAGGGGGTGCATGAAAATCATCCAGAAAGAAATTATTTCTGTTCCAAATCTATTTTTGGAATAAAAACTCGTTTAGTAAAGTAATTTTATTTTTCTATTTCGAAACAAAAAGTTGTTTTAGAAATAGATTTGAAGAAGAAATGAAAAAAATAATTTTCCACTTTTCCGAAAAACAAAAATAAAAATCTCACTTTTTCTCAAATACCCGTTGTCGCCGACCATCACCCGCTCGGCCTTCGGTCGCGGCCGCCGCCGCCGGGCCACCGCCGCGGCTATCCACCTGCCACCGATCCCCAATCGTTGCCCCGCGCCGCGAGCGCCGTTACGTCGATCATTCTGCCGGCAATGGTGTCGCCGATCATCCGCTGATCATCCGCCGCCGGCCCGCCGATGTAGCCGCCGGTCACGCGTCGGCCGATCGATGCATTTTCTAGAAGTAGAAATTTTATATCGTTATCAAACGCATTTTTTCTTAGAAATTCATCCGTAAAACGGAAATAGAAAAAATTATTTCTAGCGAAAAATTTATTTTGAAATAGAATGGTTATCATTCACCCCCTAAGTCTCATCGGGTGTGACGGTCTCTGTACCTCACATAAATCGGGCAATTATCGAAGACACTTTTAAGTCTCGTGGTCAGAATGAGCTCCTATTTGTATATATAGGGTCTGATGGCTTTCTAGAATTTAAAAAAATGAAAATTTTATTTTGGTAAGGTAAATAATTCGATTCTGTTTTCGAAAATAATTTTGGAGCAAAAAAAAAAAAAACAAATTGGTTCTCGAAAAAGAATCATTTTTGAAAATCATAAAACAGAATAAAAATCTCACATTTCTCATTTTTCATTTTCAGTTCTCTCAATTTTTCCTTGACCTCGAACAGAACGAGGTCTCATTTTCAAAGAAAAATATATGACAATAAAATATTGCAAATTTTTTTTTTGGAAAAATTCAGAAAAATTCTAAAAAATAGGAAAATTTTCAAAAGATCCCTAAAAATAGAAAAAGCTTAGATTAGGCTAGTTTAACTCCATTTTCATAAATTTGGGCCTAGATACCCTAGATTCCATAGATTTTGTTCTTTTTATAAAAAAAATCATAAACACCTTTGCAATTAAACTCGAACCACATTTCTCTAAACCTTTAAGGCTTTATTAGGGCTTTATGATGTGATTTATCAATTTCATGATTCCTTGATTGCACACTTGACTTCATTAGTTGTGATTTGCCTAGGTTTATGTATTTTAAACTTAAGTCTAACTTTAAAATTTTTTGGAAAAAGACAAAAATAACTAGTTGAATACTTAGCAAGTTTTCGTTCTTAAGTTTTTGATGAATTAAGACCGAGATTTGATTTTCTAGAACCAAAAACGCACACAATGCAGGGCAGTGTAGTGCATTTTTCTTGTAGAAACGAATGTGTCGCTCGTGTCAATTATTCACTCGCTCAAAAGAGTTCGATGAAACCCCACAATGAATGGCGAAAAATGACTTGATGATTCTTGATATTTATTTTTACATTTTAATATGCAATATGTCATATAAGATAATCAATATGAATTAATCTTCGATTAATTCGAAATATAAGATGAAATTTCACAAAGTAACTACTTATTTATTTGACTTAAATGACAAAAATTGGGAACAACAATTGTTCCTAGGAGCGAAAATTTGTGCAGTTATCGAACGTACTTTGATTCCCTAAAATTCATCCATAAAACGGAATCGGAAAAAGTCATTTTAATCGGAATCACTTTTTCGGATCGGAATGGTTGTCATGCAAACCCTTTATGATCACTATTTGATCTCATCATATCGAAAATATTCTAACATTTAAGTCATACAAAAGGCAAATTTAATTCAAGCATCTCAACTCCGTGTGATATTTGAAATAGGAATCGCTAAATCTACTTAATACAACTACGACCAATGCAATATCGGGATAGTGTGCAATTGACTAATGGAGGATGGGTCCACATACGCGGAAAATGAATGACATTAGCTATGATACCATGATAGAAAGTTTCACCCAAAAGCTTAAGCCTAATAGGTGGAGGAGACTAATATGAATATAAAGCGAATAATGCGAACCTATTCACAACTTATGTTAGACAACAACAACAACAACAACAACATGGCACATGTCATTTAATCAATAAACTTACGAACTACATGAAAACATTTACAATCAAAGAATTAACCTTTCATAAAATTTCTTTTTATAATGAGAATGACTGAAAATTAATTCATTTTCTCATTAACTAGTTTTAGCACCGTACAACAATGTTTACGAGAATCAATTCCTTGATAGATCCAGAAAAAATGCCTCAAACTTGCCAAGCTACATGTTTAGTTTGCTCTTCTTTCCTCTTGTTGTTGTCTGTTTCCCTTTGAAAAGTGCACATGGCTCATGGCTTTTTGTCCGGTCCTCTTAGCGAAAAGTCCAATACATCTTATCTTACCAAAAAAAAACAATTTAGAATCAACCTTGCGGATAAAAGCCTCAAATGAAGAAGGAAAAAGAGAAAAAAAAAAAAAAAAAGAAAAGGAAAAAGGAAAAGAAAAAATTTCTTAAATAAATAAAAATAAAATTGAAAAAAATAATTATTAAAAATAGAAATGATGAAATTGCTGAAAAATTCATGGAATTTCGTTAAAAGTAATTAAAAAGAAAAGGAATGTGAACAAGTTGAGGGGGGAAAGATGAGCGAAAACGTTTTCATCTTCTTAAAAAGAGAAAATAATTTTCTCCACTTTTGAATGTGTTTTTGTCCATGGGTGAAAAATGTCTTTCTTGATTCATTTATTTTCCACGAGTCGAATCCCGGAAAACCCGAAAAATATTTCCCTGAAGGATATTTCTCGCTAAACAAACGGAGCCTAAGATTTAGTTGTTGCCCTCCCCCGCATATTAAGATTAGTTTTCTTGTTTATAGACGGGGCAGCTCATATCTTAAAATGTCAAGAAATACTGTTATAGCTCATGAAGGCAGGTACCTCTCTGAAATATAAATTAGTCCTGCATTTTGCGATCTCAATACTCGAATTTTATAAAAACTTTCCGCGGATATGAGCTTAAGCTTTGATTAAAACACGAGCTACGATAGGGTTTGCAATTACAGTCCTCAAAGGAATCTGTAGGTTAATCAGTCGGACAAAGAACAAGTGATAGGATCGGGGCAGGCAAGGCCTCGTTGTGTGGCCCATATAGGAGCTCGGATAGGATAATGGTTATCCACTTGCTTTGGGTTGGACAATCGATTTTTTATAACAAAGACATCGGAAATGTCGGCTTTGGACAAATCTGATCATGGTAGAGGGCCACTGCAGCCGGCTACCACGAGGTGGTTGCTGGCCCTCCTCTCTCTCTCTCCCGGTGCCATCACGACAAACACAAGCTACCGCGGTGGAGGTCGTCATCACTGTTAAATTATGACTCGAGTTCACGTGCGAAACTCGATCAAAATTAAAGGAGGTAGATCGGTTCGTCATATGAACGACTATGAAAGTGTGGGATTTACAAGTCCTTTTGAGGGTACGTTTGGTTCAGCATTTTGAAAGCTCACCGGAGAAAACTTGGGACGTGTGGCAACAATTCCCAAAGAGTTTTGAGATGAAAGCTGACCTTGAAAAGGCTAAAAGTTCAATGCTGACAGAACCAACGTTGAGCTTTCGAGATTTTCAAAATGTTGAAGACCCCTTAATAAAAATTAGTTGATTGCCTATTTCGCCTCAAAACCTTATTAAAATTTAATTTTTCCCATTTAAAAAAAAAAATAAACCCTACTCTATTGTTCTTCATCTTCCTAAGTGAGGGTGGTCGGACGAAGTCGCGCGACTTCGGCGAGGGCCGCCTGGGTCGCACGACTCTTGGCGGCCTCGGCCGACGCCTGCCGGCGCCAGATCTGGCTCCCGGCAGCTTGAGCTCTTCGTCGGAGCCAACGAAGGGTTTGATTTTGTTTAATAACTTTTTTTAGGAATAAGAAATAATGTAGGCAAAGCCCTTTGTAATTTTTTTTTTGTCAAACACTACTTAATCGAAAGTTTCTTTTGGAAGGATTTCTTTTACTAAATGCCATTTGTATTTCCTCAAAGCCTCTTCGGAGGATCGGCGAGACATGGGAGTCTCAGCTCATGCATCAATTTACCGAAAGTCAAAGGTATTTGTATTTTCCCAAAATTTATTTCCCAAATCGAATCAAATGCAGCCTTTGTCAGAAATATTGCATATTCCTTTTTTAAGATCATTGTGTTCCCGTCCTTCCCATTCTTGAAATGATGTTTTGCAGTAGGGGCAATTTATGTCCTTTGAGTGCTTCCCCACATGTCGACTCATCCTCTAAACATGTCTGCCCTTATCCAAAACAATTGATTTGCTCGTCTCTATGTATAAGTGGCCAATAAAAGAAAGGAAGAAGTCTTGTCATCCTCGTGAAGCTCTCTAAACCAAATAAGTAAATCAACCAGGGAAGCATACAATCTAATTGAGGAATTTTCTTGGTGAAAACATGAGTATTTCAAGTCGCAAGTTAATTCTTCATAACTTACTATGTGAACCACCGCGCTAAAAGTTCGGTACCAGATGTTGGGACTCACGACGTCAGGACACGACTTCTCGACAAGGGCTCGGTGGAGCCAGGACTCGTGGCTGATGATGCGGCAGCGGCTGCTCACGATGGTGAATGGCCGGCGGGTCACATGCTCGTGCACAAGGGAATGGATCGGCGGTGTTCATCATTTTGCGGGTCGAGTCGGTGATCGGCGATGCTCATGGGATTCGATTAACAGGGAAGTTGGACAGTCAACGGCTCTTGGCTTAAGGCAACGGGACTCGCGGGCTGCTCACGATGGTCGATGGCACACGACAAATCTTAGTGTCATCAGGAGCAACGAAGGTGGCGGCTCTGGTTTGGCTTGCTGATGGTGGGGCTTCACAGTTGCTCATCGAGCTTTGATAGCGTCAGCGGCAGCGTCGAGTTTTGATCGGCTTCGAGGATGCAGCTAGCACGAGTCTCAATCGGCGTCAGGGACACAGCCAAGAGGGATCTCTGAGACTCGATCGGCGTCGGGGGGCACAGTCGGAACAGGTTTCGACAGCAGTGCAGCAGGTCTCGTCTCAGCGGTAGCAACTATGGTGGTGGTCGACGGGACCGCAGGATCGGCAGAGCGAGGCAGGCTAGTCGTCAGGACAGGGAACAGCAAGCCGCCGTCGAGATGAAGGCATGTCGCGAGGGCGGTAAGTACGTTGACGCCAGGCGACACAGCGGTGACGATGACTGGGCGGTCTCGGCCATTGGGAGTCTCTCGGCCGGGCTCTCTCCCTCTCTCGTGTTTCTCACGTGCGTTCTGAATTCTAATCACCCACCTTGAATTATTAGGCTTAACGTTGTCTATGTAGACCATATTAGGTCAAGTTAGGGGCCTCAATTTTCTGTTATTTGCAAAATTGACCCGGACTTTTGGTCTTGTTTCAGATAATTCCCTAAAGGGCCAAATTGCATCAAATTGGATACGTTCTATCTGAGGAATTCGGCCAAGCCCCTTCATTATGGCTGGCCGAAATTTCTTGCCCCTCACGGGCTTGTATACTCCGTTGCCGGCTTGATTTAAGGCCTTTTTTCATTAAGGGGCTTTAATTATAAGCTTTTCTCTAATTAGGCTTTTAATGGGTTCAATCAAACTCCCATTGGGCCAATTAAGGTCCATTATCCTTATAATTTTCGGTACTACACCCTATGCTTCGGCCGAATTCTTCAACGGGTTTTGGCCCGGTCCGCGTGTTAGTTTCAGGTCTGCTTTCACTGCTAGTGGATTAAAATGCAGATGAATGCAATGCAAAAAATCAAGCAATCTATATGATAATTATATGAAAATGATTTAATATTTTTGGTTAGGGGATCGAGTCAATCCCCAATTTTTTATGCAATTAATCCTAAATGGGTAGCCAAAATGTAGGTGTCAACAAGTGTTAAGATGTGTGCGCTATTTTAACCCAAGGTTTGGCCAATGCATTAGATGGCAATGATAAGTTGTCGAAAATGATAAGGATAAGGAAGAGTTAATAGAGATGGCAAATAATATAACACTATTTAACCTATTAAATAAGGTGTTAATGAAAGCGGTAGAGAAAAAGGATGCCGCAACATTGTGGGAAAAACTTTAGGCACTCTAGGTAACAATGTAAGTAATTACCTACACATGTTGAAGATGATGTTTCAATTTCGACTGATGTTACTTCTATTAGAGCCCACTTAGATGAGTTCAACAAACTCATGATGAATTTGAAGAACGTTGAAGAGGCTTTAACCCATGAAAAACAATGCATGATGTTATTGGCGTTTCTACTAGAATTATGTGAGCACATTACCGATACATTATCACAACGGTGTACTATGATTATCTCGAAAAAGGTAAATCTTCCTTGTTTTCTTATGAGTGACAAAGGAAGTTATGATATGACAATCTAACGTTGGATGTAGTGCATAGACTAACGGTTAGAGGTAGAAATGAACATACGGGGGATTGTAGAAAAGATAAAAGCAAGTCGAAGTCGAGACGTAAAAAGCCTAACGGTCGTGCAAAGTGTTTTAAGTTTCACAATGAGGGGGCACATGAGGAGAGATTGCCCGACCAAGTAACATATGTGGTAAGTAGAATGGTATAAGTGGTGTGGCGAACATTGCCCAGGAGAGCACCAATTATATGAAGACCATCTTGTACGTGACTACTCGCTCATCGGAGGACTAATGGGTATTAGATTCAAGATGTTCTTATCATATGACGTCTTATAGAAACGGGTTTACTACTAACTAGACTAAGATGGTGGTAGATTTCGATGGGAAATAATGCAGTCTGCAAGGTTGTAAGATACGGGTAGTTCGGATTTGAATACACGATAAAGTAAAGCATACATTAATAGACGTAAAGCATGTACCGAAACTCAAGACGAAACTTATTTCTCTAGGAATACTCCATGACATCAGGTGCAAGTATGCTACTGAGGCTGAAGTACATGATAATGAAGAAGGGAAAGAAGGTGAGTTATCTCTATCATCTATTGGGAGAGGCAGTGATAGAAACTGCAAAAGCTTCATCAGGTGTGTCAGATTTAGACTTAAATGAGTTATGGCATATGAGGTTGGGACCAGTGCACAAGGTAGGTATGACGATGCTTTGAGTGAGAGCGGACTGTTAAAGGGTTAGATGACAAGGAATTTGAACTTGTGCGAGCACTATACCCTTGGAAAACAGTACTAGATTAAATAATTATTGCCATGCATTTGACCAAGCAACCGATTGAATACATTCACCCAGATTTCTGGGGCCATTTTTGGTACATTCAAAAGGAGGTGCTCGTTGTATGATGACATTCATATATGATAATTTGAGGAAGGTATGGTATACTTGTGAAACACAAGTTCAAGGTATTTCATCGATTCAAGAAGTTCATGGCGCTGATTGAGAAGTAATAAGATAAACAAATCAATTGTCTTAGAACCATAAGGACATGAAGTTCTTTTGTAACAATTTTACCAAGTTATGCCATAAAAAATGCACTGAGGGACACCACACAATGCCTATGACATCACAACCGAATGGCGTGCAAAACGTAAGAATACAACTTTACTTGAGCAAGCCTGGTGGATGCTCTTGCATGTAAGACTAGGTAAGGAAACCGGTACTATTTCGAATTAAGATTATTTGGATATCTTGTGTATGCTCATGCGAGTGATTGTAAACTTGAGTCGAGGACAAAGAAGTGCTTCTAGATTGTACACATGGGGTGAAAGGCTACCGGCTATGGTGCATTGATCTCAAATCACCTGATTTTCTAGTAAGTAGATACTTGATTTTCAATCGACACTACTATGATTCAACGAAGGAGTCTTGAGACATAATAAGTAGAGCAAATGGATTATGGTTTCAATATTGAAGTTAAGCCTATAGGGACCTTAGAGATAACAGAGGTTGAGATTAAGATGAGGTCGCAATTCTTGATGTTGGCGATCAAAATAATCGGCAAAGCTGTAGCACAATATAGTCACTATCTTACAGAGGGCTGAAGCTAAGAAGGTAGACACATATGAGCCTTCATCTTCCTTTGAAACAGTGATTAGTGCCGAGTCGTCCTACTAGCTAGCGATTATGTGCGAAGAGATGAAATCGCTCCATCGAGAGACAAGAGAGCTCATCAAATTACCCAAAAGCTAGAATATTTTTGGATGCAAATGGGTCTACAAATAGAAGGAGGGCATTCCCAATATCAAGGCAGCAAGGGATAAGGTGAAACTTATTGCGAAGGGATATACATAGCGGGAAGGCGTTAATAACAATGAGGTATTCTCTCCCGAGGTAAGACATACTTTTATTCGAGTATTAGTAGCCTTAACCGATGCACATTTTCTCGAGTTGAAGCAACTAGATTTGAAAACAATGCTTTTTCATAGTGAATTTACATGAGGCAACCAAAAGGATAGGCATATACGGGGTAAGGAAGACCATGTTTCGTATGGGGTAAAACAGTCTCCGAGGTAGTAGTATAATCATTTTGATATATTCATGGGTCAAAACTATTCATAGATACTTTAAGAGATTGGAGGATGGGTATGTAATTTATCTATTATTATATGTTTATGACATGTTGATAGCGACTAAATATATATCTGGTATTGATGTACTTGAAGTGGCGGTTGAGTAATGAGTCTAAGGTGAAAGATTTAGATTTTGCAAAAAAGATATTGAGTATAGAGATTTCATGTGATAGGGTTGCAAGAGTTTTGTCATCTCAAATGAACTATATTGAGAAAATTGAGACACGTTTTAACATGCAATCAACAAAATTTGTGAATATATCCTTACCTAAGTACTTTAAACTTTATAATAATGTATCACCATAGAGTGATGAGGAGAAGGAGCATATGTCCCGTGTTCCTTAGTTTAGCAGTGGCTATAATTATGTACACTCCAATATGTAGTAGGTCCAACATTTCACAAGCCGTGACCATTGTTAGCCATTACATAAAGCATCCTAGTAAGACTTACTTTGGGAAGCTGTGAAGTGGATCCTCATAAATTCAAAGGGGGCAACAAATATTGGTATAGTGTACCGGAGGACAATGATAGTGAGACTATAGGATATCTGGATTCAGATCACTCCAACAACTTGGATGAGAATAGATCTTTAGTGGTGCATGCGTTTATGCTGGCAAGTGGTGTAGTGAGTTTCAAGACGTACTTATGGAACGATGTTGCCTTTGTCAACAAGGGAGGCAAAACATATGAGACTGAACTTTATAGCAAAGGAGAAAATATGACTAAGGAGTTTGCTTTCAGCCTTTCGCGTTGGAGCAGAAAAGCCTTCCTATATACTATGATAACCAATGTGGGATAATCTCATTTATGATCGGATTTGCCACGAGCAAATGAAAAATATCAACATCAAGTATTCGAGATGTCGTGGCGAACGACAAAGTTCATGTGAAGAAGATACTAGACAAACCTAATGAAAAAAGCCCCTTCCTTTGAGGAAGCTCGAGCTTTGTTGGAGCTGAATTGGCATTCGTAAAGAACGAACGCCCGTCGAGGTGTCGGGAGAGCTGGCATGAATGATGAGCAGTATATCTTGATTGCAAATATTGAGCCAAGGTGGAGAATCATTTGCTAATTTCTCGAGTTTGAGTTTGTGCGGAAAACCCGACAGAAATTGGAGGATCGGTTCATAATATATGAACGACCTTCAAAGTGTTACGGTAACAAGTCTTTTGAGTTGGTGAGAATTGTTGAACCAATTTTGTGAGGCCACGCGTGTTCCTTCCCATTTTTGAAATGATGATTTGCTGAAGGGGCAATTTATGTGTGCTAGTGCTTCCCAACATATGAAGCTTCACTTATCCTCTGAACATGTCTACCCTCCTATCCAAAACAACTTTTTTGCTCATATCTATATCTCACAAGATTCATATATCCATGGTCAATGAAAGAACAAAGATCTCTACACCAAAGAAGCAAATCAACCAGAGAAACATACGTCCAACTTAGGCGTTTTCTTCATTAAGACGCTGGCGTTTCAAGCCGCAAGTTAATTCACTGTAATTTATTTTATCAAGCAATTACGTGAAGTTAAACACTATGGGTTTGGAGTGTAATCAAAGATTGGAAATTCTTAAGCATGTCAGTGGTTGTAACTCTATTATCGGATTTGTTAGTTAATTACTTGTGGCTGGCTCTCATTGCGAAGTCGGTATCGACACTCAAACTGAACCACATAAATCTCTTGCATTCTTTATTGCTCCTCGTTGATTTTTCTGATAACTTCATTTGCACTCGTATTGTTTTAATTGCAAGATCTTGTCAGCTTCCGTGTTTGTTTAGCAACAGTTGTCTTGGCCAACCACCACCCGCCGTGGTTGCTTTTTGCATGGTGGACTAGGTTTTCTTCTTCCTCTTTATGCTCCTATTTAAACTTTCATTCTTGAATCCAATCAACTGAGTTCTTTAAAGCCTCTACTGGATTGGGCAATGTACACATTTTTGCCACATATATGAAAGCTAAATCAAGTTTCGCTACATGGGTTGGTACTGATTCTGCTGCGATACTTCTCAGAAGAATTGTACGGCGGAGAGAGGGGCTCTTAAAATCCCATAAGGGGAAGAGAAAGAAAAGGTCCTTTGAAGTTCCCGAACCGTATAGGAGCCTTGGTGGGACACTGAATGACTTTACTGTGACCGGACCTGGTCTTTTTTTCAGTGAGTAGATTTTTTGAGTTTATAAGCAATCATTTCCATCTCACCTATTTCTTCCCCCTATCCCTCAAATGTTCCCTCAATCTTGTGACGTGGGTCTTTTTGAAAGCTTTGTTGCCGCTCGGTTCACAGAGCTGTTGGCCTCCAAGAACTTGCCCCTGTTCTCGCCAGCGGGCGGGCGCTCGTTATCCTTACTGTTTTCTCTGCTGGGGCCCACTCCCATTGCTCTAGCCATAAGCTATGGCAGCTCCAGCTCGCAATCCACAGTCCTGATGCTACTTGCATTGACTCAAATAAATGGTTGGCTTGAATTCAAGTATCCCAAAAGCAAATAGCACATTCAACGTTATGCTCTCTTACCAAAAAGCAGCCAAAGCTACGAATCATTGAACTTTCACTGGTTCATATTTAGTTGTAGGTAACTTTATCACCTTAATGCAAGAATCTAGGGCATCTGGGACTATCATGACAGAAACATGCTGAATTTACTAGTAGAATCTCTGAATGATTGAACTCAAAGGCATAGCGTGAATATGAGCAATAATAGGCGTTTAATGTATTTAACAGAAGTATCTTAGATATGACCTTTTGCCTTTGTAGGTTTGAAGCAACATTAGAACACAAAAGATCAATCAAAGGGGAGATTTTTTAGCCGACGTTGAAGGGGGAGGGAGAGGAGCGGAGACCGTATTCCACCTAAAGAAAGCGTTCCACATTGGGGAGCTGAAAGACTGAACAAACTTTAACCCTAACAATCTCTCAAAAAACTTACCTTTTTCCAGATATTCAAGTGGGAGAAGAGAAAATGATTGAAAAGGAGGAAAAAAGGGTAACCCATCCCCAATTCATGGGATTGGCTTGGCTTAGTGATTTACCTGTTTTTTTTTTTTCCTGTTTTTGATCAATGAGATTTACCTATTTAAACTAAGCTTTTTCATAAATAAAAAAAATCCTAAGCTTTTCTTTGGCGTGAGCTGAATTTCCTTCATTTGTAGGGGATTTTATTTTCCCTTCTGATTTGTAGAGGATTATATTTTCCTATTTTGTAGAGGCTTGACTTGTAGAAGATGTCTATTTGATTGTATATATATATGGATCCGTACATACTTAATGAAATAAGAAGAGAAAAGGAAAAAAAAGAAAGAAAGGAAGAGAGAGGGGAAGGTGTTTAAGCGAGGACATAGGCATATTGCCGAACCTCGTTAAATTGTGTGTTCTTTATATTTTTTTATATGCTTTCCAACATTTTCATTATGAAAAATAAATCAATTCCAACGTGGGGAAGTGAATTGAATGGGCAAAAGGACACATGCGGTGTCAATATTTGTGTACGGCGCTCACTTTAGTGTTGATATATATTTTTTTTTTGGATCACTTTAGTGTTAATTTTTTGAAAAATGTTTATTTGAGTGCCAACTCCGATAAACATCTCCAAAAATCCTATGTGGCATCCACATGACTCTAGGAGAATCCCAATCGGCAAAAGAAAAAGCCAAAATTTTAAAACAAATTTCCACGTAATATTAGAAAACTTAAAAAAATAACCTAAATTACTAAAAAATAAGCTAGAAAATAAAAAATATATATTGAAATTAGATGTTGACAGGGGCGAGTGCACGGCCCTCGCCGCAAAAGAATCGATATCCGCTTTTTTTTCTCTCTTAATTTTATCTTATTTTTTTAGTTATTTAGTGTTTTTCAATTTTTTTCAATATTATGTGGAAATATTTTTTTAATTTTTTCCTTTTTATTTCCATGTGTATTGCCTTTTTTTTAAACAAATCCACGTAATATTAAAAAATTAATAAAAAATGTCTCGTGTCTTGTTTGGCGAATTGGCACTTAAGTAATTTTTTTGCCCGAATTGGCATTTAAGTGATTGTTTTTTTCTTCGATTTGGCACTTACATGACCTAAAAAGAAATATCGACACCAAAGTGAGCGCCGCACACAAATATTGATACTTCATGTATCCTTTTGTTGAATTAAATGTATGCAAAAAAAGTGTGGATTCTGAAATTGGATGGTTTAAAACCATCGGTTTTAGAAAAGATAGAACATGACTGAATCACTAAAAGAAGCTCAAGAAGTATCCAAGAGGAAGGGGGAAAAAAAGAGGTGAATATATAAAGATCAACTGAAGAGACAAGAGCCCAAAGCCAATGGCGGGCATTGCATTTTTGGCGCACACCTTCACGAAAAGGCAAAGCAGACGCCGACCCCATGTGCATTCTTTCCGCACTTTGAGCCCGGCATTGCTCTTGTCTTGTCTCAACACAATTCTCTTCCTCTTGAGGAATTTTGTGTGAATTAAAACGACCAAGGACTAGGCAAGAATCTCCAAGATGTTTGCTTGATTAAGTAAAACATTTGCAGCTGTCTTCCACAATTTTCTTGGGAAAATTACCAAAAAAAATCATAAACATATTGCAATTGTGTCAATTCAGTTCTAAACCTATTTTGGCCAATTGAATCTTAAACTTTTGCATTTGTGCCAATTTAATACATCTGGCCAACTTTGGCCGACCTGCGCTACGACACTAATGAGGACCGGCAACCGGCGGGAGGAAGAAGAAAGAAAGAAAGAAAGACATATATTATTAACAATTAATACATCGGCGTGCTTGGCCGAATGGAATGAATTGGCACAAATATAAAAGATTTATGACTCAATTGGCCACAAAAAAAGAGTTTAAAACTGAATTGGCACGATTACAATAGATTTATGATTTTTTTTTAATTTTTTCCAATTTTTTCCTTTTCCAATCGAGCTGTGGGCAAAAGGAAAAGGATGGCTAATGATGATGAGTGGTGAAAAATGATGGGACTTTCCTCATTTGAAATATCAAGCTAGAATAGTGGAAAGAGAGACGTGAGATCTAATCAAATGTCAAGCCTCAAATTGCTATTTGCATCAAATTGTCGTATGGCTGGCTTTTGCTTTTCTGACTTGCGATTAGCTCGGTTGGGATAGAATATGCCCATGTGAATATCAGACATGGCAGTCAAAATGGGTGACCAGTGAAAAAGGAGAAGGAGAGTGTCGAGGAAAGAATCGGAAGAAGCATATGGTATGATTCTTTAGAGCGGAACAAGAAGAATATAGTGCGATTCTTTCGTGACTTGATCTAAGTAGGACGTACAATGATAAGGCCGTGCCCTTTCATTTATTCTCCTAGAATTCCGCCGGTCTTCAAAGCAACCCTTGCCAATCGATTTGCAAGACTTGTCATTTTCACTTGCAATTTCATGTCGTAAAAATCATGCTCTACCTCTATCGAGACTCATCTACGTAATAAATTTTACTTTATCTCTCTACACTTGAATTGTATATATTATATATATATATGTGTGTGTGTGTGTGTGTTATATTTAACCCGTATCATCTAGGTAAGATTAAAAAGAAATATCATTTTGAAAGACGAGGGCAAGATCATTAGCTCGCTCCTGTCAAGTATTGCTCTCGAAAGGCCCGAGCCACGTCTCTTCAGTAGAAAAGTTGAATTCTCATGATTTTATGTAAATAACTGCAACTGCAAAATACGTCAGCTGGTAACCAACTGCGTGATTCATTTTTCTACAAATCTACTGTTTAGAGGACAGCACTTGTGTTAGGCTACAGACATATACAAGATACAACAAATAGTCCGAAGACTAAAGAAGACACTGAACAAACATATAGAAATCTAAATAGAAGCCAATTCGGCAAGGGGGGGTGTAGGAGGTGGGGGAGGTGGGTGGAGGGCCTATGCTAGACCCTTGATCACTTGGCGTTCGGATTCCGTGACTCGGGTCTCGTGGAACTTGGCGATGAAGGCCGTGGCTCTCTTGTCGATGCCGGGCTCCGCGACATACTGGCCCTTGTCATAGTCGCTCGGATATATTTTCCTCGAGCTTACGGAGTCCGCCTCCCAAGTATCGTCGCGGCGCGCCCTCCTAGGCTTGAACAAGCTCATGAGCGAGAAGGGAGATGAAGATTTCTTCTGCCTATTGTTGCCTGCCATACTCGTAGCAAAATTACCGTGAAGGCACTGAAGGGCAGGACAAATGATCTCTCTCTCTTATCTCTCTCTCTGCCCTATGTTTTTTTGGTTTTTGCACTTTGAAGTGCCAATGAAGGAGGGCAAGTGAATTTATAGGAGGCTCAAAGGTTGGAGAATCTAGACAAATATCAGGTCCAACTTGAGAATGAGACGAACGGTCCAGACCTAATGACCAGAAAAGGGTTACAAGGGAAACGAAAACAAGGTAAGAATTACCAGTCTAAATATAATAACATTATTTGCAATTATATATGCTGAACAGTGCATGCCTTCACAGATTGGACATTAAGAATTAGTAGTGATGCACTGAACTCACATGAATTTAATTTATCTTTTTTTTTCAAAACTTTTTTCCTTCTCGGGATGCCTAAATTTTACTTTCGCCTTTCTTACGAAATTCTATCATGATCTTCAATTTTTGGTTTAAGTTATGCCTATTCTTCAAATAATATTTTATATCCTGGTTATTTTTGTTCATCTTTTTCTCCCCTTACTTTTCACATATTGTAGAGGCAAAATTTTTTTTATAAAACAAATCCACTTAAATAGGGCATGTAATGTGAAAACAAGCAAAAATGAAAAAGAAAAAGAAGTATGTGTTGGTAAAAGAAGAACAGGGATACTTTTCAACAAATTTTTGTCCTCCTCTCCTTTGTGTAGTTGACTAAAAACAGCCATCGGTGGTGGAAGATTTATGGCACGAATAATAACCATTATGTTTCTCTATTTCTATTTCAAACCCGTATATGGAATAGGTTTGGAATATAAATTTGTTTGGTAATAAAATTTCGTTTATCTATTTTTGGAATAAAAATTTCTTCCGGAAATAAATTTGGAATAGAAATGAGAAATTAAAATTTTAAGTTTCTCCATTTCTAAAACAAAAATGAGAAATAAGAATTCTTCTCGTCACTCACCTCTCCTTCTTGCATTTCAATTACCGATTCGTTGCCGATCCTCCGGTTCGTCGATCTCCTGGTTCGCAGTCCATCGATCGTCGACCTACCGGTCCGTAGGACATCGTTGACATGGACGTAAGCCATTCTACGTGGTGTTGACATGGACATTCTTGATAATATTTTCAATAATTTTTCTAAAAATTTTTCTCTCCCTTTTCGTTTTGCCGGTGGCGGATGAGGGTTAGCCCATTGGGCCGTGCCTAGGCTACCGCCACGGGGGCCCCCTAGCCCAATCTGGGGAGGCTTACCTTGCCTAGGCCAAGGCGGCCTCGCGGAACCTCCTCGAGCGATGGGTCTACCTCACGTCGGGGAGGCCGACACTTGCTTGTGGCCGGTGGCCACTTGGCCACCGACAAAAAGAAATGATAAAATAAATATATAAAAAATCAATAAATGTTGCAAATTTATATAAAAATCTCCACGTCAACATGCCGACGATATCACGTAGGATGGCCAACATTTACATCAATGATTACAACTAAAATTGACCGGATGGACTAGATTGATACCCAAAGAAAAGAGGTTTAGGACCAAATTGGTCTAAATTAAAGATTTTGGATTGAATTAGTACCAAAATAAAAAGTTCAAGACTTTTTTTTTTTTTTTCCGATACTTTTCCCCTCTTAATATATCTACCTTTATCTTTTACGTCAATCATTTAGGGATAGTCCACCACCAAAGAATATGATTTTCTTTAGCAATAGGACACTTTTAGTATCAAAAGTTATGTATGAGAGATCGCTTTTGTGCTAAAAGTTCAAATGGATCACTTTAATGCCAAGTTTTTTGAAAAATGATCGGTTTAGTGCCAAATCCGATTTGTTTCGTCGGAAAGCTGACGTGGCCTTATTTTATTAATAAAAGAAGTCGATGTGGCCGACGGAGAGTCCAATCAGTAGTTGTAACCATGACGACGTCGTTTTGGAGATGGTTCTTCAAATACTAACCCTAAATCAGCCGATTGAAGAGCAAATCCCCAATTTCAAACCTTAGCCCCCAATTTCTATTTGGCCAAAGAAATCACGCCTCATACTTGCAAATGAAAGGCTTCACGAGCGAGCTTCGGCAATGCCCCACAAACCCTAAATCAGCTTATTCAAGAAAATCCTCAATTTCAAAGCCTAACCACAATTTCAATTTGCCAAAAAAAAAAAAAAACGACCTAAAAAAAAAAAAATAAACAAGTTATTATTTGGGCTAATGGATTATCGGGTTAATTAATTAACTAACCTAACTCGACTCTCCCAAGTCCATACCAAATGCAACTTAAGGTTCGAATGATTAACATGCGATGTGATTTGAATTTAGAGTCGCCACTAATCATTTTCGGTAGGTCGATTAGAAACCTAAATAAAATAGCGGGAGAAAACTATCTTATTTGCGAACCGAGATTAAGAGTTCGGGGACTTGGTTACATTAATTACAACTAATGCCCTTTCGGTACCTTAAAATTCATGAAAAATAATGGATTTGACAAATTTGATGAATTCTACTTGAGATAAGAATCAATTTTTTGTTTTTCTTCCCTTGACATTTGTTTGAAATAAAGAAATTACATGGAATTAGGATGAAATAGGTTAGATTCTCCATTTGACTGTGCCAACTTGTGCTCTGGTCTTGACCATTGACGATTTGTGCTCGTTAGCCAGAAATCTCTTGGTTATTCTCTCACGCTTCTTTCTCTTTGGAATTTCATGGGGCATGGGTTGTATTTTTCCTTTTTTTTTTTTTTTTATTCTTGTACCATTGATATTTGTTGATTGTTGTTATTTAACATAAAACATGAGAAAATCGGTAGAAAATGGGCTAATTTGTATTCGAAATTAAAGGAGTTAGGGAAATCCTGCTTTCTTTTTGGGCTGACATCGTGGACCGTTGTGTTGATGGTGCAAGTTGGCAATAGTATCGGGCTTCATACCCTTCAAACTCTTTTAAATTTTTGCAAGAGCTCTCTCCATTCTTCTCTAACGAATTCTTCTCAAAAACTTTCAATTTCTTTTCCTCCAAAAAAAAACTCCTATGCTCTCCTCTCCCTAAAGACTCTCTCATGCTCTCCTCTTTCTTAGACTCTTTTCTTTTTAGGAAGTTTTTTATCTTCTTCTTTCTTCTTTCCTTTTTTCATCTTTTTTTCATTTCTTTCACCCTTTTTTTCTTTATCATCTTTCTTCATCTTCCTTCTTACTTATCTTTTTTTCTTTTTCCATCTTCATTTTATCTTTTCTTACATTCTTTTCCATTTCCTTTTCTTCTTTTTTACCTTTTATTATCTTCTTTATCTTTCTTTTCCATCTTTCTTATCATCTTCTTTCCCATCTTCTTTTGGTATTTGAGTCCCCAGTTTCAGTTTTGCACAGTTTGTGATTTGATCCGGAAAATATTTTTTCAGCTCAAATCTTCTTGGTACATATTTCCACCCCTGTCGTTAAATTAGCTCAATTATTGCATGCTAAATGAATTGTGGATGATTTTTGTTTAGAACTAAAATGTTCTAATTTTTATGATAAATTAGTAAAATTTGGCGTCAACAA
This sequence comes from Rhodamnia rubescens, assembly GCA_021437795.1. Classification (NCBI taxonomy): domain Eukaryota; kingdom Viridiplantae; phylum Streptophyta; class Magnoliopsida; order Myrtales; family Myrtaceae; genus Rhodamnia; species Rhodamnia rubescens. The sequence continues at coordinate 8,658,176 of JAILYA010000003.1, forward strand.
ATGGCGGTCAAACTTGAAAATGGTTAGAGGCTCAAACCCTAACCACAATTCTCCTTGAAGCGAAGAAGGCAAGTGTTATTGTATTGTGGGTTACCGAGTCCAATAAGAGCATCTTGAACTCGGTTGAATTCGGGAGACGATTCAATGGATGCGCTAGGTATAGAGAAGGCTTAAAATGTAAATATTTCAAATGGGTCGATACGAAATTCTTCGGATGAGCTATTGAGGTGATATTAGAGCTTCTTGAAGGACGACATAAATCTTTATTGACATTCTTGGACGAGTTGGAGGACGTCGATATTCGGTCAATGCAAGCTAAAAATAAGGCTTCAACATCTTTGGCCAACCATTTGAAGAAGGAAGTTTCAAGCATGAAAATGGAAGGAATTTGTTCTCGAGCGTTGATTGTGTTATTCTTTTGTTGTGTAGCCTATTTCGTGGGTAAATGTAAAGGGACCGATAAGAATAGGTTTCTCGGTTTACCATAATTGAAGGTGAATAAAATGTGTAGTTATGAAGGGTAATTTGTAGTTGTGTTAAACCTTGACTTCAACCAAAAGTGGATAGCAAACTCTTGAAAAAAATCAAATAGTTGGTCATTTACATGTTTTGTTGCAATTAGTTGTTGTGCATTGTCAACTTCCTTTGCTTTGTTTTTGTATGATATGTTAGTTGTTGTTGGTGATTTACTAGTTTTTAATTTTTTCTCCAAACGCTAGTCAAATGAAAGAGTAGTGTTTCGCTTCAAGTTGATCACTTCGGTACAGTGGTTAAAAAATTAGTACTTAAGTGCTAATTTTTTTATTAAAGTGATCACTTAAGTGCCAAGTTTTTCTCAAAATGATCAATTCGGTGCCAAGTTTTAGTGAAAATAGTCATTTCGGTGCCAGTATTGATTACATAATGACCACTTTAAGGCCGGATGAACTCGCTACATTAGCAGCAATTTAGAGCTCCAATCTAGCAATCGCACCGGTGGTCCAACAGCTTGTTGATGTTCTTTGTTGCAATCTGCAATCTGTTGTAGCTTGCATCGGCCACGGGTGCGCAGTTCAAAAGTCAGATACACCAGCAGCTACTTAGAGCCCGGCGTAACCCACCTGCACATGTAAAAACTCCAACAACATAACACCAAAGAACCTCACATCGGCCAACAACAAGACACAAAAAAAAAAAAAACATAACCTCGCTAATAAAAACTTCATTGCCGTTGACATTGAATTGACAATTCACTAAACAAAAAAACATCCATTAGTCATGCCAACTAATCCTCACATCATTTCCACTAACATTTAAGGTTCACCTCCCACCAAACATGTTAAAAAGCAATAACAAAAAAAAAACAAAAGCACACACAACATTAACAACTCAATCAATAGCCACAACCCCCTAGTTTTTTTTCCTTTCGATGACTTTTTCACTTGATTCATGATCTTTGCACTCTTTCTAACCCATCGTGTAGGTTCTTCAACTCGACGTGCGGGTTCTTCATCATCGTAACGAGCAAGTTCTACGTCATTGTAACGCGTAGGTTCTTCAACCGGTGCAGGTACTTCAACCGCCCGTGTTGGTCCATGCACCTTCTTCGCACGAGCTCTTGTAAGTTGGAGGTTGTTTTGCAACTACGGTGATGTCTTCTTCTTCATCTTCTTTGGAGAACTCTTCCTTGACAACACTAGTGACTCTTGAGTTAGGCCACGTTGAGCGATAAGAATCTCGGTGTTCATCTCAAGGCTACAACAACAATCACATAGTTAACGATATGAAGTAAAATAATTAAAATACACGAGGCCTACAAAACTTATATTCAAAATAGTCATTCTAGTACATTTATCTCGCATAGATGCCATAACCGCATTGCTCGATCTTTCTCCCAAGAGCCCATCTTGTCCGTTGTGGTGCCTCACCTTCAAGAACCTAAGTAGTTTGTCTTCTTCTCACCTAAGGAAGGACATTAAAAAATTACAACAAAGCGAAGTCCATAAAATAAAACTAACACAAATAATTGTACAACTTACTAGATATTTTAGCATTCTCGTCTGTTCAACTGTTGACTCAGCCATTGGCCGTATAGATGGCCCTCCAAGAGGCGCAACTATTGGCCCAACAAGAGGCCCAAGTGTTAGCCCATGAGTAGGCCCAACTTTTAGCCCTATAGCTAGCCCATCAATAGGCCCTTTAGATGCAACTGCCCTACACTTGGTCCATCAATATGCTGTTGTTGATGTTACTTCTTCAATTGACAACCTTGCTTATTGTGCCCTTCCATATGGCAATAGGACACTTCATCTTTGTATCGTTCTGCTCATCTTCTTACTTGAGACCTCCTCCGCGTCCATTCTTCGTTTTTATTTTGGCCGTCCTATCAACTTCTTCGGTGGCAAAGGTATAGGGATTTAACGATCTATTAGCTCCCAAAATTTGCTCAATATGAGAGGCCACATCATAAATTTGTAAGACTCAATATATGTGCTTTTCTTTTAATGCTTATGTAGGTATTGTCTCGGTTCTGTTGCTTCGATTGGATTGCATAAATGGTATGTGCACAAGGAATTCCATATAATTATCAAGCTCGACATGAATACTTTCTCCTCTCTAAGTGGACGACATACGTATCGCCATTGTTCATGGTCTCAAAACCATCATTTCCATTCCATGTTCAATGAAAGAACCTAGTAGCAACCAGGTTGTCATCCTTTTTTTTTGCAATCCTAGAACCACATTGTCTAGTCCACTTTGTAGCCTCATCTTTTTGTATTTGCAGCCTTCTCATAACCATGACTCATATATCTTCAAGATGCTGATAATTGGTTTGATCGGCTTAAGTATTCTAACGTATCGCACTTGAATTTTTTAAGAATGCCCTACACCATGCGTGGGGTTTGAATGGTGCATCAAACCGTCTTTATCACCTCTACAATCCTTTTTGGCTATTCTAATTGTGGGGCTCTTGCTATGCAAATTGCCTGAACTTGTCTCCTTTATGATCTTTGCCGTTGTATAGTGTGCCTTGCACATCCTATGTTCGATATGGCATCACTCTAATGTCGAAATAAGCCCATGCAATAATTAAAAAATAAGATTATACAAATCCCCTTTAGAAATAAGCAATAAGCAATTTAATAACAACCTAGTTATGAACTTCATGACATTCTTTGTTACCCTCATAACATCCCCCATTAGTTATCTCAAGGTCTAAGATCAAATTCTTTAGGAATCGGGACCAAGTGTCTTTGTTCTCTACCTAAATAAAAGCCCAAGCTATGGGATACATTTAGTTATTGGCATATCTCCCGATGGTAGCCAACAACTCCCCCTTGCATAACTCCTTCAAAAAACATCTATCCAATCTTATAATTCTTCTACAACCAGCTAGTTATCCTCGTCTACATGCGTCAAAGCAAACATAAAATCTATCAAACTTGGTCCTGAGAGTTGGGCAATGGCCTCTCGACAACTTCTATATAAACTTTTCTAGGTGAGTTTTGAAGCCTACACTTGTAAGTATAATCCCAAACTTGGGCATACTCTTCCTTGTGCCAACCCATCAATGCATTCATCACTTTTTGCTTCGTTCTTTTGCATTGATTCCTCGACACATTAACTCCCAACTGCTCCTTCACTAACAGCTTCAACCGAGGACTCTTGATCTCGGGCATCGCTTTAATAGTGTCGAAAAGAAATGCTTCGATAACCATGAACTTTTTACCCTTTATTTTCAAAAATAACGAGACAAGTATGTTCTTTACCGAAATGACCTAATCCGGAACAACCCGGTCCTCTTACTTAGGGTGCCATAAATCTTCCAAAGATAATTCCTTTGTGAACATTTAGCTTGGAGAAACTCCTTAGTGAGTCTATAAAATTCGACACAACTTTGTTCGGAAGTTGAGCTCTTCACAATAGCTTCTTTTAACTATTTGGCATCATCAAACCTTATTCCTACAAACAATACTTGGACATACAACAAGTAGGATCATAGCAAGGATGCTTACTTTTCCTTCTTCTACACATGGGTACTTCATCACCTTGAAGTTCACTCTCGAAACTAGCACTCTTGTCGTCACCACAACTTTCTTCATATACGGTTTCATTACCAAGAATCGCACCTCCTGTGGCCCTAGTTTCTAGTTCGGACTTATGCGACTCTCTAAAGACTGCAAATTTATTTCCCACAAATTCCCTTTGTTTTTTCCTTGAACGAACAAGTTCTTCATCATTACTTGCATCTTTGGCAGCCGCTAAAACTTCATCTTCGATTCATTGGCTTCCGCAAATATTCCAGGCTAAACCAGTCAATCCTTCATCATCTATGTCTTCACCAGATACTTTGGGAGATCCGCCCTTTCTGAACTTGCTCAACATTACTTGATGCCCGCTCCTGCCTCTCAAATTGCCCTTCTTATAAAGCATATTCTTCTCTTACTTGTCCTATTTTAAATGCCCTCATCATCTTCATCACTATCGTCATGCTCATATTTGATTCCGTTTCGAAATTTCTAGGTAAATTCCTTCATCGTCTGTCTTCCCGTACTTTCGAGATCGCCCTTGTGAACTTGCTCACATTACTGCCCCGCTCTTGCCTCTCAAATTTCATCTTGTCCCCATCTTCTTCATCACTATCGTCATGCTCAACATACATTATCGCTTCCTCACTATGAAGATAATGGCAAATAATATCCCTAAGACCATTTTCATCCTCGAAGAATCGCAACCCGTCACACAAGGCCTTTCGAGGAACACAATAATGTGACTTATCTACTTTGCATCTATAATAATACACTATCTCCCTCACAAATTGAATATAGGATGTCTTCCTTATATCGACAAAGATGATACCTTCAAGCCCACCTTCATATTTCAACTCATCGATGTCAGTAACAAAATTTCCCACTATAATGTACTATAATGGCTACAAGATATTGCTTGTCCCCATGCCGACACCGCAACTAACGAAAAAAAAAGTTATTATGTGTTGGGACCACATAGCAACTTCTCTAAGCAATAAACAACAAAGAAAACAAAGGCAAAATCATAACATGGACGTCCCCACCGAGCCAAAGGCTAATAAATTATGACAAATGCACTATCGATGTCCCCACCTAGCCCTTTTATTATATATATATATACACAAAACAATGATCAAATGCAAATAACACCCACTTTTTTTCACATGGAGGTCCCTACAGAGCAGAAAATCCCCAATAATTTATCATAAAGGCCACAAAAATTATGTCAAGGTCCCCACCAAGCCCTATCTTCTTTTAACAACAACTTGGGGATACCACCGAGCCCTATTTCTTTCACATCGAGATCCCATCGAGCCCTACTTTTATGCGCAATTCCCCCAGTGCCCAATCGTTCCCTCTCGATCTATCACAGAGATGGAGAAAGCCCTACGGAGTCCTAATTTTGCTCTACTTCCAAAAGCCCTCATTTTTCAATCCAATTGGAGCCCTAATTTTCCATTTCCAATGAAATTCGCGAGCGATGGGGGAAGCTATATACCAGCAATGGAGTGCGACGGCGAGCAACAGAGCGCAATGGCAAGCGACGGAGTGCGATGGTAGCGATGGCGGAATGGCAACGGAATTGTGTAGGTGATGGAACTTATGAAGGGAATGGTGCGTTTTGTTTGCGATGGAGAAGACGGCTAATGGAGATGCACTTCGTTTGGATGGAGAAGCGGCTAATGGCAACGCCATTTTGTTTTGCGATGGAGAAGACGGCTAATGGAGAAGTGACGCCATTTGATGTCATTTTCTTTTTTATCCGTGCAGAAAACAACTCCATTTTTAGACGTGATGCCATGTCGGATGAAACGGTGTCGTTTGTTAACATCCATGTGGATTGGGTATCTCCAATATTTGACAGTCAGCAATTATTTTTAATTCAAAAGACCACGTATTTTTTTTTTTTGCTAGAAATTCTCGCCGGAGGTACCAAAGGGATCCTTTTCTCTCCGACTTGGCACTAAAGTGATCCGTTTGAAACTTTTGGCACCAAAGTAATCTCCGTACACGACTTTTGACACTAAAAGTGTCCTTTTGCCAATTTTCTTTTGTTTCTACTATAAATAAAATGATGGACTTTTATGAAATGATCTCAAAGGCATGTTTCAACCTTAAATTTTCACTTGAAATTCCAATGATAAGCCAATACCTCCTATACAATGAATTATTACCAAGCAATGGACAAATGGTAACCAATTGAAATCGGTGAACAATAAAATCATATAATTCCATGAATATTTCATGTATTCTTAATTTAATTAATCCTCCTCATTTGCAACAATTTAAAGTACGTTTTTCCATCTCTTCTATATATATATATATATATATTATGTGATCATTTCAAGAAAAATATTTTTCAAATTATTTATTTTTTGCAAAACTAATGGAGACTAAATATGGATCAGTCATGTTTAGTTACGGTATATTTTAGTATATGCACATAATAGCAGTCTCACCTAATAATTTCTCATATCTAAAGGTTTTTTTCATATTATTATTTTTCTATACTAGATATCCTAAAATGAGTGCTTAAGAACTTATAGCGATATGCAACATGAAAGCATTTGAACTACGCTTCAAAAGAAGCACTTAGGCAACGTTAGGCTCTATTTGTTTCGTGAAAAATAACTTCCGAGATAATGTTCTTTTAATTTTTTGGTGTTTGGTTTGTGGAAAATGAGCTATTCAAGGAAAACATTTTCCATCCATGAAAAAAAACTTACTCAAAAGTGGAAAAAATATTTTCCTCTTTTGAGGAAAGGAAAACATTTTCCTTTATCTTTCCTTTCTTCACTCCTCCAAATTCATTTTATTTTAATCATTTTTTATTTCTTTTGATTTTCAAGTTTCTTGCACTTTTTTTTTTATTTTAATTATTATTTTTTTCTTCCTCAATCGATCGTCAACCATGGCTGGTGATGAGCGCATGCCTCATGGCCGACGAGCTGAGCGCATGCTGAGGCAAGCAGCTATCGGAATGAGCTCGAGCCTCGCTGGCCGATCACCACCAAAGCGAAAGGAAAGGGAAAACAAAAAAAAAAAAGAAACAAAAAAGAAATATAAAATAAAATAATCAAAAAATATTTTTTAAAAAATATATTAAAAGATGCTTACTGTGAAAATTGATTTTTCTTATCAAATGGCGAAAAATATTTTCTAATTCATTTTCAGGTTTCAATCAAACATCAAAAAATATTATTATTTTCCTAGATGACAACTTTTTGGAAAACATTTCCAGAGCCACATTTTTTCGCGAAACACACGGAACCTCAATTGAGATGTGTAGAGAATGCTATAGATGATTAGACATTTAATAAAGTCATGAACGGTACGACATCATTTTCAATGTTGTTCGTATATAATGAATGTACTTATTTTTTTTTTGTGACGATGAAGTCCACCTTAGGTATTATTCGACCAAAAAAAAGTCCACCTTAGGTTTGTAAATCACAAGTTCATGAGATTACTCCCACTAGATTGATGGAGTGGGTAAGACGAGCCAAAGTCCGAGTGGGAGGCCTAACTATTGAATTGTTTGCATTTGATAATATGAAGTAGGAGTGATCGATTCGCGATTTGATTTGGTCCCATCTAGGAATCGAGAATCGGATCATAAGGATAGTTCCCAATTTCTGGGATTGGGAACCGGACGGTCGGGTTCCCAAGTGTCCAATGTACTGGTAACCTGTTTTTTTTTTTTTGTCGTTATATTATTTATACTATCCAAATCTCTTTATAATTGAAGCTTTTATTGATGATTAGGGTTATTTTCATAATGATGAGTAGGGTTTTTTCATATTTGTAAGAAATTAAAAAAATAGAATGAGACATGATTGAACGGAATCGGGGCCCGATTCCACTTTTATGAAATCGGGAATCGGGATGGAAATCACCCGGGTCCACGTTCCTTTGATGACCCCTAGTATGAAGAGTCAAATCGTGTATTGTGCACCTTTGGTGGAACCGCCTTAATATAATAAGCCCAACTTGTACTGCAAAGCACGGAAGGTTCCTTTTGCTCACGTCCTAGCCTTTCTAAGATGTATCTTTTGAGCAAAAGCCAAAAAAGAAACAAATACTTTTTTCTCTTTTTTTTCTTCTTCTTTTTGTATGTACTTACTAAAATATGTAGTTATATCGCTGTAATCACATTCATTGGCTAGATTCGCCCACATTCTTTACTAGTATTACTCAATTAGGGTGGCTACGAATGAGTGATGATGTGAGGTTTGCTTTCCAATTTCTAAGTTTGTTTTTTTTGGGGAGAATTCAGCCAGCTGTACCCACGAAAAGCATTAGAACCTAACTCGAGTATATAATGTATTTTCAAATACCATATGTACATGCATGCAAATTGTCCGTCCAAATATGTTTGGATACGATTTCCAACCACAAGTTGGCGTTCACAATCTTTAAAGTTACTCCGAGTGAGAGATTTTGTGGTTTGAAATTACTACACATGAACTAAACCCTTAATCACTTAATCAACATTTTGAGGTTAAATTGTGTCATGTTTATTTTCTTAATAAAATTGTTCAGTATTTCTTAAACCTTTTGTACGACCATCAATTCTTGTTCTTAACTTTTTAATTTGGCTACTTTAATCCTCGGCCTTTTGATGAATTTCCAATTTTGAACCTTCGGGCCGTACAATAATGGCGATTTCGACTCTCCGAAAGCTCTCCACCACACTCCACCGCCTTTCATCTCTCTCCCCCTTTAGGCCCGTTCTTAACAAGTCCTCCGCCACCTTGTTGCTGGGGGGCTAACAATACAACCTAGAAGATGGTTGAATAGGTTGAGTGATGATACTTTAAATTGTGGAACATCAAAAAGTATGCACTCAAGATAGTGTTGCAAGCTGACCAAGTATGTGTGATGCTCGTAAGTAAATCGAGTGAAGTAAGGAGAAGTGTTACAATACTGAAATGTTAAACCATGCATTCATCTAATAACTTAAGCTTTTAGAAATGTTGACAGGTGGTTTCACAAAATCGGGATCAAAGAAGACAATACATTGAGTGCGTTAATCCCAGTTTGGTAGAGCGTGTTAGGATTTGGCACACAAATCACAAACAAATTAAAGCATAAAAGTGAGAAACGAATCGAGACGCAAGGTTTTATTCCATGTTCACCCTTAAACTAGAGCTACATCCAGCAGAGAATTTCGCTATAATTAGCACATTGCACCTCTCTCGTTACATAACTCAATAACAAGAGAAAGAGATATTATACAAAAATAGCTATTTATGGGCCCAAATCCAAACTACCAATGAAACAATATAGTCTTAAACTATAAAACTCTTATGGTGTCCATGGGGCGCTGGTCCCTTGAGACTCCCATCAAGGTAGCTCCCCAGACCCCCGCCGGCTCAACGGAGAGCGGGACTTTCATGCTTTCCTATTGATAGAAAGTTTAAACCACACCCTAATAGAGAGAGGGTTCTGACTATTCTATTTCTAGAACAGAGGGAACTCAACTTCGAGGACCGCCCACTTTATAATGGAAACTAACAGGGGGCTCTCCCTAGTCCCATTATTCATGTCCTGCTTCCACTTGCGTTGACGTGGATAAACGGTGGGCATGAATCCAAATGTCACACAAGCAAAACAGCACATTCAACGGGATGCTCTCTTTCCACGAAGCAGCGAAAGCTTCTAATATTTACTTATGGGTAACTTTATCATTGGAATGCAAGCGTCACCTAGGCTTCGGATGATAGAACTCAAAGGCATAGTTGGAATATATGCAATAATAGGGCGATTCCTGTACTTAACAGATACATGATGGATTTGACTATTTGATTTTGTAGCTTTGAAGCAACATTAAAACACAAAAGATAAATCAAAGAGGAGGCTTTTTAGCCGACGTTGGAGGGGGGAAAAGAGAGAGGAGTGGAATTATAATTTAAGTTGTGGTCATGCCTGATAATTTGGCCTTTAAGTTTGGAGAATCTGAACCTTATTCCCCCTAAAGCAAGCGTTCCACGGATGGGAGCTGAACGAGTGAACGAATTTTAATTCAAGAATCTCTCAGAAAACTTACCATTTTGTAGATATTCAAGTGGGAAGAAGACAATTATTGAGGAGGAGGAAAAAATGGCAATCAGTCCCAAGTCTCATGGGATTGGCTTGGCTTTCACGTCATGAAAAGATCAATTCCAACATGGCGGAGCGGATTGCGTACGTTACAAAGAAAGTGTGCATAGGCGGTTTAACCGTCGGTTTTAGTAAGGATGATCATGACTGAACCTAAAATAGAAGCTCAACAAGTAAAGTAAGAATAAATAGAACAGAATATGTTTAACGTGGTTGGGTCGTAGACCTACGTCCACGGAGAGAGCAACAACGAATTCACTATAGATATACAGCAGAAATTACGGAATCACACTCGAGTCACTCAAACACTCTTAGTATTTTTCAAGCCCCAATTACATCCAAGAACGCACAAAGTGTTTAGCCCCAAATTCTAGCGAAATAATCTCTCAATCTCACAAAAGAATTACACAAATCTAACCTCAATATTTAATCGGCTCGACACTTGAATTCTTGATATAATTCCACGGAATAAACTCCACGAGCAAGCACTCGTCAAACGGTGCTTCAAGAAGTCTTTACGTCAACAACAGCGCCTCACCTTTTGAGCACTCTCGGCAGACCTCCCTTTTGCCAACTATGTTGCTTCCTTTTATTTATATGAAAGTGAGTCCCACGAAAACAAAGCAAATAATAGCTTGCAGATGCCGAATCCAAGGTGAAAATGTATCATCCAAGATTTGAAAATCTTGGTCAATGGTCACACTTATCCTTTTAGATATTCGTTGGCAGACTTCGATTAGGATACGTTTCTTGCTTTCCTAACCAAAATTCGGTCTTCTCCATGTCAATGATCCAAAGTCCATATATTGACTTTCCTAATTGGCACACATTAGATAACCGAAACCAATATAATCTGCAGCATTATTTTGTACCGGGTTTGTTACGGGCTAAAACTCGAGACATATTATAATAGAAAGTATGAATTGTGACATAGGAGGATTTATAACCATCGGTTTTAGTGAGGATGGAACATGACTGAATCCCTAAAAGAAGCTCAACAAGTATTAAAATTAAGAATAAAATAATAAAAAAAATATTTTTAAAAAAATATTTGGAGATATTCATGTTAGCGCGGGTCACGCACATGTAGGATGGCCAACGTCCCGTTATCTATTTCCGATCAAAATTGATTGGATGGGTTCAATTGACGTAAATGCAAAAGGTTTAGGATTAAATCGGCACAATTGAAATGTTTAGGAATGAATTAGCATCAATGTAATATATTGAGTATGTTTTTGGTACTTTTCCCGCGACATTGGAGGGTTTATAACCATCGGTTTTAGTAAGGATGGAACAAGACTGAATCCCTAAAAGAAGCTCAACAAGTATCCAAGAGAAGAAAGTGAATATGAACAACAAACTTAGGTTCCCAAAGCCAATGGTGGGCATTGCATTTGGTTGCACACACCCTTTACAAAAAGCCAAAACATACACCAACCCCATGTGCATTCTTTCCCCACTTTTGGGCTGGCTTAGTATTCTCTGTCTTTGTCTCAGCATGACCTCCCAAAGAGAAAACATATTCTCTGCCTCTTGAGGAATTTTGGGTGACTTAAAACGACCAAGGACCAGGAAGAATATCCCAGATGCTTGCTTGATTTAGTAAAACATTTGCAGCTGTCTTCCACAATCTGTGCCTTTTCAATCGACCAAAGGACGAAAGGAAAGGATGGCTAAGGATGATGAGCGGAGAAAAAATGATGGGGGGGTTTCCTCACATGAAAGATCAAGCTAGAGTAGTGGAAAGAGAGGAGTGAGTGAGTCGAATGTCAAGGGTCAAAATGGTACTGCACAAATTTGTGGCATGGCAGACAGAAATTTTATTAAACTTCGTATTTTTATCAAAGGCCTAGGATAGCTTTCTGCTTTTCTCAAGTGTGATTAGGTTGGAGTTTTCCGCAAAATGGAGACATTGGAGTGTAATTGGCTTGCAAGTCAAAATTGGTTACCAGTGAAAAAAGAGGAGGAAGGTGTAAGGAAAGAGTAGGAAAAAGCATATAGTAAGATTCTTTACAGCCAAACAGGAAGCATAGAGCACGATTCTTTCGTGACTTGAATTAAGTACGCACAATAATAAGGCCATGTCCTTTCATTTATTCTCCCCCAGTATTCCGGTGTTCTTCGAAACGACCTTGGCCAGTCGATTTGCAAACTTGTCTTTTCATATGCAATTTCTTCTTGGAGAGATGCTCGCGATTTTTTCCTTTTAATCCGATGTTGACGTGATAGACGGAACCATTCTTGTTGTACATAATGAGTTTGAGTTTTTTTTTTTTTGATAACCGGAGGTGTTCGGGTTTACGCAGCTCAACTAATCATCGAAAGACAAGACAAGAATCCACCACCATCTGCTTTAAATCATAGATGCCTGTTGGGGAATCGAACCTCCTGCGCCTAACCACACAATCCCAAGTGCGCCCTAACCAACCGAGCCACTCATGGGTGGGTGTTTGAGTTTATCTCTCTATAAACTCAAATTGAGGAAAAATTACCAAAAAAATCATAAATTTATTGCAATTGTGTCAATTCAGTCATGAACTTTTTTTTGCCGATTCGGTCATGTACCTTTTACAATTGTGTTAATCTAGTCCATGCGGCCATTTTTGGCTTGCAGCTGACGTGGACATTGACCGGCCGAAGACATAACATTGTAATTTTTTTTTAATTTTTTTAACCATATTATTTTCTTTATCCCTTTTTTGTTTCTTTTTTTATTTTTTTCCCTTCCCTCTTCTTCCTCTAACCGGTCGCCAAAAGCTTGACGACTAGCCACAAGTGACAGTTGGCGAGGCCGACCCTTGCCAAACGACTACGAGATCGAACCTTGCCGACCGTCACCTTAGGCCATTTGTCGAGGTCTAGTGACTGGTTGGAGGAAGAAGAGAGAAGGGGAAGAAAAAAAAAAAAATTATTAATAATATTAAAATATTATGTCACCGGCCAGGCAAAATTGTTCGAATGGACTTAATTAGCACAATTGCAAAAAGAATTATGATTGAATAGGCAAAAAAAATATTTAGGATTGAATTGGTATAATTGCAATAAATTTAGGATTTTTTTTATAATTTTTCTCAATTATGGCATGTATGGAGGAGGAACAAGAAGAAACAAGAATAGAGCTCTGACGCTGAAATGAACTAAATTGATGCGTCATTCATTTAATCATTTAGAGATGGAAAATATAATTTTTAAATTCATCCCAAGATCTTAGATGATTTGATTTCGGCTTGGATGTAATTTTGTCCGCTTATTAATACAGATGTTTTTATTAATATCGACAGAGTAGTCTGAAATTCGTTATTTCAATTTTATCACATTATTTGTAAACCGGTCTAATTTATACTTAGCATGAGTCTCTCAAATGCACCCCCGGAGAGGGACAACTAGGCCTCGTTAGCCCGGATATAGCAAGGTTGAGCCTTGCCCAACCATGGTGCGGACGGCCGAACCTCACCCAACCGCAGCTATGGCAAGGTACGGCCTCGCCCTATGAGCCTCGCTGGCCATCTCTCTAGATGGTTGCCGAGCCGGACCAGACCTGGAGGAAGAAGAGGAAAGGGAAGAGAAAAAAGGAAATCAAGAATAAAAAAAATAATTTAATTTATATTAAGATATCATGTGTCACCCATACGACATCCATGTCAACACTGCCCGTTCAAAATTCGCCAAATGAACTTAGGGCACAATTGCAAAAGGTTTATGACTGAATTGACATAATTGCAATAGATTTATGACTTTTTTGATAATTTTTCCCCAAATTTAGGGTCTCTAGTAATTATTTTGTGGGGTATGAAAGAAAGAATAATTCTCAATCAAAAGACAAGAAAATTAATAACTCAGATATAGTGGCCATATGATGTAAGATTTGATGATTAAACTCTCATCTCTAAGAGCAAATTCAAAGCAAGCCAAAGGACGAGTTATACAGTTCATTTACACATATTCAGGAGAACGCGCACATATACTCAACGGCAAAGTACGTCATATAGATACACAATAAATCGTACATAGAGTGAAAAAGACACTGAACAAAACATAAACAACTCAAACTAGAGCCCATTCGGCACTTGGGCAGCCTATGCTAGACCGCGATCGCTCGGTTCTCGTGGAACTTGGCGATGAAGGCGGAGGCTTTCTTGTCGATGCCGGGCTCGGCAATGTACCGGCCCTTGTCGTAGTCGCTCGGCCATATCTTCATCGGCTTCATGGAGTCCACCTCCCGAGCGTCGTCCCGGCGAGGCCTCCGAGGCTTGAACAAGCTCGTGAGGGAGAAGGAGGATGAAGAAGAAGATTTCTTCTGCCTGTTGTTGCCTCCCATAGGACTTCCTTTTAGACTACTGCAAAGGCACTGAAGAGCAGAAGAAATGAACTCTCTCTCTCTCTCTCTCTTTGTTTTCTGCACTTTGAAGTGCCAATGAAGGAGGACACCTCCATTTATAGGAGGTTCGAACGGGCACAGAATCTAGACAAATATCATGTCCACTTGAGAATCAGACGAGCGGTCCATACCTAAATGACCTGAAAAGGGTGAAAAAGCGAAAGGAAAACAAGTTCAGAGTTACCCGTGTAAACTTGATACTGTAATATACGACTATATATGCTAAACATTGCACGCCTCGACAAATCGCAAATCAAGAATTGGTCTTGATTGTGTATAACTCGCGCAAATCTAGCACATTGGTTTACAACTTTTTCCTTCTCGGGGTGCCCCATAAATTTTACTACGACCTTTTTTTTTACGAAGTTTAGTCACGACTTTTGAATTTTGGTTTGAGTTATAACTTTTTCGGAGGTGATTTTAAATTTATGGTTATTTTGTTCCCACTTCCCCCCCTTACTTTTCAAATTTTGCATAGAATTTTTTTTTTGTAAATTGACTCTAAAATATTGTATTTAACGTGATTAATTCTGCCAATTACATGTAAAACAATCTTACAAAAAAAAAAAAGTACGTGTTGGTGAACTTTCTGAATGCTTCAAGTAGTTTTAGAGCCATTTGAATAAGTAAAAAAAAAATTACTTCTCCTCAAAGATAGAAAAATCAACTTCTGCCGAAACGCGAAATAGAAAAATCTAATTTTTTATCAAAAATTAATTTCTAGAGCTGAAGTGTTGTCGCGTGCGCGGAAGATGCTGGGGAAGTGTGTGCAGGCACCTTCTTCTCGTCCGGGGGCTCCCTCTAGTCCCGTCATTAGTTTATGTGGCTGAGGATCAAAGCAGCCCCAAGGAAGAAAGAGAAGAGAAAAGATACATGAAGAAGGTGGTCAAAAAGCTCGTCTTTGAACGTATTAGTTCGTGCGCTCATTAATTAATGGAGGGTTCACTGATTATTCCGTCTTGTTTTTTTTCATTACGAGGGTTGTAATTATTCCTTAAGAAATGAGCAGCACGTTTTGCCTTCACAGAACAAGAGCTTGGTGTAATCCCTTTTAAGTACAGATACCGTACGCCCTAAAAGGATGTACTGGAGAGAGGTTTTGGAGAGGACAAGTGGCACCCCTCGAGCCCTCCTTTCTTTATTATTTTTTATTTGTACGATACGATATATATATCTTGAAAATCCTAAAATTTATCATGAAAATACAATTGAATCTTAAAACTTATAAAACCAAATCTTTATGTTGACTCTATCCAATTTGATTGACCGAAAATGTTGACGTGATTTTTTTAAAAATATTTTCTCTTTCCTACGTGGCTATGGCGTGGCCAAATCGATTTTCTTTTAAAAATATTTAAATTACATGAAAAAAAAAAAGCAAAAAAATAAAAAGAATGTGAACATGAAGCCTTCGCCGCCGCTACCCCACCGTCACGAGTAAGATGTGGAAATGGTTGGTGGGAGTCGCCGACCATAGGCGAGGGTCGTGATTCCCTTGCCTCGCCATGCATTCCCGAGGCCTTGGTGCATGGTAGATATCCGGCGGTTCCGGTTCTAAAGGTTGGAACCGTAACGGCCCTTGGCCGGTTCGGTTCCGTTTTTAAAATTAAAATTTTAAAATAATAAATAATAAAATAAACATAATAAATTATAAATTATAATCAAATTGTACATTGTAATAAAATTTGGGAAAAAAATAGAAATGAGGAATGGGCTTGAGCTTAATGAATTGTTTTTAAGCGCCTACATATCTTCTTGGGTAGATAGAAGATCAAAACTCCATGTAGTTCTTTTACCTTTGATAACCCCAACTTAGCTCATCGTCAATTCTGGTACCTTTATATCCTCGCTAAAGAATTCATGTTCTCGATCTAGTCTGATGTCGAAATCTTCTTGCTGCTTATTTTACCGCCAAACTAATCCTCCTAATGCTTGTTGTTAAAGAAGGGGTTGCTAATATCGCGAGCGATGAGGGCGAGAACCGGGATAGTCGATTGAGTGACTCTTCCACCACTCTAGGATTTGGAAATTTGTACTATGTTACGTATCACGAAACTCAAATTGAGTGGTTAAATATTTTTCTAATTCGAAATACTACCTATTGCCCCTTTTTATTTTTTTTTGTCTACTCTTGAGCATATTATATCCTCTACCAAGTGAACTACCGGTTTCGCTTCCCGAGATAGTAGATTGTAAATATCCACCATCATGTAAACCATATCTATTAAAAAATTCTCCATGTAATACTACTATACATTTTTTAACCTCTCTTTATATATTTGAAATATCTATTGTATCTTCCAAATGTAAACAATCATACTAATACACATTCGAGACAATCTAGTAAACCATCTAATTTAATACGTAGATAAAAAACAATACCAACTAAATAGAAAAGAAGAATTTTGAAATAATAATGCAACCATTTTTCTCGCATTACTAAAATAGTCCAAGCTAATTCAAGTATCTTTTTCATATTCATTAAAAACACCACCAATATTAACACACTATATTAAAAATAAATGCGTAGTAAGATAATAAATACCAAATAAAATATTAGTAGAATCATTAAAAAATTTCAAAAAATATAAAAAAATTTGCAAACGTCCCAATGTTGCGGAAGTAAAGTAATTTCGGAATATTTTCATAAACATACATAATAAATCTTTACATCATTTGCGAAACAACTATGTAGAATTCCAACGTCGAATATCTTTTGGAAACCTTTTTGCCCTTCTCCCATGTTATTTACAAAATTTTCCTCATGCTTTCATAAAATGGGCACGACTCCATAAAAATTTAATTACATCCTTTATTGGGGCGAGAGAAGATTCAAGAGTTCGTAAACCATCTTGTACACATAAATTTAAAACATGGCAAGCACATCTAATGTGAAAAAATTATCCGCCAAAAGAGGGTTTGCAAATATTTTCTAATTCATGAATGGAAGCGGTATTTGCGGCGGCATTATCAAAACCAATTGAAAATACTTTATTTATCAAATAATATTTTTCTAAAACTTGTTTAATTATTCTATAAATATTATGAGCTGAATGCTTTTCATCAAAAACTCGAAATGCAAGAAGTTTTTTTGAATGGTCCAGTCATCACTTATCCAATGACACGTAACACCCATATAAAAATGAATTTGCCAAGGATCACTCCAAATATCGCTACCTAAATGCACACGTCCATTGAATTCCGCAAAAAATTTTGCTAAAATTTTTTTTGTTTTTTATAAAGATGCAAAAGTTCGCGTTTAAGAGTACTTTTCGGAATAGTTGGTGCTTGCGGAACCAACGTAGTATTTATCAAATATTTCAAATTAAAATTTTCATCAAGTAGTAAATGGAGCATGATCAAGGGCAACATATTCAGCTAATGTTTGTTTATAAAGTGCATCGGTATAACGGAATAAATGATAAGTATTAGGATTGGCGTACCCGGAAATTTGTTGTTGCCTAGTGTCGATCCCCGCTTGCGTTGGATGTTTTTTCGTCGATGCCGACGGAATGTTCCGTAGCCGTCTCCTTTGGTAAATTTGTATGTTTGCGAACAATATTTACAATTTATATTATACTTACTTTCGCTTTCATCATATACTTTGTCGAAGTCTTGCCACAAGTCGGATGTACTCTATCGGCCTTTCCATTCCGGCTCATTTGCCGTCGACGTTTCTTCGGCACCCGTAGGCGGATGAAGATTTTCTTGTGTTGGGACGTACTCAACGTTCGGAATGGGAACAACGTTGATATTGTCGTTATCGTCTTCCCAATATGTATAATCACGAGGATCATATCCGGGAATAGGATATTCGAAATCTCCCATCGTCATCTTGGCTTTTTCAATATTTCTGCTTCCACTTGCCATTTTTGAAAAAATTGAGGAGGGATTTAGAGAATTGAGCGGATTGGAAAGAGAATTTGAGAGAATTGTTGAGAGGATTTGTGAGAAAAATGAAAGAGGGAGGATATGTATTTATAGAAAAATGGATGATTTTTTAACTTTTTTTTAACCTTAATGCAACAGCCAAATTTTTGGCCGTTGGTCTCTTGGGGTGGTCTCTTGGGCCCCTCCCAAGGGGCCCCCTTTATTTATTTATTTATTTTTTTAGCCGGGTTCGGAACCATTTACCGAATCGGATCAGCTGGTTCCGGCCCGTAAGACGCGAGGTCGGTTCCGGTTTGGAACCGTGGGCCCGGTCAATGGGCCGGTTCCGGGCCCACGGTTCGGAATGGCCATGTCTAGGCCCTGGTGATCAGTAAAGAGCAACAGGTGAAACAAAAAAAAAGAGAGGCATTTTTCGTTAACCCTTTTCCCCTAACTTTCCACTTTTTGCATAGGTACTTTTCTTTTCCGCTTAAAAGGGTATGTTAATGTGACTAAGTTCTTTCAATTCCATGCGAAACAGGAAGAACAAAAACAAGTATGTCTTGGTCAAAGGACAATAGGATGCTTCTCAAAGAAGAATCCATGCACTTTCTTCATGTCCATGGACTCCCTTTTTCCATTCTTTGAATCGCATCGTTCGTTTAACTTATACATTTATATACACAGTCTTAGATTTGCTAATCACTTCTTAATTTAAACCTTTTCTTTAACTGTATCCATTACGTCAACTTACTAAATGATTGATTAAAATAATGCAAGTACGAACCATTTAGTACATCAATCATTACGGATCGCCCCTTGTGTATTTCTCGTTGTTACATTATTATTAAACGAACTCAAACGTGTCATTACATGAATCTTTCTTGGATGTAAAATCTACAAGGAACCTCCTCCATCGCAACAAATTTGAGATCACGGGTTAAGGCGAACGTGTGGCGTTAGATCACACGTTAAGGCTCCATTTGTTCCGTAGAAAATGAATGACCTGAAAAATATTTTCCAAAAAGTGATGATTGCTTGTATAGTTTACGAAAATAAACGAATGAAAAACATTCACACTGTTTACTAAAATATTTAAACATAAATTACTATCGACAGTGAAACTACTTTTCATTTACTAATTATTTCAAGTAGTACAAGTGATCATTTTTTGAAAAAAATTATCCAAATCATTTATTTTTCGCGAAACAAACGGAGCCTAAGTATTGCTCTCGAATCACGTGATCAAAATCTCTTCCGACAGAAGAGTCGAAGTCTCATGTTTTGTGTCCTAACCTTGCTTAATGTTGTCGCCTTTGTTTCTCTATTGTTCACAATTAGGTGATGCTCAAAAAGGATCTCGTTCTATAATTGGTTTCCCTCAAAATAGAGTCAATGTATATTTTTGCAGTTGATTTGCAAAATAAGTTTAGGAGCGATATATTTTGACAAAATTGTGCGAGACAAACTCTTTCGGTGACCAATTGAGAAATTGACTTTTATACAAATCTAGAAATTAAAGGATAGAACTGCTACATACATGTACAAGATACAATAAATAGTTCAAAGAGTTATAGAGAACACTGAACAAACATATGGAGCTCTAAATAGAAGCCAATTCCACACGGGGCGGCAGGGCCTATGCTAGACCGCAATCACTTGGCGTTCGGACTCTGAGGCTCGTGTCTCATGGAACTTGGCGATGAAGACTGTGGCTCTCTTGTCGATGCCGGGCTCCGCGACGTACTGGCCCTTGTCGTAGTCGCTCGGATATACTCTCCTCGAGTTTACGGAGTCCGCCTCCCAAGCCTCGTCCCGGCGTGGCCTCTGAGGCTTGAACAAGCTCGTGAAGGAGAAGGAGGACGAAGATCTCTTGGGCCTGTTGTTGCCTCCCATAGGACTTGTTTCGAACTGCTGTTGCTTGGGCAAAGCTAGCGGCTGAATTGTTGTGAAGGCACTGCACGACAATATAAATGAACTCTCTCTCTCTCTCTCGGTTTTTTTTTGCAGTTTGAAGTGCTAACGGAGGACGGCAAATCAATTTATAGGAGGCTCAAAGGTTAGAGAATCCAGGAAAATATCGGGTCCACTTAAGAACGAGACGACTGGTCAGTGCTAATGACCTGAAAAAAGGTATAGAATTTTACCTGTCCAAACCGAGATTTTGTAAAATCACTATCAACAGTTTAAAAAATTTAAGCCGTTAGATAAATGCGTGATTTAATATTTATTTACTCTAACATAAACTTGCATGAATCCAATGTGTCATATTTATTCTCGGGTTTTCCTAAATTTTACTGCAATCATTTTTTTCCGAAAATTTAGACGCGATCTTTTAACTTTTGATTTGATTTTCTCGAATGTGAACGATACCCCAGTACAACGCGGCAATAGGATGCTTTTCAAGAAAGATCTGTCCTCCTTCCTTTTGTGGAGTTGAAGACTTAATGGCCAATTAATGCTGGGGGAAGTCTCCATGCACCTTCTTCTCATCCAACATTATTCGTTTCACTTCTACATATATATGTGTGTATAGTTTTAACGTTACATAATGTTAAGCATAGTAAAATTAAATTACGTAATCGGTGTACTAAAATGATGGAGTTGAATGATTAAAATATGAATCATTTGTATATTTTATTTTATTTTATTTTATATGTTTTTTGGACCGAGCCGCAGAAATCCTAAACATTCATCCGGTAGGATCGTCAAGGGCCCGAGCTTGATTCTCCAACGCGGGACTTATTCTTACAAGACTCGGACCTGTAGTCCGCCAGTTCTCCTCTCGGTCGTGGGCTCGGGTTTCCAATGCGGGCTCTTAACGTATTAAAACAGTTGGCAGAGAGTTTTCGTCTGCTCACAACTTCATATTTGTATTAGTTTGCGCATTATCACATTAACTTTTTAATGCAGCTGAGGATTAAGGAAATTTTAAAAAAAAATGAAAAAAGGAGAAAAGATGCATAAAGAAGGTGGTCAAAAAGCTCGTCTTGGAACGTATTTGTTCGTGCACTCATTAATTAATTGACGGTTCACTGATTTTTCCGTGTTTTTTTTAAAATTGTTCCTAAAAAAAAGCGGTAACTTTTGCCTGTACAGAACAAGCGTTTTTTTTTTGGTCAGAAGAACAAGATCGGTTTTTTTTTTTTTTGGTCGGAGACTAACAAGAGTTGGTTTAGCCCTTTTTTCAGTGCAGATATTGTACGCCCTAGAAAAATACATTAAAGAACGGTTGTGGGGACGACACGTGTCACTCCATCCAGGCCTCCTTTCTTTGTTTTTCTTTTAGGGTATTTTCATTAAAAATCGTAAAACTTATCACAAATGTGCAATTACGTCTTAAAAATTATAAAAAGTGTAGTCAAGTTTTAAAACTTATCAAATTTAGATCATCAACTAGTGTTTCGGTTAACTTGACATCTATTTCGACGGCTAGCGGCTTATTGGTTATGGGTCGATATTTTCCTAGGTAGTTTCGGGTTTTTGTCATACCAAAAACCAAACGGAGAAAATTTTCTTTATTTTGGTAATCATTTGCTGTAGACACTTAAAAAAAAATTTGCTTCTTTTTTGCCATTTTTGGGATGAACTTTGTAAAACTGTATAGGTATCTTTGCTGAAATCACATTCACAGGCTCGATTCCCCCACACACACACTCTACGGCAACAAAGGAGTGCTAGTGAAGGTTTGCTTCCCATTTTCAAGTTTGTTTATGGAGAGAATTTAGCCAGTTGCATCCATGAGAAACATTAGAAAGCAGGTGGAGCTCACTCAAACTTTCGACTCGACCGAGATATGCCGGTAAATGCATGCGAATCGCCCGTCCGGATACGTCGTGTAAGGCGCCAACAGCGCGTTGCGATCATAGTCTTTGATGTCACTCTGAATGAGAGATATTGCTTGCGATTCAATTTAGTCCACTATGTCATCGTCCAAAAAAAAAATTTAATCCACTATGTCTAATTCTAAACCCTTAATCACTCAGTCAATCTCTTGAAAATAAGATAAACATAATATGCAATATATAATCAATGGAGGATATGCACTATCAAGGAGATATATGCATAATCCTAAAAGACATAATGAATAGCTTAGGGGTCAAGCTCTTATAACAACCCATTTTTAGATTCATTTTCGATGTGTTTCTAAAAGAAAACACCAAATTTTAGTGAGGATGAAGTCCGCTATATAAAAAAAAAAAAATAGATATTGGCGAACCAGCATAGACCGTCATAACAATTGAGACTCTCTTAACTAGGGATGTAAATGGGTTGGGTTGGATAGGGTCTTCATGATACCGACCTGAAACACAACACATGTTCTTACCTGACCAAGACCCGAACAATCGAATTGGGTCTTTACGGGTCAGGTTTCGTGTTTCACATTGTTTTTGGCTGATTGTCTTTTCGAATACAAGAATCATTTACAGTGCTATTCTAGTATATTGCACTTAGTTATCTTGACTATTGTTTATTTTCTAATAGACGCGGGCATTTCGTCTATTCATACCATAACATTATTCCCCTTACTTCCTATTTCTTCCTTGTTGCACTAAATCTCTTGAGACATCGAAAATACTCATCTTCAGACATAACGTAAATAAAAAAAAATGGGCATCCATCCGTCACAAAGAGACTTTACTTTGGCATTGTTGGCACCACAATGAGAGCAAAATCCTCGGTAAGTCCACAACAATAAGCACGCGATTTTGGGCCTGGTCGACACAATTAAGCGTTGCTCTCGGAAACGGAAGAGTTAAATTCTCATGTTTTTATGTGCTACCTTGCTTAATGCCATCACCTTGGTTTCTCTATACTTCTCTATGGTTTACTCGCAAAATAAGCACACAATTTCGGGCCTAGTTGCCGGGGCCCTCACCGACCGCATTCACGCCGGTGATTTCCAGTCGATTCGGTCGGTGGACTCAATTTGTAATACTTGTAAAGGCTAAGAACTGAATTGACAAAATCACAATAAATTTAATACTTTTTTCAATAATTTTCCCTTTGGCTGTGTAGTTCCCTGATTTGGTACCAATCCAACAAAGTTTATCCACTGCCCTCTTTGGTCTGATTTGGATTGTGACAATTTCCTATATGGTCTGATCATCAAAAATTTCTTCCAGTTTTTGTAAGTCCCACTTGTCCTCTTCAAAATTGATCAGTTCAGAAACCATAACGGGATCATTTCTATTCTTCGGTTCACCAATCAGGCCTTTTTTCAACCAAATGTCATTTCTGATGCTTACTTTTTCACCAGTCCCAATAGACCATCTAACGGATTGGGATATAGACTCCCTACCACTAGCAGACTCTGCCATCCCCACGAGGGTTTTGAACCTTTCTCAGCTCTTCAAAAATCTTGTCAGGGGAAATAAATCCCTTTTAACAGTTTACTCCAAAGGGAGTCAAGATTTTGAGCCAGCCTCCTTGCTTGCTTGCCAAGCATGGCTTTATTGAAAGAGATCAGATCACGAAAACCCAAACCACCCTTGTCCTTCCTCATTTTCAAAACTTCCCATCTTTTCCAATGAGGGCCAGCTTTGGATTCACTATTTTTCCACCATAAATTTGCAATCTTTTTCTCAATCGCTTTACAAATAGAAATAGGGATTTTGAAAATGGACATGACATACCGTGGAAGAGCTTGAACAACTGTTTTAAGTAAAATTTCCTTCCCTGCTTTTGAAATTAGCTGCTCTTTCCATCCTTCAAGCTTCATATGAACTCTGCCCAAAATCCACCCGAACATGTTTTTCTTTGAAGCTCCCCAATCCGAAGGAATACCTAAGTATTTGCCTGTATGGCTAATCTCGGGTACCCTTAATCCTCCTGTCATATTATCCCTTAACGTTTGAGGGCAGCCTTTACTGAAAAATATGCTATACTTGTTCAAATTTACAGCTTGCCCAGAAGCATAACAGTATTGGTTCAAAATGGTTGAGAGATTCTGACATTCCAAAACTGTCCCACTCAAGAAAAAAAAATGGCATCATCTGCGAATAGTAAATGGGACAGAGTTGGGCAGTAGGTGTTCAGTTTAATGCCTTTAAAGCTGTCATTTGATGTAGCATTCTCCATTAAGGAAGATAAGCAATTAGCCACCAAGAGAAACCAAGAGAAATAAATAGCGAGAGAGTGGGTCTCCCTGTCTGATTCCTTTGGTTGGCTGAAAGAAAGGGAGAGGTTCTCCATTTAATTTGACGCTAAAAGAAATAGTTGTAACACACTGCATAATCCAGCCAACCCATTTCTCACAAAATCCCATTTTTAACATACTAGCTTCCAAAAAGTCCCATTCAACTCGGTCATAGGCCTTTTGCATATCGAGTTTCAATATTGCCTGAAATTTCCTCTTTCAATTTCTAATCCTCAGTTGATGTAAGACCTCTTGAACTATAAAAATATTGTCTTGAATTTGTCTATTGCTGACAAGAACACTTTGCTCTTCGACAACTATTTCAGGCAACCATTTTTTTTAGTCTATTGGCCAAGACTTTTGAAATAATCTTATAAATAAAGTTGCAAAGACTAATAGGTTGAAACTGTTCAAGCTTTTCAGGATTGGGAATCTTTGGAATAAGGGTAATATGAGTTTTATTCAGTTCTGGGTCAATAGTACCTGATCTGAAAATTTCCTTCACAGCTTCAAAAACATCCCCTTTGATGACATCCCAATTTTGTTTTGAAGAAAATCCCATTTAAACCGTCCGAGCTCGGGGCTTTTGTTGAACCAAGCTGGAAAGCTGCCTCAAAAACTTCCTCCATAGTAACTACACCTGTTAAAGAATCATTCATCTCGGCTTGGACAGTGCAAGGGCAAAGATCAATTACTGGTTGAAAATATCTTTGACCCACTGAGGTATATAGGTCTTTAAAATAGTCAGCAGTTTTTTGTTTAATAAGTGTAACATCTCTGGTCCATTCGTCATTCGATAATTTCAGCCAAGTAATTTTGTTACTGTTTCTTCTCTGAATGGCTGTGGCATGAAAATACTTTGAGTTTTTGTCCCCCCCATTTCAACCAGTTAATTCTCGATCTCAACCTCCAATACATCTCCTCAAGTCTCCAAATCTGTTCAAGCTCCCCTTTAATGCAATCCATTCTGGTTCTGTCGACCTGAGGGCCTTGATTGTTTATAATACGACTGAATTTCCTGGTTTAGTTCCCCAATTCTATGATAGTTGTGTGGAAATTTCTTTTTACTCCATTTCACCGAGGCTCTTGATACGCGACGCAGCTTTTCAAACAAGTTTGCATTATTTAAACTAGGAGCCGTCCGGGCCTCTTCAATAACTTCTTTACACTCGGCATCTTCGGCCCAAAAAGCTTCAAAGCGAAATTCTCTCTTTCTTTTAGAAGGTTGAGCATATAGAGAAAGTAATAAGGGGCTGTGATCTGAACCCACTGTTGGATAAGCAAAACCTTCAGCTTCAGAGAAATTAAATCGCCGATCCGCATTGCTCACTACTCTATCAAATTTTTCCTTCACAAAGTTATCCCCCACTCTATTATTTGCCCAAGTATAAGCACAGCCCTTGCACTCCACTTCCATAAGCCTGCAATCATTTAAACACTCCCGAAACGCATCAATGCAATAATTTGCAGCCAAGCGACCCCCATTTTTCTCCCAAGAATACCATACTTCGTTGAAGTCCCCCAAACATACCCATGGTAAGTCATCAATACGGCTTAAAAGCCTCATTTTTGTCCCATAATAACAGTCTTTCCCTAAATTCATTTGGGGAATGAATGAAGGTAATTCTCATTCTATTTCTATTCTCTCGATCTCCACAGATAACACTAACCATCTCCTTAGATGCGGATTCTATATCAATAGAAACTGAATCATCCCACAAAATGGCTAACCCCCCCGCAATCCCAACAGGATTCACCACAAAACTAAACTGATATTTCAAACGCCTCCTCAAACGAAGGATAACAGATTCTTGATTCTTTGTCTTCATGAGAAAGATAACCTTGGGCCTGTCATGAGCTACCATAGCTCGTAGAGCTTGGAATGTCAAGGGTGTACCCAACCCTTGACAATTCCAACATGAAACATTCATTTGTAACCCAGTGGCCTATTCGGGCTGGCCACCAAAGCCCGTTTTGTTGCTTCCTCAGTCATACGGACCGGAGTGTCCAAAAGTTTAGGAGTGATATATTGTGACAAAATTGTGCAAGACAAACTCTTTCGGTGACCAATTGAGAAATTGACTTTTATACAAATCTAGAAATTAAAGGATAGAACTACTACATACATGTACAAGATACAACAAATAGTTCAAAGAGTTATAGAGAACACTGAACAGACATATGGAGCTCTAAATAGAAGCCAACTCGGCACGGGGTGGCAGGGCCTATGCTAGACCGCAATCACTTGGCGTTCGGACTCTGAGGCTCTTGTCTCGTGGAACTTGGTGATGAAGGCTGTGGCTCTCTTGTCGATGCCGGGCTCTGTGACGTACTGGCCCTTGTCGTAGTCGCTTGGATATACTCTCCTCGAGGTTACAGAGTCCGCCTCCCAAGCGTCGTCCCGGCATGGCCTCCGAGGCTTGAACAAGCTCGTGAAGGAGGAGGAGGACGAAGACCTCTTCGGCCTGTTGTTGCCTCCCATGGGACTTGTTTCGAACTGCTGTGGCTTGGGCAAAGCTAGCGGCTGAATTGCTGTGAAGGCACTGCACGGCAATAGAAATGAACTCTCTCTCTCTCTCTCTCTCTCTCTCTCTCTCTATCGATTTTTTTTTTTTGGCAGTCTGAAGTGCTAACGAAGGAGGGCAAATCAATTTATAGGAGGCTCAAAGGTTAGAGAATCCAGGGAAAATATCAGGTCCACTTGGGAACGAGACGAATGGTCCTGAGCTAATGACCTGAAAAAAGGTTTAGAATTTTACCTATCCAAACCGAGATTTTGTAAAAGCACTTATCAACAGTTCTAAAAATTTAAGCTATTAGATTGAATGCGTGATTTAATATTTATTTACTCTAACATAAACTTGCATGAATCCAATGTATCATGTTACGCCATTTTCTTCTTCTCGGGTTTTCCTAAATTTTACTGCAATCATTTTTTCCGAAAATTTAGACGCGATCTTTTAACTTTTGACTTGATTTTCTCGAATGTGAACGATACCCCAGTACAACGCGGCAATAGGATGCTTTTCAAGAAAGATCTGTCCTCCTTCCTTTTGTGGAGTTGAAGACTTAATGGCCAATTAATGCAGGGGGAAGTCTCCATGCACCTTCTTCTCATCCAACATTATTCGTTTCACTTCTACATATTTATGTGTGTATAGTTTTAACGTTACATAATGTTAAGTATAGTAAAATTGAATGATACGTCGGGTAAGACTGCCAACCACGAGTTGCAGTCGTAATCTTTGAAGTCATTATAAGTGAGAGACATTGCAATTCAATTTAATCCACTATGTCTTATTCTAAACCCTTAATCACTTAGTCAATCTCTTGAAAATATATAAATTGTATCATATCTATTTTCTTAGCTCTAAAAATCAGCTAGTTATAATATGTCCTATGCATGAGAATCTAATCGATTTGCAGTATCTATCAGTCTTCATCAACTTGATTAATATTTAAAAAAATTGATTAATTTCAATTTGATCAGGCAATAAGAGACAAAATGTCCGATTATACTAAAACCAAAGGTATATTATTGCATTCTTAGTTGGACAAAACAAATTTATAGAAAAACATGGCCATATGCATAAAACATCGTGGGCGGTTGTAAGTATAGTGCTAGTGTAATTCATCTATTTTGGATGCACCTTTTACTCATGACCTGTTGTAGTGTAAGTTCGTATAAACGAGAAAATAAGATTGGAAGACTAACCTTTAGCCAAATGAAAAACGAGTATGCGAGAAGATTGATCCGAGCCCAACGAATGTCGTTGTCTCCTTAAGACAAATTTGTCCCCTCAATTCGGACAAATTTCGTACGAGGACGTTGGACAATTGTCTCCCGGGATAGAACGGATCGCGTTCCTCCGGCGGTACTTCTTCAAAAGACTCCAATGAACGTAACTTGCGAATTATCGCACGGAATGTATGAGGGGAAAACAGGTGTGCAAGATTTTGAGGAAACCGAAATGTATGCTCGAAAAAAGAAAACGTATCCCGAAATGGCCTATTCGAGGACTATTTATTTTTGGAAAGACGGAAAGCCACAAAAAGTCGCGAAGCTTGAATTCGGGCGGTAGTTTTTCATAACCGACCGACTCCTTACGAACAATTGTATTTGTTCGTTATTCTCCGAACAATTGCAAGTTGTTCATTCACGGACGAATGTCCAAAAATTTCTAGACAATTTGTTTGGCTATGTGTGCATTCGGGAAAAAATAAAAGGCGATGGGCAAAACAATAAAAATGGAATATAAGAAGCCTCGAGGCCTGGGCCCGAACCGAACCGGCCGGACGGCGGCGCGCGCGTGTGGGCCGAAATCCATTTGCGAAGGTCCTCCCTCCTCCACAAAAGTGGGGTGCCCCTTGGGGCCCAAACCCATTGTGAGGTTTCACTTAATAAACCCATTTCCCATCTATCTCTCATCCTATGTGGGACTCTCACATTTCCTTCTCATTCACTCTAGAGGGATAAATTCCCCAATAATCCCCCACATGAATGAGATATTCGGACATCACGACTCTTCGTATATGCATGAAATGCAATGTGCGATTATTCCTTGAGAGATAGTTATATCGGGATAAGTAGTCTGAAACTTTGAACTTTCCCTAGTAAAACCTATCGGACTTACTCGGTCAATCAAGTAGACTTGATGTCTTTGAACCGTCGACCTTTGGTGTAAGCCTAGACAATAAAAATCACATAACTTTCTCTCGAACAAAGTTAGTTCTCACCTTGTTGTGTTCGTTTTGGCCATGAACACCGCCTCGGTCTCATGAGTGTTTTAGAGAATTCGGCCTTTTCAATTCTCACGAAAGCGGCCCTCACTTCACACTCACATAGGTGATTTCGAACATATAGTATATCACATACTCAATTGGGAATCATTAAAAGCTTTTCGCTTAACCTTCACATATTAAGTCTTGTCTTCATCTAGGAATGAGTAATAAATTACAAGACTCTCTCACAGTCTTCATAACTTGGTTGTCCCTTTGAACCTAGATCTTGGGATCTCCGATCAACAAGGTAGGGTATCCGCTATGAGGACTTATTTATAGGCCTTAAACCCATTCCTTTCGATGTTTTCACAACTATCTCTCTAGTTAGGCCTTTTGTTAGTGAATCCGCAACATTATCTTTTGATTTCACATAGTCAATTGTGATAATTCCACTAGAAAGAAGTTGTCTTACAAGGTGTCATGTCTTCGACGTATGTGTCGAGACTTACCGTTATACATGACATTCCTTGCCCTTCCTATTGTCGCTGATTGTCACAATGTATGCATACAGGCATTGGTTTAGGCCAATTAGGAATATCTTCCAAGAAGTTTCGAAGCCACTCTGCTTCTTTTACCGGCTTTATCCAAAGCTATAAATTCCGATTCCATAGTGGATCTAGCAATACAAGTTTGTTTGGATGATTTCCATGACATCGCTTGCCCCACCAAGTGTGAATACATATCAACTTGTCGATTTTGTGTCTTTAGTGCCGGTTATCCAATTTGCATCACAAGTATCCCTTCGCACCATTTGGATACTCGTATAATACAAAGCATAATCTTGAGTATGCTTCAAGTAGCCCAATACACGCTTCATAGCTTTCCAATGATTTTCATTTGGACTAATTGTAAATCGGCTTAGCTTGCTTACCGCACAAGCGATATACGGTCTAGTGCGGTTCATGATATACATTAAAGCGCCTAGTATACTAGCATACTCATTTTGAGCCTTACTTACACCAAGTATTCTTTGAAAAATGTAAATTAACATTTATCGGTGTACTTCTTGGTGATATGCCTAGATTCTTGCCTTTTTCAAGAATCTTCTCAATGTAATGGGATTGAGATAGAGATAGTCCTTCGGATGTTTTACGGATTTTAATTCCTAAAATGACATCTGCGATCCCCATATCTTTCATATCAAATTTACTTGCGAGCAAGCATTTGATCTTCTTGACAATCTCACTATCACTCGCCCATTATAAGCGGGTCGTCCACATATAGACATAAGATGGCAAAGCTATTATGAGTGTTCTTAACGTATACACTTTTATCACACTCATTAATTTTGAAACCATTCGATAACACAACTTGGTCGAATTTAGCATGCCATTGTTTTGGTGCTTGTTTCAAGCCATATAGTGACTTGATAAGCCGACATACTTTATTCTCTTGTCCCGGAACAATGAATCCTTCAAAGTTCTTTGTAAATATATTTCTTTTTCTAAATCCCCATTTAGAAAAGCTGTTTTGACATCCATTTGATGAATTTCAAGTCTATACAAGTCTGCTATAGCAATTAACATCCGTATAGATGTAATTCTCGTGACAGGTGAATAAGTATCAAAATAATCCAGACCTTCACGTTGTCAGTAACCTTTACGACAAGCCTAGCCTTATACTTATCAATAGTACCATCTCGCTTTCATTTTCCTCTTAAATATCCACTTACATTGTAATGGCTTATTGCCAGGAAGAAGGTCAACCAATTCCCAAGTATGGTTTGACAAGATGGATTCAACTTCATTATTGATAGCTTCTTTCCAGAGCGAGGCTTCTAGAGATGTCATGACTTCCTTACATGTCCGAGGTTCATTCTCTAACAAATATGTCGAAACTCGGGTCCAAAAGACGTAGAAGTCCTTTGCCTTTTACTACGTCTAGGTTCATCCTCCATTGAATCACTTCTAGATGTAGTATCTCGAGACCTCTTATTATTTTCAATTGGCTCATATACTATGTTATACGGAAATATATTTTCAAAGAACGAAGCGTCCCTTGATTCAATGATCGTATTAACATGTATATCCTGGGATCTCGATTTGTGAACAAGAAAACGATACGCATTGCTATTCCGAGCATATCCGATAAAAATACAATCAACGGTCTTCGGTCCTATTTTAACCTTTTCGGGCTTAGGAACCGCAACCTTAGCTAAACACCCCCACACTTTAAGATAATTCAAGGTTAGGCATTCTGTCTTTCCATTTCTCATAGGGAGTTTGTTTTGTCCTTTTGTGGGGTACTCTATTTAAAATAAAATTTCTTTGTCAAGACAGCTTCCCCCCCATAAATTCTACGGTAAACCAAGCTGTTCAACAATGTATTCATTGTTTCCTTTAAGGATCGATTTTTTCTTTCCGCCACACCATTCGATTGCGGTGTATAAGGGGCGGTAGTTTGGTGAACGATACCGAACTCGGTACAAATTTCCTCAAAAGGAAATTCATATTCACCTCCTCTATCACTTCTTAACACTTTTATTTTCTTATTCAACCGATTTTCAACTTCGATTTATAAGTTCTAAAAGTATTCACGGCTTCATCCTTACTACTAAGTAGATAGATATAACAATATCTCGAACAATCATCTATGAACGTGATAAAGTATTTCTTACCACCTCTAGAATGTATTGCTTTCATATCACAAATATCTGTGTGTATTAGATCTAAAGGTTCTCGTAACTCTATTATCTACGGAATGGAAAGGAGGCTTAGAAAACTTAGATTCAACACATACTTGGCATTTTTCACTTGGACAATCAAACTTCGGCAATAGTCCCATACTAATTAATTTCTTTATCGACTTATAGTTAACGCGTCCTAGTCTAGCATGCCAAATATTAGGAGACTCAAGCACATAAGTAGAAGCGGCTTTATTCATATCATCTTTGGTTACAACGGTCATTACATTCAACTTGAACAAACCATCACTCGAGATAACCCTTTCCTACATACATCTCATTTTTGGAGAGTACAAACTTATCGAGATACAAAAACCAACTTGAAGCCATTCTTACTAAGGAAAGATCCAGGACACTAAATTCTTGCGAACATCCGGCACATGTAGAACATTATTTAGTGTCACAATCTTTCCGGATGTCATCTTCGAGCAATCTTTCCGATACCTTCAACCTTAGAGGTTGATGAATTACCCATATAGAGTTTTTCATCACCCCCCACAATTGTGTAGGACGAGAACATCGATCCGTTTCGCACAAATATGACGAGTTGCTCCCGAGTATCAATCCACCACTCCTTGGGATTTCCCACCATATTACACTCGGATATCATAGCAGTCAAATTGATATAAGTCAACACCATTGGAAATCTTTTCCACCACATTTGCTTGAGTTTTCTGTCTTTTCTTGGCTCTGCAATCTTTGGCTCGATGTCCAGATTTTCCACGGTTAAAGCATTTGCCAACAAAATTTTTCGGATCTTGGGTGAATCCCTCTCCCGGACTTGCTAGGCATTTTCCTTTTCTTGTTGGGATTCGATCTTTCTTCAACAACATTGGCCCTTGAGACCTCCAGATTTTTTCCAACTTTCTTCTCGGAAGATCTATTATCTTCCTCTATCCTCAACCGAACAATCAAGTCTTCAAGTGATAACTCCTTTCTCTTATGTTTGAGATAATTTTTGAAATCTCTCCGGGACGGTGGCGATTTTCAATGAAGGTAGCCACTTGAAATGACTCACTTAGAGTCATTCCTTCAGCATGAATATCATGCATAATCACTTGAAGCTCTTGAACCCGACTTAAGACGGTCTTTGAATCAACCATCTTGAAGTCCAGAAATTTACCGACAATGAATTTCTTGATCCGGCATCTTAGCTTTATATTTCTTGTCCAGACTATCCCATAACTCCTTAGCCGTTTTTAGTGGACTATAGACGTTATAGAGAGTATTATCCGGACCGTTGAGGACATAATTACGACATAGGAAATCGAATGCTCCCATGCGTCTACTGCAGCAAACCTTTCCTTATCTACCTCTCCTTCATCCAACTTAGGAGCATCCTCATTGAGGAACCTTGCCAAGTTCAATGTCGTAAGATAAAACAACATTTTTTGTTGCCATCTCTTGAAATCTATACCATTGAACTTTTCGGCTTTTCTCCGTGATTCGGAATAGGGTTGACCGAAGTCGAAGTCGAAGCCATATCTATTATACGGTGACCACAAATCACGGAATGATAATTATAAACAAGCAACAGTCTCGGCACAAAACAGAAAAAATAATACCGTGATTATGATAGTTGCTCGGCAAGAAATGAACTAAGTGACAATGGACTATTAAATATGTTAAGTGTACGAGAACAGAGATACACCGGAACGAAGATCAATCTAATCGGGAAGTATACGTCGAAGACAAGAATGAAAAACAAATAGATTGATATTGAACGATGCAATAGAATATCATACAACAAGCATGTACACGATACATTAACGGTTGAACAGAATACTTTCAATAAAAATATTATACGAACTAAGCACAATGATCATGAATGAACGAACCATGAATTTTGTCTTAAGATTGTTGTAGTGTAAGTTCGTATAAACGAGAAAATAAGATTGGAAGACTAACCTTTAGCCAAATGAGAAACGAGTATGCGAGAAGATTGATCCGAGCCCAACGAATGTCGTTGTCTCCTTAAGACAAATTTGTCCCCTCAATTCGGACAAATTTCGTACCCGAGGACGTTGGACAATTGTCTCCCCGGGATAGAACGGATCGCGTTCCTCGAAGTGGTACTTCTTCAAAAGACTCCAACGAACGTAACTTTGCGGAATTATCGCACGGAATGTATGAGGGGAAAACGGGTGTGCAAGATTTTGAGGAAACCGAAATGTATGCTCGAGAAAAAAGAAAACGTATCCCGAAATGGCCTATTCAAGGACTATTTATTTTTGGAAGGACGAAAAGCCACGAAGAGTCACGAAGCTTGAATTCGGGCGGTAGTTTTTCATAACCGACCGACTCCTTACGAACAATTGTATTTGTTTGTTATTCTCCGAACAATTGCAATCTGTTCGTTCACGGACGAATGTCCAGAAATTTCCTAGACAATTACGTTCGGCTATGTGTGCGTTCGGCAAAAAAATAAAAGAGCGATGGGCAAAACATAAAAAATGGAATATAAGAAGCCTCCGGGCCCGGGCCCGAACCGAACCGGCCCGGACGGCGGGGCGCGTGTGGGCCGAAATCCATTTGCGTAGGTCCTCCCTCCTCCACAAAAGTGGGGTGCCCAGGGCCCAAACCCATTTGTGAGGTTAACTTAATAAACTCATTTCCCATCTACCTCTCATCCATGTGGGACTCCCACATTTCCTTCTCATTCACTCTAGAGGGATAAATTCCCCAACATGACCATCCCAGGAGATTCTTAAATATGATCTTAATACTTCAAACAAGCATGATTAACTTAATGCCCTAAGCATTTTAGTACGAGTGAAAAGGCAAGTGCCGTAACGGTTGAGAATAATGCGGAAATGTGAATTGGAGAACTTTTTGTATATTTTGATGTATCTAGAAAAAAATACATGGAGCTTATTAATTTATAGGCTTCATTAGAAGACTAAATAAGGAAATAAGATAAACTTAATATATCAAGGATATGCACCATCAGTGAGATATATGCATAATCCTAAAAGATATCATGAATTGCTTAGGGGTCAAACTCTTATAACAACCCATTTTTAGATTCATTTTAGATGTGCTTCTAAAAGAAAACACCAAATTTTAGTGACGATGAAGTCCCCTATATCCAAAAAAATAGATATTGGCGAACCAGCAAAGACCGTCATAACAGTTGAAACCGTCATAACTAGGGGTGTCCACGTGTTCTTACCCGACCAAGACCCGAAACTGACCTGAACACGACCCGAACAGTCGGGTCGGGTCTTTACGGGTCGGGTTTCGTGTTTCCCATTGTTTTGGCTGATTGTCTTTTCATTACAAGAATCCAAGAGGATTTGAGGAAGATGTGCTTTGCTGGAAAATCATTTACAGTGCTATTCTAGTATATTGCACTTATTTATCTTGACTATTGTTTATTTTGTAATAGACGCGGGCATATCACGCGATGATACTAAAGAGAGGGAGAGAGAGAGAGGAGGGGAGATCAAATGGATTATCCAGAGGATTTGAGTAAAAACATAATTAGGAGAAGTATATGATATCCATTAACTAATCAAGTAAGCAATAATTGCACTGAAGGGGTGAAAACCCACGTAGTTTGCACCTTTCGTTCCTTCTCCTAATTTCCTGCGGTCTTCACAAAAACAGCCCTTGTCATTCGATTTTTTTTTTTTTTGGCAAACTTGTCCTTTTTCGTATGGCAATTTCCTATGGGGAGATTCTCGCATTTTGTTCTAACATAACCATCATAGGAGGGCTATGTCCGAGGTACGCAATAAGTTTCGCTTGATCTCTCTGCACTAATATTGATATGTTATGTTCAAAACGTGTTCCATTTCATCCGATTATAACAAGGAACCATTACGTTACGGAACACGGCATGGACGACACGGTTAAGCGTTGCTCTCGGAAACGGAAGAGTGAAACTCTCATGTTTTTATGTGCTACGCGATTTTGGGCCTCGCCGGCGGGGCCCTCACCGACCGCATTCACGCCGGTGGACTCAATTTACAACACTTGTAAAAGGTTAAGAACCGAATTGGCAAAATCACAATAGCTTTAATATTTTTTTCGACAATTTTCTTTTTATTCATAACATAATATATGTTGCTCAAACTTTCAACTCGACTTATCTCGAGCTATTATGGCATGCATGTAAATTGTCTATCCAAGCACGTCGGGTAAGACTTCCAACCACGAGTTGGCAGTCGTAATCTTCTAAATTACTCCGAGTGATAGACATTGTGTTTCGAATTCATTAAATTGGAATTAAGCCCTTAATCACTTAGTTAACCTATGGAGGATAAATGGCGTTTTGCTGATAAATGTAAGCATTGTTATATCTTTGTTTTTTTTTCTTTTCTTTTGAAGTGATAGTGATCAATGCCTAAACAGGAGGAGGGCGTTGGCTCACGGGAAACGATTTGAAGATATGATGATGAATCGAACCCGATCGAAACACTCAATCGTCCGCGGACAAAGCCTAAAGGTCGACCGCAAAGGAAGGATGGGCTAGGTATCAATTCCCAAGGTTAGATCATCTGCTTTAAAGCCGAAACGAAAAGTGAAAATTGAAAATTCAGTAACAATGGGATTATGATTAAAAAGTTAGAAAAGAAGAGCTTAAATACTATAAATTCATATTGTTATATGATAAGAACGATTTTTTTATTAAGCATAAGTGTACGAGAAATAAATATATGTGAACCTTTTCTTTTCTAATAAAATTTAACTATATTATTTGAAATTAATTTTTTAGCAGTGAAATTATCAAATAATGCGATTCATATTAATGTGAGAAAAATCTGTCTCTCTCGCTCCGTGCCTTGGGAAGTACTTTAATAAATCTCAATCGTGACAACATTGCTAAAAAAAATTCACAATTACCCATCTTTTAATGAATCGATAATATGGGTGTAGTAGATGCCGAGCGAAGAATCCCTATCAAGAACGCGGATCTCGTTTTCATACCATTTTTAAGTTTTGATCTTGATATCGGTCAACTAGTTCTTTGGTAATGTATGATGATCATATTAATGGAGGCAAAATTCGATTTGAAGGTTAAAATTGCGCAACATTAGATAATAATTCACTTTCATCTCATCGACCAATCAGATAAATATCGTTATTCCTCAAACAGCATTTTAGCCTTAAAACGAAAACAGAGCGCGCGAGACACAGGAGAGGGAGTCTTCCTCTTCCTTGAGCTCTAGGGTTTCGATTCAGTTTCTTCCATCTCTTCGATCGCCTTCTCCTTCTTCGTCGTCTTCTTTCGGCGACAGAGCGACGCATCCGGCTCCCCAGATGGCCGGCGACCCTCGGTGTGGGACGTGGAACGTGCTTCCGACATCGCGAATTGTGGGATGAGGAGTGATTCCGGTAATTCTGTTCATTGCACTCGAAATTTCAAGGGCCAGTTAGAAATTTATGATTTTGATGTGAACTGCACGATATGTAATGCCTTTCTCTCTTCATCGATCCTTGCATCACTTGCTTTGGAACGACCCGTCAGTTTAGTTCCTTTGGTCTGCAGAGAGTCTGGTTTGTGGAAAGGACGGTGGTGTTTTCAGGCTTTTAATGGCTAAGTACGCAGATTTTATGATTAATTTGATCAGGCAATGAGATCTATAGCTAGCTCATGTACGGTTTCAGTAATCCAAACAGATATGGTCCCAAGGTGTTCACATTTTTAAGTTCTGACGCGAAGTTTGCCGGTAGCATGGCTCTGGGAATTGGACTTTGGCGAATGTTGAAGGAAAAGAAAATTGCGCGGTGGAAGTTTTCTTCTTTAATGATAGATTATACACCTTTGTGCGAATACACAGGAAGAGAGAGAGTATAGGACATGAGAGACAAAACGGAGTATCTGGTTTTCTGTGAAAAATCAATCTACCTTTTTAGTGAATCTGATAAAGAAAGATATTTATCCCCTTCTTTACTAGAAGTTTTAGATGGTGTTTGTAGTAGGACCACTTTATCACAAGCACTGGAATGCAGGAGGGATTTGGATAAAACTCTTCATCGCCTTTGCATCTGGGCATGCACTTATAAGGTTTAAATCAAAATAAAGATGAAGGAAGAAAGAGAGTGCCAAGTGAGGGAGACAGAGAGATACGGGAGAGGCAGTTGCTCGTTAACACATCTTGGTCCATGGAAAGGAAGGAATGTGTAGTTAGACTTTTGCAGTGTGGATTTAGCCCCTCCTTATCGATATTGCCAACGCATTTTCTTTATTTGCGTAAACGGCTGAATCAAAGTCTCAGATTCTGGCCTGTGGCTGCTGTTTTCCTTTGTGAATTTGCATAAAAAATGTTGCTGGATTTCATGTAAGTGTTTTGGCAGTGGCAGAGTTATTGAATACAGTTGGCGGATGGAATGATTTGCAAGCAATTGTTTTGCTGAGGCAGGCCATGGCAGGAACAAGAATAATAGCTATTTGTCAGTCGGGTGGTGGATTTGAGACTGTTGAGGATGGTTCTCTATCATATCGAGGTGGTGAAGCTCATGCTATAGATATTGATGACCAAGTGAAGTTTAATGATTTCAAGAATGAAGTAGCAGAAATGTTTAATTGTAACATAAATTCTATGTCCATCAAGTACTTCCTACCTGGTAATAGGAAGACACTGATAACCGTCTCAAATGACAAGGACTTGAAGAGAATGGTAAAGTTCCATGGGGATTCTGCTACTGCAGATATTTACATCATAATGGAAGAAGTTGTTGCCCAAGAAGTGTCAAACATGCCTGCCAGTAGGTAAAATATCTATTAGTGTTCAATAATGAGCTTGTCTAGTTTTTGAACTTTTGCTTGAAACTTCTTGTTCCTTATTTGTAGATCCAGCAGGACAACTTTGTCAGAAGCAGCAGTTTCAGTTGACGCTCCTCTTGATGTTGTGGATGATATTGTGGTTGACACAGCACATCCTGACATTCCGCTCATTGCCCCTCTTAATATGCAGACTGGCATCAACCAAATCAACCCATGTTGATATGCAGACTGATGTTTCTCCTATTCTGCCTCTCATTGGTTTTGATAGTGAGAAGCATGCCAAAGGTGCTCAGCACTGGCAGGATGCTATTACTGGTGAGGGCCAAAGATTCAGTGGTGTCCATGAGTTTCGTGAAGCTTTGAGGAAATATGCCATTGCCCATCAGTTTGCATTTAAGTATAAGAAGAATGACAGTCACCGGGTCACTGTCAAATGCAAAGCGGAAGGCTGTCCTTGGAGGATCCATGCATCTAGGTTGTCAACCACTCAATTGATATGCATTAAGAAAATGAATCCAACGCACAATTGTGAAGGGGCTGTTGTAACAACGGGACATCAGGCTACAAGGAGTTGGGTTGCTAGTATAATTAAGGAAAAGTTGAGGGTTTTCCCGGATTACAAACCCAAAGACATTGTGAACGATATCAAGCAGGAGTATGGAATCCAATTAAATTATTTTCAGGCATGGCGTGGAAAAGAAATCGCAAAGGAGCAGCTCCAGGGTTCTTATAAAGAGGCATATAGCCAATTACCTTATTTTTGCAAACAGATTATGGAGGCTAATCCAGGTAGTCTGGCTACTTTTACTACCAAAGAGGACTCAAGCTTCCATCGCATTTTTGTGTCATTTCATGCCTCATTGTTTGGTTTTCAGCAAGGTTGCCGGCCGCTTCTTTTCCTTGATAGCCTTCCCATAAAATCAAAATACCAAGGCACGCTGCTGGCTGCAACAGCTGCTGATGGCAATGATGCTGCTTTTCCTGTTGCTTTTGCTGTTGTAGATGTAGAAAGTAATGATAACTGGCACTGGTTTTTACTACAACTGAAGTCTGCGCTCTCGACATCTATACCCCTAACATTTATTGCAGACAGGCAGAAGGGTTTAAGAGAGTCCATTTCTGAGGTATTCGAAGGCTCATGCCATGGTTTTTGCCTGAGATATTTGGCTGAGGAACTCATTAGAGACCTGAAGGGGCATTTTTCTCATGAAGTGAAACGTCTCATGGTGGAGGATCTTTATGCTGCTGCTTATGCAGCCAGGCCTGAAAATTTTGAGCAGTGCATCCATAGCATCAAGAGCATCTCTCCAGAAGCTTATAATTGGATTATCCAAAGTGAACCACAGAACTGGGCTAATGCCTATTTTCAGGGTGCACGATATAACCACATTGCCTCGAACTTTGGTGAGCACTTCTACAGTTGCATATCGGATACACAAGAATTGCCAATTACCCAACTGGTTGATGTGATCCTCGGCAAAATGGTGGAGTTAATTTGTACCCGACGGGCAGAGACAAGCCGGTGGTTGTCCAAGCTTACCCCATCAATGGAGGAGAAGCTTGAAAAGGAAAGCATTAAAGTGCGTAGTCTGCAAGTGCTATTGTCAGCTGGTAGCACGTTTGAAGTCCGTGGAGAATCTATTGAAATTGTTGACATTGATCGCTGGGATTGTAGCTGCAAAGGGTGGCAGCTGACTGGTTTACCATGCTCTCATGCGATTGCTGTTATTGGCTGCACTGGTCAAAGCCCTTATGATTACTGTTCAAGATATTTCACAACTGAGAGCTATACATTGACATATTCGGAATCTGTGCATCCAATTCCTTCTTCAGACCTACTAGTAGAGAAGGATGTTTGTCCTGCTACAGTTACCGTGACCCCTCCTTTTAATCGCCGTCCGCCTGGTCGGCCCACTACCAAAAAGGTCGGGTCCCAAGACATAGTCAAACGCCAACTGCAGTGCAGTAGATGCAAGGGCATCGGGCACAATAAGTCCACTTGCAAGGAGGTTTTGTAACTTGTTAGAAAATGTAAGTATGCGGCCTTTTTGCTCCATTTCCAGCATTTGCACGTAGGGTTTTGTCCGTCGGGCCCATTCTTTGCACTAGCATTTAGATGATGTACATATCAATTCTTTCATTGAACTAGCTTGCAAATGTTCCTTCCCGTTTGGGCTTATTCATAGTCTCTCAGCACTGAGAGAGATCCCCTCTCTTCTTTGCCCCCTTCTCTTGTCTGCTACATTGCTTATGCCATTCAAACTGGTCCATACCCTTTTGTTCTCTATGGGCAGGAATAATCTTAAAGGCAGGGCGTCAAGAACCATTGATCTAACATTGCTCTGAACAGCATAGATTGATGCTAAAACCTGTCTTGTTTGCTAAATAAGCTGCCTCCTCCTCCTCTTCTCTCTCTCTTGGCTCAGTTGTATTTAAGTTTATATGTGGTGATAATAAGGAATGTAATCTTGGGATATATGTACTTTCTTTCTTAGTTGCAGTCACCTAACTCTTTGGGAGGTAAAATATTTCGTTAGCTGGTAGTTTATTGCAGAACTAAAATGGTTTGACGGGCCACTCATAAAGCCAGGAAAAATGGACTGTAATTTGTCTTCACTCCTATGAACAAAAGCAATTACCCCTTTGGATGATGTTGACTGCGGGACAATGACATTAAGGGCTTCCAGTAAGAACTGAAGATTGACATGTTCAACACTCAAATAAAATTGAGCACCTTTGATAAACAACTAGCGTTGAGTTAAAAGATTCAATGCAGTCAAGAATTCACTTCAACTCCGTGCAAGATGAGCCTACTCAATTCATTCAATTGTTAAGGCATTGACTGGGGGATAAAATAATATCTACTGCATTGCTCTAAGCCTATAATCTACCAATCAACCGCTACTCTATATTTGGCAAGAGGAAAAAGTATTATTCAACAGCCAATGTTTAAATGCTGCAAAGCCATATTTTGGTTTCATTTTTCAGCAGTTACATAAAATGCAAGTTATGAATTTCCAGTTTTACCAAACAGATAGATACCCTATGTCTCACTACAGATGTGTTTTTATTGAAGAGGCCAATTGACCGAAGAGCTAGGCGTTTGCTCGAATAGTCAATATCTATGATCCTTGGTATACTCGTACACTCCACTTGTAAGACCAGTGACCCAAAAAAAAAGAAAAAAATTGACATTTGATCTGGCTCCCTGGAGGTGCAAAAGTCTCGTTGTATCAATGCTATCCCAGTATGGGGTCATTCCTTCTTGAGCAATTGCGTGAACCCGACATTGTGCAGCCCATAGAACTAGGATTCAATGTTCATTACACTCTGGACAACGGAATTCTTTTAGTACCCGATCCAGAGACAAGGGAGTGAGTAGAGAGTAGAGGTGATCGATTCCCAGTCCGATCCGATTTTCCTCAAGAACGGGAATCGGACCGATGGTCCCGGATCTCATTTTCGAACCGGGGACCGGACCAGCACCACCGGGGATTGGGAACCGTACTGGACCGTCGGTCCGGTCCGATTCCTAGGCAGTCCCTTGGGACCGGTAACATGACAAAAAAATAGACAAGAGAAAATCATATATCAGCCCCACGTAGCTAAAAACGACGTTAAAGTCCTCATCTTTGATCTATTAATGAAAACTTAGAGTTACTATCAATTTATTTCTCAGAACTTGCTTAGGGTTGAAAGATGTTATCAGCCCCATATAGCTAAACAAAAAGCTAAAGTTCCACATATCTACCCCACCTCCGCTTTTGGTCGATGGCCTGACTTGTTCTGTAGCTAAACAAGAAGCTAAAGTTTATGGGGCCGAAAGATGTCGAAGGTATCTTGTTTAGGGTTACTTTGAAGAAAAAAAAATCAACCGGTCCGATCCGGTTTTATGCCCTTGGAATCGAGAACCGGACCGTCCGGCTATCAATTCCAATTTTAAGAACCACCAAACCGAATCACCGACCTCTAGAACAGGGAATCGGACCACCAATCCCTATCCTATCCGAG
This sequence comes from Rhodamnia rubescens, assembly GCA_021437795.1. Taxonomy (NCBI): domain Eukaryota; kingdom Viridiplantae; phylum Streptophyta; class Magnoliopsida; order Myrtales; family Myrtaceae; genus Rhodamnia; species Rhodamnia rubescens. The sequence goes on from JAILYA010000003.1 coordinate 8,700,884, forward strand.
CTATCCCGATCCAGTACCCGATTTGCTCACTCCCTAATAGAGAACAACGGCGGTTGTTGTATTCGCTAGTTGCATTATAACGACGATTATCGCTGTAGGGAGGTTGTCTGCTCCCTATGACGTTAGGTCGGGAAAATGGTTTGGAATAGGCTTTCTAATTCTGTTTAACCCAAAACAAAACAAAAAAGTCGGGCATGTTAATAGGAAAATTATCAAAAAAGTCCTAAAACTTATTGTAATTGTGTCATTTCAATCTTAAATTTTTTTTTTTTTTGCCGATTCAATCCTAAACTTTTGTAATTGGACAATTCAGTTTATCTCGACCAAATTTAGCCAAGGCAATGCTGACGTGGACGCCGGCCTTCCGGCGACATAATATTTTATTATTTTCATTTATTCTTCATTTTTTTCCCCCTTCATCTTCTTCCTCTGGCCACGGCTTCTGCAGCTTCTTGAGAGGGCGAGCTCTGGTTTCAATTGAAATGGGATAGGAATCAGACGTGTTCGACGCCATCGCCTATCACGGACGACGCAGAAGTGGAAGGCGGAGGCTTAGAGAAGAAAAGGAAGGCGAAGGCAGAGGCGGCAGAGAGAGCGATGCAAGTGATGAGGAGGAAAGAGATGAAGACGATGGTGGCCATGGGTCTTTGAGCCAAGGACTTCGGTTTCGTTGACTCGTCGACCGAGTTAGTGTCGAACGAGAGGAGAGCGGTGGATGGGTTCGGAGGGCCTCCTTCTTGGGTGAGAATCGGAGGTTGCTTGTCGGAGCCCATGTCGCAAAATTAAAGCTTGTCCTGCCGAGAAAGCTTCGGAGCCTCCGATTCGTCCAAGGAATGCAGAAATTTTCAAGAATCGGGTAAATGAAGGAGCTCTCGATCTGATTTTGAAGGAGGAAAGAGAGAGATTGGAAGGTCGAGAAATGAAGTGAAAATGAAGGTGGGTTTTGGCGAGATCGATGGGTGATGGGTCGCGATCGGAGAAGACGATACAGATCTGGGCTGGCGGGCCTGGCAACGGCGAGACTGGCCCAGTGGCCGGCGGGGGCGAGCTTCGGCTGAGCCGTGGAGGTGGACCTCGCCGGCGGTCGTCTCAGCCAAGAAGATGAGCAGGGAAGAACAAAAAGAAAGAAATAATAAAATTTTTAAAAATAAAAAAAATAATATTATATTATGTTGCCGGACGGCGTCCGACAAATTTGGTCGGATAGATCGAATCGACACAATTGTAAAAAATTTAGAATTGAATCGGCCAAAAATAAATTTAAAACTGAAATGGCATAATAAAGAATAGATTTAAGATTTTTTTGGTAATTTTTTTCATTTTAACCCTTTAGGACCTAAGTGCGAATGTGTTGTATATGTAACTAAGTCTTTTGATCCTTCCTTCCTTTGTTTTCACTCATTTGCACCGATGACACTGCGCGAGGCGGAAATGGGAGAAACTTTTGGGTGTCACGCTTGCAATTGTGTTACTCGATCATGACCATCGCGCTGTTGGAAGTTCTTTACTCCTTTGAGGGAACGTATGTGTGGATGAGATGTAGCCATGCATGTTCTGAAAAGTCGCAGCATCGAAAGTACGTGTTCTTTTATAGCCCAGAATGTAACCATGGGGCATCACGCTCTCAATTTTGGTCTTACCCTCCCTCCTTCTCAGAAAAGAGTAATTGGAAGGATTTGCCAGCTTTGATTCACCTCGTGCAGGAGAGCTACACGATAGATTGCTACTAGAATCTACCTCTTTGCCAAACCAAAAGATAGTTTCAACAGTCTGTTGTGGTTAAATTGGGTGATGAGATAATATGAATCTCATGCGGTTGACCAGCAAATTCTCACCCATTCTAGAATCCGTATCAGGCTATCGAATCCCTGAAACACTGACAGAGCTTAGCTGCAAGAACATTGATCTGCGTCGTGGAACACATGCCTCATTGTAAGTACGCAAGGCAAGAGAAATGGCCCAACCAGAGTGAACTCTAACACAAGTTTGAGTAGAAGCGTACAAATTGTATGTTTCATGTCATTTCCTGGAGATGAGTACAGTATTATACAGCTATGGTATCTTTGATTCTTCTCTGGATTGCAAACTGAAGAAAGAACGACCAAGGACTTACTTTGAGATTAATCAGCCATCAAGATGGCCCTAAGAACCTATCTTTCCTTTACAGTATGCTAGGCTGTCCACCAGTTAATGTTTCAAAAGAGCATCGGTGCCAGTGGCGATTAAGACAATTGCTTGTGGGAGCATTACTGCAGAGGAGGCTAGAGATGAATGGATTCTAGAATCAATCATCGCCCAAGCTCTCAGAAAGTATATCGCTGACGCTGTCTCGAATGGTTGAATAATCAGATGCCAAGTTTCTACAGTCTACTTCCTCTCCAGCCTTAGATCCTATTACCAATCCATGGGTTTTAGCATCTGGCACCCAACCCTTTTCCAACATCAAGTCCAACAGCTGTTGAGCTTTGCTCTTGTTACCCTCTTTCCAGAAGCCATTAATCAGTAAGCTGTATGTATCTGAATCTAGAATTTCATAATTGGAGACAACTATATCAATCGCATTGGAGATCATATTTAACCAAGAAAAATTGGCAAAATGAGACACTAGCTCAGATAAGACATCTGTTCCAGGTAATGAACCTTCACTAACCATTAGATTGAACAGAGATGCAGCATCTTTCATCCGATTCTGCAATATCATGGTCTTTATGAGGATGCCATAAGCCTCCACACCAATTATGCATCCCCCCACCAGCATGAGTGAGTACAAGCCCAGAACACACTTAGCACTGCATTTCCTAGCCAACCCTTGCAAGATGATGGTGTATGCATCACTTGTACACATAGTACCACATTTCAAGGCCAACCTTCTAACCTTTAATGCCTCATCAACACCTTTTGTTTCATAGATACATTTAATCAGCTTACTGAATGAGCAAGATTCAAGAGGAACTCCACTCTCAGCCATGTAATTAAACACTTCAGCAGCCTTTAGAGTCTTCCCTTCCTCGCAAAGACCTTCAACTAGCTTAGAGTAAGAGAGAGTGTCTAAACTCCAACACTCGGCACAAACGTGATTAAACATCTCAAATGCATTATCGTATTTCCCTAATTTACAACAGCCAACAACAAGAGCTGATAATGTGGGGGAATCAGGAATGAAACCACTAACAGACATCCTGCCAAGAAATCCAAGAGCTTCTCTGAGCCTGGAGTGCTCGCAAAGCCATCTGATCAGAATATTCCACGTACAGCAGTCAACTATATTCCTATGACACATTTTCTCAAACAGTTCTTTTGCCAATAAAACTTTTCCAGCACTGCAGCAACCTTCCAGCAATCTATTGTAAGCAGAAGTTGAAGAGACTTGTTTGTCTTCCAAGAACTCTATCGCCTCGTCTAATTGCCAAGACATACAAAAAGCGTTCACGATATCCTCAAATGCGTCATCTGAGGGCGCAACACCACAATCTATCAGACTCTCGAGAATGTCCTTTGCCTCATCAACTAAAAGGTTGTTGCACAAATGATGGATAACACTATTGTAAATCACTGGATGTGGAGGATAATCAGAAGCTTTCATTTTCTTGAACAAGCACATTCCTACCTCCAATTTATTTTCACTTAAGACAAGAGGAATGACACAGGAATAAAAACCTAAATCCACCTCAGTCCCCAGTTCGAGCATCTCACGCAACACCATACACGATTCATCCACTAAATTTTTAGCAAGGAGATTCTTAACAAGTATCTCAAAGGTTCTAAAATTTGGAGTACACCCCTTCTTATCCATTCTTCTATATTGACCCAAAGCAGAATCAACCATATCAGCCTCAAGAAGAGCCTCTAACAAATAATTTAAAGTCTCAACTGTTGGTACTCTTCCCGCTTTGACCATTTCTTTATATACAAACATAATATCCCTCAATTTCCTCTTCTCCTCCACAAGAGCGCCCAGCACAACATTGAACATATCTACAGAGGGTTTATAATCACCTAGGTTCATGCTCGCAAGAATCCGCATTGCTTCGTCGAGCTTTCTGTGCTTCACGAATTGATCAACCAGTGAGGCGAGAGCAGCTTCAGCTTCAGCCCCTATGCATCTATCCGTAATCATGCTCTGACAAAACCCATCGATCTCTTGAATTTTCCCGGCCAGACCAAGCTTAAGAATCATCGTGGAGTACGTATCCACAGTGTGCCGAAATGCCTTTTGAAGGGAGACCCATTTGAACACCTTCACCGCAGATTCTACGTCACTGGCGCTATCAAGAACCCGGATTAAGCTCTCCGGGGCGAGCTTATTTCTCAGAAACTTGAGATTAGCCTCAAAGTCGGAGGCTTTCGGGGTATTGCGATCATTTTCCGAGTGAATTTCGATGCCGACAGCGCACGGAATTGAGGAGAAGCGCGCGGCAAGGCTGACCCATGTGGGGATTCTTCCAACAGATGCCAAAGCTGAAAGCTTTACGGACATTGAAGGAATTCATGAGCCTCGGTCAGTCCATGGAGGATGAAACGACCAGAAAGATTCAAACACTGACCGCGAAGAAGCAGCAGTTTATCAGATGCGTGGATCGGCGAAATTCTACTTTGTTTTCAGCAACAGAGAAGGTTATTCTCTCTCGCTCTCTCTTTGATAGGTTAAGATCCTTTTTAGTTTTTGGGGCAGAATTTTCTTATTCACCACTTCTACTTATAATTATTTTCTCAATTATAAACTAAAAAAATGTATTCCAAGTCTACAAGGAAAAAAAAAGCTATATACGAAATTACTTGTCAACATTAGAATATTTTTAAATATATATATATGGTGTTATTTATGAAATAAAAGTCAAAATGTGGGCAGGGCGAATTTGGAAATAAATAGCTATTAAAGCAAAGCAAAAATCCTTCCAAGCAATTTTATTTTTCTATTTATGGAGTAAAAATCTGTTTAGTTACATAATTTTATTTTTCTATTTCTAAAGTATTTTTTTGCTTTAAAAGTTTTTTTGGAGCCACTTAAAGAAGTAAACAAAATTTCTTCTTTTCGAAATAAAAAAATCAACTTTTCCTTATAAAAGAAGTAAAAAATCAACTTCCGATAAAAAAAAATTGATTTTCAAAGTAACAAAGTTGCCATGCGCATTCTTATTGGCTTTAGAAGAGTAAAATTAGACGGCAGTATTGAATAGAGTACTAAATATAGACAGAACGATTAAGAATTATGCTATTAGCTTGCCATAGAAATTAAAATATTTCCGTAATAAGATTAGCTTATTAAATAAAAGTGCAATGTTCCTTGTGGACACGCGTTCGTGCAAAAACACAAATTGAAAACACCTATTGTTGCAAAAGGTATTTTGTCTGTGGATTACACGGTGGTGGTGTGACGTAATTCATTCAAGCCAATTATGGATTTGAAGTTTGAACATCTCTCTTGATGTGATCACTGCATAATAGATCTTGTCCCATTGTTATTTCTGCATCATGCGATAATGTCCTGCGCCGCCTTGTTTTTTTAACGAGGAGTTCCGAGGGAAAGCAAAATAACTTGGACTGATTTCTTACCAATTCATCCAATGTCACTCAGTAAACATGTCGAATTATTCTGGTATTAACAGTCAAAACCAGAAATAGGTCACATTCCGGAAAATCGTTTGCATTCCTTTGCACCTTCCTTTTCCTAAACTTCAGCAACAAATTCATATACAGCAGTAGCAGGCGAAAAGCATCACTCTCATGCTATATGGATCTCCTGTGGAAACCTCTGCTTTGAGTAAGATGGTCCTAGAGAGATCAACCTGGCCAAAGGGTGTCCCTTCTAACAATTCAGAAACCACCAACTCATGCAAACATTCCTACTCACCCTTACTATAATTTACAGAGGCATTTCTCGTACCAGAACTTAAGAGACATGCAAATAATAGGAAGAGAAATAAATGACAGCTTATCTAACAGGGTGATCAGTATCAGATAATAGGCCGATCAAGATATCCCCACAAGTACATCACCCCTTTCAGCTTAAATCTGCTTGACAAGAACTGTAAACGAGATCCCGAAAACGGACAGACACAAAGGGAAAAGTGAAGTTTAAGAACCAACAAGTTTCATCGAGTATTATTACCTTAATAATACAGGAATTACATTTCACTTTACATAAAAGCCCAATGACTTTGCTCGAACTTCAGAAAGCTGATTTTATGGCATCCATCTCTGTGCTTAAAACTTCTCTCCTCTTCCTGTTCTCGACATCATGTGAGATATTATGCGCATGAAGTGACATGATTCCGTCAGCTTGTAATCCATTACGTAGAGCTTCGCAAAAACTGATCGTGTAGAGTTTCATTGCTGCATATACTTTGGAGGATCCACAACCACAATTCCACAGCCAAAGACTAAACTTCCAGCAGCATCTCAAAGAAGACCCATTTTCCAACAAACTAGTAGCATTTCTTGCTCGACTTCTTTTGACAGTCTAAGCATCAGATCAATGAAGCAAGGAGCCTTTTTGCAAGAACCTCCAACTTGCCCCATAAGAAAAGACCAACAGTAATGTCCACCATAATATGGTTGCATGGATATTTAAATCCATAGAATGGTTCCACGTGTCTCAGTTCTAAAAAGTCCCAGCGTAAGTTGGAAAGATATCATCATCATATGCCTATAATCAAAACACCTAAGGGAAAAATGTAAAGCACATGGCAGAGGAATCTATATCCAACATCTTGCGAACCTCAAAGCCTCATGTTCCAAGGGTTTTACCTACTCCGTCAATTCATTAGACCAGGATACGGCCCTTGGTTTTCTCAGATACCAGTCATCGAAATGATCGTAACTTACCACATTTACACCAAATACAACCCACCTTCACATTCGGTGTATGGTACGCTTCCATGCAAGACGACCTCCTTGGCTATGGCAGATAGAGGATCTAGGACTAGGAAAGGTGAAGAAATAAAAATCTGATGGGCAAAAATCAAAATTCAAGAATCCTAGGTGGAGATGGGGTAATGGGGGCTCAGCTCCTCAAGACCCCCGGGACTACCTACATTCCTTGCCTATTCCCACCCACTCCCCCATCCGTCGTCACTGGCCACAGAGTTGGTGTTGGCCTCCGGGAGAGTAATCTTAAGAGGCTGCCATCCACTCCCCCATCCGTCGTCACTGGCCACAGAGTTAGTGTTGGCCTCCAGGAGAGTAATCTTAAGAGGCTGCCATCCTGATTGGTGGTGCACTATCCATCTTTTCACTGTAAGTATTATGTTTAGAATTCGTAGAACATCACCTAAAGCAAGTTGTTTCAAGCACATGTGCTTCATAGTAATACCTGCTTCATACCTAGATGGCAATCGAAAGAACATGTAAGTGAATCTTTCTCGATGCAAAAACTGTTGAGATACCATGAATGAATTCATAGTAAGAGGACCAACCTGCACTGAGAAGCCAGAATTGCAGACCGTCCTTCGGATGATGTCAAGAAATTTTGAATCTCGTTCCATGTTGCTTTAGAATAATCCTTTGCATTGCCACCCAAAGGGTTCACACAATTCCATACTTTTTCATTCTTACCAACATACAATTGGATGGTGCCTAAATTTCGCTTCACTATCATTTGATGCTCAATGGCACTCTCTAGGCCCTGTTTCACATCAGTGTTGCGATGCTTGGGATCTCCATAGCGAATGCAATCAATAATATTGGCTTCGGTTGGCATAATCTTTTCGTTCTTTAGGGTGTCCAGGGCGAGTAAGATAACTCCTATAAGACCTTGGATGTACTCAGAAGGTTTTGGATATCCAGGAGTTCCCCAAGTACCATTAATTGGAAAATCAGGAGTAGACGGGGCAGAGGAGGTTGAGGACGGATACTCAGGGTATTGAGGAAGCCTATTGTTCATGGTGTCATGATAGGTTGACGGCTTGTTTTTGACAAGGTTAGGCATCTGTTTTAGCTCTCCATTCTGCTGATGAAAAGTAGGAGGATTCTGAACATTGCTTGGGTGAACCGAAATATTTAACTTACTGATATCCGGAGGAAGACCCTGTGAACTTCTAGGCCTATCTGGCCTGGGAGGCACCACAGGAGTGCTACTAAAAGGAGTACTGTAGGGTGGATACAAATTCGCTTGTGGGAGTGCAGGTTGCACAGGAAAGTCTGGTCTTGGAGGAGTTGGATACTGAATCTGATAGTTGCCTTGCCCGTTGCTATGGCTCCAAGAAGGATCATGATTGCCAGGGATAACAGATCCACCAATGGGACCCCTATAGTTAGATGCGCCATACTGGTGAAAGCTTGAATTGTTTTGATCATCTCCAGACCCAAAGGGTGCACTTGAATTCTTTGAACCATAATGAACCGAATTTTTCCAGTTTGCTTTTCCTTTATTATGTTTAGGTTCATTACCCTTTCCCATATTGGGAAGCTTCTGGTTCCCTAAGTGAGAACTTTCGGGATGGACATCCCCAGCTTGCTTCATTGGAAAAGACTTAGAAACTGGGACCGGTAATGTATCCGAACTAGAAGAAACAAAAACATAGTTACCAAGCTGTTGTGACTCGACGCTCGTCAATGGAGGCCCACCAGCCACAAGACTGGTCCACAACCACACGGTCTTTGCAGCAGCCTGTAAAGGTGCCGATGCCTTTTGAGGCTGCGCTAGAAGAATGTTGTACCTTCTCATGCGCAGCTGATGAAGAGCGTTAGAAAAGTCTCGATCGCCCGAGATCAAAAGATAATTAGCTGGTGCAGGATTGTCCACCGCCCAAAACAACATGTCCACCAGTATCTTCTTATCGCTCGCATCTTTAACACCTGCGAATGAAAAACTGACTCAGCTTATGTTTCTATCCCAAAAGCAACGGAAGAAAGCAGTAGCTCCATGGTCAAGCAAGTCCATTTGCAGAGAACAAATTTGAGCTAAATTCAGGTCCAAGGATGCCATAACGACCGAGTAGATCTAAGCATTCTTAACATAGAAACACAATTACTGCAGAGGTACAACGACGATCTAGTTTAGATGCCTTTTAAAGCTCAATCAAAATTAGAGCCAGAGACAACCACAGGTATCCCCAGATCAAGCTCATGCTTAATTCAGCTGAAGCAACTAAAACTAACCGGAAAAACAAAATTAATGGCTGATCAGCGCAAAGACACAGAGGGAAGAATCAAATCCTTCGTCAGAAGATCACAACGAAGGAACACGATGAATTCACACATCGATCAGCATCTACAAGCGGAGGAGGAGGAGGCGTTACCGGCGGGGACGTGGTTGAGAGCGATGCCGGTGCTGGAGAGCGCCTGCTGGACAGCGGCGGGGATGCGCGTGGTGTCGCCGTAGGAAGAGATGGAGACGGGGCCACTGTAGTTGAGCTTGGCGAGGGCGGAGCTTATGTTCTGGGCGATCGCGTGGGGGTCGCAGACCTTGGGCACGTGGCAGTTCTCGATGTCCCACCACACCGACGTCTTCGCCTTCACGTACTGCGCCTCCGCCAGGCCTCCCCCTCCGTCGCCGCCGCCGCCCCCCATGGTTCCCCCGCGAGATCCTCGCCGGAGATCGCGACGACCCCGGAACCGATCACATACCCCACACGCGGGTAATGGGAAGAACTGGGTCGAGCCCCGCGTGCGCGCACGTCTTGTAGAGAGAGAAAGAGGTGTGAGGAAGAGGAAGAGGAAGAGGAGAGGTGGGTAGGTGGAGGAGCGAGAGAGATGAAAGGAAGAGGAGACTTGGGGAAGATGACGACTCTTTCGATGGTTGCTCTGCTTCCTTTGAGAATCTCCGTTTCAAACTCCGTCCTCGGTACTAAGATTAACTAATGATGCTTCATTTTTTTTTCTTCATTTTTACACCCTCTGTTTTTTTTCTTCTTTACAAATTCTTACCGAAGGGAATATTATTTTTGCAATTACACCCAAGATTGCACATACGGATGTGATTGTGATGTAAAGAAAAAGTCCCACATTGTGAAACTCAAAGTGCAAAAATTAGGAGCTCCCCCACTTGTGGAAATTTCATTCTGAGTGGACGGTGCCGCGACGAGTACGAATTGGTTTAGATTGACTTGGTCGGGTCCTCTTGGGAATTCCCTGAATCGGAATAAGTGCATTGAAAGTTATAAAACTTATTGCAAGAGTATAATTGAGTCTTAAAATTATAAAAAAAAATTTGTTAAATCTTAATATTTGTCAAATTTATGTATTCAAGTCATTTCGTTAACTACGTTTAAATTGACTAATCGAAAATGCTAATGTTTTGTTTTTTTTCTCTCCTTATCCTAAGGGGTGGCGATGAAACGGCTAAAACGACGTCGTCCGAATCCGGATTTGATTTTTAATATTGTTTTGTTGAATTACATTTAAAAAAAAGCTATTTTTTATAACGGAAAAGGAAAAATCCAAGCAAGGGCTACAGCTTGATGCCCCACCCAGCCTATTGCGAAATCAAATATGGGCGAGGGCCGACGACCCCTGCTGGCCATACCTCACCATCTCTGACCCTTCCCAACAATTGTGGGGGCGACAGGCGGCAGAGCTGGTTACTCATCGATCGTTTTGTTTGAATTTAGCTTGTTCTTAATTTAATTTACATAAATTTTAATATTCTTTAATAGTATATTTCATATTTTAACCACGTCATCGCCACATAGGAAAAAAAAATAATAAAAAAGCTACGTTAGTATTTTTTGTTAATAAAGTTGAATGGAAAAAAACAAAATAATTAGATTGCATCAATTTGACAATTTTTAAGACATTATCATACTTTTAGCCAATCGAAAGAAAGAATCGGACCAACAGCCACCGATCCCCGAGCCGAAAGCATGGGAACGCCCCGGGCCATGGAACGAATTACATGACGGGTCATGCATATCGTATTATGCTCGGCGAAGGAGTGTCGATCGATGCTTTTTCGTGACGCCCATGATTGCTCGCTTTTCTATCGTTTCGTGGAATGTCTTAATCTCGAACCACCTCCCCTCATCTTGCCTATAAAAAATTAGATTAGTGGGGCTTTGAGAAAAAGATTGATTTTATAGGCTGACCCTTAAGCGCATGGTGGACGGGTCAAGCTTAATATTTTTGAAATTGGATGAGTCACGGGCACTTGGTCTTAGGCGAGCGTGGAATCGTATAGTCTATTTCCTAATCAGAAACAGTTTCCGTCTCTCGTCATTATTTGCTAACGAAAAATTATCCGACTAGACAGTGTGTCGATTCGATCCTAAGCAGAACCTTAAAATGCTTCCATCTCAACTCCGAGATGTAAAATTCAACGGTATTTTCTCGAGATGAAAGAAAAAAAATATTTTCTCCGGATATAAAAGATGACGATAGAGAAGGTAGACTCCATATCGATCCTTGATAAATTAGTGGCGAATTACGAGGCGGCTATTCTTTTTCCTTTGGCGTGACGGCTGCTTGACTCTGACTCCATGTCTGTTGTCCGGCCGAGCAATTGTGCACCACAAAGAAGGGTCCACCTTTTTTTTTTTGGGGGGGTGGGGGGTCCAACTTGACTTTAACCCCTTCATTCAATTAGGAATTGATCTTTGGAATTTGATGCGACCCGTTTTCCGGGTCATTTCCAATGTTCTTATTTCCACAAAGCTGGTCGAGTTCTAGATTTATAATTGTGTTCAAATCTTCCCAATGTCCACACGACGCCGGGGCCAGTTGAACCCGCACCTTTCAATGGTCATCAAGTCTGTATAGGTTAGGCCTATCAAACAGGTGGATAATGTACTGACCAAAAAAAAAAAAAAAGTAGATAAGATCGGGTTGAAAATGATCCGACTCATATTATGTCATTTAATCCGTTTTGATTAATTTCTATATAATACAAATCTAACGACCCAATTCATATCGGACCCCGCCCATATTGATAAACACTTTCATATTTAATCTAATTTTTTTAAAATTTTGTTTAAATTTTTTTTTTTTTTTAAATGCGTTTTTTATCGTTACACCGCAACATAATCGGCAATAGGCCGGAGACCACCTGTTGTGGCGGAGGAATAAGGGAATATGGGTTTTGGACCCATTTTCCCTTTTTTTTTTCTTAGCGAAAAGGAGAGAAATCATTTCGCGATATAAAACTTTACGGGATAAACAATAATGATTGTGCACAGGACAAGAAACGACTAATCGAGTCGTCCCCAAAGGTTATGCACAGTGCTCAACACAATAATGATTGTGCACGGGACGAGAAATGACTAATCAAGTGCTTAAAACGAAGGAGAAGGTGAGAGGAAGGGTTTTATAAGATCTCCAAATAACAAGCAGAGCAAATTGGAAGTGCTCCTTTCGTTTGGTCACATAGAAGGGTTTGAGTGCAAACCCATCACATGTATCTGATGAACTGTAGTGACCAAGGAGCATTCAATGAGGGAGGGAAATTTCAGTTGATGTAAGGGCAGCTCAATCAAAGATCTGCATAACGCAGCTAGAACTTTGAGAAAGTTGGATTTTTCTTAGTCGTGAAGGGTTCCCTTTAACAAGTGGAGGAAAAGAAGGAGGAGGAGATTTAATGATTTGTCCTTTTGCTAGGGGCAAGCTCTTGAATGTCTCGACTTTATGTAATTGTCACTAAAGAAATGAGTCAGAGAAAGAAGTGTGTCGCCCCTGTTTTTTTTTCAAAAGAAATTTTTTCTATAAGGAATATATATCACTTCAAAATAAAAATAAAAATCTCAAAAAATAAATAAATCTAAAAAACAAATCAACTTGGTCCAATTTGTAGAAACTCGATCATTCTTCAATGACGGATCGACATTGTATCCAAGACACCTGCGCACTCGATCACCGAATCCCGCATCATCATCGAATGAGCATACATCGAGAAGTCCATCTCTAATAGCAACGGCATTGCTAAAAGGCGGTGCACGCTCAAGTTTGGCGTCCCCAACACCATCACCACGCAGAAATAAAAACAACATCAACGGGTTGAAATAGCATAAAAACGCCTTACAAATCCCGGATCTATTTCTAGATCGGAATAAAATAACACCAAAATCTAAATCTAACTCTAGATTAAGAGAAAGTAACTCCAAAAGGATACCTATTAATCTCAAAATCACTTTCACATAAGGCGATTGACATGTAAAAGAGCTCGACTAGGTGGAAAATTTGTTGGAAAAAATCTAAATTTATTATACAATAGCCCATTCAGTCTAAATCTATTATACAATAGCCAATTCGGTCTTAGACTTTCTAATTTAATCAATTTAGTGCTAAAAATTTTAACACATCCCAATATAGTCCATTTGGTTAATATTAGTTTGAAATTGTTGATGTAGGCGATTTTGTAATTTTGATCCCCATCAAGCAACCGATAGAGAATCAATAAAAAAGACCAAAAAAGAATAAAGAAAGGAAAAAAAGAAATTTTAGAATTTTTTTAAAAATTACAAAAATAATTATTTATGTCAAGACTAGCCATGCCATGTAAGATGGCTGGCTAGTGATCGAGACCATCACGTCGGCAATATATGGGCAAAATTGGCCGGGATGGACATTGAAAATCGTCAAAAGATTTGAGATTAAATTAGTAAAATTTAAAAATTTAGAATTGAATTGGCCGTAGTATAACAGATTTATGACTTTTTGGATAATTATTCGTTAACTAGGTTTGTGACTTGTGCGGACTATTGATTGTTTGTTTGTAAAACAAACAAAATGGTGCTGAAACGAGCCCCACATAGGAAAGTTTGTAGTTTGTGGATCACTTTATAAGTGTGAAGGTCTCCTAGTCTTACAAATGAAGACAATGGGTTTAGTGGACTAAACTCATTTATAAAATTTCCAATTTGAAAGGTTTGCATCTGTTTAGACATAACTACCATATTGACCCTCTCACTCTAAGGGTGTGTCATTTTCTTATTATATATATTCAACTATTCAGTTTATTTTTAGAACTTCAACTTCCATTTTCATTTTTCTCAAAGAAATACATCATTCTTCTTCAATTGTTTCCCTTAAGAGATTTTAGAGAAATATCATGATTGGTATGTGCTATTTTAGAGAAATATATTTGTACGTGCTATTCTCACTCGAGATTTTGTTGTATCCCGGGGGATATTTGTCTAAAACCATTAGCAGCGTTGTGGGGTAAATAAATCCTTAAAGAGAGCGTCATCACTTCTTAAAGTCTGGTTTCATTTCATCTCATTCCCGGCGATATTTTTCCAACACGGACGTCAATTGGTCTTCAATAAGCTTTGAGCTTCTCTTAGCGGAACAGGTTTAAAGTTCCCTTTCCAAAACTCCAGAGTTTGAACAGTTTCGAAATTGATCTAATGGAGAATCACCCTTGCTCCTTTCAAACACTTTAAACAAGTGATTTCGTAAACCGTCAGATACACGCATGCTTTTTATCTAACGATTAATGGTAAATTGTTACCATCTTGTACTTTGCGACTGCATATTTCTCAGTTGTAGATACGCGCTATGCATTGTATTCAAACTCCAGAGCTTGCACAGTATACATGAGTTTTAAAGATAATGTTATTTATTTAAATTTGCTAATATCTTTAGGAAAGCATCAAGTTAAAATGCTAATAGGGATCAACAGAAATTGAACTAAGAAAATTGTGGGGTTGTGTGAGATAAGGTATTCGATATCCTAACTTCTAATATAAATTGTGGCATATGAATGAGTTGATTTAACTAATAACAATTATAAATTTAACGGGTTATAAATGGATTAAAATATGAGTTTGTCTAAAAACCTTTTTACAACTTATATATAATTAAGTTTACAACTCAAACCCATTAACAGCCCATTTGTTGAAACTTGACTAACCCATATTTGACTCATCTCATTGATTGTGCGTTTTCAACCTGTTTTGACACCTTTAATATTAGGTAAGAGTTATTAGCTAAATTAGGAAAATTTAATAAAAAATCATAAATTTATTGCAATTGTGCCAATTCGGTCATAAACCTATTACCTAAGTAGCACAAATACGTGACACGACACGCGACACGACACGTCATTTCTAAAAAATAGAGAATTCCAACATATTGGGGACACGTTATATATTAAATATATATTTTTATATATACATAATTAAATTATCATTTATATGATTTTTTGTAGAAAACAATTTTACAAAAAGAGCTCTTCTAATAAAAAAGAAACTTTTTGCCGTGGATACTTTCGTAATTTGATCAACAACCTAGCCCTCTAAGGAAAAAAAATGATAGTAAAAAAGAAGATCATATTGCGATTGCCATCAGTTTGTTTTTTTTTTTTTTTGGGAGGTAAGTGTGGCCTAAGAAATCTTGGGGCGCGCATGGTAATATCTTTGTTTTATAAATCAACTTCTACTCAAAAGTTGATTTTTCTACTTTTACTCAAAAGCATAAGTTAATTTTTCTTTTTTCGCTCCCGAAGTAGATTTCGATCATAAAAATTCTTTTGGTAACAATTAAAAAATTATACTTATAAAACATTATTAACACAAAATCTTTTTACAAAAATTATTTTTGGTGGCCGAAAAATTTCTACTTCATTTTCAAACTTTTTAAATTTCTTTAAAAAAAATAATTATTATTAAAAATATTATATACTTTTTAAAAATAAAATTATTATTTATTTTTTACTCGTGGCCGGAGACGGCGATACTGACGCGGCAGTTGGTGGAGGTCGGTGGTAGATTGCGGTGGCGGGCGGCACGATGGTCGGCGATTTGCGGTGGCGGCGGTGGTCGGGCGGTGAGCGTTGGTTGGTGATTGGCGATGGTTGCGGGCGGCGATGGGCAATGGCCGATGGTGGTTGGCGATGGCGGTGCTGGCGGTTGTCAATGGCGGCGGCGGGAGGCGATGGTTGCGAGGGGTGGTGGGTGTTGGTGGTTAGTGGTGAGCGACGGCGGAGGTCGGCGGAGGCGGGCGTGGTAAAAAAGACGGTGAGTACATAATGAAAAGAAGGTGAGACGATAAATACTTTGTGAGTTTATTTTTTTGGTCCAAGAAATAATTCTTGAGTTGAGAAATAATTTTTTTTTAACTTCTCAAATTAGGGAAAAAATAATTTCGAAGTGAAAATTTCTTTCGAAATAAAATTTTTTACTAAACAGATTTCTACTTTAGAAGTTATA
This sequence comes from Rhodamnia rubescens, assembly GCA_021437795.1. Taxonomy (NCBI): domain Eukaryota; kingdom Viridiplantae; phylum Streptophyta; class Magnoliopsida; order Myrtales; family Myrtaceae; genus Rhodamnia; species Rhodamnia rubescens. The sequence continues at coordinate 8,716,963 of JAILYA010000003.1, forward strand.
TTACGAAATGAATTTTTACTCCAAAATTACTTTGGGAGAATAAATCCACTTCTAAAAGTGTTATCATGCACAACTTTATCCTCGCCCGCCACCAATTTCATGGGAAACTTAGATTACAGTAGGCTGTTGGAGATCGTGTTAGCCCCCACTTGTACTGACGCTTCAACCTCCGGTCTATTCTCTCTCTTTATCTAGATCTAGGGTTTTAAACCATCCTTCGACTCTCCGTCTTCTCCTTCTTGTTCTACTTTCTCCTTCTCCTTCTTTTTCCCTTTTCCTCCTCGTCTCTCTCATGGCCTGAGTTGCAGATGCTATCTTGCCCCTCTCCCCCGAACGCTGCCCTCCAAATTCGTGCTTTCTCTGACATTATCTGTTCCGCGCGCACCATAGCAGTTGTCGAAACCAATCTCTGGTAGGCCGATGAAGCGCACAAGGAGTCTTCTACTTCCTCACCGACTCGCGTGTCCTCGACGTGTCGCCGGCATTGACCGCGTGTTGGACCACGAGTCAAAAGCGTGTTCGATGCTTGTTCGACATTGACGCGGCGAACCCCTCCGGCGTGTCCGTGCTTCATAGTCTATTACATTTGTGTAATTCAGTCTTTTCAGTTAATTTTGGCCGAAAATAGTTAATATAGCGAGATTGGTGCTGACGTAGCGTGATCGGTATTGATGTGGCCAAATTTAATAATATTTTGTTTAAAAAATTTTCATTTTCTCTTCTTCTTTCTCAAGCTGGCCACCAAGCTCGGTAACTGCTAGAGGCAATGGCCGACGAGGTCACACGTCACCTCGCGGGGATGAAAGCTTCACTAGCCCATACCTCTGGCTGGTCGCCTGGGCTCAACTATCGGTTGGAGGAGGAAGAAGAATAGGAGAAAAGAAAAAGGAAAGGGAAAAATAAAATAAAATAAAATAAAATAAGTAAATAAAAAAATAAAAAATTATTAATATTTGGTCTCGTCAGCGATAGGACCGAACCGACACAAATATAAAAAGATTTATGATTGAATCGATAATTATACTAAATTTATGATTTTTTTTTATAATTTTCCTGATAGGTTAGTAGAGATGAAATTGAGTCTGAGTTTTATTCTGCTCATGGTCGTCCCGACCATAACAAGTCATAAATGAGTCTTGAATTTCTCTTTGTGAGATGGGTTAAAATTTCCCATTGACAAAATTTTAGGGGGTTTGGGGTTTTACTGGGCGGGTAAATCAACATCCAAGCCCTATGACGGTCCATTTGCAAGATCACCCTTGCTCCTTTAAAAAACATAAGTTTACAGGTAATTTTTTAAACCTCAAACAGGCATTAATTAATAATTGTCATATGGCATTTTCTGTATTAGCTAGCGTTTCCAATGTTCTCGTTTTACGAGTATTTAACTTTAGAATTTTTAGTGTTTAACTTTAACAGTCTTATGTTTTGCCACTATGGATCTCCCGGGAAAAAAGACATTATGAGTATCATGATTTTCAAATGACGCTCTTGCCGAAGTTTTTAACCGGATTCCTGAAGCATCCCTTTTGACCAAAAACAAAAAAAAAATGATTACTTTAGTGTTATTGTTGATTTGAGATGTCGAAAATTATGACAATTTTTTTTTTATCAATTTGTCCGACCGAAATAGCTCGCTGGTGCTCCGAGCCAACATTAGGAGCCCTAAATGATGTTGCTCAACATTTTTGCCCCAAATATAAGCACTCATTTGGATAAATCAAGTCATTCCCCCAAAATCCTTCAAACCCTAATTCCAATTTGGTCCGAATACACATTACACTGGCTAACCCACTCATTACAGAGAAGAGATTTCCTAACTCATATCAACCGAGAAGAGATTTCCTAGTCTCTATCAAGCTGGCGGGGCCATAGTGACAGACGTGTGCACCTATGAGTGAATCGAGTAATCATGCCTCAAATCGAATATGTCGGAACATAAGACCTTTAAGGTGATGTTCCGAGGTTGCTACACGCGTCTATCCTCCCCATTCGATCGCCGACACGCTTCCATCTCTAGCAAAGTTGAGATGACCTGATTTGGACAAGAAAAACTCAGGCCAGGCAATTGTTTTTGGGCCGCCCAACCATGCCCAATGAGACAGACAAATTTGCCAAACTTCGTTTTCCAAACCTTTTCACACGCACGCCACCAAAATTTGCATAAGACAAAAGGGCGCAAAGCACGCCCCCACAAGACCCACATCCAACGGCGATGAATCCTCCACGTGTCACGATGGAGCTCGATCCGATCCGATCCGAGCCAATCCAAAGTTTTGGATTTGCCGCGCTCTGTTCAAACCACGAAACCAGAGAGCCTAGCTTCGGAATTTGTCGCACCCCGGTGAACCCGAGGCTCGGACAAGTGCCGAACCAGAGCCGCCACGCGCGTAGCCTTCGAACCCGAACCTACCACGATACCTCTCTCTCTCTCTCTCCCTCCCCTCTCTGTCTTGTTGGCCTCGAGTGTCGACAAAACATGTTCCTTAAACGCAGAGAACTCTCCCTAAAAAATGGTAATTTATGAAGAATTCAATACACTTAATCACTGCAAGCAAAAAAAAAAACACTTAATCAGTTTCATTTTCCTTTCTTTGCGACTCTTACGCTTCTTCGTCTTCTTCTTCTTGCACATAATTGGAAAAAAATCTTAAATTTTGCGGATCCCCTTTGACTTCCACTGCGAACCCTCCGATGATAGTGGCCGTTGAATCGGCACCCTTAGAACGTATGACCCGGATTTGCATGAACTAACATTCCAAGTCGAGTCTAGACTGTCTAGTTGAAGGAAAAACACCAAAAACTAAAAAAAAGACTGCGTTTTTTTTTAAATCCCTTTCTCGTTTTGCATACAGGGAGGCTTACGTTTGCAGTTGTTTCTGGGCTCTCTGACCGGAGTCTCTCTCTCTCTCTCTCTCTCTCTCTACCCCTCTCTCTCCCCAGCTTAGCAGCTGCTGTTCAGGTGGGTTTCTTTGGTTTTTGTTTCTGTGTGAGTTTTTTGTCGTGAGAGAAGACATGGCTTCTCGTGATCTGGCGACCTTGTTCGAGCTGCGGAAGTTCTGGTTTGGCTCAGATCGGACTTTGAGGCTAATCTTGGGGATGCTTTAAATCCACGCCTTTGCATGAAAGAGATGTAGTTTTCTCTAGTTTAGCGGCGACGGTCGCTGCTCTGCATGTGTATGCTGGAGTTAGATAAGAGTGATTTCTTTTCGGGGGAGAAAATGGGCGGGATTGGATTTCCCGAGAAAATTTTGAAACTGGGTCGCTGAGTTGGTTCAGTCAGCTTTAAGTTTAAGCTTATAGAGAAAAGGGGCTCCCGTGAATGAATTCAGTACCTCTGTGTGTGTCTCTCTCTCTTTCTCACACCATTATTGTGGATTTTAGGAAGAGCACCGTGTACAATCCTTTGCCAGCAGAAGAAGGGTAAATTTTTCTTGGACCAGATTTTCTTGGGAGATTTTTAAACAAAGTTGAAGATTCATTCTACACACTTTTTTTTTTTTAACTGCTTATGCCGTTTTTCAGCCAAAAAAGAAAGGTCAGTGGAATCAATAGAATTTAATGCAAGCAACGACTCTATTATTTTGCAGGGAGAGGGTATATCCAAGTGTACGCAATTCAAAGGTTTGCCTTTTTCGCGTAGTCAAACTGGCTATCGCTTGGCCCATCCATTGAAAAAGGTTTCTGAGCTTTCGTCTTGGGAAAAATTTTCTGTAACTCGTTCCGATTTGGCCACTGTGCAAATGTCTGAGAAGTCGGTGGTTTCGATCGATCCGCTGTTGAGGGATTTGAACGAGAAGAAGCTGAGCTTCCGGCGAAACGTCGTGTCGCTGGCGGCGGAGCTCAAGGACGTCCGGAGTCGGCTGGCATCTAAGGAACAGTCATTTGCTAAAGAAACCCTCACGAGGCAGGCACGTGATGGTCATTGTGTGAAAAATTCTCTTTTCTTTTTGGTTTGCTTTTTGTCTTTTGTCCTGGGTTGATGGGTTTGCTTTTGAATCTTCAAGTAAATGTGAATGTGAACTCTCTCTCTCTCTCTAGGTTTTTGCTGTGTGAGCTGCTTTTGGTTGTGGGGTCAGCTAAGTTTGTTGTATGTGTTTGGATATGGATCTGAGTTCTCTATCTCCTTTTTGGGTTTGGCAATTGTTTTCAGGAGGCAGAGACAAAGGCGAACAACTTGGAAGAGGAGATCCACAAATTGCAGGAGAAATTGGAGGAAAGAGATGGACAGCTTCAGGCTTCAGCTGGTTGTGCTGAGAAGGTCTTATTTTTTTGTCCCTATTTATGAGGCGATGATGTTTTTCTTGTGTTGATCGTGATTAGATGACCTTCCTGACCTCCCTATGCTCCTTTGTCTGTTTTATTAAACAATCTGACCATTGGAATGATGCTTTTTGGCCTTTTATCTTTGTCTTTTTAGTGGAGCAAGTCAAAGGAAAACTGGTCCTTTTCTTTTGTAGTATATTTCAAATTCCAGTTCGGTTGAATGATTCAAGAAATAAATATTACTGGAAAGGACAACATGAAGTCGATGAATGATGAATAGGAAATGAATAAATAGGAGAATTGGGACATATGCACAGTGGCTGTACGCCAGGTTCTCATCTAGTTTGTTGCTTTCGATGTGAATCGTAGCACTTGGAGACCATTTTTGAAGCACATAGTTTTGTGATGCATTTTTTTTAAGTTTTTCATGGACATTCTCTCGACACCAAGTATCTGATCTTGAATCTCTGGATGCTTGCTGAGATGACTTGATTATGTGACATTACCACTGCCTTATTTGCTACAAATTTAATTATGATGTGTCCAGCTGTAGCTAAAAGTTTTAAGCATTTCCTTTCTCTGGATCTTGTGCCAAATGTTTCTTTCTGAATATTGATAGACCCCTTAGATCCAAATATTGACTAACTGTCATCATTATACTACTGTAGAGATTTCATAGCTCAAACGCATTTTCCTGAAGAAGAAAATGTTTAGACGGAGTAGATTGTGGTGTTTGCTAAAAACTTAGAAAAGGTTCATTTTGTTACTTTAAACATTAGATTTTGCACTAGAACTTGTTTAACACATTTCTAGTGCAAGATAATCCATAGTCCAACAGGCATATGATACCATCATCAATTGAATCCCAGAATATATGTTGTCTGGATATCCTGATGCAAGCTCTGTAAGGTTGGGTGGGTCATGTGCCTTCTAATTTTATTGTAGTAGTATATCCTGCAGCCATAATGCTAGTTTCCTGGCTACTTTAATTTAGCTATAGTTTACATTGAATTAACATGCTTAAAAATGCTTTAACTACTTGCATGCGTTATGGGATGATAATCTGTAGTTATTGAAAGACTTGAGGAACAGCTTAGTGGTTGGGCCTGACTGTGATTGAATTTTGTGCCCCTCAACCAGATTTGCAAATTTGGAAAAACAAATCCATAGCAGAGCACATCTCTTTAAATTTTCCACAAATACTTTTTTAATCTTCTTTTTACCAATGTCATCGCTTTAAGCTTCTATGGTGTAGAATCATGTGTAACTACAATCTTGTCACTTAACATTGCTTGAGAAAACTAAACTTAAAACTGCCGCTGAAGCTTATAATTCAGCTTTTACGACTAGCTTTTACAACTAGCTTGTGAAGTTCTTTTTGTTAACTAACTGAAGTGGTGGGATAAGCGTTAGATATGGTTATATGGACAATAACTAGTATAACCACTTTGGATAAGGATTTATGAAATATAGGTGTAGACTTTACTGCACATGGCTTTATTAAGAGGGATCATTATCCATTCATCCTTGGTTGTGAATGTGAAGCGTTCACTTCTAACTTGGGGATTGCAGGGTTCTAGTCTATTACTTGCAAATGGCTTTGCATTAATGATTCGATCGAGTATATTTATGTTCTTTCGATCCTGTGTTCCTTTTGTTTTCCATTCCATTTTTTGGGACATATGCGTGTTCAAATTGGAATGCTTAAGTGCACTTATTTCTTCTTTTTCCTTTTTGTTGGAAAATTTTGTAGAGCTTTTGGAACAATCAAATTGACACTTGCAGAAATGATCTTGCCTACTGTTATTTTGCTTTTTGTGTGCTATATCTGATCATAAGTGTGTAATGCAGCAGTATCTCAAGGAATTAGATGATCTAAGATCACAGCTTGCAACCACACAGGCCACTGCAGAGGCTAGTGCTGCGTCGGCTGAATCAGCGCAACATCAGTGCTTGGCACTATTGAAGGAATTAGATGAGAAGAATAGTTCCATAATGGAGCAGGAGCATCGTGTAAATGTGCTAGCAGAGCAGTTAGATAACTTGCAGAAGGATCTTCAAGCAAGGGAATCTTCTCAAAAGCAATTAAAAGATGAAGTCTTGAGAATCGAACATGACATTATGGAGGCTCTTGCCAAATCTGGAGTAGGCAAAGACTGTGAGTTGAGGAAAATGCTAGATGAGGTTTCTCCAAAGAATATTGACAAGATCAATAAGCTTTTGCTCGTTAAGGATGAAGAGATAGTGAGATTGAAAGATGAAATCAAGATAATGTCTGCTCACTGGAAGATAAAGACCAAAGAATTGGAATCACAGGTAATACCTTTTTAGTGCTTACCACGGTTGCTTTTAAGATTGATACTTTTGGTGCTCTAATACTGGGAATTGTTTGAATCGGTTAATGCTGTTATTCGCTAAATGTGTTTTCTGGAACAGTTAGAAAAGCAGCGTCGAGCTGATCAGGAATTGAAGAAACGGGTGTTGAAACTGGAATTTTGTCTCCAAGAATCTCGTGCTCAAACACGAAAGCTTCAACGGGTATGTTTCTTTATTATCACTTGAGTGCATATTGCGTATTGAATTTTCTAGTATGTACAGGTAGGATTAGCTAGAATATTTTGGAACTTGTGTTTCATTAAAGGTGGAACAGGATCCCTATTAATTGTATGGTCCACTTAGCAACTTTTGGAATCATATAGAGTTTGTTTGAATGGATTTTATGCTCACACGTCACTCTTGGCCTGTTTTGACTGAACTTTTACCAATTGAGAAGTTGGTACATGAAATTCTGGAAATGATGTGGAATTTGTCAATTTTGGGTCAATTTCTTGAGACTGCTTTTCAGCGAAATTGCGTCTTCTTAACTATTGTACGTCTTTGTGATGAAATAGATGGGAGAACGAAGGGATAGAGCTATCAAGGATCTTAGAGACCAGTTAGCAGCAAAGCATCAACAGCAGGAGGGCCATGCCATCAACGATAAACAGAACTTCTGGGAGTCCTCTGGCTTCAAAATCGTGGTTTCCATGTCGATGTTGATCTTGGTGGCGTTCTCCAAGCGATGAATGGTATAGTGTCTATCTTCGAGTGCTGTATAAAAAGAACTTGATGCCGTATAGTTTAGTTGTGTAGTTTAGTACCTTTAGGTAGTCATCTTTTGCTAGTACAACTGCAATCCTCATAGGCTCTATTTTGATCCCGTTGAGGCTGCTGCTCCAAGCTCGAGCAAAGAATACCTTCAACTATGTAATGTGTATTTTATCAGTATTATCATCCGGTATATGCTCTTCGGGTGCACAGAGGCATATCCCTTTGCATTAGGCAATGGACATCAAATATGAAAACTTGACCAACCTTCATGGAGATAATTGTGCTGAATGTTGTTCAACAATATGAAAAATCTGTGGTCGTTTGCTGCATAAATTGCATTTCTTTTTGACTTTATCGGGTTTCCTGAAAAGTGCGGTCGATGCCGCCCTCGATTATTATATCATCAACATGAAAGTCAATTTGTTTTGGTGCAACGAATTCATTGCTTGATGGGACACTGTCTTGGTTAAGCGGCATCCGATGCATGAAGGGTGGTGTGAGGCTGAGCGCCTTCCACGTGAGCAAAAGAACTGCCTTTGGACATGGCCAAGCCTTCTTCGTCTCCCATCATGTTACTAATGACTCAATGATACTCAACGTGGTTACTTTCTGTTTGTCCCACGTAGCTTTATGGTTTCCCAACTTTTTTTGAACTTAGTGGCTTGTCATAAAGGTATCCGTTACGATGTCTCTGGCATGATTTCTGCCATCAACCTTCCAATCAATCCTACCCCACCTCAGGGAAATCTACATTGGATTGCTCATGAAATGAGTCAGCATCACCACATCACAATAGGAAAGTTTGGTACTTTGTTGCAAAAGATGAAGGTAATTCGGAAATATCAAATTCCCAGCAATGTGATTTCAAGTTGGGTGAGCCCAGTTTTAATTTGTGCAGTCTGCATTCTTGCAAAATTGTCAATTATTAAGAGCTTCAAGTTAGTTTTCAGGTGAATACGTAAGATAACAGTCCAAATGAACATGTAATGGATTCAAACTTAGCTGCATATAGACAACAAACATGTGTGGATCAGCTATTACATTCTTCAGCATTCTTCTCCTAACTCTGAACTAAAGTCCTAGATTGCTACTTTCTACCAACCCAAAGGAAACATATGATATTAGGTCTATCTCGGCTATCAGCTATGATACAGGATTTGGACAGTGTCTGCTCTAACAAGCATCTCTATTAGACAGCCTAGCGCATGTATGCGGTCTGGAGAACCTAACAGGCTTAAATGTTGTCACCTTTTGCTTGGTATGGCTACCGATATCAAGTTGCTCTTTGTCGTTCGAACGATGAGCCCGTGCATAGTTGACGCAACAGGAAACATGACACCAGGCCGGGACCAAGGATGTTGTACACAAAGATCAGGGATCCTACCTTGCCAGCGTCAATCTTGCAGCGACTAAGGTTGTTAGAACGACAATATTGCCAGTGTAACTGTAAGGCTGCAATTTAGTCGAGGCTGAGGTCGATGTATTGACGGCTGGAGGGCTTGCCAAGGTAAAACCAGTGGGACTAGTGGAGACAGGGTTTACCACAGCAGGTGGAGTTCCGGAGCTGCCATATAATGGAATAGAACCAATGACATTATCTCTCTGTAACTAGGGATGAGTATTTTCTCGAAAAATATGAAAGAAAAGATTCATATATCTGCAGGATAGGATATTTTACCTTGACACGGGCACCCCAGTCGATGGAGGAGACAAAGATGCTGTTGTCGGTGTTGGTGTCGGTGTTGTCGGTGTTGGTGTCGGTGTCGTCGTTGTAGTTGCCGGTGCAGATGATAATGGATAGGTCTGGTAAATGCAAGAACCAACGCCTGTACGAACATTGGAGAACCTTGAACTGATATTCTAAAGCATTACAGACGTTTACTAAGATTAGAGGAAAAGAAAGGTTAACAGAAATGCTGAAAGGATTCTTACTTGGATTGGCGTTAACAATAACGGCAGTGCCCCCGAAGTCGCAGCTCGTAGCCACTGGATTCTTTTGATAGTAGCTGTTGAAAGCATAGGACGCGTGGTTCTGAAGCGTAGTTGGATTGTAACAGCTTGCGCCCTGCTGAATTTGCGAACAATCTGCTCCCCCGATGCCGCAAGCATAATCCAGTGCTTGTTGTAGTGCAGTTTCCGATACTCCACTCCTGGCTACACACCAACTCTGTCCTGGGACTGCAGGTGCATTTGCGGTCACCGGAGGTGCTACTGGGTTTGTAACGGGTGTTGTAACAGGAACGCCCCCTGGTGGCGACGGATATGTTGTCACGGGGTTAGTTACTGGCTGGGCCCCAGGGACTGCGATTGGCGTCGCGGCTGGATTTGTGATTGGCACGGGAGGGTTAACAGGATTTGCCGGGGGAAACATGATAGGTGCCACCGGATTTGTGACTGGCCCGGGAGGGTTAACAGGATTTGTCGGGGGAAAGATGATAGGTGTTGCCGGAGGATTCTCTGGAGTTTCCGTGACTGGGGTGGTAGAAGGCACGGTGATGATGGTGGGTGCGGAGGTATCTGGGGTGGTGACTGGTGTTGCCGATACCGGAGTCACTGGGAATGTGGTTGTCGGAGAGGTAACCAAGTCGTGCAGACTGTGTTTCAGGTGGCTCAGGAGTTCTCTGTGGAAAGAAACTGGTCTTTTGTATCGAACATCTTGATACCTGAGTTCTCGCATGTCTGATTCATCTGTATAGAGTTCTACTATCTGGCCAGGTTTGATCTGACCATTGCTTTCTAATGATTTCAAGACACTATCAATCAACTGAGCCGCTTCTGCTGTGCTATGAAAAACTGGTGTTTTGAGGGAGAGGACTAGAGGAATATGATTGGGTGAGAAAAGAGACCCGGCTAGAAGTGCTCTTTGAATGACAGAGCGAACAACCTTATCTCTGTCACCTGGTTCACTTCCGATATTGTCTTCAATGATTACCAACGGCGCCGACTTCTCAATGGAATTGAATAACCTATGCAGCGGCTCTTCTGAACCATCTTTCCCCAGTCTCTCTAAGAAAGCCAGAGGAAAGGCCACAGAAACTTTCATCTTTTTCTCACTATTCATGACACTATTGACTAATGCCAAGGTGGATGAGATCTTGCGCAGCTCAGTTCGACCCACATTCTGATAACCAAAATCTAGTATTATGCCTTCTAATCTTGCTTGAGGATGAGACGCCAGTGTTTGGGCTTTGAGTTTGAGCAATGAAATAGCAGATGGTTCAGAATGCAGAGCATTCTTAATTTGGTCTGCATTTAGGAAGAGGTGGACCGATGACCCAAAGTTGGTGAGAGAACTTAAACCTCGGTTATCAGCAGCAAATGCCTCGATCTGTGATGGAGCAACCTCTTTTAGCTTGAAGAATGTTGAAGTTTTAATACTCGATGAATCCGCAGCCTTCGCATTTGCGTGGTAAGAGAAACCCACCAGAGTTCCTGTCAAGGTTGATATGACAAAGATCAGAGGCTGTGCACCAAGACATACTGTGGTTTTGAAGCACTCACCAACACAGAAGAACAAGAAAAGAACAGGGTAAAGGGTTCTGATAACCAATAAGGGCAATCGCAGTTCATCTTCAATCGGTGAAGCGCAAGAGTACTAGTTCTCGATTTTTACATACCATGTTCATTAAATGCACAGGATGCAGACTTTTCATTTCAGTTCCAAAAGGCCAAATGATTACACTGTATGATTTCCACTAATTTGTTTGGCAGAAAAAGCATATTCAGGGAGGAGAACAGACTGTGGTCACTTCACTTACCAGAAGAACAAATGATGAGAAGAGACAAGGGGAATAAGAAGAGGCATTTGGAGGATCCTCTGGCCATTATTCTGAGATGTGTTTCCTGGGTCTAGGAGGAGAGGCAACAGGTAGATTTTCAATGCGATTTGCGTACCGGCGGTTCTCAAAAGACATGATATGAACTGGGAATAAAAGAAGCCAACTGGTGAGAGAAGGGGGGCCAAGAAAAGGTGTTCGAGATAAAGTGAAGAAGGAAAGGAGAAAAGGGGCAAAGGGAGGATGAAGACGAGTTTGCTGCATGCAAATTAGTAATTTAAGGGAAAAAAGATGTTTCTTTGTTATGAAGGATGGGTTAGGCAATGGTGCTGCTACCGCTTCTTATGATAGAAGAAGGAAAAAAATAGAAAATCAAAACATCATCTGCTTTCTTTTCTTGCTTCTTTTGCTTTTTCCAAAGACAGCTCCAATTATTCAAGGATGACTAGGACATGCCAAATTGCCTGGTTCCCAGAAAAAGCATCATGTAGTGTCATGGCTGAGGCATATATTCCCAGATCCTTCGTATCCTGAAACCGACCATGAAATTACAGGAAAAACTGAACTAGCTAAGCTAGCAGATATTTAGTACTTGGGGGATTGCCCTAGTGGCCACTCTTTTCATTTGGGAAGAAGGAGATTGGGGGTTCGAATCCCCACCTTCTAGGAGAGTGAGGTGAGGATGCATGAGGAAGGAGCAGGGTTTTGCAACCATGTACACGGCACATAGTGCGCGGTGTGGCTTGTATAGTAGAATAGGATAAGATAAAACCAGACAAACAAAAAAAGAAAAGAAAAGGAAAAAGCTAGCAAATATTTGGAGATTCACGTCGTGCAGTAAATGATTTCCGTGAATTTTGTGCAGAATTCAGATTTTGGCATGATAAGCTAATCAAGAGATGTGCTTTTTTCTTTTTCATGCCTGAAGATAAGCAAGGATTGATTTTTTATTGTCCAAGAGAAAACAGGGAGGACAACCTCTGCTACAAGTCCAAAAGTTTCATGGATTTCAAAAAATTAAAGTTCTTTTTCCTCTTTTGTTTTTTCCCTTTTCCCCCTGTTTGACAGAAAGATATACTCTAGACTAGCCTAAGCAAGAAGTTAATGATATGAACCTTTACTCCAAACTGCTCCTCAATATCAGATAAAATCGGATCCATCAGTGGATGAATGTCGTCAACAACCCACCTTGCTATCCTGATAAGAATCTCTCTAATATGAAGCCAGTTGGCTAATAGAAAGGGAGGGACAAAAAGATGCAAAGGGCCTAGCTCAGCATGATCAAATACCATTACTCCTTGGTGAATAATAAGTACTCTTAATGGACACAGAACAAAATAGATTGCAGAAGTCTCCATAGAATTGTTTAGGCTTGAAAGAAAATGTTTTGGCCTGTTCTTCTAGTGCATCTGGCTAGAAGTCTGCAATTCATGACTACATAACATGCTCTCGAATCCATCACGGCAATTGACTTTTGGTAGACATTGTTAAACGAAAGATTGGGTTTTTCTCAACTCCTATAACCTCGTGCGTCGAGAAAGATGTTATGTAGACTCATTCTAGACCAACGAAATACGGGACTCATAGTTCGGTCTACTAGGACAGACGTGCGAAACGGGTTCTCATCTGCATATATGTACATGGTCTGCTGATTGCTGGTGCTGCTACATGCATGGATCCTCGGTATAGATGCAGACATAATTCATACATTAAAGAGAAGAGATTTACCTTTTTCAGCTGTTCTTTCAAATTGAAATCTCTTTCCGCCAAGTTAATGTAGAGTATACACACGAGTGGGGTCAAAGCCCATGTGGAATTATCTTTTCCTACCTCATCTCTCTTTTAAAAGCGCCTTTCTTCTCTCTCTCTCTCTCTCTCTCTCTAATACACGACAAAGCCGAAAGCAAACACAAGAACATCTAGAGTGGTGATATGGTGGGGAGGTAATCTAGAACCGCTGAAAGAAGAAAGATATAGAAATGAAAAGCATCTGCACTTGCACACTTAGGTAAGCACACTGTTCTGTTCTTGCAATCCAAGGTGGGATGATGACCAACTGTGCCCCCGGTCTGCTCCTTTTTCCTCATCTGTCCATGTGTAGCGTGTACTGAAGATAAACTTAAGGGAAAGTGGAGAGAATTCATGACATCCTACCGTGATGTGTAATGGGTAATGTGTCTGCAACTTTTGGAACCTACCATATGAGTTTCCTGATCTCTGGCTTTTCTTTGGTGGATTGGAAAAGCTGCTGAGTTGATCTTGGAGACCTCTTTACAGATTTTGGGCATAAATTCACTTGGCACCTTGCTATTCAAGAGCAGAACTTGGACATCTCTCACTTGGGATCGAGCCCAAAGACAAAACCCAGATTTCACAACAGAGGAGAAGCCCAAAACACAAGTTTTCTTTTTTTCTTTTTTCCTCACCAGACTTGGTCTCTTTTGAGAACCAGTACTTCATTGCCACATGGTCAAGCATCTGTGCCATGGAATCAGTGTTAAGCATTGAAGAAGAACCCTGCGGAATATTCTTCGCCCGGAACAGAGGCAAAAAATAAATGGGCTCGGCATACTTAGACAAGTTTTCTACGAGGTTGTCGTGGCTTTTGATGTTTGCTTTTTCTGTCCTCGTTTTACGTTGGAAGGAACATGCCGACAAGGGACATAAGTATATTGAACTCATTCCTGACTCTGCACGGTCAGTGTATCTAAGACTTTGGACGAGCAGTGGATTGCGAGAGAGGCATGTCTAATTGGGAAATTCCATTTTTAGTCCTATGACTTCCGTTAATTTTGCGATCAAGTCCCGAAACTCTTAATTTATGCAATCGATGTGCTTGGTTCGGGGCTTTTCAAGGGACTTTGGCCTTCTAAAATTCCTTGAACAAAAAGTTAGGGCATTCGGCAAATAATTGTTAAGGAGTATTGAGTGAAAACGAGCATTAGCAATGCTGAAAGCTCAGGCAGGAAGAGATTTGCCTTGGACTTTCAACATTAACACAAGGCGACTTTCAGGGTCAATGAAGTTTTTTTCCTTCCCAAATCGCCCTCATGAAAAAAAAAATGTTCATCTTCTTCGACATTGCATATTTGGGTTGCCAGTGAAGCTTCGCCGAGGGCAATGAGAGTCTACTTGGCGAGATCTAAACGCCGTGGCTCAAGCGAGATCTGCCGTATTGAGGTTCGCCGAGGTTGATGATCATTGTGTCAACTAGTCCTAAGTTCGAGGCTCAATAGGTCTAAGGGTCGCATGAATCTTTTGTCTCCACATCTATGTCGCCCGAGGTCGCACGGAGCCCTGGGCTTGTGGTGGCTCTTTGCTTACACGATGGAGACGATGAACAACAAGCCCTTTCGTTTTTCTTTTAATTTCAAAGTCACTTTGCAAAAAAATCACACCAAAAGTCGCTAAACAATATTTGGTTTGAGCAAGTACACCTTGAGCCAGATTTTCGGAGAAACGCGAAGACCATTTCCCCGAAACTTTCCCAAAGGCATCCCGACTCCCATGACTTTAGTCCCTTGTTCGGTGTAGTCCTCCGGCGACCGGTGATATGAAATTCTGATCAAATTGCTCTTCTCTTTTCTGTGCTTTTGAATTTTTTCCCCCATGTATTCCTCTTCGGGGACTTCTTTTGATTGGAACGAAAACATCAGTCGATATAGAGAGATGTCGGTCCAAGTCTATTTCAATTTGATTTGCATCGTATACACCCGGAGGACTACATTGGATAGTGGACTAAAGTTACAGGATCTAATTATGCAAATTAAGAGTTCCGGGACTTGATTGCACAATCACCTAAGTTATAGTACCAAAAATGGAATTGTCTCTACTTATTTTATGTTGCTAGGATGGGGTTTTTCTGTTCATTATAAAAAAAAAATCTCCACAACTTCCTTATATGCCGATATTAACTGGACCCAACTAAATGGGCCCAAATCATTTGCTCAGCCCAAATCTCCAACCCCACCCAACCCATCTCCCCCAGTTCGGCTGGCGGCCACCACCATGGATCTACCGTCGCGCACCCCCACCTCACTTGCTCCGCCGTCGGCTTGCATTGCCACGGTGAGACGATGCCTTCTCCCTCTCTCACTGCATTTAGGATGATGAAGTTTGAAATCCGCACGAGGGAGAGAGAGAGAGCGCCTCGTGAGGCGAAGGAGAGACGATTCGTCTACGAGGCCAATGGCTTCGATAATTTGTTATCAGGAAGAGATTGAATTCATGAAAAATCAACGTGCCTTATCTTCTCTCCACCAAATGCTAGTGTTTTGGATCGGAGATGAGGAGGTGGTGGTGCGGTGGACATAGAGGGGACGGCGTCCGGCGCCATGGCGGATGACAGCAGCTTGAGTTTTACACGTGGGGTGATTTCGAGCCAACTGGAAAGTATGCCACGTGTCCAGGGCGGCGGCTAAAAATGACTAGACATTTGTTTTCTCGGAAAAGTAAAAGACTCAAAAGTCAAAGTGTATACGCATAACATGTGACTTCATTATTTGTATTGGATAATTAAATATGGAAGCCTATCTTATAATTCTTAATAGGTACATTAATGTTGAGTCACGAGGCCAATGTCTTTTCTCTCTCTCTCTCTCTCTCTGAAAACCAAGCCCCGTGAAGGGCTGCCGGTTTTGCGAATCAATTGAGAGAAACTACGGAAAGACCTTGGGCAAACTACGGTCCAAAACCTAGTCCTATGTCACATATTATTCTGCTCATCAATCACATCTATATGCTCCCTAGAATCCTCTGAAACCTCGTATGGCTAGCCTGCATTCATATTGACAAATCAGAATATAAGATGTACCGTATACCGTCTTGCTATTTTCGACCGGCCATAACAGTTAACTATAGAGACGTTTTCGTATAGATAGTTTAAATTCATCTAATCACGCCGGAATATGTTCCGTCGCCGCTCAACTAGCCTTCGCGGGGATTCCTATTTCCTTTTTCTTTTTGAATTACCCGTATCGCCACAACCGATGCCTTTTGGATGCACATGTCTTCTCCAGATCCGGCAAGGATTGCCTCGCCCGCGGCCAAGGAGGCCCTAGGTGAGGGCTTACAAGGCCGCGACGGCCTCGCCCGGGGCCACCGTGGCCTCCCCAGTGGCCAATGAGGGTCGGCTAGCCCTTGTCCATTGGCCGGGAGGGTTGTCGGCGACCCTCGCCGGCCAATGTGAATGAAGAAGAACAGATTGATAACCCTCGAGGGGTCAATGTGAAAGAAGAAGAATAACAAAATGATAAAAAAAAAAAAAATAATAATTAAAAAATATTTAAAAAAATTGTGTTTGGAGAATTGGAATAGATCATGTGTGTGAGGCAAACTAACATTTCACGCCTTATGGAGCAAGAACTATTTGGTCTTTGATTCCATGCAATGAAAGATATCAATCATGAGCGATTATGCAATTTCATTTTTCTATTTCTAGAGCATCTTTTCACTTCAAAAGTAATTTTGGAACCATTTGAAGAAGTAAAAGAAAAAATTACTTCTCTCCGAAGTAGCAAAATCAACTTCGCCTAGAAGTTAATTTTTAGAGAAGAAGTGTTATCGTGCGTGCCCTTAAAGGCCACACTACATGCATGGGATCCCTTGGAGGGAGTTCTCCACTTGCACTATTAATTAGCTGTTAAAAGAATCATAGACTAATTCAAGATTATTAATTATTTATTGCATAGATATATATATATATATATTTAATTATTTATTGCATAGATATATATATATATAAAATTGGCGTTAAGGGAAAAAAAAATCAAAGAATGCAAGTGGATCTGTCTTAGGTAGATTTTTGTTTGTACGAGCCAGCATCCTTAATCTTTTCACTAAGATTGATTATAATCAACCCCGAATCTCACTTACAATTGATGAAAATCGCGACCTAATCGCTGTAAAGAGATTGATTTAGGCCGGGAACCGCACGATCGATTACGAGACCGTGGATCACGGCCCTAACTCGAAAGGGGTATGACCCATTTGCCAAGTGAACGTGGATCCCCCGCTGATTAGTCTTAAACAAGGAAGAGATAGACATACTTCTTTGATGACTTGGATCAGGTAGGGTTACTTTTTGACCGACCGAATCGAGAACCATCTTGACCGGATCGGATTGAACTGGCCGATTCGGTCAAGTTCACGGGGCTCTAGTCCAGTTCTTAATTCCAAAGGAGAACTGGACCGAACCGATTATTATTTTCTTATTATTTCTTAAATGTAAATATAATAATTCACTAGTTATTTTTCCTACTTTTTAAATATAAGTTTAATTTTAATTAATATACAAAAATAGAATTTCGTATTGCTCGCTTTTAGGGGTGTCAAAAAGGCCCGTGTCGGGAGGTTGGCTGGCTAGGCCGGACTTGGCCCGAAAATTCACTTAATTTTCGGGCCTTTTCGGCCGGGTCGGGTTGGTCCACTGGGCCTGCCCGTCGCCCGACTTTTTTAACACCCATGTTTTTTTTTAATTTAATTTTTTTAATTTTTTTCTTTTTATATTCTTTCATTTGATGTGTTTGTTAATTGATTTTGATTTGAAAAAAAGAAAAAAAAGAAGAAGAAGAAGAAAAAAAAGAATCTAACCCGACCCGACCCGGGTCGAGCTCGATGTTGTTCGGTGCCGGCCGGCTCGGGCCGGCCGAGACCCGGCCCGTTGACACCCCTACTCACTCCTACTAATGACCAACTGATTCCATTAGACCGGTCGTTCATGTCCGATCCGATATTTGGTTCTTAGTTTTCGGGTGAGATTGGACCGAAAATCGATCACTTTTCATTTTTGTATCCGGCTGAAACTATGAAAATTGGAAGGTCCACTTAGCTGTTGTATATACAATCAACAAGCTGGCTCTTCCTAAGATAGCCGTGTATGGTTTGATGAGTCGGGAGAAAAAAAAAAAAAACTATAACCGACCTACTCCCATAAATATGTCTTTGCTGTGCACACCGCAAAAATGGCGACCTGGCACCCGCACAGCTCAGCAACATGGTCCCCAAAGACGATGAGAACCAGCACACTCCAAGATGATGCTGGCCTGCTTCGACCAAAAAGATGATGCCGGCCTTAGCCATTAGCTGGAAAAGTGAAAAAAATACAGTTGTACTTGCATGTTAGGTGTTTGCACAAATCTTCATTTTCTTACGTGGGGATCAAAGTGGGAAACCAAGCAGCCGAATGGAGATATTGTGAAAGGTTCGGGTTTCAGTGGTCGAGAAATCAAAGATCATCGAATTCGATTCTACACGAGGCTAGGGATGAGAGCGTGATCACTTATGGATTCTCTCATGCAAGCATGAAGTAGGGGGCCAAATTGGTCCGCTGGTCGTAAATTGACATTTAACAGGAAATGGGTAGCTCGGATGATGAACTATGAATAGTTTGTTGGTCAATTCTCTTTGTACGGTCCTTAGGTAGCTTCTCCATTGTACTTCACTCTGTCATCATAAATTTTTTTTTCAGGACAACTTTCGTTTATGATTGCTAAAAGTGACACCCACCTAAATTACTGTGGCTATCCACTGTACTTGACTCTGTCCTCCATTAGTTGAAGGACTTGAATTTCCAGGGGGGACCCTGGTCTTAAGTTTTTTTGGGACAATATTCAGTCCTAACTGATAAAGGTGAATGAAACCAACTGATCAGTATCACCCTTGTTCTTCAGATTCATTGTCCTGTAGCCACTCATTTTCACCTTTAGCCCAATGGCTTGGGGGCCATAGACTCCATGGATGTTGTGGAAAATAAAAAAAGCTCCCTTTTTGTTGTATTGTGCTATTGAATCAGGCATATGTTTATAATTTTCTTTTCCTCAGTAATGTACAATTGAGAACAATATTAATATGGGTTTACAGTAGCTTTAAGGATACATTGTCAGGGGGCAGTGAGAATGTTGTCTGTCTCAGTCCACCCCCCACCCTACTATCTATGAACTTGGTCAGGCATGCTGTGATTGTTTGAATGGGAGTTTTGCACAGTTCAAGCGGCCAGTTTTGTCCTCTAGAGGTTTTCTTTATTTGTCCCTTTAGAGGTAAGACTGTCAAACCAGAAAATGAAACTTTTTTCCTTCCTATTGCTTTTCCCATAAACCAATCCCTGAATCTGACTAAATTGCTAGTCTATTTACCCCTCCACTCCACCATCAAAATCATAAGATTTCATCACCCACTTCATCTTCAATTGGGGTGTTTGACCGTCACATGCACAGTGTTTGTTTTTTTGGCCGAACAACACATGCATAGTATAACGCAGTTAAGAAAGCCCAAGAAAAAGATTTAAGATTAAAGACATTTGTGCACAACCCAACAAAACCTGTCATTTGTTTAATGCCGTCTGGTCTGATTTTACATTTTGCCCAAACGAGTGAAAATAAAAATTCTAAGACTTTTTCAGTGAATTACTGATAGACAGTCGATGTTCCATGACAGATCGTGATGGAGAATCAAATCTCAATGAGGTTATGGTAGTTCTTTTACATGCACAAATTCATTTGCCT
Organism: Rhodamnia rubescens; assembly: GCA_021437795.1. Classification (NCBI taxonomy): domain Eukaryota; kingdom Viridiplantae; phylum Streptophyta; class Magnoliopsida; order Myrtales; family Myrtaceae; genus Rhodamnia; species Rhodamnia rubescens. The sequence goes on from JAILYA010000003.1 coordinate 8,736,596, forward strand.
TCTCTTTTACTGTATTGATGTGAAGCTGTAAGAGCACCTACCGCTGATAACTCCACCCCCTCTTCTTTGTTTATCGCCAGGACACAAACCAAACCAACTCATCTCTGATATTCCTTTGTTTCCAGTTTTCTCTTTGCAACAAACCTCCCCACCTTCCCTTGCGTTTCTGGGTCTCGGAGAAAGCTACATTTCAGCTTAGATTCAGTCTCACATTAAGCTTGCTGATGGGAAAAACCAGGTTTTGCATCGTGTGTATATAATTCGCTTTCTCGAACGAGCCGTGGCTGATTCAAGTTTCTTGAAATGTCTTTTATGAGCTGAAAATGGGTTGCTTGGTTTCCTTTTGGAGAGATCTATGATTGTGGGAATGAGCTTTCCTCGCAAGATTGAGTTTTTGTCGGAGATCTAGAAGTCTGGATGTGAAGCCCCTCTGAGAAAGGTGAGAAATTGATGAATTGTCTTTCATCGTTTTAGCCTCTGTTGTGTCAATTTTTGTGCTGGTTTAATAGTAAAATTTTGTTTTGTTTTAGGATGTTGGTCAGATTGTCAATAAGACACATTGATAGGAATGCTAGTTTCGTCTTTATCATCTGCAGTGTCTCGATCTAATGATGACATTGACAAGCCTGTGTAGGCTTTTGCTTTCTCGTTTGTGGTCTTGATTAGCCAATCACTTGCAGTCTTTCCGGTGTTTTAGGAAATAAAATGTGGGTATTTTGATGACTGCCATTATGACTAGGTGTAGCTTCTCTGATGCTCTAAGGTGCCTGAAACTATATGTGAATCTGGAAATGGAAGTTGATGATCCTACTAAAACAAGGCCACGTTTTGAGGAAGTTGCTAAGTTCTTTTACACATTTTGCAGGCACTGAAATTATGGCCACAGATCTCAATGCTGAATTATCCAAGGATACTGCCATTTTCAAACTTAAGGTTTGGGAAGTCATAGGAATCGTCGTGGGTTTGTTTATTGTAATCATTCTCTCGGTATTATCGCTGTGCTTAATGTCGAAGAAAAAATCGAGAAGAACGCGAGACAAACTGCCCCTCAGCCAGATTCCGACTGTTTCGAAGGAAATCAAAGAAGTTAGGGTGGAGCAAGTGTCAACCAGTGCATTCGCTCCCCGCGAAGGCATCCTTCTCACTATTCAGGACAAATCCAGTGACAAAGAATCGGATAAAGTGCTTGTGCATCTTGGCATGGAGAAACTGTACAAAGGAGATAATAGCAGCCAGTCCGAGTCATTTCATCATGTGGACAGAGATGGCTATGGATCCCAATCAGGAGACGAATCAAACTCGGGCATTGCAACTGTTTTCAAACCTTCTTCGTCACACCCAATAACTGCTCCTTCACCTTTGTCTGGTTTGCCTGAATTTTCGCACTTGGGCTGGGGTCACTGGTTTACGTTGAGGGATCTTGAGCTAGCAACAAACCGGTTTTCCAAGGAAAATGTCCTTGGTGAGGGAGGTTATGGAGTTGTTTACAGGGGCCGTCTTATTAATGGGGCTCCCGTGGCAGTTAAGAAGCTTCTGAACAACCTGTAAGTTTACATTTTCATTGCAGCTTATCGGGTTGACACTATTTTTCTTGGTCCCTTTAAGATTTGACTTGGATTCCTAAGGAAATTTGTTTTTTCAAACTCTATGTGATAGGGGCCAAGCAGAGAAAGAATTCAGAGTGGAAGTTGAAGCCATTGGGCATGTGCGCCATAAGAATTTGGTTCGTCTTCTTGGGTACTGCATTGAAGGGACACATAGGTACTGCTCCTCTTCATGTTGGTTCGAGTCTTCTGGTAGATCACGATCTCCAGTGTACAATAAGTTGAAGTATTGGACCACTGTGCAACCAAAAAGTGCAATGTGAAGGAAAATTTGGTGGAATAACAAAAGCGCTGCATGTAAGATCAGTAGTGGAGAAATAATGAACTGAGAATGTTGCTTTAGGCCTGATGGATTATGGATAAGCTGGTAGCTCATACTAAGAACAATTAAATACTATGCCATCATTATGTAGAACCCAATTTACTTCACCAAATAAGACAAAATCCATGTTCGCATCTGATTAGCGCAGTAGCTTGATTTTGCTTCAACTATAATGTGGTTTCCTTTGTGCTAAACTGTACCCGTTGTGTGAAAACTCATAGGATTTTGGTGTACGAGTATGTCAACAATGGGAACCTGGAGCAGTGGCTTCATGGAGCTATGCGCCAGCAGGGATATCTCACTTGGGAAGCTCGAATAAAGGTTCTGCTTGGCACAGCTAAAGCGTAGGTTCATTTTGTATATCTTCTACAAATTTCATGTGGTTTCTTTCTAGTTCTAAGCTGAAGTTCATGATTTTGCAGTCTAGCTTACCTTCATGAAGCCATAGAGCCTAAAGTTGTTCACCGAGATATTAAGTCGAGCAATATATTGATCGATGATGAATTCAATTCCAAGGTATCTGATTTTGGTTTGGCCAAGTTGCTAGGTGAAGGGAAAAGTCACGTCACAACTCGAGTGATGGGCACTTTTGGGTTAGTTTCCTTCTTTCCTTTTATTCTATGACAATATAGTCAGTCATCCCTCACACATGAGATCTTTCTTTTTTCGACAGTATAGTCATTCTTCCATCGCACGCCCGATCTTCCTTTTTTCCCCAAGGAAAAAGTGGACTTAATTGGTAAAACTATTTCTGTGGTTGACTCTTCATCTTAATTCTATCAGGTATGTGGCTCCTGAGTATGCAAATACTGGCCTTTTAAATGAAAAGAGCGATGTCTACAGCTTTGGTGTGGTTGTACTTGAAGCAATCACTGGTAGAGATCCTGTTGACTATGGACGTCCAACCAATGAGGTACACAATCATGCCATTGGATTAGCGTATACAAATTGTCTAAAATTTCTCAAGTTTTTGACATGCATAATATGGATGTTTCAGCTGCTTATGGCAAACTGATTCTAGATTTTTGGTTTTAAGACATCATTTTCTAGATCACTTCTTCTCTGTACTGCAATAGCAATACAAAAGTTGCGACTATACTGGCTAACAAGGCGATGATGTGTAAACTATATTGGAGAACACATATAAGGCTTTGGAAAGCCACTTATTTCTCGATTCCAGGATGCTTTTGAGAAAAAGCATAGTAAGCCTCTGGAGTTTTAGGTGCTTTTGCATAGCAATAGGAGCTGTCTCCTGCTTCCTTGTCTTCCTTGAAGTAATTGCTCATCCTTGTTCATACTTTCTATTAGAGAACTGTTCAGAATAATTGACCGTATGTTCCACTATCTACTATACATTTCTCCAATTAGAAGTTTGCTGGGTCAAGGTTTGCCATTAGCATGCCATTGTGTTAGACATGGATTTATGAGTTCAGTTGGTTTCTTCCATGCTTTCTACAATTTGCTTGGGGGAACTCTTGTAGGGTACTTGCTCTTTTTAGGAACTTATGTAGACTGACCTCGTGCCAGTTTATCTGCAAAACTTCGTTCAATTTTCACTTTATCGATTTTAGGTGGTTTCTCTGCATTTGCCTGTGCTGGTTGATTCGTATAAGTAACGTGCTATTACCTTGGCATAACATTTCATCAGTTACAATGGGTTGCATCCTGCTATCATATGGCATATGCAGTACTCTCTCAAAGCCTAAGTTTGTCAACAGCTGTTTTGCTTCTTCATTTGTCACATTCAGAAAAATGATACGTCTGCGGTAAATATATGATAGTTTCCTGCAAAAAAGAGGCTTTCTGAGAAAATTTATGTGGCCTAAGTATTTAATGACCGGGGCTATCCCTAGTGGTAGAACTGTATCTGTAGAGCCTTCTGTTCAGCATTCCATTTTTGAAGTTCTCTGCTCACTTTGTGCCCCCCATTAGCATTAGATTGCAAAAATCTGTACTTAAAGTCACTGATATTTGCTTCCAAAAGCATCTTTTGTCATCGCACGGTGTCTTTATATTCTGCATCCTCATTTCTTTTATTGTGCTTTCAGTGGAGTCCTGTTTCATCTCCGTTGAACTACTTAATGAACACTTCCATCCTAACAAGTCTGATCAATAAGTCATTATTTTTCAGGTGAATCTGGTTGATTGGTTGAAAATGATGGTCGGCACCCGCCGGTCAGAAGAGGTGGTTGACCCTAACATTGAGGTCAGGCCCTCAACTAGAGCCTTGAAACGAGCCCTTTTGACAGCTTTGAGGTGCGTTGACCCAGATCACGAAAAGAGACCCAAGATGGGCCAAGTTGTCCGAATGCTTGAATCTGAGGAGTATCCAAGACCAAGAGAGGTAGCTGTTCTGATTATGTTTACCTCTTTTCCAATTAGATCTTGTAGATCAAATTTCATTGTAATGGACCTCTAGATGACATCTACTCCATTTTCCTGCTGCTCCCTTCACGGTCTGCATTTCCCTTCAGTAATGCATAGTAAGAGTGTTTTGTTGAGTTCCCATTGCCTCATATCAACTGGACTGCCTCATTTCAAGCACCCTTTTCTCAGATGTTCCATTTCATGGGGCATTTCTATTATTCGAAGAATTGTCCAAACTTCTTGACTCGAGATTGATTGTCATTGATGAAACACACATATTGTCCTCCAAGCAGAGAGTAAGAGATATACTTCCTCACAGCCACACAACACCTCAGCTAGGGATTGATACTTGCAAGTGAAAAAAGATACAATCCATAGGGTGGCAGCGACGGTATACTGACCCAGTCACCAAATCATCAGCTTGGTAACCTGCATATTGCATATCACAAGATGTGTCCATCAATCTCTAGTTTTGCTTCGAGCTGATACTTCTTCCGAAAAGCGTCATAGGACTAAATTCTATCATGTGTACCTCATGCAAAGCATTCCTGTCGGAACTTCCATCAAACATCGCACTTTTCCGATCCATACATCTCATCGGATGTCGAGACATTGTTCCAGTTTTGTTCCTCCTAAGAAGTATCACATCTGTGGTTTCAGGATAGAAGGCACCGCAGAACTCAAGGAGGTAGCAGCACAGAGATGGATTCCCAAAGGGAAAACTCCGACACGGATCGGAGCGACTACCCGGGTTCAAGATCAGAGAGCAAAGCATATCTGCGAACGTGAAAGAAGCAGATCTACACGGACTGCTTGTCCCATATGGGGAACCCAGAGCTGAGGCAGTATTCATGATACTTCTCTTCCCCATTTTCCCAATGAGATGGTGATTGTTAGGCATGTGGTTTGGGAAGGGACATGATCATTCTTTCGTTTTTCATTTTCAGCTTCTACTTCTTTGCTCTTTTGTTTTTTTACTTTTTGTAGGTGATGAATGATTGCTGCCTGTGTGTGGAAGTGGAGTATTGTGAAGAACCTTAGCATAGAGGGTGTGTACAGATTGATTAGCATCCAAAGATCGATGGATTAAAATGCTTCATTAGTCCTTTGTTGGAAAGAGAAGATAGTAGTTAGTACGATGTGCCGATAATGCTAAGGTTGTCGAAAATGATCAATCAACATGGTATCTGTATTTTTTAATAATTTAGAGGTACAATGCAAGCTCATGCCATTATACTTTGGTCAACATTTGCATTCCCAATGCAACAAGTTATGCTTTGTTGTTTCTGTATAAGTAGATAAATCCCAATGACTATCAATCGAGCAACTTAGTTATATGTCCATCTTTTGACTTTATATCCTGCATAAAGTGAAGGACACTAGGAAAAAGATGAGAATGATTTACCCAAATTGTCCATATATCTCGCACAAAATGATGATTGGAAGTTCTTGTGCATTTCATCATAACTTTCCATAAGGCAATTCGATAAAGAGTCAACTCAGTAAGGAATATATTTTTGGTGCATGAAATTTTGCCAACAAACAATATGTCAAAAGTCATTCAATTCAAAAGGGTATAATTATTGTAAGTTACTAATAAATAGGCTTATCAAAGGCTTAGTGCCTTTTGAGTCTTAGATGACGTTTGGTTCGGCCATGGAAATGGGGTTTGTAAAAATGCAAATGCTAAAAACCTAAATCGCTTTGGAAAATATAAATTGCATTTGGTAAAGACTCCTTTATAAATCAACTTTGTGTTAAATAGTATTTGGTAAAAAAATTTCTTGCAAGTGATTTTTTTTTGTCCAACTTGCAAAGGGCTTTGGTTGCATTTTTTTTTATTACTTTTTTGTTAAAAAACCTTAAACCCTTCGTTGGAGCGAGCGAGTCGGATCCGATGTTGGCACCATCGCTTGAGGTCGCCCAACCTTGGGCACTTCCTCGATGAGGGTCGCGCGGCCCACGTTGCCCTCGCCAAGGTAGCGCAATCTTTTGTGAGGGGTTGCGACCCTAGGCAGCCCTCTCGTGGAGGTGTTGCGACCTCGACGAGGATAGTTTAGGTCCCAACCTCAAGCGGCCCGCCCTGGGGTTGTACGACTCCGGTGAGGGCCGCTTGACTTTGCGGGAACCCAAGCAACCGATTCCTAGGGAGGCGTGACCCCCGGTGGTGTCGGCCTCACATTGATCAAACCTGGTCTTGCCGAGAAGATGAATAGTAACAAAAGATGAACAGTAGCAACAAAGGCAAAATGGAAAAATGAAAAAAAAATAGTAAGGGTAGTTTTGAAAAAAAAATCACTAAATCCTACAAATGACATTCCGCTAATGCTGAAAGCAAAAACAGGTATAGGTGGGATCTATTTTGGGCTTTCAGCTTTGCTAAGGCTAGCATTTAGCCAAATACCAAATTGAAAGCTAAACCAAATGCCTCATTGTTTTCCCAAGGACTTATGGCCTGCCTTGAACTTTGAAGGCTCAAAAACCCTTAGCACAGCTGAATCAAATTTAAGTCTTTCAATTTGTAAATTTGATCCAGATGAGTCAAACGAGACCAAAAAAGAATCTAGTTGAGTCAAGAAGACAGGACTCAAAGTGCATGAAAATTGTAATAAATAAACAAAAAAAAAAGTCTTGAAATTTAACTCTACGAAATTTACAAGTCTTAGGACTAGTAAATTAACTAATTAAATTCAAACAATAATTGTGTTCTTAATAGTTACATAAGAAACTCCGAAAAACAATCAGGAGAGACCCGCAGTTAGTTTAGATTAAACTGTAAATGACACACACGTGTATGAAAGATTAAATTCCAAGCTAGCATATTTGCTTGGAACACAGAGCCAAAATTAGAAACATCAACTGTATTTTGACGTGTTTCTTTCTCATCTTCTTCCTCGACTATGGCCGCATTATTACGACGCAAAAGAACAAACAAAAAGGAAAAGGAAAAAGCATGAGCACTGTGAGCAAACCAAATGGATCTGCCACTCTCTCTCTCACTCTCTCTCTCTCTCTCTCTCTCTCTCCATGTCTCGTGTCTTGATCGCCATTAGAGCCTCCGTTTGACCACTGGTTATCGGCACTTACAGCACAGGTGGCTGGTTCGTTTCGATGTAGCTGTCGTTCCGTTTACCCATTTGTTAGCTTTTTCGAGCGAGTTCAAGCTTTGAGCTTGGATTGGATCGGACTGTCCTTCTTTGCAACACTTTTCGGAAACGGTTATGGGGGCATTTTGCGCTGATGATGGTTCGTCCTTTTTAGGTCTTGGTTTTCGATGCTTGGTCTTAATGCACTTGCCCTGTAGTGATCTTGGTTGAAAGTTGTTTGCTTTCATTCTCTGTCCTCTTTAAGTATTCTTTTCGTGGGAGGCGCGAAATCATAGGGTTTCGTTTTGTTGCTTTAGTGTTTCATGTCATTTTTGTGGTGCCGTTGTTGTGTTCTGCTAAGGTAGTTCTGGAGTACCTATGACAGGTACCCCTGATCTCAACAACTCAAAAAAGCTCACGAAGTGGCAAATTTGATAAATATTTGCTAATGAAAACATGTAAAGTTTCTTAAAGGGGTGTCCTTTTCACTTTGGAGTTATTGTTACAGATATCAGGGTAGATTTAGCTTCCTATTAGTAATTTCACTCTTGTTTGCAATAGACTTGAGTCCTGTTTGGTTAGAAAGCTGCGGAAATGCACTCGTGGTCACTAGTGATCACTGAACATTGGGTTGAGTTGTAAATTCCAAGGGTTTGGACACTGGAAATAGTTTCTCATTACTTAGTTAGAACAGTATGTCGTCATTTAGTAGGGATGAAGGTGGTCAAGGGATGGTGCTTGTTAATTGCTTTCTTTCTCTGTGAGTTCCTCTGTAAGACTAGAGATCTTTGTTGATCTTGTTGTTCCAATTTCAGCAGGTCGATGAACAAAGCCGCTTTGTACAGGTATAAAATCTACAATCTTAAGAGGAAGCTTGTGGGAGCAAATGGCATCAGTAGGTGTCCCACCTGCTTCTGGTTTGAGAGATACTAGTGGATATGCTCTTGGCGCAGATAGGTTGCCAGAAGAGATGAATGATATGAAAATTAGGGATGAAAAAGTATGTTCTTGAGTTATTTTATTACCTTGATAGTTACATTTGTATGTCTAATGCCACTCCTAGCGATTATGTTGTTTTTGTTATCCTTATTCTTGTTTCTGCTGATCTTAAGCATCTGAAATTTGCACCTTGATGAATTCTAGGAGATGGAAGCAACGGTTATTAATGGTAATGGGACGGAGACAGGTCATATTATAGTGACAACTATTGGTGGTAGAAATGGCCAGCCAAAGCAGGTATTCATGCTTGTATTCTTTTATAACAATCATTCTTCTGAAGCATTTTGCACATTCTGTTAGTTGTGTATCGATCTTCTTGTTGAATGGCATCTTTTCATGTTTGGGGGTCTTTTCTGTCTCGACGTCTATGCAGTTGGGAGTTCAGAACTCATGCTTCTATGGTCCATTCTTAGTTTTTCTCCTTCGAACCATGAACTAATGATTTTTTTCCAGCGTTGTCTTAAAGTTTTGGGTTTCGTTTTCGTGGCTCAATATTAAGAACTGATTTGCTGAGGATGAGATATGTATAAAATGAACGTGGTCAATTAATATCATGCTTTAGACATCTATTAGCTTACTGTCATATACAATCAAGCATGAACTTGTTCTTTTACATTTCTGTTTTACGGGATGAGAGGCACATATAATCTCAGTTGGCCATAATTTGGTTACTACATTTCTGGAGTAATGGTGATAATATAGTTTACTGTCATTATCGTCTATGCATTATTGAAATGTGCGTGAGATGCTTGTTTCTGCCTCAATGTTCCTCCCCACTGATCATATATCTCTGTTGTGGGTACCTTTTGTTTTTATAATTTCAGACAATAAGCTATATGGCTGAGCGAGCGGTTGGACAGGGATCATTTGGAGTGGTGTTCCAGGTATGTTGTTGCTTGTGTTGTAATTCATTGGTACCAAAAACTTGCCAATTCATTTGAATTTTATAGGAAAGATTGTTAATATTTAGACTGCTTTTACATAGGCAAAATGCTTAGAGACAGGTGAAACAGTGGCTATTAAGAAGGTTCTTCAAGATAAGAGGTATAAGAATCGGGAATTGCAAACAATGCGTCTCCTTGACCACCCAAATGTTGTGTTCTTGAAGCATTGCTTCTTCTCAACGAGTGAAAAGGATGAGCTATATCTGAACCTTGTTCTGGAGTATGTACCCGAAACAGTTCATCGTGTGATCAAGCACTACAACAAGCTGAACCAAAGGATGCCTCTAATTTATGTGAAACTTTATGCATACCAGGTATACTATCAATATTCTTGCTTTGGCTCTTATATCACTTCCACAATATTACCCAGTTAATATGGAGAAGCACTCTCTGGTCCGGTCCCAGTTATGGGGATAGTGTTTCCTTGACTTTCTCTTACTAGTCTGCTGGATTTCAATTATCTCAACTTGAGCATTCCAGTCATATGTGTCCCGTTATTTATCTTTCCTGACCAAGCTGTATCTTCCCTGTTGCTGGTGTATGTTACTGTTCTTGGAATGTGGAAGATCTTCAGGGCATTGTCTTACATTCACCGCAGTATTGGAGTGTGCCATCGGGATATCAAACCTCAAAATCTTTTAGTGAGTTCATCAGCTAGTACAATTTTGATGCTCTAAAGTACTTAATCCTTTGGCTTGGCATTTAGGAAGTGTACAGTGTGTTTCTTTTCTGAGTTCCTTCATCATCGAAGAAAGAGACACATTTGGGTGATGGTTCTTCTCTGATTATAGTGTATCATTTTATGTCGTCATTAAGAACCAATGGAAGGTGCTTTAAGATATATTTCGTTTGGCTCTGTAATCATGAAGGTAGTTCCTTTACTCCCTCTGCAGGTAAACCCTCACACGCACCAGGTCAAGCTATGTGATTTTGGAAGTGCAAAAGTATTGGTACGTACCTGCTATTCAATAGGCAACCAGCATATCCCTTCCATTGTTTGGTATAACGAAATTTATGTTATGTTGTTTTTTTTTTTTAGGTAAAAGGGGAGCCAAATATATCATACATCTGCTCGAGGTACTATAGGGCTCCTGAGCTTATTTTTGGAGCAACTGAATATACGGCAGCTATTGACATCTGGTCTGCCGGCTGCGTTCTGGCTGAGCTACTACTTGGACAAGTAATGCTTTTCACGTTCCACTTCTGCTTCTCTATGCAATTCAAATTCGCTGGGAATTTTAGTTGTATCACTAACTTGGTTGCAGCCTCTGTTTCCTGGTGAGAGTGGAGTGGATCAGCTGGTTGAGATTATCAAGGTGCTGGAGTTCCCTTCAATTTCAGTAGTCAAAGTTCACATGCATTTGAAGACCCTGGAATACTTTGGTCTGCATTTGGTTGAGGCATCTGTTTTTTCCTGTGTGTTTTTGGGTAACTGTTTTGCAGGTTCTAGGCACCCCAACTAGAGAAGAAATCAAGTGTATGAATCCTAATTATACAGAGTTCAAATTCCCCCAAATAAAAGCTCACCCATGGCACAAGGTATATAGACTTGATTGTAGTTTGTAATCTGCCGTATAGTTAATATTTATACGACCTTTACTTTTCTTTTGTTTGTCAGATATTCCACACACGCATGCCTCCTGAAGCTGTTGATCTGGTTTCAAGATTACTCCAGTATTCTCCGAACCTACGGTGCACAGCTGTGAGTATCAATTATCTGTTTGCTTGGCTCTTTTTTTTTTTTTGGGGGGGGGGGTGTTGGGGTTGTGTGTGGGGAGGGAGCTTGGGATAAGAACTGGAATCAATTTGCACTTGGGTGTCAAAAGTTTTTAACGGGAAAACTTGCTGATAACAAAAATAGAACAGAATGGAAAAGTATTAGTAATCGCAAAATGCACTAGTTATGACCTAGGAAGCGTCCACACTCTCGGGGGCCTCCGTGTCGTGTTGAGTCCGACACTCTTAAACGCTCTTCGACGTGCGAACGACACATGGTCAGCGCTCTAGACATGCCAACAACATGCTAATCTAGCATCCCGACACGCCATTTCTACATGCACGGAGTCATTTTTTAAGCATTTTCAATAAATTAGGGGTTAAGATGTAAATTTATCAAGACTATATATACTTGAGTCATATATCCAGTCACCCCAAAATTAATATGCCCAGCCAACCCAAGAGAAACCTAATCGTGAATCCGTGATAGAAGAAGAAGAAACTCACCACCGATATTTTTATATATACATGATAAGTTTTCATGTATAAATAAAAATATATGTTTAATACACAATGTGTTTTATTTTTTGAAAAATCACGTGTCGGCATGTCGTGTCGTGTTTTGTCGCGTGTTGTGTCGGTGCTTCATGGGTTATGACAAGGACCCAATTAAAAGAAGATGGATAGAGCTTCACACTTAGTTGATTGCAGTGGCTTGCTTTTTCTGAAGATGTGTATTTGACATCAAGTATTCTGGTGATTAATAACCCCATGTTCATGGATGAGCGGCATTAGTAAACGCCTACTGTCTATTGGTTCTGCATCTGGTCAATAGTTTGGCATAGTCCTTGGATAGAAATTGAATGACGTCTCAGAGCATGCTGTAATAGAGTGGTTCTTCCTGGGATAGAAATAGAATGGTATCTCATGCTATGCAGTATTAATACACATTTAGGTTGGATGTCTGAGACATGCACCTTGAGCCTCTTATTGTCCAATTAAATGTCTTCAATCTAAGTGTACCTGTTTCTGCTTTAGTTGCATGTAAACACAATGAAGTTGCTTCTATTCCTTTATGGAGATTGAGTCTGGTAAATATTGGATATTGATTTGTAACATCCCATGGAGGGGATGTGCATGGCTTTGTCCACATTGCCTGAGAGAGAGTCTTGGGCATTTATAAGGGGTTGGGGATTATTCCTTGATGAGCCTTTTTTGTGCCTGCGGGTTGCAAAGCCCAAGCGGCTATCTGCAAGTTGCTTATGTTTAACATCCATGGGGGAGCATGCTGTTAGTGTAAAATCTGGGGGTGTGGTTTTGAGGGGGTGAGGGGAGTATGTAACATCCCATGGAGGGTTGCATGGCTCGGGGGAGTATGTAACATCCCATGGAGGGGATGTCATGCTCCTTGTTTGAGGGGGTTCGAGGGGTATGTAACATCCCATGGAGGGAATGTGATGTCGGGGAGTATGTAACATCCCATGGAGGGAATGTGATCTGGGGGGTATGTAACATCCCATGGAGGGGATGTGCATGGCTCCTTCGAGGGGAGTTGTAACATCCCATGGAGGGAATGTGATGGCTCCTTGTTGGCCAATTTATAAGGGGTTGGGTTTTCACTTTTGTGTCTAGAAAAACCTGGTTAAAATTCGTAAATATTGGATATTGGATTCCCTCTGAATTAATACTTCAGGGTATTAACCTATTTCATGAGGCTGGCTTCCTTTTTTGAAAAGATCCTAGTTGATGAGTACCTCTTTACATACCTTGCAGCTGGATGCCTTAATCCATCCTTTCTTTGATGAGTTGCGTGATCCCAATGCCCGCTTGCCAAATGGACGATCTCTTCCACCACTGTTCAACTTTAAATCTAATGGTGTGATGGTTTTTTTCTTAAATCAATCTTGAGTTTTCTCTTAACATGGTGCGATATTCTCATTGAGTGCTTTTTGCTGCTTCTAATCAGAGCTAAAAGGAGCGCCCGGCAGAGGTGTTGTCGAAGTTGATCCCGGAGCATGCTAGGAAGCAGCGTCCCTCTGTAGGGTTGTAATGAAATGTGAAGTGTACCAATAACGACTGTTGTTTCTCTATTTTAAAGTTATGATTTCTCATGTCTTGTGTGTCCTATTCTTATTGATGTTCTTTTCTATGTGCAGTTTTTGTTGTTAGATACCTGTTTTACTGTATCACTTCGTCCGAACAGGACCAAAGTTGCCTTCTGTTTGACATGTTCACGGTGAAAAATTGTCATATCATTGTCATAGTAAATTGAAGTCTCTTTGGATTTGTTTTTCTATTGTTGAAAGATGGGTGCAGACTTGAGATCATTTTTCGTTTTTCGTTATTCTAGAATGGAATAGGGTTGATAGAATTGAATACGTCTCACAAGAACTGATGAATAAAAATGCAAATTGTCCTCCAAAGCACAATACTGTTGATCGAAATGGAAGTGTAGGTTCCAGAAGTACTATGGGAGAAACTGCACGATTCTGTTTGCTTGGCAAGCCATTCTTTCATACATGAAAGCACAGCTCCTTTAGCTTGATATTGGTCATCTGTTCCCAGTTTGAGCATTGACAATAGGAGATTCATTGCCTCTGTATGTTTTGGGACATTGATATGCAGCCTTGGTCTATAAAGCCAAGTACACTCACAAGCAGTAAAACTGCAAGATCGGCTGAGTACACTCCATAGTCCTTGACGCTCATTGACGAATACAGAACTTTTCGGTGGCTAGCTTCGGTTAATTTGTAACAGTAGCTTACTCGAGTTCGCTGAAAGTGTGTAACCGAGTCGTTTGTATCATATAGATGTGGTTATAACCACGCAGTAATTAGCACTGTGAAAATTTGCCTGGCTCTTCTAACGGTACACCTAATTTAGAAATATTGCACTTTATACATAGAGGACTCGGAAGAATATAAAACAGAACATCTACATGCTCATCTACATCTGTCCCCAGCCATACTCTTCTCAAGCACCCCCTGTGATGTCCAGATGATGTGCAAAAAATCTATAGCTACATTTGAGGGGGCGAGTTGTGCTTCAGAACGACAAAGAAGAGGAAGGCCAGGCAAGCAAATAAGAGGGACATCGCGGACAAGATGGCCATGTCGGTTCCTATCCTGTCATAGCTCAAACTTCTCACCGAGGCCAACCTAACCCATACATAAGAGCCGTCTGGCAGTTTTGGGCAACTGCAATCTGATGCGCACTCTTTAGTATTGCAGTAGAAACTGATTGAAGTCATCACATTCATGGCATATTGGAAAGGGTTGCTCCAATACATCCACCGGTAGAACCTTATGTCCGATAGAACGACGACTATTCCAGAAGCCGAAACCCAAAGTGATGTCACAATCGACACAGCAAATGCAGCTAGTGTAGGCACTGGTGCTAGGAAAGTGATCATCATTCCGAAGTATGTCATGCAAATTGTGAACACAAAGAGCACAGTCCAGTACATCATGAACTCATGGACGGAACCAGTTCCAATTCCTGCCATAACATTCCCGATTCCCGCTAATGCAAGGGTTGCAATGAAGAAGTACGGAATTTCTCCCAGTGCCCACGACAGTGGATAAAAGATGGGATGGTACATCCCTGCCCTCTTCTCTCTAAAGTACACTAATCTGTCTGTGCCAATCTGAGGGATGACATTATTTGCTGATATGACTCCTATGAGAATTGCTTGCATATATATATAGAGCGAGCGCGAAGTCAGGCCATATACGTCCTCATATTCAATCTTCCAATATAGGGAACCCATGAGAAGCCCAATCATGATGCACCCAGTTAGTCTGCCAAATGTGTATTGTACATTTCTCCACAGGAATCTTTGAGTTCTGAGTAGTACCATTATGGCTTGCAGTGTGTATGGAGCAGGATAAACAGACGATGAAACCATGTAATTCCTATCCTCGGTTAAACTCTTTATACTGCGAATTTCTCTGTTGTTCACTTCATGCTGGGAACTAGCTTGGTAGGCCTCTGCAAAATTTATCGTTGGTGCCGCTCTCCTTTTTATGCCTAATCCGAGAGTTGCCATGACAAAACCAACTGGACTCGCTCTTTTGGAATACCAGGGAACTTTTGGAACTGATAAGAAATAATCTAGCAGGTCACTACAGTTGGGTCCGATTGGGCCAAAGTATGCCTGCTGCCCTTCATGTGTCAAAATTAGGGCCAAGTTGAAGAAATCAAGTGTGCGAGCATTAGGGTGTGCTAAAGTGGCAACAATAACACGCCCTGAATTGGAAACTTGAGATAGAATGTTGAGGATACTTGAGGTACCTCTGCTGTCCAGTCCTGATAAGGGTTCTTCGAGAAAGAGAATACTTGGATTGGCAGCTAGTTCAACAGCAATGGTTATCTTTTTGGCTATCTCAAATGTTTTCCCAGTAGCATCACCAAGGGAACCAACTAGTTGATTTGAGTAAGGCAACAGATCAAGTTGGTCAAGGGCTAGCTCCACATGGATGCGATGATTCCCAGAACCGATGGTTTGACCGAGACGGAGTGCAGCGCTGAAATGAAGGGTCTCACGCACTGATAGATAAGGTTGGTGCGCATCGAGCTTCTCTACATAGCCAATAAGTCTAGAATAGGTGGGACCCTTTTGCCAACTTTTTGCCTGGAGGTTGCCCCTGAGGCTGCCAATTGAAGGTGCCCTGCCAGCCAGGCATTTCAGAAGAGTAGATTGACTTCCTTTCGAACCGCCCATTAAAGCAAGCATGTTCCTAGGCCTAGCGTAACCCGTGATGTTGCTGAAAATTGAAGCACCCTCTTCCATGTCTTCATCGTACCTTATTTAGGGAGAGTAGGGTGTTAAACAGTGTGCAAATGGGTAAAACAAGCAAATATATACTCATACAGTCAACATTGCATGGGAATACGTAAAAGGAAAATTCCATGGGGATAGGATGTACCTCATGAATGATAGATCCTCAAAAAGGAGAGTTAATGGCTCTACTGGAATGCCTGGTCCATTCTTCTCCATATCGACCCTGAACTCCTCTATCCATTTTTCAACTCCGCCATTGTCCCTTATTTTTCCATATCTTTGTCGTCCAGAATATCTGGAAGCTTTGAAACTATCGGTTTGTCCATTGGGACTTTCAAGTGACTGAAAACCACTCTCCATGTCCTCTTTAAGGTTTCTGATTGTTGGTGACCATCTGATAGAGGGCAAGGATTGGCTGGTTCCTGTGAATTCTATCCTCTTTAGTCCTAGTAATCCGAGGAAGTTGGCGATGAAAGTCCACCCAATAAGAACGATGTAAGGTAGCCAGGGCTTTTCGGCATCTTCAGATAGCTGATAGAATGCGAGGTACGCTTTTCCAACGGTCATGTTAGGGAATTGATTGCAGAAGGCAAGTTGGCTTTGGTAGCTGGAGCAAGGATCTTGATAGTCATTTTGAAATTGAATCCTGCAAAATAATATGTTGGCCCAGTGGATTGGGTTCGCCTGGACTAGCCATTTCCAGTATACCGGCACATTGGATGGGTAAATCACAAAACCACTGAACAGCAGGAAGATTGAAACTAGTAGGCCTACCAAAAAGATGCAATTTTTGTCAGCTATTCTCACTTGATGCAGGATTAGTTTAAACAATGCAAAATGACCTCATAAGCATTGTGATTCTGAACCTTTAAGCAGATGATATACCTGCCAGGGCATTCCCAACTTCCGGGATTGCGGAAATGGCACTGAGAAAGAAAAATACCGACGATCCAAAGTATGCAACCAAGAATAAGAGCAGTAAATACTGGAAAAATGGTGCTCCATTTCCTGTTGATGATAGCCCAGCCAGAAAATAGACACCTACTGTATATGCTGTTGCCTGCAAAAGGCAATAGATATGTTGGAGTTTTATCTCGATTCACAACTATATCTAATTTGAAGAGGAAACAAACTAAGTGTGGTACTTCTATTAGGGTCTGCGGTAGGTTGACTATGCAATGGGCGACGACATATGAGGAGACCCTGTAAAATCTCTGAGCCTTGTGCTTGTAGAAGGTTGGCCTCTGGAGCATATACAGAGGAAGCTGCACCATATTTATGAGCGTAATGCTCATGGTGGATACGAATCCAAGGGCCCTTACTGAGTTCATCTGCTGTTGGTTGTAATTGCCGCCAAGCTTGTAGAATAGTGTTCCCGCAAATAAGCCCAGTACAATTGCCTGCAAAATGAACATATCTGCCGCTCATTTCTTGAATGGAGCAAACTTCACGTGAAAATCGGATCTAATGTAGTTTCGGTCATTCTGTGAACTTGGCTCTCTGTACTAGAATCTACTGATAGCATAGTTTGTGACCTGGAAAAGCCTCAGTTTGACTAAAGCATGAAGCCTCTTCGTGATCTTGATTTGCCTCTTGATGAGTGTTTGAGTAGATTTCCACCATGTCTGGATGAACGGCCTCTGGAATTGCTTCCATTGAGCTTGGTACTCATCTTCCTGCACGGTGAGAAATCATTAGCTGTTGTGACCAGGCTAGTCATCTTCTTTCTTTATCTCATGCTCAGCTTTCTCAAGCATCTCTTTGCATCCCATCCATGACACTTTTTTTTCTTCCCATTTATCTTGCTGCCTCCCAACCCTCTTAGAAAGGAAGACAAAAAAGCCGACATTGCAAAAGATGTCTCTCATACCTCTTCTTTGTAACGCTCAACTTGGAGACAGATATGGCCTCTCGCCTGCTTTAGCATGGAGTATACGTGCGAGGCTCGCTCATGTTGCATCTTTTGGGGTCCAACTGAGAGATATTGCATCTCATCGTTGTTTATGGATATCGCAGTCACCACATCCCCGACCTGAACTCTTCCGGTGCTTTCAATTCCCCCTGAATGCCCTATTTTGCTTGATAGCTTGGCAACCACCAATTCTGCAGCAAAGTAACAATAGTCACCCATCTCTTAGGCTTCCTCAAATGTCAGATATTCGACTTTGGCCTATTAACTTGGCGGATATTGGTTCATTGACATGAACAGGCCTAATAGTTACGTTTTGCAACATCTTGAGCTGCTTACCTGTCTCTTTTCTTGGCTGCGCATCCACTGCGCAATGGTACTTTGATGGTGTCTTCAGACTCAACCCAAGTCCCGGCTCACTCTCTACCCAGTAGGTATGCTTTACCTCATCTCCATGCACAATCCTCAGTATGTCTTTGTAGTGATCTGAAGCGTTGTAGCACTCAATAAGCTCCTCTAGAGTCAAGGATGTCGCTCCTGGTGCCACATACTTGGACCCATCTCCAGCTGCTATGTCTTCAAGAAACTCATTTGATTCCACAAGCAATGGTTTTGTGTACCTGCATGTGGTGTCAGTGACATAATGTTAGCTCTATGTTAGCAAAAATTGTCACACCGCTTAATAGTACATCCCAAATTCAGATGCATACTAACCCGAGTTTCTTGAAGTATGGGATGGCGTCATTGCGAGTGCCTTGGAAGAGAACATGGCCATTGCTCAGCAGTATAACTCGGTCGAAAAGATCGAATATCTCTTGGGAGAGTTGGGTCAGCGACATAATTGCGGATGATTGCTC
Organism: Rhodamnia rubescens; assembly: GCA_021437795.1. NCBI lineage: Eukaryota > Viridiplantae > Streptophyta > Magnoliopsida > Myrtales > Myrtaceae > Rhodamnia > Rhodamnia rubescens. The sequence goes on from JAILYA010000003.1 coordinate 8,755,183, forward strand.
AATTCTGCTGATGGTGCGTAGGGTGTCCACCAGGTCATAGGTGGCTGCGAGATCAGAACTTGAAAATGGTTGGTCATAAATCATGACGGAGTATGTTCCGAGTGCCAATTCAGCCGTTGTGAGCTTCTGCCGATCAAAATCGGAGAAGCCTTCTCCAGTGAGCTTGTGCTCGACTTCCTTCAAACTTAGAATTGCTAAAACATATTCCAGGAACGGATCTTGTCCTTCCACAAGTGCATGTGCAAAGAATTTCCTCATCTGAGGAGTGAAGTTCTCTGGCTGCAGACCCTGGGTGCAATCCCTTGCAAACTCAAGTGTCTCTCTAACCGATAAAAATGGAATGTGTCTGCAGATTTTCCAGAAAAAGTGTTAAGGACGCGACCGTGTGCTTATCAAAGACTAGACAAAATTTCAATCGCAAGCCTCGCCTAATCTGCACAGAATGTCGGTGTTCAGGCGACAGAGGACTCACTTGTTAAGTTGGCCGTTAACGTACGCAATGAATCTGCTAAGGCATATATCAGTGACGGATTTGTCGTTGTACATCACTGAGCCTTCCAAGCTTGAGTTAGGAGTTACTTTAGCTCTGCCTGCCAGGATTTCTAGGAGGGTGCTCTTTCCACTTCCTGCAGAATTGTATAACCAATGGATCAGTCACTTGACAGAAAAGTTTGCTACTATCAACGTTACTCGGCTTATCAATTTTAGAGGTGGCCTCTTTAGATTCATCATTTCGATAGGTATCATTGCAGTACCATAGGAAATTTTCAGCTACCTGGAGGTCCTAGCAACAGAGTCATCGAGCCCGGCATGATGTATCCGTCCACTCCCTCCAGGACACGCAACAAAATCGAGCTTTTTTTCTGAAGTATAGTCTTGACTGGCCCAAGGAGGCATCCCATCAATTTGTTCCCGAAGGTTTCGTACCCTCCCGAGGAGATTTCACAGTTTCTGGAATATCTAATGCCGGAGAACCGAACCACCTGCAAGACAGTTTGATTTTTGCTGAACCTTAGATGCTGCTTACGTTGGTTAACTGTCGGAATGATGCATGTTTACCTTATGTTCATGCCCTGTTTCCTGCAATTAGTTCTGTATCGTAATCGCATTATCATTTTGGGTACATCTCATGCGTACTCAGGAATGACCATTAGCTTTTTTTTTTTTTTTTTGGTCAAAAGAAATGATCATTAGCTTACTATGCATATTTTCAAAGGAAAATGACATGGCTATCAATAATATATAATGGGTTTTTCGTTTTATTTTGGGTAATAGAACGAGGGATAATAGTCCAAAAAGTTCTAAACCTATTGTACGGCAACCAATTCAGTCCTAAATATTTCAGTTGGGTCAATATAGTCTTTAACCATTTGGAGATTTGTCGATTTAGTCCTAAACTTTTTGAAAATTTATCAATTTAGTCTTTTTGCCAATACAAGTTTAGCACTAAATTGGCAAAATTTCAAAAGGTTTAAGACTAAATCGGCAACTTCGGAATGCTTAAGACTAAATTGAAGCAATTGAAATGTTTTGGACTAAATTGGCAAGTTGGTACATGGTTTGAGAATAAATTAACATAAGCGAAAAGTTTAGAGTTGAATTGATAAATTATCAAAAGTTTTAGAACTTTTGGACAATTTTCCAGACATGACGTCGTTTTCATTCCATTTATAACGTATGAATGAGTGGACAGCCATCTGAAAAGGATAGGTGAAGATCTTAATCAAGGGTCAACTTGAACATCAATCTCATATTGTATTTGGTATGGTTGATTGAAGGATTCAAAAAATTAGTGTCAAAGCTAGGGGCCTGATATGGAAAAGTCTATCACAATCAGGAAGAGAAAAGGACAAATAGAGGAGCTCCGGCCAAACGACAACTAAGATTCTCCAATTTTTCGTATCACGTGAGCCGGCTATGATCATGACTTTATGCTTAGAAATTACATGTTTCTTATGTTGGTGACGAGGAAGTAGGCAAATTTTTCTAAATAGTCCTAAGCGTATTATGCTTTTACCAATTCAATTCTAAACCTTTTACTTTTGTCAATTGAGTCTTAAACATTTTCACGTTTTGTCAATTGAGTCAATTTGGTTAATTTTGATTGAAAATCGTTGATCTTAATGCCAACCTGTCCCACCTGGACAATTTTTAATATTTTTTTTGTTTTTTTGTTCTTATTGTAGTCGGTGAGAGTAGTCGGGCCTCCGCTGGGCTGCAGGTGAGGGCTGGGCAACCCTTGCCCAAGTTTGGGCATGGATGCCTTGCCTGCGGCTGCGATGGCCTCGCCCGGATCTGGGCATGGTTGCCTTGCTCTCGGTCGTGATGGCCTCGCCCTAATCTAGGCGAGACCGAGCGAGGGCCCGGTGACCCTCGTCCGGTTCCCGGCAAGGGCCCGACGATCTTCACTAGTCACATTAAGAGAAAAAAAAAAAAAAAATGCATACAAATAAATAAATAATCGAATAGATTAAAATATTATTAAAAATTATCCACATCGATCGGCCATATCACGTAGGACGGTCGGCGTCCACGTCGACGATTTTAGACCAAAATTGACCGGATGGACTTAATTGATAAAAGATGAAGAGGTTTAGGACTTAATTGATAAAATTAAAAGGTTTAGGATCGAATTGGCAAAAATGCTACATAACTAGGATTTTTGTGATAGTTTTTTCTAAGAAAGTATCGTACTATTCGATGATGTTCTTATTGTTTGTAATAGGAAGGAAATATATGCTGTTGAATTTCGTAAAGGGTGGTCGAGATCACTTCTTGATTCTTCTTGATCTATATGGCATCAATCAACATTCTTATACAAGCTTAAACATATGAACTATCTATATAGAGAAGATACCGGAGTCTGTAACGCATGTCATTGCATGGTTTATGTATGGCACGAAAAAGAACATAAAGAGAGAGTCACGTTTAATTTCATTTTCACCTGCTGCGGGATAGGGGGTGTGATCTTGGCCATGTCCCGCAAATAACTCACGAAACCATCCTTCAGCAAGTACTCCATTCCCATAAGCTCCTCCGACTTCTTCCTCACGCTCTCATCTCCTTCGTATCTGATCTCTTCCATGCTGCCTCCGACGTCTCCAGCGAACGCTCTTCCGGCTTCGCTCCTCAAACCGTTCCTCTTCAAGCTCTCGTACATCCTCAGTGCCACGTGCCTCGCGGTCTTGGGCGATGCGCTCTCTATCTTCCTCCGCATGTCCAGGGACGACCCGCCTGAGAACCTCGCCGCCCTGCGGGGAGTCACGGGCGTCATTGGGGTCGTGCTCCCCGGGGCTGGCAAAGTGATCACACTGGCGGCGTCGCTTCTCGCCGTGTGCTCGCTGAGGAAGGAGGGCCTCCGCGCATCGACATCGTTCCCGGCGTTGTCTTCTTGTAGCCACCACGTCATGTTCGGCTGCGGGCTCACCGGAGAATTGTTTGCCATTTTCTCGGCTATGGAAAGATGAAGCGTTTCTGAAACACCAGAGGTTGAAGCTAGTCTTTCCTTTGGTGTCTTGACAAGCACAGAAGACGACGGTCCTTAAATGACCCAAGGAAACCTCAAATGTGACTTTTTTTTTTTGGTCGGATCAAATGTGACTTAAACTATAGTCATGTTGGAATGTAAAGTATTAAAACTTGTTTTATTTGTCCGCACTATATTGAATTTGCTAAGTCGTCCTTGTTATGACATTGAGAGAGAAGAGAACGAAAAGTCAACTCCAAGTGAATGAGTCGCCACGTGGAAGATGTGGGAATGAGTAGGGGCAAGAAGATGGAAATGAAGGCGGCTTTCAACCACTATTTATAATTGTGCTACAAGTATTGAATTTGAGTTCCCTCTGGTCGATTTCCAAGTGTGATATTCCTCATCTTCTTCTGAATTCGTAAGTAAGATGAAAACATTTTTGTAATTGTTTTCCTGTTATCAACTAAAGAAAAGATTGGCTCATTGTCCCGATAGTCTATTTACAGCATTTAAAGATGTCATATGTGACCAAAATTTGCTTTCTATTTTTGTAAGGGGGAACCAACACATAAGAGGAGTCAAAGGCAACATTCACAACTTTGAAGTGTAAAAGATGCAAATAGTTTTGATTAGTTTGGGGGCAAAAATGTAATTGGAAATCAAATCGTGGCCGCGGACATTCGCTTTCTATTTGAGGCTTCGTTTGTTTCACGGGCAATGAATGGTTTGTGAAAATATTTTCGTAGATGATTGCTTGTATTGCTTAAAATAGTTAGATGATGAAAATGTTTTCCCTATCACAAACAATTTTTGTCCAAACATTTTGATGGAAGATGAAAAGCGTTTTTGGCTTGTTCATTTTTGTGAGGAATACAAGTGATCATTTTATAGACATAATTTACAAATCATTCATTTTTCGCGAAATAAATGGAGCCTATAAAAAGAATATTTTGAATGCAAAAATGGATTAGTAAATTGGCTGGAAAAATGACTTTATGACTAAATTATTCACATCGCACATATTAGCCTCTTCGATCCAATTATTTCCCTATTTCGGACAGTAAGCGGATACATTTTGTGGTGAAGTTTTGATGAGTCCGATGTGAGGTAAGACCCTTTGAAATTACTTCATTTAAGAGGAAGATGGTCACAGAAAGAACTTTGTTAAACACTACGAGGCGTACTAACACTTGTTCATTCCACACGAATACTGACCGATGTGGGTGACGGCAAGTGGCCGGGTCATATTCAATAGCCAATAACAATCTTTCATATCGTTCGGTAAATGAATTGTTTAAATCGGATTTAGTAAGCATCTACCGTGGTCATCACTTAAGCATGAATCAAGCAAGAATTTGTTCTACATGTCCCTTTCATGGGATGAGCGGCACATATAAATCTCAGTCGGCCATGATTCGGTTCCTACCTTTCTGGATGAATGAGAAATAGTTTGATCTGCAGTGGTGTTTCAGCTGCTGCATTTTGAACTCCCTGTTCTTGGTTTGATCTTTTCTTCTATGTTCATTCAGAACTCATTCAGGTTAGGCCCCACCTCACAAGCTGTGCTTCCATTCCAATGAACTACCTTAGGGCACATTACAATGTGGTCATGAAGGCTGTTAAGAATCTAAGATGGACGGTGATGTTTTCTTCCAATTAACCCTGGAGATGGGGCAAGAACAGCAATTGAAAGCGGTACACCACTGGACTAATCTTCCTGGGACGTATATGACCGGCTTATGAAGAGGGTACGTCTTGATCCTCCTACATTTCTGTCCCTTAAATTCTTTCCCCTGCTTGTTTTCTTCGTTTGATAATTTCATCAGATTTATGGCTGCCGAGCAGCCTGGAGTAGAACAACATACTGATGAGGATCAGTTTAGTTGGAAATAGAACACCACGAATGCTTTAACTCTCGTCCGACACTCACTTGAAAGTTACTTTCTTTTGTTCAATTACTTGACTGTCATAACTTATTGTGATGACCCGAAAACACTCATTTGATTAAGAGTAGATTAGCATTTAATGAGTTTGGATTATTGGACAAGCTTTAAAAAGATTATTATCTTAACTCAGTGGTATTTTTAAGGAATTGTTATTGGCCCGATACTATTTTTAGGGACACTATGTGTTTGATTTAGGTGCCATCGAGTTGAATATATGCGAAATTGGGACAACCGGAGGCAAGAATTGACATAGGGCCGCATGTGGACATGGTGGGGGCCATGAGTCGCGCATGGCCATTGAAGGACACATGTTATACACATGTCACCGCCACATGACACGTGGTGGATACGTGTTGTGTGTAAGTGACACGTGGCGCGTTGTGGCTCAGCCATCCAAAGCCGATTCGTCTCAAGCCGATCATCCTAAGCCGACTAGACTTCAACTTCTTCTTTTATATAAACCTCTAGAGTCAATTTACTCGTCGTATGATTGTCGGAAAGTCGTCACTCTACTTTTGTACACCATCTCGAGATTGTCGATCGCCGCTTGCCAACCCTCTGCCGTTCGCCATGCATGGCCATCGCGCCACCTTTGCGCCTTTCGCCGGTGCCATTCAACTTCCTAGCTTTGCCTTTTATCCGTCTCGTATGTTCGTTCATCCGTTCATTTGATAGTTCGTTGTTTTCTTGATTAATCGAGACAAGTGGATTTCTAGTCCTTATTACTAGACTATATATGGTTTTACTATTGTGAGCATTGTTTGCCGATCTATTTTGGCTATGATGACTTCAATTTGGATATTCCGAGATTTTGAGAACCTATCCTTGAGCATCGTAGATTCCGATTCGATAAATCTCGATTTGTGGTAATTATGACTATGATTTGATTCTATCATTAGATTCTGGTTGAGTATGGAATTCTATCCTTTGGATTACATTGAATTCGATGGGGTGACTCTGTTTGCAATTTTGTGATTCTATAGCTAGTTTAGTCGTTCGGCCTAGTGGTCCTACTTGCAGAGGAGCTTCGACTTACTTTCGTTGATTAATCACTTTTCAAATGAGCAAGCTAGTAAGGATGAAGCTGGTGTGACGTTATCCTTGGTTGATGGAGGCTGTGAATAATTTTGATACTCGGGAGTATATTACCTTCCTTTGTAAATCCTCCCATTTTAATTTATGTAAAAAAAGAAGTATTGTATTTGATGAGAATGTGAATTATATTAGTCAATTTGCTGAATGATCATGTTGTTTGAGATGTGTGTTATATGGTTAGTGAACCCATAAAGGCCATACCCTCTTGATAGGCGTGCCTGCCGTTTGGGTGTTTTGTATTCCATGCACTTATGCCCTTATGGTTGCCCTACTTGATTTTCTATTTTAGAGCTTTCACATGCGCCAATTATTTTGAAAGATTAAAAAAAAAAAGAACGCGAGTTAGTGGGAAAGGCTTAACCCTTCGGGTGTAGCGGTATGGGACGCTACACTTATGTACATGGCTTTCTTGAGGTCGTCAATTTTTCTCCATTCACTTGAGTTGCATATAATTTTACAATCAATCGGAGGATTACCACAAAAGTCCTAAATCTATTGCATTTATTCCAATTTAGTTCATCCAATCAATTTTAGCTGAAAATTTTAACGTGAATGCCAACTATCTTTCATGGGATGGTTGGCAAGTTTGATCTCTCTCGGCCAAGGTGAGCCTCACTCGCTCGTGATGAGGCTAAACCTGCTTGTCGTTGGGTGAGGTCGGCCTCACCTTCTCCGGGTAAGGCTCGACCTCGTTGTCACTAGGTGAGGTCGGCCTCGTTAAGCCAAGGTGAGGCTTGATGATGAGGTTTGACTTCGCCCGGATCTTGCGAGGTTGAGCATCGGCTAGCGATAGTTGGGTCGAACCTCTCCAAGGGAGGGCAAGCTTCACTAGAGATCGACGAGGTCAACATTGCTAGCCCTAGCCTATGGTAGGTCGCCGAGGTCCAGCGATCATCTGGAGGAAGAAGGGAGGGAAGAAAAGAAAAAGAAAGAGAAAAGAAAGAAAAAAAAAAAGGAAAAATAAAAAATATATATTGAAAATTGTTCACGTCAATCTTAGGTTTCGCCACATGGGATAGTTGAAGTATATGCTAGTGATTTTTAACAAAAAAATTGCCGGATAGACTAAATTGGCACAAATACAAAATGATTAGGACTCAATTGACAAAAATAAATGTTTAGGATTGAATTAGCATAATTGCAATAGGTTTATGATTATTTTGGTAATTTTTCCCCAATTGATCACTTGAGTGAAATTTTTTTCATAATGTTCACTACAAGCGTTATGCCATGTCTAATTTCCAACACTTTGATGAAGGCTTTCAAAATTTTTTGGCACTGAAATAATCCATTAAAAGTTATGGCATTCAAGAATTTTTTTTAGAAATTATGGCAATTAAGGAGTTTCTTTTAAGAAAAAAGAAAACCAAAGAGCTTGAGTGGAAAAGTGTCTTAAAAAGGGAGGAATTTTTGCTGTTCGATGAAACTCTTTTTACGTCTAGGGCTTAACCTACATTTGTTAGAAGAAAAATTCCAAATAAGGATTTGAAGTGTCCTATTTTTTTTTAAAAATAAGAGTTTGAAGTTGATCTTATTTCAAATAAAGGCTTGACCGAAGGACATTTTCGTCCTTTAAATTTTTATTTTTTTCAATTTTTTTTTGCTTTTTTTTTTTTTTTCTCGTCTCCCAAGGCCATCGCTTGCCTCGGGCCACCCTCATGTGAGTGGCGTCGGGCTACCCTCGGCTGGGTTGGCGTTAGGCAAGGGGCCTCTCACCTGGGCGGAGAGGGAGACCCCGGGCCAAGCATCGGGCTACCCTCGCCCGCCCATGTGACGCAAAGCAAGGGTGATCCTTGCGTTGACGAGGGTTACCTTTGCCCGCCCACGCAACACGAGGGCTACTCCCGCCGGATCGGCATGGGTAGCATGACGCCGGCTCAAGCGAGTTGATGGCTTGAGGAGGGAAAGGGAGGGAAAGGGAAAAAAAAAAAGAAAAGAAAAGAAAAGGCGAAAAAAAAAAAAATAAAAAATTAAAAAAAAAAACCCTTCGGTTAGGCCTTTCTTTGAAATAATTTGAGTATTTCAGATCTTTATTTGAAAAAATAATAGAACTTCAAGCTAGAATTGTTCCTATGTTATATGATAGCCCCTCTCAATTACAACATTATTGCAAGAGGAGGCCGTCCAAGGTGGAGAATTTCCTAAGCCACTAACTCGTATGATGAGTCCGCCTATCTAATTATGAGCTACGAAATGGGTATCTCCGAAGCGACCTAATGTACGTTTAGGATCTTTCCATGAGCTAATAATTGGCTCCAAAATAGATTTGTTAACCCTCTTTGCCAATTGCATGAAGGCTCGAGTCGGACTATTTTACGTTTGTTTCAATTCACTAAACTACAACATACTTATTCCGACACTTGGAGAGTTTAAGGTTTTACTTTCTGTTTTAATTTTTTTAAACATATTTATAATGTATTTTTAGAATTTTTTTTTATGTGACACTAAAAAATGACTGTTGTATTTGTGTCAAGGTCACTCCATTACAAGATTAACGCTATTGTAGCTAGTAGTATCACCTAGATGTAGGTGGATATGTGATTTTAAAGAACTTGATATATTAATGTGGAATTTAAATTATCAAGTTTAGAACCAAGTTAGAGTAAAAAAGGAAATAGTGATCGGATTCGGTTTGTACGCAATATACCGTCAAGGATAAATGTATGAGAGTTAAGGGATAGAGAAAATTGCACAAAAAATTTCTAGTGGTTCTCTTTAAATCAAACTTATGTCCACTCTCCACATTCATAGTCAACTAGCTGGATTTCACTAGTCAATCTATCGGAGGTTACAATAAGTGATGGTACTCGAGTTGATAGACCACATTATCTCACACTTAATTACTCTAACAAAGCCTCAAAAGGATTACAATTTATAACTCAAGAAAGACAAGTGTATAAGGTTGAAGCTCTCTTTGAACTTTGGAATTTAGATTCTGGGCTCTCTCTTCTCTTTAGTATCTCGGTCTACTTTTATACTCCTCCACTTCCAATCTACCTAATGGACAGTTTTCAAAGGATTTTTCTCCAATCAACCCATTGAACAAAATTGCCAAACAAAGTTTAAGTAGCCGTTGAGAGATAAGATTAGAATCTATTGTTGATTTAGTTGCTCATACCACTAAATTTAGGTTTCCATAAGTAGAGTTATTCATTTGAAAATAGAACTTGTTTTTCCCAATCAATCAGGATGTCTTGCAATAATATTTGCGTCACGAGACAATCTTTAAAATTGAAATCCAAGCCGGATCACTAGTCGTTATGATAGACATAATTTGCGTCTCAATCTCGAGTTTGATACTTAGTAGTCTGCGTTTGAACTTGAATATGAGTTTGACTCTAAATTAGAGTGCGATACTCAAAATAGAATATGAGTCTCGATACTCAAAATTGAATATGAGGTTATCAAATGCCTTGAGATTAGTTGTGTTCTAGTTCCTTAACATATCTAGGATTTGACTTATGAAAATATCCATGAGACATTTCAGATAATATCCACGAAATTACTGCTTTCGGCTATAGTTGCATAGAGTATGAAAGCATAAGTAGCATTGACATCACCTGCATACGAATGCTTAGATACTTTGATCGGATCTAGAGATATTAAAGATTGTTTTGTCATCTTCAAAATCTATTAAGAAGTTTTCACAACAATGGCCACATCACATCCTTCGTTATGTCCCGTTATAATTATACCTTCTTAAAGTGCCAAACATAGCTCGTCTAATTTAATTTCGTGCAATGAGAATGCGAAAACTACAAAACTTACGGACCCTCCATGCAAGGCCCGGCCACTCCTAGAAACTGCCGTGGAAGCTTTTTTGGGGAGTGGCGAATCATGATGGTACCGAAGAAAAGTGCATGTGTTCCTCAGTCCTCACTTACAAGTGAGAAGAACATCCTTCTTTATTGGGTGACTGCCTGCTTTTGGAACCCCTGGCTCTCTAGAAATGCTTCAGCACTACTTTTTGTACTTGTTTTGGCCCAACAGCAACTGAAGAGAACGACGCTAGAACTGACTCGGCAGAAAGGCTTGGCCTTCCCAATGCAAATTCCCACACAACCCACATCTGACAAACTCTAAATATTCTCCGCCAGACTTTACTCTCTCTCTCTCTCTCTCTCTCTTTTTTTTTTTCTCTCTTGCATGACCAAATTCTATGTGCACGCTCCACTAATCTCAGCCACCAACCAAAGCCAATCCTCTGGTGGAATTGGTCGGTCCTGTGTCATTATTGTAATCCTCGCACAAGGACCGACCCTCCAGAAAAGTAACCTCCCCACTAACCAGATCTTCTCCTAGTATAAAACCCGGCTTTAAACTCCCAGCAGTCTCTCAACCATCGTCCTCTGAACTCTCGAAAGCCAGCCACTTTGTATATGTATGCATGTGTGTGCGTGTGGAAGAAGAACCTCGCAACTTGTCCTAGTGCCCTCATCCCAAAGTGGTCATCACTTTCAGAGACTCTGTAGATCTCCGCACAACTTGGTTTTCTTTCAGGACTTCCCAAAACGTGGGTTCATCTTTGTTATCTCCACTTTGTTCAGTGCAGAAGAGCACAAACCCCTGTCATAATCTGAGTCAGGATCCTTGAATTCCAGGAATTATTGAGCGTGAACTCGAATTTACGGCTACTGCTAAGCCCTAGTGGGAGAAAAGAGCCTGTTCTAGGATAGTGATAGTTCTGCGGCCCCTTTAAATATATCTGTACAATCCTCCCATCACCTTAATCACTCCGTCTTTCCCCTGGTTTGCAAAACCTCTTCACCATGACACACTCGCTAGCTTCTCTTGCTGTGTTCACTTTCTTGGCACTCTTCTTTTTGCTTCCTTCAACTGATGGCAGGAATCACAGTCACCACACGAAGAAGAACCATTTGCCTGCCATGTCTCAGATCTCGGCACCGCCCTCTCTGGCGCCCGAGCCTGGCAATGCTGCTAGCCCCAGTTACAATGGCAGAGATGCAGGTCCTGACTCCGTGTTCGATGTGCGAAAGTTTGGTGCCAAAGGCGATGAAGTGACCGACGATACGGATGCATTCAAGATGGCCTGGGACGAGGCCTGTGGCGCCGAGTCAGCCACCCTGCTTGTCCCTCGCGGCCATTCCTTCATGATACAGTCTACCATTTTCACAGGGCCTTGCAAAGCCAACCTTGTTTTCCAGGTAATTGTTCTTTTTTTTGTAAGTAGTTTTCCAGGTAATTGTTGATGATGTCCTCTATGAAGAAATGGATGTCGCCCTTGGCAGCAAGTGCTCTAATTTATCTAACACTGGCCGTGTATTCGAATTCACGCTTTGCAGATTGATGGAACTATAATGCCACCGGATGGGCCCGACTCATGGCCGCAGGGCATAAGCAAGAGGCAGTGGCTGGTCTTTTACAGGATTAATGGAATGTCAATGCAAGGAGGCGGGCTAATAGATGGGAGAGGAGAGAAATGGTGGAATCTTCCTTGTAAGCCACACAAAGTAAGCCAAACCAGAAAACATATGGACAACACAAAGGCAGTGCCTTTAGAAGCTAGCACAAATCTCTATTTTTCTTGTACTTATACATTAATTTTCTAGTACATACACTCATATTATATGCATAATGGAACAGGGAATAAATGGAACAACCATGCCTGGTCCTTGTGACAGCCCAGTTGTAAGTCAGAAGCACTGCAAGTTTTCCGGACAAGATTCGTTTACCTTGTCAAGGAAAAATTTACTAAGTTATCATTGACCTTTCTGTAATGCAGGCCATAAGGTTCTTCATGAGCTCCAACTTGACAGTTCAGGGGCTTAAAATCAAGAACAGCCCTCAATTCCATTTCCGGTTCGACGGCTGTCGGAACATCCTCATCGAATCGCTCTCCATCAAGGCACCTTATCAGAGTCCAAACACTGACGGAATTCACGTAGAGAACACTAATAACGTGGGAATATACAATTCGATGATCTCTAATGGTAACATGCTCAATCAGAAGTTCCTGAACGAATCGCCTTGTCCTGTCACATTATCACAACCTTGGATTAAATACAAGCTGTTTCATTAATCGACCGGCATTTGTAGGTGACGACTGCATATCCATCGGAGCGGGTTGCTATGACGTCGATATAAGAAACATAACTTGTGGTCCTAGTCATGGAATAAGGTACAGCAAGTGGTGATATGATAAAACCTGCATCTAAATAGTGCTTCAAGCTTTATGAAAAAGCAAGAATTAACTCTTAAAAGGAGCGAATAATAGACAACAAAAGGTACAGATTAGTGGTGATTTAAAATTTTGAACCGCCTTTTGTCGGTTACAGCATAGTTCTCTCCCTCCAACTCCTAGCCACTATTGTTGAACATCAGTTCATGTAACATACGACTTGGGGGCTTCAATGTATGTACTTTGCTCCAATGATCAGTTTCCTTTTCACGCGTGCAGCATCGGCAGTCTCGGCGTTCGCAACTCCCACGCCTGCGTCTCGAAGATCACCGTGACAGATTCCGTGATCAGACATTCGGCCAACGGGGTCCGAATCAAGACGTGGCAGGGCGGTTCGGGCTCCGTCTCTCATGTGACCTTCGACAACATCCACATGGACATGGTTCGGAACCCGATCATCATCGACCAATACTACTGCCTCGCCAAGAAATGCGCCAACCAAACCTCGGCGGTCTATGTTGCCGACATCTCCTACTCCAACATCAAGGGCACGTACGATGTCCGAAGCCCGCCGATGCATTTCGGGTGCAGCGACGCGATCCCGTGCACCAACTTGACGCTCTCGGAGATCGAGCTGCTTCCGGCGCAAGGGGAATATGTCCTGAACCCGTTTTGCTGGAACGCTTACGGGACTATGGAGACACTCACAATCCCACCAGCTATGTGCTTGGTAGAGGGAATGCCAGAGAAGATAATACAGACTGATGTTGATCATTGTTGATCCATCTGGGGTTAACGTATATGTTATTGTTTAGAATAATTGAACATCAATTAAGAAAGATTAATAGGTTTTAGTGGTCTTTTGCTCTTAATTAGATTCGCAAATCGTATAGCACATCAGAAGTTTTTCGACTCAAGTATAACTCGCATGCGTATTGCTTAGGTCAATTGTCCAAGGCATGCATTGAACGGTGCAACATGGGAGGAACTCTGTTTTTTCACATGCGTCCTAGAAAGAGGTCTAGGGTCAGATATCTATAGGAAAATGACATTGTGACATTAGCATGCAACTATCCCATGCCGAAAGAGAATTTCCCATGATCCTGTGGGCAACATTCAGCCAATACCAAATGGCTATAGTAGTTGGGTCCTAACCAAAATTAGAGAATTTGGTTTAAACTTAACCTAATTTACTAACCCGACCGGTTGACATAGATTTACATGACTAATAAATCAGTAAACTGTCACACTGTTTGATCATATGTTTGAACAATAGACCGATTATAAGTTGATATTTTATGAAGCGAGTAGCTAAAGTGATGTAACTACATGAGACTCCAGCATTTGCAGCCGAATAATTTTGTGTGCTACACAAAACTTGTCGTCCGATGTATCCGAACCGATGAGTACAACAGCGATGCGACATGTTGGACTTATGTCTTTCTAATTGATCTTAGCCTAAGTACTTGTCGGGGTAATCATACTTTGTGCTTAACTAGAGAGATGCTCAAACATGCAAGAAAAAGAGGATGGAGACGTGGATAGACCACTACAGAAGAAATTGCGCAAGGAGATTAATAACTTGCATGCGGTATTGGCTCTATATGTTGAAAGGGGAGGTGGGGGCATAATTTGACTTGGGGGGGCTAAGTGCAAAACATGATTGCATACGTTGCCAAAAACAAAATGAAGAATGGACCAATGTGGGCTCTTATTTGGAAAAATTCTTGAGCTGGGGACCACAAAATAAAGAGCCACCTCTAGGAATCGAAAAGAACATTAAATTGAATTTGTTCCTAATGGCAGTTGGTCCTAGAGCCATGTCAGATGATGCCACAACCCTAATTTTAGCTGCTGGGGACTAGTGAATGGCCAACTGGGGACAGAAAAATCATTATGAACGATTGAAGAGAAAAAGGTAAAACAGAGAGCTTTTGGGTTCTATGCCGTTCGAGAGGGTGACACACCTCAGCATGTGAAGTCCACTTTTGTTGTTCTCTAATTGTTACACAGGAAATGAAGTGACCAGAACTCCCCTAGGGAGTTAATTCAGTATGCGAGTTTACTCAATCGTTCGTTATGCCTAGCAAGCCGCTATCCGTGTCGGTTTTGGACAAAGGATCTGGTAGCACCCGCTCCTCGCCGGAAGTATTCCCCCCCACGTCTATGAGGTCGAGTTTGACGAGCCCGAATTCTCCGAAGAGGCCATCGACGTGTCCATGTGTTGTGTCTCGGAAGTAACACGACGGTCCCGACACAATAATCACTGCATTGCATCTCGACAGCAACGACGGGGGCATGCGAAGCCACTATCACTTGCTCGGTTTCTGTGCTGACTTAGAGCGAGTTTTCACTTATCATTGGTGCTGTGACGACCCATAATAGGAGTGGGAATAATCTGAAAAGGGTGAGAAAAGTTATGGTCCATATAGCTAGAGAAGATGTAAATATGAAGGTGAAATGTGAGGAGGTTAAAAGGGGAGAGAGATATCAAAACATGACCAAAATAGACACTCCACTCCAGTTAAGTCCACTCAGAAGATTTGGGGCATGGAGGAAGTCCCAAGTGCTCAAGGACGGCTTGTGCTTTTGTGGGGGTCTACTCAGAACTTGAGGCTCAGACTATCCCCACTCTCTCAAGTCTACACACGAAAAGCAAAAGAAAGCCAAAGTTATGCATGCGCATTCTACGTGATAATTATCCAAAAAGTCCTAAATCCTTTTGATAATTTGCCAATTTAATCTAAACTTTTTGAAGATTTGTCAGTATAGTCATAAAGTCCTAAACCTATTATTTGGATAATTAATCGAAAATACTATATTGACCGATTGTTAAAAGGTCTAGAAACGAATTAGTAAATTATCAAAAGGTTTAGGAATAAATTAGTAAATTGTCAAAATGTTTAAGACAAAATTGACACAATTGAAAAGTTTAAGACTAAATTTGTCTAATTGAAAAATTTATGACTAAATTGGTCCAATTAAAAAATTTAAGACTAAATTGATCATTGTACAATAGGTTGATGATTTTTTGGACAATTTTTCCTGCATTCTTCTATAGCGATGACTTGAGACCAAGAAAAGGGCCGGTCGATGCACGAGAGAGAGCTTAGTTTATGCCAAAACTAACAGCTCCACTCACAGCCACAGCCAGAAGACAGCTTTTCCTTATTTTAATCTCAAACTAGGATTATACTCAGACATGTTCAAGGTATTGCATTTCATCTTGGTACTAATTTTAATAAAAGAGACCAAGATCAAGGAGATAGAGGAGGGCAGAGACGTCAGCTTCACCATGGTTAGTGCCAAAGATCTCTAAAAGCGATCGACTTTGTCAGAATATTCTCCACATCAGATATCACACTCGATGATGATCCCCATTTTCATAATTCCATTTCCTAAAAGTAAGATTACTCTACAAGTGAGAATTCGTGTTCCTGTCTTGCTTATCCTAACAATTAATGGTTTATTTCATATTAAGGCAAGTCGAGCCGACGAATTTTGAAAGGTCCACGACTGGACCTAACGCCGCGGAAAAGTAACCTGAGTCGGGTTTGGGACGGTTTCGACCTTGCTCGTCAACTTCTTGAGGTTCAGCCGACCCAGCTAGAAGCGATGATTGCCTTATTCGATGCAAGAGTAATGTTGAAGATGTAGAAGTTCCAACCTTCTGGAAAAGGGGCTTTGCTCAAATGCTGCAATGTTTTCGACTGGAAGGAGGGCGATGGCATAGAAGCAAACCAATCAATCCCTAGCAGACTTATCGGGCTACTATAACCTGCTTCCATTGGGAATGCAGCGAACCCCACGGTCGTCTTCTCGCTATCATTCCCGTCACAAGATCTATCCACTTCTCCATCACAGATTAACAAAAGCCACGCCAGAAACTTGACATATGAAACTGAGACTTTTATCACCTTCAGATGATATTAAGAATGATACATAACCATTCCCAGTTAAACTACACCGGAACAAACCGTTACGAGACCAAGCAGAGTTCCATCATAGATCCCTTAGCTATCGAAAAGAAGGGGAGCAAACATAGAACATGGTAATTAGGTGTACTGGCTCTTTCCAGTCACTTCCACGCCTCAAATGCAATAACACATCAGAGTTTGAGCAAGACTGATAATAGCATGAATGCCGGAACACTTTGGTATTCCATAAGTGTAGACAACATATTCTGCTATGACAATGGTATCGACCTACGAGCAAATATGTTCAGATGCAAGCAAATCAGGCCTTTATTGACATCCCCACACAAAGATCACTTACATTTGGAAGTGATCGAAACCCTTCCGACAAACATCAAGGCAAACAAACACCGTCCCACAATAACCTTTTTTTTGGTTTTTCTGTTCTGCGTGAACAAATAAGCGAGAATGGTGTCCCACAATAACTTTCTCTTTTCTTTTTTTTTTGGTGTTTCCATTCTGCATGAACCGACTGTGCATAAACATTCCTTCTTTACACCCGTCCACCTTCACACTGACGGCAAACCAAAATAAAATGGGTGGACGTTCTAAAGCAACTGCTAACCAAAAGCAGCAAGAGCCTCCAGCAAGGAGGCGGCAAATTGCATTTGGGTCTCCTCATCTACGGTGAAGAAAAGAGGCACATGGACAAATAGGGATTTGATCCCGTTTTCCTCTGCAAAGCGAAGGGAATGATAATAGACATAGTTGCACACAAATCTACCAGCATCATCGGAAATCATGACATCATAACCCTTCTTCGACAGGGCCTTTGCTATCTCCTGAATGGGTAGAGAGGTCTGCGTGAAGTAGAACAACAAAAAGCATCCCATGTCAAATACATGACATTAAATGATCCCAGTATTCACACAGCGAGATACTTGAAGCAAAAATTAATATCATAACCTCACCTTTAGAGATTAGATACTGCAGCAGTGTGAGTAGGAAAATGAAAAAGAATACTAGCAAAGAATCATCACGAAGTCCAAATGATCCACAATCGTTAGTAATACATCTGACAAGAAGAATTGCTATCCATTCAACGGAAAACTGCCATTTGAACATGAGGGCAAGTTCTATCAAACTAAGGCAGTTAAGTATGAATAAGTGCGACCAACTAGTTTATCACAAACGAGAATGTTTCACTCAATATGCCGCCACCAGGAAAAAGAAATAGAACTAGAAATGAGGATAACCTAGAAAAAGTTGGCTTCACACTAGCAAAGGACATTTGTTGGGTGGTTCTGGATATAATGAAAAGACGACCTTCAAAGGCTCCTGAGAAGACACAACTTTATGAAAAGAACATGGGTTAGGTAAAGGAAAATTTAAAACACCCAAGCCCAAAGAACTAAAGGGAAGATCTTCATTGTTTGGCTCTTATTGAAGACAATCCATCTAAATAGAGAGCGACTGTGCAAGAAAATCTATGTAGTGGACCCACTCAGCAGCAAAACACTTTTTGTCACTGTTGTAATACAATTGACAATCACCATATGCCAGGGAACTTTCAATTTTTTGCTTAACTTGATAGCAACGCTAGCTGGACGAATCAACATGAAGGTGAATCCAAGAACACCAATAGCCATTAGTCAACCATACACTATTTGCAATCATTGTTTGCATTTTTTTCCATACAAAGAAGCTATTTCCTGAACTTTTTTGTCTAGGCATATTTCATGGAGTATTAACCAAACTGAATGTTCACCAACTTGCCTTTTTGAATTTTCAGTCGATGCAATATCTTACTATTAGAACTCAATTTTAATGATCTTGTGTCCATTAACTTTAAATGTCCATGCCCTTTAAACCAGCAAAAAATTAGCATATATTGAACTTGATACTTAAGTTACTGATTGCAGAGTAACAGACCCAGAAGAAACAGGAGGAGGTACAATATTATCTTTTTAATGTCTAAGCAAGATCATTAGTCTAAGGCTTCTTCGAAACCTTAGCCTGAATAGATGTTTGAAAAGATACAGTCCAGTTGAGTCGTTTCAGCAAACAGCTAACACTACGCTCAGTAAATGACAGCGTAAACGGTTCGCATCAGCAAGAATTCGGGAAACTCTTGCACAAGAAATAATCTAAAGCAAGAAACATAGGAACGCATAGCGCTATGAAGATATAATGGAAAATCATAACAGTTGGAATTAGGGAAGCTCCCCAGGAAGAACACACCACCCCGCCAAACTTTGTATAGGTTTCTTCAAGATGAAACTAGTATGGATGATTCATAATTAGGTAAACACAGAGGAATACAAAAAATCACAAGGGACTCCTTAAGTACAAAGTAGATAAGAGTAGTTGATTGTTGGAAGAATATTAAATCTATGCAGAGACGTGACAACAAATGCAGGAAAGGATTTGGATGTTTAATACCATCAAAGAAAACCAAACTGACCCAATGAGGTATTTCAGGCACATATCACAGACTCGGCAATGAACAGTATGCGAATATATGCTCCAATTTGTTTCAATCACAAGAACACATCCTGCTACTGAGCCATAAATTACATGCATCTTCTCTATTTCAATAGAAGAATTAAGAACATACATCCACGCTAAAAGTACAGAAATTGCAGCTGACTAATTTCGGTCCAACATAAACAAAGAAGGAACCAAAAAACAAAAAGAGAAGAAAATCAGCTCTACCTCACGTGTTTGAGAAATCGCACCGTCTGCAGGGATAATGGGGACTTTCTGCATATTATGAAGAATCAGAAGGGGTTGAACAAACAGTATATCTTATGAAGGACGAACCATAACAAAACACAGGCACAAAAGCAGGAAAGCATTATGAGTATACACCTGAGGCTTCCATCCCATCTCATCCGGACAGCGAAAAGTAGCTTCATTGACAGCTTGATGCTCAATAGCAAATTTTGTGGCACCACTATTGACCCCAAAATGTACCTGAAGATCGATATCAGAGAATGTATGTTGACAACACACAGTCATTTAAGTTCTGAAGATTCCACTAATGCGACTCAGCAAAGGCTGGGATGGGATGTGTTGTGAAATAGTGTTGTTGATAAATGATCATGGAAGACCAAAGAGAAATTAAAAGAGACAAGGTATTTCACGGGTGAAGCAACTCACCAAGATAACTTGTCTCGAATTTGTTAGTTCGGAATCATTTTCCTCTAAGGCCGATTGTAAAGTCTTATAAAGAGGAGCCACTGCCCCCTGTCCGGCTGTCTCGAGAATGCTGCAACTTCCAAGAGTCAATCCTTTTGGCATACCCCTTTTATTCATATACTCTCTTAGATTGCGCACAATTGTCTCTGTTGGGTTCTCAGGAACCCCATGGAACTTCTTAAAACCGGTTATATGAATTGTCACAGCTGGAGGCCCTTCCGAACCCATTTTCTTGCAACTGAATTATAAATTAACAATTCGTTATCGCGTCGAGATAGAAGCTCACCTTCAAGCACCTGTTTTGGATGGAAGATACGATTAGTAGACTATCACTTCAGCAGATACAATCTCAGATAGAAAATGACGTTAAATACGCGCTCCATCCTATACTTTTGCCAATTTGTTTAGACTATAATGAAGCACCAGTCAAGCACTTCCTTGAAAAGTAGTTGATCGCAAATTCAAGTGACAAAAAGATCTCGCAATAATCTGTCTAAAACTCGTGCACCATGAGATTACAGCATAGCTGCAAGACATGGCATGCCAACTCTAAGTCCAGCTGCAAAGTCTATCAATTAACGGGCAAAGTCAATGATGGTGTTCAATCTAGCACTAGCTCAATAAAGTCTACTAGAAGCTCTGTTGATACACCGATTCAGTAACTGCCATCAGCGGGAAACCCAGGAAATGTATGAGAGCAACACGCCCAACTATCACCTCGAGACAACAGAAAGAGAAGACCTATTTGGAGCATAAATTGATTAAATTGACGGACCACGCCAGAAACAGAGAGAATCGTCAAAAAGCTATCTTTCTTCCGACTAACATGAGCCCCAAAACTTATCGGTCCAATCAGAGTCCTGACAGATCGAACCCAATTGCGCGTCGCCCTTCTCTGATGACCCAAATGATCGGGCAAGCTCAAACCGCGAGACCCACCTCAAAAATTTCAAGACTTGAGACGACTATCCCTACAAGGATTGAAAAGTTAAACACCAAAGATAAGAGCAACGAGAACCTGTAACCTTCAGGCCAAGGAGAGAATGATTGAATTGAAAAGGCCGGTCTCTATCTTATCAGAGAGCGAAGATGGTTTTCAACTCTGGAAATTGAAACAGAGAGAGAGAGATAGGGGGGAGAGAGAGAGAGAGAGAGAGAGAGAGAGGATTCAGCACGAGAAACAAAGAAATGTCGGAGACGGATAATATCCTAATACAAGGAACGCGCTAGTGGTGGGTCACTGTCAAAAAGGATGAAGAAGAGCGTCTCGTTTTTGTGTTTGTTCTGGTACGGAATGGTTCCGTCGTTCAGGTTTTGCGAAGGCGTGGCGTCGAGTTAGATTTACATTTCTTGGCGACGTTAACAGGGCACGGTTCTCTTACAACTCGTCTTCATATTCTTAAAAAATTGTCGTTCTAGCGTTGAGCACCTTCTTCCATCAAAATGGTGTTTTAAATTCTCCTCTTCGAAGAATGATCAGATGAAATATCAAAGGGAAATGGTAACCACAAAAAGGGAAAAATGAATTATTTTCGAGCATCCAAAAAGAATCCATTCTAATAAAATCGCTTTGAAAATCGATTCTATATAGGTTCTTGGATTCTTAACTCTATTGTTCAATTTAGAAAGTTGTGATTTTTAATGTGGCAATTGTGCAGGTTAGAAGAAGTTTGTGCTGTGTGGTTGGCGTGCAATCATTTCAATAAGAATTAGCAAACATAAATTGAAACACAGCCTTCAACTTTTCCTTTCTCCTTCCTCCTCCTTCTGGTTCAAAAGCTTTTAATAAGCTGTACGAGTCCACCCAACATGGTTATTGATGATTTGATGGACCGACTTTTGTTAGGTGATTATGAGAAAATCTATTAAGCCGCTTCTTTATACCAGTGTATTGTTGCTTTTTTAGAGGTTTTCTTTTGGTAATTTTTAAATATGAAGTGACTATTTTGTGGAAACTTCATTGAAATAGGTGTGAATGTTAACAAGATGGCTTAAGAGAACCAGAAAGGGCCAAACTTTGGAATTTCTTGCCCTCAGAAAAATCTTGCTCGAGGCGTAGATTTGTTGAAGTTTAAAGGAGGTGGCATCCTAATTTGATTTGTATCTTATGATGAGGGTGATTTTTGAAATCGATCGATTCGGCCAGAGATCGGTATTCTTAAAAACCGACTAGGTTTCAAATTCTTGATACGAGATCTACCCATTTCGAGATCCATCACTTCTATTGATTCTCGACAACCGACCCTAAAAACAACATTGAACCTTAAGCACGATTCAAGTGAATAGATATGGGCCATATTTGAAGTGAATTAAAGAAAAATGCGAGCCAATTTTACAAGAAAGGTGAGATCTTCGCGATCAATGTTTTGTATCTTGTTGTGATTTATGATAAGCTCAAGTGGTTTTATTGAATTTATATGTGAATAATGTAGGAGCCAGAGTGGGATAAAAGTCACTTGTACAAGTATGATAACGATACTTTGACTTGACAGATTTATGAAGATAAACAAAAGGAAATTGAACACCTCCAACCGATAGCCGGTATCCATTCCAAAACCATGGCCACAACCCGCAGGATCACAGTCGGGTCCGACCCACGGATTCGTCCTTGCACTTCGAGGCTTGAGCAATCTGCGAACTACCGACGGCAAAAAACAGGGTGACGAACCTGTTTTTCTTGAAAAATTTGTCAGCTTTCCTTTGTCCGAAATGCATAGACGACAGAAAGGCTCAAGCTGTAATCAGACCTTATGATGTAGATGTCATTTTGACTCCACTCGGAATCTTCAATGGCGGGACCGATCGCTTCACTCTCGACCGTGAGTTCTTTATCTCCGATACATGTTTTTCCCAATATCTACTTTGTGCAACCGTAGCTCTACTATGAAGATGGAAAATTTTACAAGTCGCATTGCTTCTTCTTTATGATGCTCAAATGGGTGTGCTTTGGGATCAATAACAAGTGGCCGCAAGAGAGTAAATCTTTCTAGAAGAGGACGTATCTGTAGTTCAGCTTTTGGAGCTTTTTGAGTGGTTTCAGAGAAGAACCCACATGAGCAGATCAGATGATAGGCATGAGCTTGCCAATACATGTAGAGATTTTGACCAATCTGAGATAGAATTTCAGTCTTAAGTAGTACCGGTGAATGTGTCATTTCATATGCTTTGTCTGCCACAAGAACTCCCTGATTTTGAAAAGAGATGAAATGCGTGTTAACGGTGTGCTAACAATGGATTGAACAGGACAGGATTAATTGAGTCAACGTTGGCATTTAATAGCTATACTATGTATATATCATAATATCTGCATCAATTAGACAACTATTTGAAGTTGTTTTCAGCAAAAAGATGGAATTCTAGGCTGTAAAAAGCTGATGAACCTAATGAAATTGCTTAGGACAAATAACATTGTGTTACTAAATAGGAAGATGCTTTTAAAGAAATGGATTTTACGTTCGGCTAGCAAGTTTGTATGGTTGTCACTAGGAGTTGATTCTTGAAGATATCAGAACAATAGAGCTGAGGAATGTTCTCGGACATGTGAACTGAGTATCTATTCATGGTGCTTTTTGGTTCCGAAAATTTTCCTGCATGCTATTTTCATTGGCATCGTATTATATTTGGAGGTGCTGCAAGTCTCTGCAAATGATTTTGTGGTCCGAAACTGTGCATACTCCAGAGGTTGAAACTTCAGCCAGGACCTGCAAAAATTGGTACAGTAAACAAATTTGAGGTATAAAAGATCAAGAGAAAGATTGAGGTGCAGATCCTTCTCAATCAGCCTTGACACCTGAAGAAGTATCCACATTGAAATTGCATGTTGGTAAGCTGTAATGGCATGAATCCTATTTTTCTAGCCTATTGATTGATTGGATGAATTATACTAGAACTATGGTCAGCAATTTATTTTCTTTGATGATTTGAAGTTTGAACTACTACATTGTAGTTGAACTTCTTGGGTTACCTTTTAAGATGTTGGTGACTATGCAACTCACAGATTTCACTGGAGAAGCAGCTCTGGACAGCTTACAGCCTGAGGGAACTTCTTTACAGTTTGTTAAGCCTCCTCCTGAGAAGAGCATGGCCGCTTCGGCAAAATCCATTTCATCCCTGCGACAAGTGCCTTCCTGCAGCTTCTCTGTAAAGGGTGATGGAGAATTGTCGCTCTGCATTGCAGTCATAGGAGCCACAGGCGAGCTGGCAAAAAGATTTTTCCAGCTCTCCATAGTGGCTTCCTTCCTGAGGTATACTGCTGTTTGAGAGATTGGTGCACTTAAGCGGTATCTATCATGGTGAAAATCCATATGGCTTTTGTTGTTGTCAACTCTTCTTAGTGGGAAGAGCTTTGCTTTTGTCCTCTGTCTGTTCATTTGTTTTTGTGTGTGTGTGTGTGTGTGTGTGTGTGTGTCTTTGTTCATTAATTGGTGCTCTTAAGTCGGTATCTATCATGGTGAAACTCCGTAAGGCTTTGTTGTTGTCAACTCTTTGTAGCAGGAAGAGCTTTGCTTTTGTCCTCTGTCTGTTCATTTTTTGTGTGTCACTAACAACTATATCTTTGTTCATTCATTAGTTATTCTACTTTTCTCAAGTCTCTGATTTTGGATGTCATTTATTCTTCAGCTGTTTATTACATATTGGCTGACACACCAAAGAGGAATCAAAAAGATGTTCTTGGTGATAAAATAGAAGTAAGATTCCTCTATCTGTTCAAGTGGATTGTTGCCTGCTTTAACTAGACCATCTTATCGGAAAGTAGGGGATAATAAGACCCTTTTGTGAGCAGAATTGAATGAAGTTGTAACTCTAAGTTCTTTTGTTTTTTGTGCATACAGAACGTCTATATTGTTGGTTATTCGAGAACAAATTTGACAGATGAAGACCTGAGATCGATGATATCTTCAACTTTGACTGGCCGAATTGATTATCAGTATGGCAGTTTAACCTTGCAATGCAAATTTTTACTTCTTATTCCTGTTAAGAAAGTTTGTTTATAGGATGACATTCCGGACAAAATTCGAGCTGATCTCTTGATTAGAGCTTTCTCAAAATTACTTAGGAGGCTCATTGTTCACAGGTTTCAAACTGTCCTGATAGGTTTTTAAGCCACCATCAGAATCCCTGCGATACTACAGGAGAGATTCGACTTTTATTAAAAGAGATAGAGTGTTTTTCTATCTGAATTAGGGCTGCCAATCCAGTAATATCTTATTAAGATTAGGTTACTCTTACCATGGTTGTTACATTTCAGTTTTTCCTCGTAAGCTATTGTGGTCTGGATCCTTCACCGACCGTCATTGCATGTATGCATACTGTTCTAGGCAAAACTGTGCAGAGAAGATGGAAAGTTTCCTCGGAAAAACATTTTACCTTATGGCGGATATGACAACGAAGAAGGGATGTCAAAACTTGATGCCAGGATGGGGCTGCTTGAGGTAAAGTTGGATAGTGTAGTCTTTTGGACTTCTTCATGTTCTTATGGACCTCATTTTACTTTGGTTATGTAAATTCAGTCTCTTTGACATTTATTTAAGAGCTTATCTCCTCAGGGGAACTCTGAAGCAAACAGGATATTTGATCTGTCTGTACCACAAGAAGCACTAGTAGATGTCACGTTAACCCTTGCAAACTACGCCCAAACCCAGAAAGGCTGGAATCGCTGAAAAACCATTTGGTTTTGATGCACCATCTTCTAATCAGCTGTCGCAGTTTCTTCTTTCTAACTTTGAGAGGGACTGATTGGGATTGTTTAAGCAATTCACGTAATCGTTGGCCTCTATCGATCGAAAGGCAAGGCGGGACAGCCCCCAACCAAGGGAGTGCATATTTGATTCCATCCATAAATCGATTTTCTAACCTATGAGTTCGAGTCTCAATAAGAATTGGAGTTCTTATTGGAGGTGGTGAAGGGAGAGCCCTAATTGGTAGAAAGAAATATCGAAATGCATCCGTTTGTCTCATACACTATAAGGATGGTGAGAAGAGATATATTTTACATCCTAGATGGGCTATAATTGGAGATACCGTTGTTTCTAATATAAAAGTTCTTACAAAAATGGGAAATGCACTGCCTTTGAGTGTGATTTGAACTGTTGATTTACGTAATTGGAAGTAACCAATTAGATTTACGATGAAACATAGAAATCAATCAATCCGAGGGGGTTTGGGGGGAGGAAGGGCAAAATTGAAGTTAGTCATATGGAACATTTTATTTGGCATCAAGGGGTGATTTCGTAGTTCTTACGTGGGTGGGGACGATAGGTCGATTCATCTTTCTCAGGAATATCTGGGGCATATTCTAGACCTCGCCACTAATGACGACTTACCTGATGAAGCCATCCTACTCAAAGTGAACAATAAGATGCCTGGGCTGGGATTGCAGTTAGCTGCATCTGAACTCAATTTGTCATACAAGGACAAGCAAGTCCTGGACACAAGATCTCTCCACATTGTACCATTCTAGTTCACTTCATGATGATGGTTTTGGCATGGATTGTGTTAGGTAAAACGTGGAGTTGCCGGATTCATAGGAGCATCTTCTCCTCCATATATGGAGGCAACCATCTGTTCATGAGGAGCGATGAGCTTGCGGCCGCGTGGAATATATGCAATCCAGTTCTACAAGAGATAGACCAGAGGAATATCTCGCCAGAGATGTCCGAATTGGGCGGCCGAGGTCCCATTGGAGCTTACTATCTTTGGGCCAAACATGGGGTTGGGGGGCGGACGACTAGTGAGCTTATCCATCCCAGAGGTGCCCAACAAGAGAAGAGGATAAAAAGAAAGAGACGCTCTCTTGTTGATGTATATGATCAAATGTGAACCCTGCAGAAATTGCAGCTTCAGTCAAATTAAACAAGTTCCCACGTTTGGGCTGGTACAAGGCAATGAAGCTGGTTTGACCTAGACATAGCCAAATGGAATCGTGGGCCCGGAACCGGCTCGGAACAGGCCCGTTGACCGGTCCCACGGTTCCAACCCGGGACCGGAACCGGCCTCGCGGGCCGGTTCCGATTTGTAAATGGCAGGAACCAGCCGGAACCGAGCGGTTCGGCCGATTCCAACCCGTTTTTTTTATAAAAAAAAAAGGTGGAGGCCCAAGGAAAACGAGCTATTGGGCCTTAGGAACCGGCAGTTTCGAACCGGAATCGGAACCGGCCATGTCTAGTTTAACCCAAAGTAAACGGAGGAAGAGACGTGCAGACCGAAGAGGCCAGCTCAGTCAACGGTTTGACAGCATTTATCACGTGGCGACGTCACTCCATTGCGGGAGTGCTTACGTCACGGGCAGTGACGAAGGGAAAGTTGGTCTTTTGTTGCTATTGCTACGGGCAGTGCGAATTTACCAGGGAACCCTCGGTTCCCACGAGTCACCAATCCACTTTGCCACGGTCTTTTTCGTTTTTTCACAACCTCCGCATGGCCTCGTAGCCCTATATCAAGGAGTCAAGCTCTCCCTACACATTTCACAGCTACGTTCCAGTGAAAGAGAGAATCCATGGATGGTGGAGAGAGAAAGAGAAGGAAGATTGGGAGTGAAGAGGGAGGTCAAGACGGGGGCGGCAATGGCGCAAATGAAGAGGAGAAGATGGAGACGTTCTTCGCTCTGATACGGAGCGCGGAGGAGGCGCTTCAGAGCTTCACGAGAGAGCCGCCCTGCGAGAGAGTGAGGCCGGACGAGGAAGAGCGGGTGAAGAAGGTGGCGGTCTGGACTCCGACGTTCCTGCCGGAAGATTTCGCGGGAGACGACAAGTCTTTGAGTGGGAGCGTTTCTGGAGTTCAAGCTGGCCCTTCCAACTCCAAAGAAGAAGAAGAAGATGGGAAAGCAAAACGAGAGAAGCAAAAAGAAGACGATGACTTGGATCTCAAGCTTTCTCTCTAGTCAATTCTGTGAGACTTCTTTGAGATCGCAACTTAGTATTGAACAAGTTCAAAATCTTTTGCCTATCCGATCCTGGTGGATTTTTAAGGCTCGTTCATCATCTTGTGGTGGCCGCAAGACCCGATTTCCATAACTCCCGTTCTCGTCTCGTTTCTGTGTTTTATTTGTTGTGGAACCCGTGTCGACATTAGTAACAACGATGAAGATGGCGATAGTGATATCAATCCAACTAAGAACCGTGAAATCAAAACGAGGTGTAAGGCAAGAGAAAAGGAAGAGGTAACAATGGAATTCTGTTCTAGATTATGAGGCTGCGCAAGAGCTATATTTCAATTTGGCCTCTGTATATGAGGCAAATTTTGGGTCCATTGAGAACTTTCATACCCGATTTATAAGGCATTACTTTGTTTTTTTTCTTTTCAATTGTGATTTGACATGTTAAACAGGTGGATGAAAATGGGTTGACTCCAAATTGGCCCATTTGAACCATATCCATTTGTTTTTTATATGAAATGATCTTTAGAGATACATACAGGCTTAGACCCGGCTCAAACCCAAACTAGTTTTCACGTAACAATTTAACATTTACGGTGGGGTAGGGGATTTCTAGTTCATAGTAGTAGCTTCTCATGAACCAGGTCATACAAAAAGATTTGATTTTTTCCTAAAGTAAGTTCATAGTAGTAGCTTACCATCAACTTGTCCACAAATTTCTTTTTTTTTTTTTCCTAAAGTGTGCAGCGTATACATAGGGCATTTTTTGTCCCTAATCTCTCTATGTTTGAGTGGCCTATAGAAGAGAAGTTCGCCCGATTATACCATTGTAGGGCCCAATCATCTTATTAAAAGAAAAATAAGAAAGCTGACCTTAAGCTGACAAGACAATGATTGATTTCTTTTATAACATCGGCTTCTTTATTTTATTTTCACTTCAATCGGACCGGTCTTCAAAGAAAGATCAGATCTTTCATGCACCTATGTCAGGTTGGTTCCTCTGTCAGAAGGTTAGATTATTCACCTATTGGGACAGTAGCTTCACCCCTGGAAAATAAGAAATGAAACGCTTCTTTGTTTACAAGAAAGAGATTCAAATCTCCAATGTGATACCTAATCCTTGAAAAATTATACCCCTTCTTTGCTTGAGGGACCAAAGTCTTATTCACTTTATTAAACTTATCCAACCTTTTGCATTAAGCTAGGTACTGTTTGCACTGACTTTAATATAATGCACATATATTTGTATTATATCCAAATAATTTCTTCATGTTAATCTTATCTAACAGCAAAAACACACGGACCTCATACATATAAATCGATCGAAGCATTGATGGACCCCATGCGAGACCCGCAAAATTCATCGGTCGAGATGGATTTGGACACATGCAAAGACAATTCGCTACATATCCACCTTGTTCCTAAAGCCCTGAACTTTGAGGCACAATGATCTTTTACTGCTTCATGCAAGAACTTTAGAGCTTCTTCAGAGAGAGATTTTTACTTCTACATACGAAAGTAGAAAAGAAAAATAGTTGCATATGATTCATGTTAGTATATCAATTTTTTTGAAAGCTTTGAGTCTCATACAAATTAGTTAAGACTCCACTACGCTTAAGATATCCCGTCATTATTCTCGTGAAAAAGACCCATAATAAGTTTAGATGGAGTGATAAAGAGTTATCGCATAGACTTAATCTAGGTAGACCAACACCATATTGCTAAATGAGCCGGTAGATCTATATCGCGCTAGGGACCGGCATGCTCCTTAATCTTATGTAGATCGCCACCATCATAGCCATGTCCTACTTCTAGATCATCCTTCTCCATAAACATGGATCAACAAACATGTCACCCGCAAATGCTAACTGAGCTTTTCAATACCTGTGTCAGCTCCTAGCGCTCTAACGAAGACCAGATCTATTGGCAAACGAAGCCAATCTGTGGATCTTAGAATCCGCAATCACGATCCTCGTCTTCGTCGCATTCTTGATAGCAAAACTTCGTCTTGCCTCCTCCGCCCGACAACCTGCTGATGGCGCGCGACAGGTGCTCGCCCCTCAGGGTCTTCATGTGCTTGATCTCGAAGGACTCCATGTAGAGCTCGTCCAGTTGCAGCAGCGAGACGGCATCCGGGACGTCGAACCCGACCATGAAGCCCTGAGCGAAGTCGGCGCACTTCTGGAGGTTGCTGACGATCGGGGGTGCCCCGCCTCGTCTTGAGCTCGACCTTGCAGGCCTTGAGGTTCATGCGGATGTCGATCTTCATGTGCTCGTAGACCAGGGTGTAGATGTCCATCCACGACTTCTTAAGCGGCGAGTACCGGCGCGGCGGGACGGAGACCTTGTGGAACTGGACCTGCCCGTCGGACATATCGTGTGCCTTCAGCGCCACGAACAGGGGCTCCGCGGACAAGCTCGAACAGGGGCTCGCATATCATACACTATTTTGAATTCTGAATGTGGTTGGAGAACATTGGTTCTTGTAGAGGGAGGGAGAAATCATCACAGAGACTCGTTTTATCACCCACATGTAGATAGAACCTATCGCATTGCACGAAACTGGCGAAGCCCGTAACTTTCTATTTGGAGTCCTGTGGGGATTCAACCATAGTTGTAAGGTATCATTAGCCCAGTCCAATAAATGAGTCTATGCAATATCCTCCCATTTGCTCAGGATCATGCGATGAGCCATCCGACGTAAAAGACGAATGACTACGCAACAGAAGGCATTATAAGCAATGAGATAAGTGTCACCACACTAGAGCAAGCAGAATCCATCATGTCTGTTACCCAGATATCCTGGGAAGAAACAGAAGATAGGAACATTTCTTTTACCTGCAGTTCTAGGTTTAAACATCAATGATGCATTGAAAAAAATATATCCTAGAGGTCGATCATGAAGTTGCGCCTAGTGAAATTATCCTAAGCATCCAACGTTTTGCACTGCCTTCAAAGTACCATTGTTATCCACAAAAAGTTTCATAGCAAATAAAGTAGAAGTTCCAGCCAACTAACAGGAAAGACTCAAAAACTCTGACATTAAGAAACAGATAACATAGGTAATTCTCCAACACTTGATCACTCCAAGGTGAGACTGAAACAAAGATCAGGAAGGTCAAGAGTCCACTCACTGCAGCGGCAGAACATCTGGCATCTTCCAAGAACATCAAGGTCGAATCAGTAGCATCACCTGGAAAAGGAGGAGAGTTAATTTCAATGAAAAGGGAAAAGGCACGAAGTTGACACGTTGGATATGTTAGAACAAACGCACAATACCAAATGATACAGCATGGACGCTGCCTGTTCTCCAAGATTCCATGGGGCCAACCAACCAAAATTTGACCAGCTACTCTGATATTTCGAAGATTGTTACAACTGATACTTCCATAACACCCGGGGGCTGGTGCATCAACAAGTAATAACATGAAAGTAGAAAGACTTCAAGACTAGAAAGATGTGGGAGGTGTCATCTTAGGTTTCTGGGGCAAAACCACCATGCCAAAGGACAACCAGAGCAGACAGTACAAACTCTAGCTTCCCAATTTAAATACCCTTTGCTGGCAACAGAGTCTATTTGCTTAAACCTCAGACACACAATATGAGACCTTGATTTGTTCGCCTTTTTCCTCTGTTGGTTTGATGCCGGTATAGTCCTCCAACCAATTCTGGCGTCTAGCCAATTCATCTTCGAATTTTTCATGTCACTGCAAGGAAGCAGTTCGCAGTGAACAGAGGATATATAGATGGTATAATTTCCACTTATATGTATCTTTAAGCATAATTATGCATTGATTTGTACATTTCTAGGTGAGATTTGAAATAAAAGAATTTGCACACATTATGCAAGATCCCCCATCAACAAAACCTGCCTCAGACATTGTGTGAACAACGAAGTTGGTATAGATCAATCAATTTATATTCCAATTTCCTTTTTAGAGAGTCCATAAATAATGTTCAATCCCGTACCCATCCAAGTCTATTATTCTGCCAATAGGGTATAGACACAATACCTACAAGTGGGCACCTGGCATGCTCAAATTTCAGAGCAAAGAAGGATTGCCTCATCTCATCTTTCAGTTGAATGAGCCAGGATACGGAGTAAACTTTAGCTTGGGTATAGTTCTCTCCTAATAGCATCAACATTAAGAGTCATCACCAATAGTCTCTGCAGGAACAGGAGCCATCCTTGAAATGGTGGAATCTGTTCGCATCCCGCAAGATTATCTCTCTTCCGGTGACTTTTGCAATTAATTTGATTGCAGAATGACAGTCACCACAAACTCGAAGATTCTTCATTACTCGAATAGGCATGCCTTCTGGTATCTTCAAAAGCCCAAAAGCTACAGCAAGTTTTTCACTGTGATACCTTAAGCTATGCACTTTTTCTTCCTCATCGATGTCATGAAGCACAAAGCTACCATCAGGAGAATAACCCGCTTGTCTCAACAACACACCCAATTTCTCCAGCATTCTCAAGATACCAACATATTCGGGATGGCTCCTAGAGTCTCCTCCAGTAAACATATGTACTTTCTTTTCCACTTCAATCCAGCTACAGCCAGGTGACTTCATTACACTCCTTGACCTCATTTTTCTCCTTAAATCTGCAACATCAGTCCACTTACCTTTTGATGCATAAAGATTTGATAACAAGATGTAAGGTCCAGCATTCTCAGGTTCCAGTTCTAAAAGTTTCTTTGCTGCAACTTCTGCCAAATCCAAGTTCATATATGTCCTGCAAGCACCTAGCAAAGCACCCCAAACTACAGCATCAGCTTCCACTGGCATCCCGACTATTAGGTTCATGGCCTCATTTAACCTGCCAGCCCGGCCAAGCAAATCAACCATGCAAGCATAATGTTCAGTCTGGGGCTCCACTAGATATTTGCTCTTCATCGAATCAAAAATCTCTAGTCCTTCACTTACCTTCCCAGAGTAGCTACATGCTGAGAGAACTCCCACAAAGGTAACTTCATCTGGTGGAATCATTGAAGAGCACATCTCTTTAAATACTCTCAAAGCCTCTTCTCCTAAACCATGCTGTGCATAACCTGTAATTATAGAATTCCACATGACCACATCCTTAACACCAAACCGATCAAACACCAGTTTCGCTCTTACAAGGTTTCCACACTTAATATACATTGTGATGAGAACTGAGGTAACATACACATCAAAGTCAAAGTGGGACCTGATCAACTGGGCATGAATCTGTCTGCCTTGATCAAGACATGCCAAGCTGGCACAAACAGATAGGATACTAATCAAGGAAGGAAAGCTCGGTCTGACCCCCTCTCTCTGCATCATATCAAACAAGTCCAACGCTTCCAAGTCAAACCCTTTCCTCTCATAAACCTTAATCATTGCACTCCATGTTCCATCATCCTTCTCTCTCAACATATCAAATACCTGCCTTGCTTTAACTACCTCCCCACTCTGCCCAAATCCAAGGATCATTGCATTACAGGCAACAACCGACTTCACTGGCATCGCATCGAAAATTTCTGAGGCCTCCTCTATCCGCCCACACTGGGTATAGCCCATCAGCATTGCTGTCCAGGACACCTCGTTCTTTTCCGGCATCACTTGAAAAGCTTCCTAGCAATGTCCACCCGATTATTCTGTGCATACCCAGTGATCATGGCCGTCCAGCAGATTAAATTCCTATGCGGAATCTCATCAAAAATTTCCCGCGCTTCATTGAGACGTCCTCCCTGACAGTATCCTCCAATCATATTAGTCCTAGCGACGACATCCTTGAGAGGCATCATATCAAAGAGCCGACGGGCCTCATCAATCCTACCATCTTGAATCAAGCCCCCCAACATCACAGTCCATGATACAACATTCTTCTCAGGCATTTGCCAAAAAAGCAATTCAGCCGTGGATATCATCCCCTCCTGCACATACCCCCTCACCATTGCCGTCCACGAAACAACATTGCGATCGGGCATTACATCAAATGCTTTTCTGGCTTCATCGATCATCCCAGTCTTAACGTAACCAGAAACCAACCCATTCCACGAAACCGTGTTCCTCTCAGGCATTCTATCAAACAGCTTCCGCGCTTCATGGGGCCTGCTGTTCTGGAAGTACCCGGCAATAACCGCGTTCCATGATGCGATAGGCTTGTGAAGCATTTGGTCGAACACCCTTCGCGCATTATCAATTTGTCCTAGACGAGCGAGGCGGGCGATATGGGAAGTGCCGGAGATCGCTGCTTGAGTACAGAAAGCACGACATGGGACCGTTACGAACTTCGTCCGCATATGAATCTACAAGAGGAAGTTCCAAGACCGTAAAAGTCGGAACTTTTTTCTCTCAGTCAGCTGATGCGTGGTTTTTCCACTTACCTAAGCATCGATTAACTTAAAATGCAGGTCTTGGCCCGAAATAATTAAGCTCGCTACCCAGATGAGATCGACTGAACGGTCTAGCGGACACAACGACGACACATAATTTTGCAGTCGTTTCTTCAATACGAGCTCCATGCATGGGCCGATCTTTTGATGGAGAGCCTTCCGACTTCGACCGTTTTTTTTTTCTGGGTCAAAGACTATGAGGGTTGATTAGGCATGAAATGGCTTTCTGCTAGATGAACTCTCTTGAGTCCTCAACACTCTATACTGGTATAAATATTTACCTCCTCGTGATGGAGAAAACACAAAACACCTTAAACTCCGATTATTTCACCCAAAAAAAAAAACAAAACAGAGTCAGAAAATATTATATTAAAAATAATTTATATTATTTATAAAAATAAATAATATAAATTATTTTTATCATCCTCGAAAATACTTCGACATGAATTTTTTTAAAAATAAAAACATTATCCATTGACTTATAATTTAAAGAGATACAAGCAACAATTTTTAGAAAAATATTTTTTAAATTATTCATTTTTTGTAAATATTCGTTTGTATCTCTTATAAAAATGAATGAACGAAAAATACTTTCTTCGTTAACTAAAATGTTTAGATTTAAATTTGCAAATAATAAAAGCGTTTTTTTACATGACTAATTATTTCAATCGACATAAGCGATCATTTTTATTATAATATTTTATATATATATATATATATATATATTATTTTTTTGTGAAACAAACGAAGCTCAAGTGTCATAATTTTTCGTATGGCTCACTAAGTGCCATAAATACTTTTTTTTATCACCATAACTATGACTTCAAAAAATTCACAAACTTTTCAAAAAAAAAAAAAAACACCACAATGTCGAAAGTTCAACTTGCCATGAAACTCGTAATGACTGTTTTCAAATAATTATGACATTCGAATGATTAATTGGAAGTCTTGGCCCTCAATTGATAAAAAAAAATTATGACACTCCAATGAACACCATACAAAAGTTATGGCCTCTTATCCTCTCGTGATGCAAGTCTCCAAAGAGATTATGTGAACAAAAGAAATGAACGAGAAACCTCATGTATTTTTTGGAGAGCTAAATGGCAATTCTATAATCGAATAACTTAAAAACTGAAATATAACTCGACCTGTACATGTGACGAGTAATGGCTCCCCGTGATGTTCAGTTATACCTGTAAAGCCCGTGATTCTTGATGTGGAGGCATGGAGCTTCCTCTAAAATTAATGTATGGGCACCATTGAAGAAACACGAAGCTGATTACATTTTTACCTCATGATATTGTGAACAACATTACATTCACGCTACTTAACCGTAGAAGAAACGTTCAACTCAAAACAGTACAAAACTACAACACCCATGTCTAAGAAAGCAAAAACCATAGACAAGCACAACATAAGAACCTTGCAGGAGAATAGCAGACTCAACACAGACATATTTCTTGGCGACAAATCACATCCATCCATGAGCACTTCAAATACGTGACTACAAGTGATCCTAAACCATATGTACGCTCTCGCATGCTCCGACTCTTCCAGTTCGCCACATAAGATGCTTTGCCACCCACTTTCGCTTCAGCAAGGAACTAAATCCGTCCAATCACTGCTCAGCGAGCGATCTTCTTGATTCATCCATTAACTGTTTTTACAGGCAACGCAAGGTTACCATCTTCTCGTAGCTATAAGGTGAAAAATTGCTACAATAAAGCACGTGGAAGCATGGTGTGCACTCAATTGTGCTTCACCCGAACATATCATTCTCGGCAAAAAAAATTCAATGGAGTTCGTGGCGTTGAATAAGCTGTGGACAATATTTTCGAGGCTATAATGGAGTTAGCAGCTTCTGTGTAGTGAATGCCATCCCAACTGATGTATTGAGATCCATTAGTGCATGCCTCACAGCCAGGTGTACCACAGGTGACCCTGACATTGTAGTTATATGGAGGTCCTCCATTACCACAGCAAGTCATTAGCGGACTCAAGAAACCTGCAGAGGGATATAAGTGGTCATTGCTTCCTGAAAATGATTGCTACAGTCACATTCAAAATGGCTTGCTGATGGTAGAATCTTATTAAATTTAAACGCAAAGAAGGATTAGGAAAAACCAGCTACACGCATTGCTCGGATAAGCAGTTACAGTAATTACTGCTAACATACTGCTTTTTGAAAAATCAGAAAACTCTCAATAGCTTTTCAAATGATTCAATGGAAAAGAGATGGGCGACACTAACAAGCTTACCATATTTGGAGGCGCTAGCAATGAGATCATATTTGATGGAATAGATGTCAACGTGTGTGATAGTAGCATCAGCCAGCTCAGATCCTATCTCTTGGCAAAATTTGAGTAGTCCTTCATTGAAAACTCGGACAGCAGAATTATAACTTGAAAGACACCCATTTCCATCCAGATCCTCTTTCTGAACTAATGAAAGCTTTTGAGGAAGACAACCCAATGGTCCAGTATTATGTACCCAAAAGTTTCTTGCACCTTGGTCATACAATGTCTGCATAAATTGTTGGATATAGATACTGATAAAAAGCACTCTGGCCATCATTTAGCAAAAAGCTTCTGCTTTCCATAATTAGATGTCCATAGATGACATGTCGCCGTGCAGGTAACAAGATAGTACCAATACTGGCATGATTCACATCAGACTTGGGGATAAAAAATTTCAGGCAGCATTTGCTGGGCTTACCCAATTGAATAAAAACTAACAACTTGAGAAAGAAACTTAAGAATATTATTAAGAAATTCTTAAGGTAATCTATCCGCTTAAGAGCATGAACTCACCTTAATAGCAGTCTTAATTTCTGCAATGATAGATGGAACCCTTTGGATCACCTCTGAATAGGTAAGATTTTTGGAAAATGAATCTGCAAGGTCATTCTGCCCAATGTCGATCATGTAAAGTGCTTTGCTAAATTCATCAACGCTCAAAGGAACTTCTGAACCTACAGATTATTTAATCGTACATGGTCATCATTCTGTTTGAACAATTTAATTTTCTTTTCTGAACTTTTGTTTATTGAGGGAGACAGCAGCAGAGTTGCTAATACCGAAAAAGAGTATCACTTTCGTCTGCAAAGGTTAGCTAATCTATCCAGGGAACCATTGAATCAATGAGTGAATTCATTATTCACACCTGCGGATGCCAGTTCAGTGATGCGTCCCTTGAAATGGAGAAACTGCATGACCTGAATGTTTAGCGAAAAAGGAACATATTTAGGGAGTGTTGACGAGCCTACAACTGCAAAGTTTGCGCCATTTGTGAACTTGGACCCCGCCAGAGAGTCAAGGTAAGGATTGAGAAAACTAGTATTCAAACTTTGGCCTGCAAGATTAGACATATTGGCCAACAAAAGAATTTTCAACCCCTACTTTATCGGCATGAAAGTTGTATACAACAAGCATTAAAAGGAATTTCACGACTTTGTCCCTTATAACTTCCATCCTTTTAACTAGCTTATAGATAATATACCAGTCATTTCACATAAAGTTATCACCCAACCAAATGTATTACCGCTTCCACTAAACACAAACAACATCAATGTTTGGAAAACTGAACTTAAATGGCAAGCTAGTAACTATGCTATGCAAACTCTTGCTATGTCAATCTCTAAACACGCTCTCTTCTCTGTTTCCTAACACCTGTTTGTCAAGACAATCTCCAAACCATATCTGATGGACATGCAAATATGTGACCTCCATGCTAGGAGAATCCAAGACAAAAGCAATTATATTCACTTCTTTTCAAAACCTGATATTATATATATATATATATATATATATATAATATTAAAATGAAGACTGAGGAATACCATTTGTCAAAACTAAGATGATGTGCCTATGCACAGGGGTAATCTGGTTCAT
Organism: Rhodamnia rubescens; assembly: GCA_021437795.1. Taxonomy (NCBI): domain Eukaryota; kingdom Viridiplantae; phylum Streptophyta; class Magnoliopsida; order Myrtales; family Myrtaceae; genus Rhodamnia; species Rhodamnia rubescens. The sequence continues at coordinate 8,793,075 of JAILYA010000003.1, forward strand.
TAGCCATCTTGGAGGAGATCGATTTTCAAAATGTCAAAAAGAACTCTAAGGAAATTCAAAGCAGTGTCAGTAGTAGGGATCTCAAACATTTAGATATCTAGTTGAAATAAAACCAATGCGCCCCCCCTCTTTTCCTTCCTCCTCTTCCTTTCTCTCCCCCAAGAACCCCCCCCAAAAAAAAAAAAAAAAAGAGGATGAGGTCAAAACAAATTTACATTAGTACCTGTACTTACCCACGTAACAGCTTTTTAAAAATAGTGTTATATTAGAAAAATCACGCACCGGTACAATTTGTTTTTACAAATTAAAGTTCGTAAGAAAGACCAAGAGATTTAGATTTGTAACTTACCCACTCTTGTATGTAGCTCCTGATGATTTCATCGACTAATTATCCATATTAGTGTATAACACGCAGCAATTAGAAAATTTACTCGTGACCAAAAGAGTTATCCTCGTCAGCATTGCAATAGTGGCCCCCCTCTTACCCCTGTCGCCATTGTCTGACTAGTAAAATAGTATAATGCCGACAAAACCTTCATCTCAAATCTCAATCCAATAAAGGAAATGACAAGTTCCCCGATTAATATTATATAATATCAGCAGATTCACATGTTAATCATTCACAACAGACTCCATGCGTGATTCTTAATCCTTTCACTCAACCAAAAAGAGATCGATAGTATCAGCAGATTCAGCAGATTCACGATCACGGAAGCAAATACTGTACTCACTACTTCTAATCCAGAGCACACGCTTAAGCTATGAGATTTTTTATATACTGTACTGCCTTATGAGCTCCTAATCACCGCAAATTCCAGCTAAAACGATCAAACTAACAACACGGAGAGGAAAACGGTACAGGCAAGTGACTACTCAGGGCGCCCCGAAGCAAAAACCTAGAAATGCAGTGACGCTTACAGAGGAAGTCGATCACCAGCCGTCCGTCGCACAACCTGCCGGTCGATCGGCCGAAGAACAAGCGGCCGTTCGGAGGATTGACCGGGAAGCCCAGGCCGGCGGCGAGCCCGCCGGTGTCGGAGTTGGAGTCGCCGAAGTTGAAGATGACCGGCCGATTCCCATTGCAGTCGGAGGCATCGGAGCGTAGCAAAGACAGTGAAACGAAGAAGACGAGGAGAGGGACAGGTGAAGTGGGCATCGCTAGAATGACGAAGGCGCGGCGCGATCGAGTTGGATAGCTTTGTAGATAGCTTTGTAGCTTGGAGTTTGAGGGGATGTTTGGCTACACGAGCGAGTTAGTTCGGGATACGGATAGTCGTTTCCAAGAAATGGAAACACGTGTCCTCTTGTCGCAAATGTCGGAGACGACTAGCGGACATGGACAAGAATTGACCCTTCTTTCTATGACCGCCGTTGCAGTTGTCGCCTCTCTATCATGGCAATCCTGAAATCATTGAATTATCACAACAGCAGTTTTCCTTCGCAAAGTATTCGCACATTCACACTAACTTTTCGTGATTATGATAAGAGTGCATGTGATTTGATTTTAGGAGAGTCTTTATAACTTATAATGGATCATATCAGTGAAAGTTCTAAAATTTGCGCCAATCCATTATGTCAGTCTTATGATTAGTCCTTTTGTTGACTTCGCCAATTTTTCTTGGTCAGAAAATTGGGATGTCGCTTTTGCACTTACTAATCTTTTGTTTAACATATAAGTGGCATTGATGTGGCATCAAGCGCAATATTAAAAAAAGAAAGAAAAAAGTAGAGAGGAGAGGATGAGTGTAGGGTAGGGTGTAACTCCCCGGCTAGCCATGACAGTCTTTGTGCGGTTTTCATTCTTTGGCACGCGGATGGGCACTTTGTCTGAAGGCCAGCCATCCTAGTAATTCTCTTATCAAAGTATGCTTAACATTAGGGTTTCAATGCTAAATATTGATGTTATGTCAAAAGGCACCTTTTGTGAGTTAATTTCAATTTCATGTGTATATCCAAAGAACACTCTTGTCTGTTTGTGTTCAACTCGGTTTAATTCTGCCTCCATCATCATCCTAAAAATCTGCCAAGAGTAATTCCTTGTTCGGGCCCTTTGGCCTTTTTGAACACTCCCTGCTATAGTTGGACCGGGTCTTTATAGGGTCATCAACTTCCATGTGATTCCACCCTAGACTACTACACACATACCAAAGGGAGTGCTCAATTTTGTACCATATTGTGAAACCCATCAACTTAACTACTTGATGTATTGTCTATCTTGACCCATCTCATACTAAGTCGTAAGTCGTATGGTTTTGTTCTTTGGGGTAGAGTTGGAAACTTTCCCAAGAGGCCATTCATCTTGGTAATACTCTCACTCGAGTACAATTAACATTTGAGTTCCAATGTAAAACGTTGTTCTTAAATCAAAAGGTGTCTATTATGTGTTAATTTCAATTTCACATATGTATCACAAGAACGCTCTCCCATGTTCGATGCACAATTCGATTCATGCCTATGTCTTCTTTACCATCATAGAAGTCTACAAGGACATGCTGCTTGTCAAGGCCCTTAGGCCACAACAAAGTCTTCCTTCTCTCGTCCCTATAACAACTTCTTTTGACAAGGGCGAAAAATGTTTGTTGGGACAAGAGGATCCAGCAAAAGAAGCAGCTCCTGAAAGGTTTTTAAGATGGCAAATAAGGCAAGAATGAAATTGCACACCGAACAAAAAAGAGAGTGTCCTAAGGCATGTTGTCTCATAAAACTTGAATTAGCTCACAAGATACGCTTTTTGACCTAACGATAGTGTTTAGCATTGGAACCCCAATATTAAGCGTGCTAAGGTGAGAGCATTACTAGGATGAGCAACTTCTTGAAATGGTTTCAAATGTACGCCAAAGATCAAAACTGCAAGGCTTCGTATGGAACGGGCCAAAATGGACAACACATCAAGTGAGTTAATTCAAGGGTGTTACGATTTTTGCCTCCATCCAACAAGGGTCACCTAGCCTTCGTGATTGCAATGTTAGGATCGCTGCAGCCACCGCCGAGAGAGGGCCTCTTGCCTACTCATGGGCGGACGACAACCCTCACTAGACCCCTTGTGACAAAGGGGATCCCCCTTTCAAAGGTCAAATTCCTTGATTTGATCCAAAAAAGTCAATTTTCGACCATTTTTATGTAAATTTGTAATTAAAAGCCCTAATTCTACGTGCAAGTGTTGAATTGACACTTATATTATTAAATTTTGACAGAGTTGACTTTTTAAGTTTGACGAAAGAGTCAACCTTAAAAGTTAACTCTTGATTTATCAACAAATTAATGCTCAATTACTAACAAAAAACCATGATTCTAACTTCCACATGCAATTGGCATGTTAAAAATCCTCAACCGATTATCTTTTGTCAAGAAACGAGTCCCATCACGATTAGGGATCTCAAATCTCAAGTTTTTCCAATTTGACACCTAAGGAAGATTCAAGTGTCAACTTCTTGAAAACGTATAATCATAAATGTAATATCCTTGAAGAGGATTAAGATGCTTCATTTGGTTAGATGGCTAAAGCATCTATGAGGAGTATACACCAACTACTCAAGCGCTAAGATTATAAATGCGGTAAGATTATAAATGTGGAGGCCACATGATATGGTGTAGAAATGAATGGAGAAAGGCTTATATCTTTATCATTTTTCCACGTATATCCATATTTGGCATCATCTTTAGAATGATGTCATAGCCCTCCACTTGAGTTTTAAAGTTCCCCAAGTATTAATAGCATCAAAATGAACACAACTATAGATAAAATCAAGAAACTTCACGAATTCGACCTTTTCTCCATTCATTTCTGCATTGCCATATACATATATAGCCTTCACATTTACCATCTTGGCGCTTGAATAGCTTGCGTATACTCCTCATACATGTTTTAGATATCTTACTAAACGAAGCCAACTTGTTCCTCCTTAAACTGATTGGTCCACCGTCCCTCTGTATCCGTACTTGAAAAGAAAACAGGGGTTACAAATATGAACTCATTGGCTAGACTTCTTGTGGTATTCATGATCATTCTTGTTCTCCTTCAAGCTTGCTCCGGAGGTGTACACATATAGGGGGAACAACCCATGTCCAAATCTACAACAATTTACTCGAGTGACGTTAACTGTTCATTGTAAATCCGAAGATGATGATCTCGGCCTTCAGCAGATCCCCCCCCCCCTAGCTGCATGTCGAGATTTCATTTCAAGCCAACCCTTTTCGATCACGCCCTCTTCTTTTGCGGCATGCAGTGGCCTGGTCAATTTCACTATTTTGATGCAATGTGATGATGGGTGTCCGTGGTCTGCACTACCTAGCGGACCGTGTCTTTAACAAGACGGTATGTGATAAATGGAATGCCTCAAATTTCCTATGGATATTTGTGCCCTTGCCAGTTTGTTACAACCTGATATATGGCTATGCATGAGATGATACTGTAAGCGCCTCCTTTGGCTGAAATAAAAGTAGTTTGTGGACATCTTTTCATGGTGCTGACGTGTGAAGATCTCCTTTTGTGCCTTCACTAGATGACAGTAGTTAACACTTAAAAGGGCAAATACGCACAATTGATCACACCAACTGAGAATTTAAGCCGGTGGCAAGAGAGTTAGATTCAAGTTTGTATAAACTAGGCTCCTTAATTTCGTAAAATATATTTTTCTCATTTTCTGGCATTTGGCTCGCATAGGAAAATGTCAACGTAAAATGTTTTCCTATTGGAAAACCTATGTTTAAATCTAGGAAAATGATTTCCTCTTTAAAAAAATAATATTTCATTGAGTTTAAAAATCTAATTTTTTTTTTAATTTTTTTCAGAAAGTTTTAAATTTTTCAAAGTTTTTTTACATTTACATATTTTTTGAAAACGACGGAGTTTTTTATCTATGCTTGGAACGTCTTTTTAAACTCTACATTTAGGCATGGAAACTCCAATGCTATGCTTAAATTTAGGAAAATGATTTCTTCTTTAAAAAATGAAAAACCATTTTTCAAAATATGATTATGTGTCAATGTGTGGACGTGAAACTCTATTCTTGGGCACGAAAACCCCAACGCTAATTCTTGGGCCCCCAACCAATGCTATGCTTAAATTCAAGAAAAATGATTTCTTCTTTAAAAAATCGAAAACCATTTTTCAAAATATGATTACGTGTTAATGTTTGGACTGAAACTCTATTCTTGGGCACAGAAACCCCAACGCGAATTCTTGGGTCCCCAACATATGTGGTCTTTGGTGCCCGGGCCACAGTCCATTGAGGCTGGGCCCGTGACCCCGGTACTTGCGGTCGAGTCCATCAAGTTTGAGCTCGGGACTCTATGTAGTGTCTATGCCTAGACCCTTGGTGCTTGTGCCCGGGCTCATCGATGTCGGGCCCAAAGCCTTGGTGCCCATGCTTGATGCTTCGGCACACGGGCTTGGGTCCACAAATGTCGAGCGCTGGATTTCGATACCCAAGCTAGAATCCCGCACACCGAGGCCCGGGTCCCCAACATGACACTCGGACTTGAGTCCACAAAGGCCATGCTCGGGTGCCAAGCATTCACGCTCAAGTCCCTAGTGCCCGAGCCGGGTCTATCAAGGTCGAGGCCCGGACCCTAGTGCCCCATGTCCGTGTCCATTGAGGCTAGGGTCGGGACCTAGGTGCATGTGCCCCTATCCCCATCACCTTGGTGGGGGTCCATTGAGGCCGAACTTGGGACTCTGTGCCCATATCCCGTTCCATAACGCCCATGCGCAAGTTACTAGCGCCTAAATAACACATGTGTATTTAGAAAAAATCAAATCAAACTTTCCATATCAAAAGACAAAAAAATATCTTTCAATTCATCTTTAGGTTTCATCCAAATACCGAAAAATATTGTTGTTTTTCTGAAAATTATTAATAAAAAATGTTACATTTTTCGTGAAACAAACTATGAAAGTAAGGAGGAGTTTTTAACCATCGTAGATAGATAACTTATAAAGTTGAAGGTTCCTAAACAATGGTTTAATACGATACTTGTGAGCTGAGCCTTATATAATTTGTTTTTCAGTAGGAAAAAGAAAAGTCGATAATTTAAAAAATATCAACATTTGATGACTAACTCAATTGAGAATTGGTAACGCCAATGTGTTTAATAACTCAGAATCACTCTAATTGAGATTAGTAATTTCTAAAAAGGATGGTAAAATTAACAATTGGCAAGTAATACGAATAAAAAGTAGGAATGCGATCGAAAATTGGTAAAGCTAAGAATAAGTAAATGTTAGTAAGCAACTAAAATGAGAATTTGTTACCCAAGACTATAGTTGGTGTCTTAATTGGAGAAAAGTTGGCAAGTCTTGCAAATAAATGTTTGCAAATAAATTGGATGGCATATATATCCTCTGGTAAAAAGGGTAAACAAAAGGATGAGTGAGTTAATTGAACAAAAAAGTTGGTAACCACTGTCACTAATTGTGGTTGGTAATTTCTAAAGAGAGTCTAGTAAATTTGAGCATAACTACAGCCAAGAATAATTCCCGCCTCGTTGCAAATGTCAAGTATCCCACCTGAGGAAATTGCAATGGAAGATGGTGCAAAGAAGAAGAATGCCAATGCAAAATCATGTCCCACGGGCATTCTTTTGCGCAAAATTCGTGATTTGATGAGTTTCAAAGCAGTTCACGATTAGGAACTTGTATCCATAATCCGGACCTAGTAACGTAATTTGAGAATGATAACCACATTGTGTGCTGCCACTGGTGAAAATTCTCTTCTTGCCTGGGTTCTGATTTCCGTCTGTTCTTGCTTTTTATCATCTGTTAATTTGTTATATGGAGTTCTCAAATTTTTCATTACAGTTCATGCCACCGGATGTCGTGAAGCATGATGCAGCAGGGAGATTCTGGCCAGTTGGAATAGCAGAAGTTGGATATAGATTGTGCAGTAAGAGTGGTTGGCGGGCCTTTGTGATCGATCATTCTCTGGATCTTGTGGGATTTTCCAGCTTTCGATTCATAAAAAATACCGGAACATGCTCATCCCGAGATCCGACTCCAGACTTCTCATCAGATTTTCCAAAAATCCTGATCTAGCTTTCCGAGGTGAATTTGACCCAGCAAATGATGATCGATTTTTAGCCCTGACCTATCACTCTATCAATGTGAAGCTTAGTATATCCCCTGCAACTTTTGTAGTCTATGATTTTTCTCCGGATTCGGCCAAAGATGATGTGAAAACCCATGATTACTAAGAACAGGGTCCCCTGTACCAAGGGCAGAGTGACTCTGGTGGCTCTAGGCACTTAAATGACTAAACAGAGCATCATCAACCCCATGAAATCACAAGACAACAATCAATGTACGAAGAACTTAGACATTCACTCCATTTCCAGCAAGCATTAGGTTCAATCAGCACGCAGCACATCATATTTAACTCAGATTTCGCATTGAAAATTAAAGCTAGGCAGTGCCGGGATGACCTAGAAATCATCGCCATACTAGTACCCTATCGCAAGCGACTGAGGTAGCACCCGAATGAGATGGGAGACCATCATGTTTCATCCCTGAGGATATGCGACCAGCAAGTAGAGGGGCATTATTTGGCAAATGCGGCCAAGGGAATGCCGCGTTTCAGCGAGAAAATAACCTGAATTCCTCCCAACTTCTTCCCATATGATTATTTATGCTCTGCTCGTGACTTTCTTTTGATCAATTGCAGTGATCAATTACATTCTGTGATGGCAAAAAGGATTGCTGGTCTCTTAATGCATCCCCATGCCAGCTGCATAGAGCTAAGGGACCACTAATCAGGTGAGTTAGCGCCCCAGGAACCACATTCATTAATGGCATAATTCAGAGCACTTAAATGCAAGTCAAAGATGAAAAGATCCTCATCACCAGCCTATCCAAACTATGCGTAGTGACGATGCATGCATGGAAATGGCAAGAGAATAAAGCAAATTTGGGAGACTCTCCTTGTTTTTCCCATATCTTGTTACCCACTCTCAAGGTTGGTTTGGTTTCCTGAGAAAGCTTGGATATGCGAGGAGCCCCTCCCTCCCTCCCTCCGCAACACCTCCCTCCCTCCCTTCCCCTCTCTCTGCAACTTCTCAATCGCCGCAGCCTGAGAGACAGTGAGAGAATATTACACACATGACAAATTTTGATCTGAGGCCCTTCTTGGCCATGGTCATGGTACAAGTCGGATACGCGGGGATGGCATTCACATCAAAGCTGGCCATGGATGACGGTATGGAGCCTCTTGTGCTCGTGACCTACCGTCAGGTCGTTGCCTCGATTGCCACCGCCCCATTCGCTCTTCTACTGGAGTGGTACATTGTTTCTTTTAATGAGGTTCTTCCTAATCTTTCTTTCACATGCATGTAGTGTTAGCTAGTTGATAAAAGCGCTCATTTCGTCACTTTGGATAGTTTTAACTCGGAAGCATCCATGGATCTTCTTATTTTAAGACCCCTTGGTCATGGCGCTCGGTGATTGCACTCATCAGCATCCCACATAAGTCAGCAGGTGTCCCTTCCGTTTCTTTTGTTTGTGGTCTCATTTTGTGTTTGATGTTGGGGTGATTAGAAGTAAATAAATCTTCATCAACCGCTGCTCTCTCGGCATTTATGTGACACGTTTAATGAAATATGTATCTTCTAAATATTGATCTTGCAAACCGCAAGAACGGTTTAGAAATCACGATGAGTTTCGTATTTTGTTACCCAGACAAGTGTGCGGAAACGTATTGGAACCCTTAATGAAAAGAAGTCTCGAACAAACGAGACATTGCATAGGCCGGGTGTGGGAGGGGAGGGGGGTCGAAGATGAGTATACATACTGTTTTTAACCGTACCAAAGAGAATACGGACACTAGAAATTTCAATTTTCAGCACCCTGTGTACTTTCGTGAGGAAAATCCATTAGAAATTAGAAACTCTCTTCTTTGGCAAAGTGAATGGATGAGTACACTTACACAGATGATTATACCATAGTCGAATTTTGACTTGGAGGTATTGTCCTTCGCAGGAAGACGAGACCAAAAATTACATTATCAATCCTATTCCATATTTTCTTATGTTCCGTCACTGGGTAAGCAAAGCTTTCCGTCTATTGATCCTGTACTTGAAAAATCGGAGTTGATGAGATCGTTTATGGAATTGAGGTTCAACCAAATTGTACAGGGCTCTCATGAGCCAGGGATTCTATTTCATGGGCTTGAAGATTTCGAGTCCCGTGATCTCAGGAGCCATGACGAACACGCTCCCAGCCTTGACGTTTGTATTTGCCCTAATCTTCAGGTGTTGTACCCAAATCATTATCCTTGATCTATCCGTTCGAGTTAGTTTAGCTACTAGGTGAAAATATAGTAGGATTCTTCCGTTCCGACGATGTTGAAATTCGCTATATGTGTTTGGATAGACAAGAGTCGCTCGGTATCAAGACGGTGACGGGTCAAGCAAAAGTGGTGGGAACGTTGTTATGTGTAGGAGGGGCGATGCTCCTCTCATTCTACCATGGGCACACCATTGCGGAGAGTAACTCTGGCAATCATTGGAGGTATGAAGAGCGTATGGTAGACAAAAGCTCCAGCCCCAAGAGCCACTCCATCTTAGGACCTTTCCTTCTGTTTTTTGGTGCTTCCGGCTGGGCAATCTGGTTTATCATTCAAGTAAGAGAAACGTTTATTTTCGTTTGTTTGTATGACTGTTTTTACTGTACTCTTTCCTGGGAGTCTTAACTCTATCTCGAAGGAGAAGCTTGAGAGTTCGCTCTCATGTCCTCATGGTTGTTTCATACTGAATTCAGGCGAAATTGAGCCCCAAATTTCCAGCTCCGTACACCACCACAACACTAATGTGTCTCATGTCCAGTGCTGAATGTGCGGTCATTGGTGCTGCGGCGGAACACAAAGTCGTTGCCTGGTCACTGAGATCCAGGATTCGGCTCGTCACAGTTATCTACGCGGTAAGTATCTTAGGCATCGAATGAACTTTAGCAAAACTCTGGAGTGGCCTCATTGCTGCTCTTGCTGCACCAATAGCACACTGAAAGGTTTTGCATAGAGATAATTCCTTACGGATATTGAATTTCAGGGTGTCGTGTGTTCTGCACTCGGCTTCTGTGTGATGTCCTGGTGTGTCCACAAAAAGGGGCCGCTCTACACCTCCGTCTTCAGCCCTCTGTTGCTCGTCATGTCGACCCTCCTGAGCTGGGCACTCCTTCGGGAGAAACTATACGTGGGAACGTACGTATCCATTCCATCTCGTTGCATTATATCAAACACAAAATTGTACTTTTTTTTTTCGTTAGGAGGACCACCCCATCTACAAAATGGGAATTATGCCTTTACTCATGTATCTTTGTTTCCTTTCGAATTCAGATTGGTCGGGGCCGTGTTGATCGTTGCCGGTCTCTACTCCGTTCTGTGGGGTAAGGGCAAGGAAGGAGAGCAAGCGAGAATGTCGGAAGAGGCGGAACGCGCCCAGCCCTAACTCCACTAAATGCCTCTGCGTTCCTAATTCAATCGTTCAGTTTGCATTTTCCTGACTTTATACATGAAAATTTTCCGACGCCTTTATCGTTCATTTAAGCTTGTTGTTACTGATAGTTGGATCTCATGTCTTCTTAGCCGTCCAATCTAAAGCTGGTTATCGTGGATGCTGTTTCTATTTCTATTGAAGGCAATCGAGCTTGCAAGCTCCTTTTCTTCGGCTGTCGGAGTTCATCCCTTTTGTTCTCCCGAGATAGGTCTAATTCTAGAGGGAAATTCGTGTGAGCAACCCATGATTCCAATGACATTCGTAGTTGAAAGTCGAGGTTTAACCTCAATCTCTGAGTAGAAAATGATAATTGAGGTGATGTGATTTAGCTCAACTTAGGACAATCAATTGAATGTTGAATGAAGCCTAGCATCTTCCTTACATGAATTGAGCTAGAATCATGCCAGGAATTGAGTATTGGCTGAGTCGAGCTTGCTGTCCGCGGGTAGAAATTCGATCTCTATGTCAATATTGATGTGAATTTCGTCTATGAAATCACATGCATGTCTCCCTTGAGTAATTACAGTTGATTTTCAGACCCCCCAAAATATATATAAAAAAATTCATAGTTGATTTCTATTTCCGGCGCACGTTTGTATAGAATTCGTTCGTGCTTGATGGATGTTGTTCATGATGTTATAGTGCGCCAATTAGGAGTGATTTGAGGTTGTTCGAGCTTGTTTTGATGGTCCAAACATCAAAATGTCGACAAATGTCGAACTAATGAAATGATCCAAATATCCTAAGCTTCCACTTGATCGGTGGTGGTAAAAATTTGAGCATTGCTTGTCAGGTCAAGTCCACCTCGGAACTAATCCGTTTGTCTTAAACCCTACACTCATCTGTCCCCTTAAATCCTTTTGAATGAATGCCCTCAGATTGTTATTGGAAAGCCTGGAAGGTTCACATTAGTTTCCTTTAGGATTTGTATTACCTTTGGGCTCTCTTCGTTTATTTTGAAAAATAAATTGTTTCCGAAAATTATTTTTCAGAAAATCATATTTCATAAAAATAACAATATTTTTCGATGTTCGGCTGAAACCTGAAAAATGAACTGAAAAATATTTTTTAATCGGATTTGATTTTCCACCGTGCACTCTTTTAATTATTTTTAATTTTTATTTAATTCTACACATCAAGTAAAAAGAGAGAGCTACGTATAAGGTAGAGAGCGAAGGCATTTTTGAGAGCCTAGTTGATGGAGGGGAACTTTTGTTATGTGCTTTTAAATTTTTGCTTTGTTCCACAATTATTTGGGATTCGCTAGACTCGAAAGTCATCTATATACTTCTCGAATATTCTGATATATGAATAACATCTTTCTTTCTATAAAAAAAAAAAAATGCAAAGCGAGTAATCTTTCGAGATATCCCGAGGATGCATGTTGGTCCCTCTAACCCTGCCGTGGAGCCTTCTCTTTAGTATTAGGTTTATAATATAATTCTCAATACGCAAGCTCGTGAAGATTCATGTCTTGAGGCTCACAACATGGCCACTTGGTTAAATGACTAGGGTAATCAAGTCCCCTACTTAGATCTCTCGATTAAGTATGAAATGAGGTATCTTCACATATCTCACTTGGTTTCTAGCTACCTCCAATAGACTAGTGGCGACTCCTCGTCACATAGAGTTCTCTACGGACTTAATCAGCTAAAATAAACATTCCAACGAGGTAAGGATTTAGGAGCTGATCGAGGGATGTTGGTCTGCTTTCCGATATTACCTCTAAACTGAGCTCCCCAAACGGACTGACACTCTTCGGTAGGGTTGTGAACAAGATCCTACTGTGCTATGTGATTGCGTACAAAGTGAGAAAGCATTCTTAGAGCCTAAGAAATAAACCACTAACGATAGCCGACTCTTTTAATGTGCTTGAAATAGTTTGTTATCAAGTAAGCATCGACCTCATTGGTAAATAATAATGAAGAACTAGTGGAAGTTGATGGAGTGTTCGTTCCTCTTTTTCAGAAGCAAAAAACCATATAGTTCTACAGGCACTACTCGATGAAAGCGTGACCTCCATCCGCAAGGTGGAGTTCATCATATTGAATCAATTGGTGTATGCATCACACATCTTTCGAATCTAATTCTATCTGCTCAACTTACAAATCATCTGTGTTGTGTTTTGCATATATCCATATTTGGCATCGTATTTAGAATGATGTTCAGGCCCTTCTCTTGGGTTCTAAAGTTTCCATAAAATTAAGGTTTGCTAAATAGGATTTCCATAAATTAAGATTCGATCTTCGCACTTGAATAGCTGGCGAATACTTGCCCCCCCCCCACACCAAAAAAAATGGCTGGTGTATACTTGCCAAAAAAATTATATGTATAGCTGGTGTATACTCCTCATACTTGTTTTAGCCATCTCACCAAATGAAGCCACCTTATTCCTCCTTAAATTGATCGGTCCACCGTCCCTTTGCATTCATATTTCAAAAGAAAAATCAAAGTTACAAATATGATCTCATCGGTTAGACTTCTTGTGGTATTCACGATCATTCATGTCCTTCTACAAGCTTGCTCCGGAGGTATATACATAGGTGGAACAACCCATGTCCAAATCTTCAACAATTTACCCGGAAGTGTGACTTTAACGGTTCATTGCAAATCCAAGAATGACGATCTCGGTGTTCAGCAGATCCCTCCTAGTGGCATGTGGGAATTTCATTTCAAGCCTGCCCTTTTCGGTCAAACCCTCTTCTTTTGCAGCTTTCAATGGCCCGGACAATTTCATTATTTTAATATATACGATGAGCATAGAGATTTTGAGCGATGTGATGACGTGTGTCCGTGGACTGTACTGCCTAATGGACCGTGTCTTAATACGACGCTATGTGAAAAATGGAATTCCTAAATTTTCTTGGGGATATTTGTGCCCATGCCAGTTTGTTACAATCTGATGTATGGCTAGGGATGAAATAATATTGTAAGCTCCTCCTTTGGGTGAACAAAAAGTGGTTAGTGGATGTCATTTCATGGTGTTGGGGGTGTGAAGATATCTTTTGTGCCCTCGCTTGTTTAACACTTTTTAACACTTGACGAGCATATACGGACAATTCAACACACTGATTGGGTATTTAAGCCGGTGGTAAGAAAGTTAGATTCAACTTGGTAAAAACTTTGGAGAATTTTAGTGCGCGGGTCGCTGTGATCCAGAGCATCTCGTGGAATCCTGAATCTTCCGGCTCATTACAAATGTCAAGTATTACACCTAAGGAAATTGCAATGGAAGAAGATATAAAGAAGAAGATGCAGAGCGATGATCCGAGAACAATTACAGCAGCTGAAAAAGAAGATGAGGCCATTGTCGTTGTTGATTGGATGGTATTTGCGTGTACATATAGATCGAGAACTTATAGTGTGATTTTTTTTGGTCAAAATAACAGTTCATTCATTTTCCTCGATTGAAATACAAAAAAAAACATTTCAATTTAAAGAGCACGTCTTCAAATCAAGACAAATCACAGACAATTTAAAAACAAACCAAGCTCCCGATAATAAGAGAAATCATTATAATAATGCTATATATCACACTCTCAAAGAACATATTTATAATTTCTTCGCACCAAAATCAGCGGCGGATCACCAAATCCATTTTCAATAATGAGCATACATCGAGAACTCCATTTGATACCACGGTTTTGCTTTTCGGCAGTGCACGCCTATCTAACAACTGTGATAGCGAAACCTTTACGAAACTCCTTCTTCAATGAACTTATTCACCAACGAAACTCGAGAAAAGTCTATAAAAATTGAATAAATAACTTTAAGTATAGGGCCCCTAATGATTTCTCTCTCTCTCTTCTTTCTCAACGGTCATCTGTTGACGATGTTAACTAATGTACGATCATCTTAGTCATCTCAATTAGAGTGATTAGAAACTTTTGGTTCTATTAATTTATCAACTTAGCTTGCGTTACCAACTTTTATTCGAGATTGGCAATATTTGATTTTTCTTTTGGGTAAATATCAACTTCTCTCATGTCAGATAAAAAGGAATTTCTCTTATTGTTTTACCCTTTTTTATTCACCTTTCTTACCAATGGTTATGAGCCTTTTTATTTTTCCTGTTTGGAATTTTTCCGGTTTCTTAAGAAATTACCAATCACACCTAGTAAGAGTGGATATCAACTTTTCTCCGATTAAGTTACTGCATACCTTGTCTTACCATTTCTTCTTTAATTTAGCTACCAATTTTTATTTCAATTTTTTTAATCAAATTACTAACTTATCTTATCTCAAGCAAACACAAACTTGCCATTTAGCATGTTTTGTTTATCTTTTGTACCAACATTTTAAATTAACAGACCTATGAAATCACAAATTTTTATGGCTCGCAGTTTTTTCACTTTCATATTGACTTCTGACATCCCTTTCTACATTGAACTGCCTATATCGTTCCCAATGGGTCCCACTCTTGATTTAAGATTTTTTTCTCTGTTTTTTTTCTTCATTTTATTTTGTTTCAATTTTGCTAAAGACGGAACCAACCATGCTTCTCTCAAATCACATCTATTAAGATTAAATTTGGGGTCCACTCTTGATTTAAGATTAATGCTTTCTTTCTTTTTTGGTTTTTTACTTTTCTTTCTCCATTTGGAACAAAATCGGTCTACCACTTTTCAAAACAAATAATTCATTTGGTAGATAGCTAACTAATTATTGTGTTTCTACCACGTATCTGATTACATTTTACCCCCATCATATTGTGAACAACATTACATTCACACTACTTAACCGGAGAAGAGACATTCGATTTAAAACAGTACATAATTACAACACCCATATCTAAGACAGCAAAAACCATAGACAAGCACAACATAAGAGCCCTGCAGGAGAATACCACTCTCAACCGACATATTTATTTGGCGACGAATCACATCCATCCTTGAGCACTCGAAATACGAGACTACAAGTGATCCTAACCCATCCATAAGCTCTCGCATGCTCCGACTCATTCCAGTTCGCCACTTAACATATGCTTTGCCACCCAATTTAGCTTTAGCAAGGGACTCATTCCAGTCCGTGGTGTGCACTCAATTGTGCTTCACCCGAACATATCATCCTCGACAAAAAAAATTAATGGAGTTCGTGGAGTTGAATAAGCTGTGGACAATATTTTCGAGGCTACAATGGAGTTAGCAGCTTCTGTGTAGTGAATGCCATCCCAACTGATGTATTGAGATCCATTAGTGCAGGCCTCACAGCCAGGTGTACCACAGGTGACCCTGACATTGTAGTTATATGGAGGTCCTCCATTACCGCAGCAAGTCATTAGCGGACTCAAGAAACCTGCAGAGTGATACAAGTGGTCATTGTTTCCAGAAAATGATTGCTATAGTCACATTCAAAATGCCTTTCTGATGGTAGAATCTTATTAAATTTAAACCCAAAGAAGGATTAGGGAAACCAGCGACATGCACTGCTCGGATGAGCAGTTACAGTCATTACGCTAATATACTGCTTTTTAAAATTATTGGAAAACTCACTAGACCCCTATATATATATATATATATATATAAGAAAACTTCGCAGTAGCTTTTCAAATGATTCAATGGAAAAGAGATGGGCGACAGTAACAAGATTACCATATTTAGAGGCGTTAGAAATGAGATCATGTTTGATGGCATAGATGTCAATGTGAGTGATAGTAGCATCAGCCAACTCAGATGTCATCTCTTGGCATAATTTGAGTAGTCCTTCATTGAATACTCGGGCAGCAGAATTATAACTTGAAAGACACCCATTTCCATCCAGATCCTCTTTCTGAACTAATGAAAGCTTTTGAGGAAGACAACCCAATGGTCCAGTATTATGTACCCAAAAGTTTCTCGCACCTTGGTCATATAATGTCTGCATAAATTATTGAATACAGATACTGATAAAAGCACTCTGGGCATCATTAAGAAAAAATTGGGGAAAGCTTCTGCTTTCTATAATTAGAAGTCCATAGATGACATGTTGCCGTGCAGTTAACAAGATAGTACCAATGCCGGTATGAGTCACATCAGACTTGGGGACAAAAAATTTCAGGCACCATTTGCTGGGCCTACCCAATTGAATAAAAACTAACAATTTGAGAAAAGAAATTTAAGAATATTATTACGAAATTCTTAAGATAATCTATCCACTTAAGAGCATGAACTCACCTTAATAGCAGTCTTAATTTCTGCAATGATAGATGGAACCCTTTGGATCACCTCTGAATAGGTGAGATTTTTGGAAAATGAATCTGCGAGGTCGTTCTGCCCAATGTCGATCATGTAAAGTGCTTTGCTAAATTCATCAACACTCAAAGGAACTTCTGAACCTACGGATTATTTAATCATACATGGTCATCATTCTGTTTGAACAAAAATTCTTTAATTTTATTTTCTGAACTTTTGTTTATTGAGGGAGACAGCAGCAGAGTTACTAATACCGAAAAAGAGTATCGCTTTCATCTGCAAAGGTTAGCCAAACTATCAAGGGAACCATTGAATCAATGAGTGAATTCATTATTCACACCTGTAGATGCCAGTTCAGTGATGCGTCCCCTGAAATGGAGAAACTGCATGACCTGAATGTTCAGCGAAAAAGGAACATATTTAGGGAGTGTTGACGAGCCTACAACTGCAAAGTTTGCGCCATTTTTGAACTTGGACCCCGCCAGAGAGTCAAGGTAAGGATTGAGAAAACTAGTATTCAAACTTTGGCCTGCAAGATTAGACATATTGGCCAACAAAAGAATTTTCAACCCCCACTTTATCGGCATGAAAGTTGTATACAACAAGCATTAAAAGGAATTTCACATGACTTTGTCCCTTATAACTTCCATCCTTTTAGTTAGCTTATACATAATATACCAGTCATTTCACATCAAGTTATCATCCAACCAAATGTATTACTTTTTCCACTAAACACAAACAACTTCAATGTTCAGAAAGCTGAACTTAAATGGCAAGCTAGCAACTATGCTACGCAAACTCTTGCTATGTCAATCTCTAAACATGCTCTCTTCTCTGTTTCCTAACCCCTGTTCGTCAAGACAATCTCCTAACCATATCTGATGGATATGCAAATATGTGACCTCCATGCTAGGAGAATCCAAGACAAAAGCAATTATATTCACTTCTTTTCAAAACCTGACATATTTAATATTAAAATGAAGCCTGAGGAGCACCATTTGTCAAAACTAAGAAGATGTGCCTATGCACAGGGTAATCTGGTTCATTAGCCATCTTGGAGGTGATCGTTTCTTAAAATGTCAAAAACAACTCTAAGAAAATTCAAAGCAGTGTCAGTAGTTGGAATCTCAAACATTTAGATATCTAGATGAAATATGATCAACGCCGCAATCCTCTCCCCCCCCCTTTTCTTTTCCCAAAACCCCCCCGGGGAAACCAAAATGATGAGGTCAAAACAAATCCATACATTAATGCCTGGTAGCATTTCCCACATAATACCTTTTTACAAATAGTGCTATATTAGAACAATCACGCACCGGTTCTATTTGTTTTTACAAATTAGAGTTTGTAAGAAAGACCAAGAGATTTAGATTTTGCTACTTACCCAGACTTGTATGTAGCTCCTGATGATTTCATCAACTACTTATCCATATTAATGTACAACACGCAGCAAATAGAAAATTTTACTCATGACCAAAAGAGGTATCCTCGTCAGCATTGCAATAGTGGGGCCCCCTCTTACCCCTGTCGCCATTGTCTGAATATTAAAATAGTGTAATGCCGACAAAACCTTCATCTCAAATCCCAATCCAATAAAGAAAATGACAAGTTCCCCGATTAATATTATACAATATCAGCAGATTCACATGTTAATCATTCACAACAGACTCCATGCGTGATTCTTAATCCTTTCACTCAACCAAAAAGAGATCGATAGTATCAGAAGATTCACGATCACGGAGGCAAACACTGTACTCACTACTTCTAATCCAGAGCACACGCTTAAGCTATGAGATTTTTGATATACGGTACTGCCTTATGAGCTCCTAATCACCGCAAATTCCAGCCAAACAATCAAACTACCGACACGGAGCGGAAAACGGTACGGGCAAGTGACCACTCAGGGTTCCCCGAAGCAAAAACCTAGAAATGCAGTGACGCTTACAGAGGAAGTCGATCACCAGCCGTCCGTCGCACAATCTGCCGGTCGATCGGCCGAAGAACAAGCGGCCGTTCGGAGGATTGACCGGGAAGCCCAGGCCGGCGGCGAGCCCGCCGGTGTCGGAGTTGGAGTCGCCGAAGTTGAAGATGACCGGCCGATTCCCATCGCAGTCGGAGGCATCGGAGCGTAGCAAAGAGAGTAAAACGAAAAAGAACAGGAGAGGGACAGGTGAAGCGGACATGGTTGGAATGACAAAGGCGCGAGGCGATCGAGTTGGACGGCTTTGTAGTTTGGAGTTTGGGGGGTGTTTGGCTACACGAGCGAGTTAGTTCGGGATACGGATAGTCCTTTCCAAGAAATGGAAACACGTGGCCTCTTGTCGCATATGTCGGATATGACTAGCCGACATGGAACTGATTAATCCCAATACGAAATTTGACGGCGGCCACCGTTAAGTTGCTTTTGTCTATCGGGGTAATCGGCTCACATCGAGAAGATAGATGGAGGAAATGTCATGCAACCTCTACAATATGTTCAATAGTGGCACCCGAAGTTTGTTAAAAAAATTCTACACCTATTATACTTTTGCCAATTCAATCCTAATTATTTAGTCACAAACATTTTTTTTTTTTTTTATAATTGAATCTATCTAGTGAATTTTGATTAGATATTGCTAACGTGGACATCAGCCTTTCTTACGTAGCACGTTCGGACCTAACGTGAATAACATTTAATGATATTTTAATGCTTTTACGAACTTTTTTTTTTTCTTTTTCTTCTTTTTATTTTTTTCTCTTTTTTCTTTAGTTTTCACTTCTTCTTCTTTTTATCTTTTTCCGTCCGTTGGCCATCGTCGAGCCTCGGGCAAGGGATGCCCTCGCCGGATTAAGCGATGGCATCCCTCTCCTAGGTGCGCATGGGCCTACGAGGGCTGCCCTTGCCCAATTCGGCAAGGGCGGCTCGTCTCGAGGCCAACGGAGGGAAAAAGAAAAGAAAAGAAAGAAAAAAGTGAAAAGGAAAATAGAAAAAAGGAAAAAAAAAACCTCTTATTGTACAATTTCAATCGTCGATTTGCAATCAAGTGAGGTAACAGCAAATGACAAACCGGTCATGGCCGCAAAAAAACCAATTGAACATCACCATGTAAGTGGATCAAGAATAGAGATCTTCATTAAGGTTTTCTCCTTAGAACTTTTAGGGTCGATACAACACTAATGCTTCGAAATAACTTGAAGCGAAGTTGATTTTTTACTTCTCCTTTAGAAGTTGATTTCTAATATAAAAAAAAAAGGCGTTTGATAACGGGAAAAAATTTATACGAAAAATTATTGATCCCGATCTAAAGTGTATTTTATTCAAGAAAATTTAAATACAAATACTAACGGGTTTTCATGCAAGTCGAAAGACTAATCCTACCAATCACATTCAATAAAATAAATGCGCAATCAAATGCCTGGATAAAGCATATCAATACAAATCAAGGCTTCCCTAATATAGCCCTAAGTGTTTAGAGAATATGTGATTAGAGTTCATGGGTGATTTGGGAGAAATTGGAGACAATTTGTCAAGAAGGGAAAAATCATCAATTTGAAAAGATCGGGGGTCAAAAAATCTAAAATAGGTCTTGGCCAGTTGATTGTGGCCATTTCCTATTTTTTGAGATTTTTTTGGAATTTTAAAAATTTTCAAATTTTCAAATAATTTTTAATGAATTTTTATGAATTTTTTATTTTATTATGATTGTTTTAAGAGCTCACGAATTTTTTCTGAATTTTTTTATTACTTTTAAATTTTTTCTGAATTTTTTAATACTTTTTAATGATTTTTTTCTAATTTTCCTTTTTTTAAAATTAAATTTTTTATTATTAAATACTTTTTATTATTAAAAATATTTTTTCCGACTCGGCCAACCCGCCCGCACCCCTCGAGAGTGAGTACACATCAAGCGAAGAGAGAGAGAGAGAGAGAGCCCATAAATATAAGAAAATATGAAGAGGGAGGAGTGAAAAAGAAAAAAAAAAGCACTTACGATGGTGAGAAGTAAGTTTTTTTACTTCTCAAAAGTGCTGAAAAATTACTTTTGAAGTATAAAGTTGTTTTGAAGTAGAAATTTAAAGTTATGAACCAAACAAATTTCGTTTCGAAGTTACTTTATCAAACGGATTTGCTCCAGGAAACACTTTTGAAGCGTAAATTCGCTTCGAAGTGTTATCATGCGCGCCCTTTAGATGGCTCCATTCTCGACAAAAAAAAATTTTAAAAAAGAAATCGTGGAGAATAGATTATGTCATCTTTCTCTATCCCTTCCCGCATGTCCTAATCGCTACTACGGGTGAGACCCGAAATGTATGTCCAAAGAACATACACAGAATAAAGTCGGCGAAATAACTAACTCCTTTCCGATATTTTCATATCCTAATCGGGACACCCGCTTCTAGTTAAACGGATCCTCAGCATTTCCTTTTTTTTTTTTTTGGAGGAGAGTAAAAGAATCCTTAATATTTTAAAGAGTTAATACCACGAAAAATCCTAAATTATTACACCCATGACAAATTTACCATAAACTATTTTTTTCGATCACCAAAAATCTTAAATCGATACATCTTTGATAAATTTACTCCCAACCGATCACCTGTGATAAATTTACCCTCCATTAGTTTTCCTTAAACCCTAACTAGCACAAATTGAGTGCTAACCAAGTGCTCGACGAATGCCTCCGAGAGAGAAAACCGAGTTTCCTTGCTTCCCTTTCCCTCGGTCGTGCGCCGGCCTCGCTCTCACCGTGATAAGCTCATTTTCGTTACGCCGTGACGTACTTCAATTATTGCTCTGTTCACTTTTGGCCGTGAATTTCATATTTCATGCTTTCTACATGTCCGTTGATTGGTCTCGAAGTGTTGTTATTGGAGTATCGTTATCAATTTTTCAGCACTCCCAAACTACATGCTCGCCGGATGTTTGACGCTTTGCCTCAAAGGAGTAAGTGTTTATTTACCTACATTATGGATCAAGCTAAGATGATATTAGCGCAATTTGTTGGTTGTGCTTGAGGACCTACACTCCGAGCACCCTCCCTGTTTAGCTTGTTTGGACTCTTTTTTTTGTGAACCCTTTGTGGCCGAGAACCTCTTGACATTGCATGACCCGCTTACATTGTATACCTCGGATTCAACCATAGTTGCATTAGCTTTGAGATGCATGTTTGATTATGTTCTTGGTAGTGTTTGGTTGAGACATCATAATGATGATTTGAGTGTGGCACTAAATCTGAATTTGCTTGAATTAGATGTAAGAGTTTTTCTGGTGTGGGTTACATTAATTGAAATTGTAATTACCGTTTTTTACAATATTGGTATAATAAATTATGGATATAAGGATTCTTAAGGGGCCGAATTTGGGCCGACTAGTGTGGGCCGAGTTCGACCCGGCCCGTGATGAGAGGGCATGGCTAAAACTCTATAAATAAGGCTAAGGCGCCCCCTCTAACCTTGGATAACTTCATATGCCATTCCGTATTCTCATCGGGTTCGAGAGGAGAGCGAGCGGTTGTCTCATCCACCTCAAGCTTTCCAAGGGCGATAGACGGGAAGCGCTTAAGCTTCGGATCGTCAAAATTCCGCCTAAAAAACGATGGATTCAAAATCTAGTGTGCAAATTCTTTTCTTCTATTGTTTTGTTTCTAGTTTTCGATTATGGCTATCCTAGGGAGTCGTTTATGATGACAAGCGGTTGTTATGGACAGCTAACGGTTGGTATCGAGCCGCCGTAGTTCGAAGCTAGAACATACAATTTAGGCCTGTTTTTGGAAATTTCGTCCAATGAAACTTGAATTTTATTGCATATTTGGATTCCACTCATCGAGACGAGGGTTTCGAGTGGTCGCACACCTCCGGGAGGAGGATGCACGCTGCTGCATGTTCCACCAAGCATTCGAGCGGCGCATCTCACGCGCGCCCACGCGGGCATACGCAACACTACCTCGGGCGCGTGCACCGCATGCGCAAGCCGAGGCGGTTGCGCTCCCATCGGCCTGGCTGATAGGTGTATGGACACACGTCATCTCCCGGGGAAGGCGGCGCATCACGCCACCGCCTTTGACCCAGGTTTGACCGAGTCGACCCTACCCGGATTCTTTGATCAAACCCGTTGACTAGGTCGACCTCGACCCGGGTTTGGACCGACTTGATTTGACTATTGATCGAGTCAACCCAATCCGATCAAGCCGTTGACCGGTTCGACCAGTCAATAGTTGGACTTGGAGGTCCCGATCGAATCGGCCTTTATTAGACAAGTCAAACCGATCGGACCGATCGTTGGACCGGCCGGCCACCTAACATTTGATTGGCGCGTGCGCAGCCACTGACTCCCACGCGCCGACAACTTAAGTGGCGCATGTAGGAGCGGCCGAGCTCCGTTTGGGGCGATCTTGGTACCAGCGTGCTCGTATTGAGATGCTCTACAATGTGGTATATGTATTTTTCATATTTGATGTCGTTAAAGAGGTGAAAATATGTATAGAATACAATACACGCGTGATTTTGGGGTATTTTCGCGTATTCGTATATTTCTATATAGTTTTGGAAATACATATGATGGCTTGCATGTATGTTACCACGTATGGAGTGCGTAGAGCGTAAATGTGTTGATCGCATGTATAAGGTTCCATATGTATTGATCAATAAAACAATGTGATTGGCATGTCATATGATTTTAGTGACAAATTGCCCCTTCTCTTCAAGTATAAAGTTACATGCATATTGTATATGTGAGACATGAGGTTTACATCCATGGTATGAGAGAATTTCAAGGATTCAATTGGGTTGCGGGTGCCAAAGTGGTACACTTGATTGTTTTTTAGAAATATCGGTCTCATATTGTAGAAGGATGTCGCATGTTCTTATATTTGGTCATACTCCCAAAGGAAGTGATCATGTGTTGGTTCATGGAGGGTCACATGCACATCATATGATTGAGAATTGACTAATCATTGTGGTTCATACACCCAAAACATGGTGAATTCACAAAAGATTGGAATACATTCTCATGACCGTTGTCATGTAAAGAGTGTACAATTCCATGTCATGGATTCTCGCTCAAAGGTGATTGCATGATGATGTA
This sequence comes from Rhodamnia rubescens, assembly GCA_021437795.1. Classification (NCBI taxonomy): domain Eukaryota; kingdom Viridiplantae; phylum Streptophyta; class Magnoliopsida; order Myrtales; family Myrtaceae; genus Rhodamnia; species Rhodamnia rubescens. Next base: position 8,816,787 of record JAILYA010000003.1, read on the forward strand.
TGTAACTCTCAATTGTATACTTATAAGGCTTCAAGTTGCACAGTTCTCACATAATGCTAATTGTATACATTGTTTATTTTATCGATCATGTTCTTTGTGAATGGCAACTCTATTGTGATTGAGGTTCTTATTGGTTCAAAGTTTAAGAAATGAAAAGAGGATTTTCTATTTACGATGGAGTTGGCGGATGTTCACATTGCTCTAAGTGAGGATAACTCGGCGGATCTCATCTCACTTGCCGATAGTACGGAATTCGAGAAAATACTATGTCTCGCTTGGGAAAAGAGCAATAAGATTTGCCTATTATCTATGAAGCAATCCATCTAGGAGCACTTGAAGAGTAGATCGGTGATTGCACCGCTAAGCAAATGTTGGGTGCCTTGGAAGAAATGTACCGTGTCTCGACTAATGCTAAGGCTAGGGCACTTGTGCGGGAGCTTTTGGTATGAGGTATGATGGTTCGAGTGGAGTTAGAGATTACACCCTAAGAATGGTAGACATGCATATGAGGCTTAAGGCACTTAATGTTTCTATTCCCGATGCCCCCGCTTGTGCATCAAGCCCCGAATGCCCTTCCACCTAATTTTGAAATTATTAAGACGAATTACAATTCCCAAAGTGAGGTTTGGTCGTTTAATGACCTTATAGCAAGGGTGGTGGTGGAGGAAGAGAAACTAAAAAAGGATACATGGCATCTTGCCCTATATGCCTCAAGTTCCAACGGTGAGAGAGGTAAAAAGTTCAAAAGTAATACTCATAAAGGCACTCATGAAACCACTAGTCATTATGAAAGTATGGGTCCTAAGAAATCATCTTCTAAGAAGGATGATGTTCACTATTTCTTTTGTAAGAAGAGGGGTCACGTAAAGAAGGACTGCAATAAATTTAAAACTTAGTTGTCCAAGCGGGAGCATGAAGGTAATGATTCTTTGGCATTGATTTGTGAATCTAATCTATCGAAGCCCCGTCTAGTTCTTGATGGCTTGATAGTGGTGCAACTAATCATGTTGCATTTACTATACGGGGATTCATAAATCGGAAGAAGCCAAATCAAAAAGAATCAAAGCTCACCGTAGAAAACAATAACAGAGTGGACGTAGAGTTCATGGAAGATGTCATTTTGATTCTAGATTCGATTTCAATTTGATGTTAAGAAACACATTCTATGTGTCTTCCTTTAGACGAAACTTAGTTTTGGTATCATACCTGGACATGTGTGGTTACTCTTTTGAATTAAAGAATAATGTTGTTTCTATATTTTATAACTCCAATAAGGTTGGGTGCTGCAATATATCCAATGGATTGTACATAATGTGTTTAGCTCCTAATGATATCTATGTCGCCTATACAACCGAGAAGATTATTTTCAAAAGACCTCTACCTAAAGAACAGTCTTACGCATTGTGGCATAAAAGACTTGATCACATCTCTAGGGAAAGGGTTGAAAGGCTGATCAAGTCCGACATCTTGTCTACTCTTAAAAGTGACCTAAAGATCTCGCTTAAACTCTTTGTAGAGGTAAGATGATCAAGATAAAGAAGAAAACTTGGTCTCAAGTCTCGACCTATTGGACGTCATTCATACTAACATTAGTGGACCCTATACGGCAACCTTGTGCAGAAATTTCTATTTCATTACATTCATTGATGACTATTCCCGATATAGTTACCTATACTTGATTAAAGAAAAGTCCGAATCTCCCGACAAGTTTAAGATTTTTTTAATCGAGGTCGAGAACAGGTTGGGAAAAGTCATAAAGGTTGTCAAATCTTATCGAGGTTGTGAGTATTTTGGCAAGCATGATGATGATGGACAGCTTAAAAGGCCATTTATCAAATATTTGAAGGATTTTAGGATAGGGGCTTAGTTTATTATACTTGAAAGTCCCGAACAAAATGATGTAGTCGAAAGGCACAATCTCACCCTTATGGATATGGTGAGGAGTATGACTAGTAGAATTAACTTGTCTGATTTTTTGTGGAGTGAAGCTTTAAAAATGACACTCAACATACTAAACCGGGTGCCTATCAAAGTTGTTCCATTGACTCTTTTTGAGTTGTGGATTAGACGTAAACCGAGCTTGAACCATCTTAAGGTTTGGGGATGTCCTGCGAGAAATGAGATTATATAATCCAACATTAGGTAAGTTGGATTCAATAACCACTCGGTGTTACTTCGTGTCATACCCAAATCATTCTAAGGGATATCGATTTTATAACCCCAATGGAGGTGCAAGGATTGTGGAATCATAAACAGCAAAATTTTCGAAAATTTGATGTAGTCGAAAAGGGTAGCCACTCACGGACTATTGAGGAAAACAGTCCGAGTGCCCAACGTTGTATCAATTTCTCTCCCTATATAGATAGTTGTGGAACCTCCCACACCACAAACCGAGTCTGTTGAGGTCCAAGATCCTATCAGTTCCGAAGAGTTTTCAAACCCATAGTTATTAGGATGTGGTTGTAGTAACTCCATTAAGGAGATCCACCAAGGAGAGACGATCGGCTATATCACCGGACTATATAGTCTATTTAGGAGAGCATGACTATGACATCGCTTGTATGGTTAATCCGGTGACTTATACGTATGTTGTTTCTTGTTCTCAAGCGGGATATGTGGATAAATATGATGAAAGACGAGATGCAATCTATAAAATATAATGGTATTTGGGAGCTTGTTGAATTGCCTAAAGGCTATAAGCCCATTGGATGCAAATGGGTGTATAAGACCAAAAGGGATTCCAAAAGAAAGGTAGAGAAGTTTAAGAGTGACCAAACTGGTAGCCAAAGGATTCACTCAAAGAGAAGGAATAAACTATGAGGTAATTTTTCTCCAATCTCTTCTAAAGATTCTTTCAGAGTGATCATAACATTAGTAGCTCATTTTGATATGGAATTATACCGGATTGATGTTAAAACGGCTTTCCTGAATAGAGATCTTGATGATGAAGTCTATATGGTACCACTCGAAAGTTTTGAAGCCGATGATTCAGGTCATCTTGTATGTAAATTGAAAAGGTCAATTTATAGGCTCAAGCAAGCTTCTAGATAATGATATTTGAAGTTTCATAGCATTGTCACTTCATTCGATTTCGTTAAGAACAAGCTGGATCAGTGTATATACTGCAAGGTTAGTATGAGGAATTATTTTTTTTCTCGTACTTTATATCGATGACATCTTTCTTGCGAGCAAGTGATATTGGATTACTTCGCATGAGACAAAGCAGATGTTATCAACGAATTTTGACATGAAGGACCTTGGTGAGACATCTTTTATCCTCGGTATCAAGATCCATAGGAATCTTTCCGCCGATTATTGAGCTTGTCTCATAAAGCATATGTTGATCGTATTTTGAACAGATTCAATATGCAAGATTGTAGGCCAAGAATTGCTCATATCGTTAAGGGTGATAAATTGAGTCTATCGCAATGTCCTTATACGAGATGATGAGAAAGCCCAAATGAGGAATCTACCTTACGCTAGTGCACTTGAAAGTATCATGTATACTCAAGTTTGCACTAGACCGGATATTGCTTATGTAACAAGACTTCTAGGCAGATACCGGTCAAATCCAAGATATGATCACTTGGTTGCTAACAAGGAAGGTACTTAAAGAGGACAAAAGACTATATGTTGATCTACAGACATGTTTACGACCTACATCTAGTAGGGAGTTCGGATGCGAACTTTTTTGGCTGCCAGGATGAAAGGAAATCGACGAAAGGATATATCTTTATGTTAGCGGGAGGTTCAATATCATGGAAAAGTCAAAAGTAGACTAATGTGACGTCCTTTACTATGCATTCGGAGTTTATAGCATGCTATTGGGCTGCAAACTAGGCTATTTGGCTCCAAAACTTCATTAGAAAATTGACCGTCTTTGATTTTATGGATAGACCCATACGGTTATATTGTGACAATCAAGCTGCAATATTGTTTATCAACAGAGTTCTTAAGGGGTGTAAACATACATAGGTCAAATACTTGACCATAAAGGAGAAAGTATAGAGTCGTGACATTGCAAGTAGAGCATATTTTTACAAATGATATGATTGTAGACCCACTCACAAAAGGCCTTCACCCTTTTGTATTTGAATGACATGTTAGTAACATGGGCCTAGGAGCATCATTAGATGCCGTTGCTTAGTGGGAGTCATTTTCGTTATGCTCTAATACAGTTTGTATCTATATATGTTACATTTTGTAACATTTTGATATGTATAAACTCTTTTGCATGCAATGAAGTACTTGAGTTGAATGCATGTACTGGTGTAAATCTCAAGGTATTGTGTAAACCTTGAGTAAAGGCTAGGGGCTTTTAACTATTAGCATTAAGGATATGTCTTGTTACATATAAAGTATGGTTAACCATGAATGAAAGACATATCGAGGTTCATTAGAACTATAAAGACATTCTTTGTGGCACATAAGGTTTCGTTACACATAAGGAGAGAGAATGTGTCTAACAAAGAGGATGACACATAAAGTAACTCTTTTATGGGGTGTCGTCCATTTGACTACGCTACCATATTAAGTCTATATCAATAGAGTTGAGAGTATTCGTGACCATGGACAGCTTTGCCTATAATTTTATGCGATTCTTTGTCATGATTCGGTGTTTGAGACTTTATGGGATCGTATTGGCTATTAAAAATAATCCCTAGACTAGCATAAAGGCACGTACTATCGAACACTTTTAATTAATATAGCCCAAGTGGGAGCATGTAAGAGTTTTCCTGGTGTGGTCTACATTAATTGAAATTATAATTACCGTTTTTTATGGGGTTGGTCTACTAAATAATGGATATAAAGATTCTTAAGGGGTTGAATATGGGCCCGACTAGGGTGGGCCGAGTTCGGCTAGGCCCGTGATGAGAGGGCCCGACTAAAACTCTATAAATAGGGCTAAGGCGCTCCCCTCTAACCCTAGATAACTTCATACGTCATTCCGTCTTCTCATAAGGTTAGAGAGGAGAGCGAGAGGCTGTCTCATCGACGCCAGGGCTTTCCAAAGGTGATAGATGGGAAGCGCTTAAGCTTCGGATCGTCGAATTCCGCCTAAAGAACAATGGATTCGAAATCAGGTGCGCAAATTCTTTTCCTCTATTGTTTTGTTTCTAGTTTTCGATTACGGCAATCCTAAGGAGTCATTTATGACGACGAGCGGCTGTTATGGACGGCTAACATTAGACTCTGGATTTGTGGTCTGAGTTACGATAATCTCAATTTGGTGATAATTTGACTTCCATTTGCCACCTCTCTATCATAGATACTGATGTATACCATCAATTTCTGCTGAAACGCGAGGTCCTAATGTACCCAATTTTTTGTTTTGAAGTTATAAGAGCATGTCTCTTACGGATTGACATTTTATTATGGTCATTGTAAATTGTTTTTAAAGGTAATGTCTATTTTCATGCTCTCCAGTGATTTGTAGGTACCTATGTCCGGTGAAGTTTTTTCCGTTGAACATAATGATGCATCGAAAATAATAATTCCTCAAAGCAGAGCTCAGAATATCCTCTCCATTTTGGTAAGCTGATTTTCTGTATCCTTTTTACATCCTATCTGGCTCTTTTGAAATCCTGAGGAGTTTGTTTTCTCTTTGTTCACCGACGAGTAGATTCATCTCAGTCCCGACAAGATACATTTTGCTTTTTCAGGCTTCGACGCTTTCGGGAAATGCTGAGAGCGCAATCAACAATAGGCTCACCGCTCTTTCTTGCCACATTGTGTAGGTATGAGAAAGATCGACGAGATTTGCCATTATAAAACAGAGAAGTACTCAACAAATTCCCTTGTAGTTAATGGATTGGATTATTCCGAGGATGGCGGCTATCTGATTGGCAACCCGCAGCCAACTCACATGGATTTTAGATTCTTCTCCCTGGGGAACCTTTTTATCAATCGTTTCCTCATCACGAACCCTGAAGCAAAATGAAGCTATTTTGAATTTTGATCGAGTCCAATGGGATGATCTTGTTGGACAAGTGCCTCTGAAGATCTGCTATCCGGCTTTGGAGCATGAGGATTGGTGTATGATTACTGGGAGTGGTCCAAAGAACACATAAGTCGCTGCTTTGTCGTAATCCTGCTTTTGCACTTGATTCCATAGCCTATTACTAGTTGTGGCACACTATATAAATTTTTAGTATCCACTATTTCATCTTTTATAATACACAGTCCTTGGTCCATGTCATGATGAAGGCTCTTTCACTCTGTTTATGTTTAGTTGACATTGGCATGCATCCAAATGGGAAGACTGGAATTAGCCGAGAAGGCATTAGCCTTGGCCGAGAAGAGATTTTCAGATGACCGTTGGCCCGAATACGAAGTTTATTGGAAAGCAAGCATGACTCTTCCAAGCATGGACAATTGCTGGGTTCTTGACTTCGAAAATGCTTTTGGAGAACCCAGGGACGGCATTTGAGTTTTCTCAATTATGACATGAATGGACGGGGTTCGCGGGCCGCTAAACCCCTTGATTAGTGATCCCTTTGGCTCAATGCTACTGGGATGGGGATGGATTAGGAAAGTATTGACACTTAAATTTTGACTATTTCTTTTTATTAATTTACATAAAAAAATAAGGAATTGTTTTTAGTACCTACCAAAAATAATTAGTTCATCATTCATATTCTATCGTTCATGCATAGCATTTGCATTTTAATTTGGACTAGTGGTGGACGGGTTTAAACGATGGAGTTTCTAGCTTTAATCCGATAAATTAAAGCCCATACATTTGAATGTTCGGCCAAGTCCTTTAATCATGGTCGAAATTGTGTGCTTGGGAGCTTGAACTTGGACAGAACATGGGAAACAATTGGCCAATTAGACTAAGATTTTTTAGCGTAACTCCTCGCGATATTCAAGGGAAGAAATCCGAAACTGTGAATGATATCATGCGGACCATTTTTTACTTCGTAAACACTGAGTGTTGTTCCCCCAACAAAGTACAACGAAAAAATTTTTTTTTTTTTTTTTAAAAAAAAAAAAAAAAAAAAAAAAAAAAAAAAAAAAAAAAAAAAAAAACAAAATAAAATTTTTTTTTATTTTAAAAAAAAAAAAAAAAAAAAAAAAAAAAAAAAAAAAAAAAAAAAAAAAAAAAAAAAAAAAAAAAAAAAAAAAAAAAAAAAAAAAAAAAAAAAAAAACCGGAAACTGGCTTTGAATTGAAAGGTTTGTTGCAGCCACGAAGCCTCTCGATTTCGCCCTGCACCATCGCCACTTCTCTTGGCCCGGACTCGTTCGAGTCAACAACCCAGCAAATTGTTCATTGCGACCATTCAAGCACTGAGCTCCCTATCCGAACTGGTCCAATCCGCAAGTCCACTATGAGCAAGCCAAACTGAGGTGCGGTTCCAAAGCCGTACGAATCCTCACGAAAATCAGTTCCATCCGCGACGTATTGGGTTCAAGCGGGAGGCCACGAATCTGAAATTGTTTTAGATCAAGTAAAAATCCAATCCATTCATATTTTATTTCTCGTTTTTGAATTGATGTGAAAATTGTGTCAATATTTCAGTTAGGCAAACTTTATACGTCGATATTGCAATATGTGATAATTGCCTATTTGAATTTTATTGATACCTTGCCGTTTCAAATTAGGGTGTTTCCTTACGACAACGTGAAAATTCGGATTAATCTCAACCCCGATATTTGTCTCGATGGCACGGGGATCAAGATATCTAATCTCAACCATTGGATTTGATTCCTCGATTCAATCCATTATTCAATTTGAATCGGAAAGTATTTTCGTAAATGATCATGCATGACTTGTTTTGCTACTTAAAAAAATAAAATAAATAAAAAAACCAAAAATATCTCATTCGTATAAATTGCATATAGCTTAGAACATTCTATTCATGTAGATTGAATATGTTATTTTACATATGCACGTCAAATAGGTGTAGTCACATAGCCGTTATGTCATTTTCATGCTGCATTGATTAGCCATGTCATATAGTTTTGCTATGTCATTAAAGCCCGTCACATCATATAGTTCGGCATGTCATTTTGTCACATTATTTATTGCATGCCGTATTATACGTCATGTCATAAACTTGATAAGTCATTGATGCCATGTCGCATTCACACATCATTTAGATTAAATTTATGTTATTTTTGCATAACATGTAGGTTAGAATTCATGTTGATTTTGCATGTCATTAGGATTCAAAAACTTAAAAAATTTCGTCATGCATTCATATCATATTCGTCACTTATCATGTCATTAGTCTAATTGTATTCTCATAATACAATTACATTCAAGCATTGCATTCATTCAAATAAAAAATAAAAAATTACACCTTTGGAACTTTAAAATAGAATCCTAGAAAATTGCCAACTCGGATAATTTTTCTTGAAATGGGTACCGAAAGAACATTAATAGATATATTAATGTAACCGAGTCCCCGAACTTAATATTTCTAGTTCATAGAAATAAAGTATTTCTCCCAATACTTTATTTAGGTGTCTAATCGACTGTCGTGAATCGATTAGTGGCGACTCCAAGTTTAATCATTTGCATGTTAAATATTGAACCGTAAGTTGCGATTTGGTATGAACTCGAGAGAGTCCGAGTTAAGTTAATTAGATAATTAGCTTAATAATCCATTAGCCTAGAAATCCAATTTTTAGGTCGCGACAGAAAGTGAACTCAAGCTTCTCTTTTTTTTTTTTTGGTCGAAGAACACAAGCTTATGCTTAAGCTGTAACATTTTTGACATGCTGCACAGCCTAATGAGCTCCCAATCACTGTAGTTCCAGCTAAAACAATCATTATCCAGCTCAAAACCACCAGCACCAACACATGGGAGGAAAACGGTTCAGTCAAGCAAGTACTTAGTGATGCCCGAAGGAAAACCTAGAAATGCAGGGACGCTTATGAAGATCTGCAGGGGAAATTCCAATCGGGGTAGCTGGGGTTTTGGTTAGGGTTTCTGGGTTGATGGACTGCTACTCATTCCGTAGGGAGGAGTTCTTCATCGTGAGAGAGAAATTATTGCCAGTATAACTTGCTTTTATTTTTTGAAAGAGATGTGCAATATTCGTGCGATATAGGGGCTATATATACACTATATATCGAATTCTAAACAATATTTTATGGAATTAAATTTTCATAACATAAGTATTTTGATAGATTGGGAAGTCGAAATTTTCTTATTAGTCTATGTAATCGATATGGTATTATTGTGGAAGTTTATACCTAATTAATCCATCTTATTAGAGAGATTTTGAAGTTCTCAAATAATCTCTTGATACATTTGTTGTCTTGTTGCTCCAAATTGGATAGTTGGTCAATAAGTAGCTGGTTGATATTTCTTTAGAATCTCTCACCTCTCCCTTTCCATCCCATCCCTCTTTCATCTATGAGAAGACCAACATAGCTCGAGAAAGAGAGAGAATATAAAAAGAAATGGCAAATTTTGATCTGATGCTGTTCTTGGCCACGATGATGGAGCAAATGAGATTACGCGGGAATGGGCTTCACCTTGAAGCTGGCCATGGACGTTGGCATGGACCCTCTTGTGCTCGTCCCTAGCGTCCAGATCGTCACCAACGTCGCTTTCTTTTTAATCACTTTACATGCATGCATGCATTGTTAGCTATGGTGATAATGAGCATTGAGTTAACTACAGTGATAAGAAAATGTAAGACTATATATGTTACTGAAAAATCATCCATAGCTTATTTAATTAAGTTAATAAATTGCAATTTAACAAATACGTCCACTTAACTTTAATAAACGAGTCTCGTTGGATTCAATTATGAGGAAAACTTGCTCTTATTTCCCTTAAAAGACGTGCAATTTTTACGCGATATATGAGCTATACATATGCATGCTATAGCATCAAATTTTCAATAACGTTTCATAAAATTAAATGTTCATAACATATATGTACTGCTGTTACTATCAATTGTCCTGCCAATTTAATTTTTTTGTGATGATAATGTACTCTCCTCAGCACAACTTCTGTGTTTCTCACAATGTCTGCAAGATAGGGACAAAACGAGCCAAATAAACCAAACCAGAAACGGAAGCTGCTTCCTGTCGTCCTTTCAAAAGAAAAGAGCAAAGTAAACTTATAATTAGGGTAGTAGAACCCATGATTTTGCTGGGTTAGAGTTGGGCCCCTTCCATCTCCTCAGTGAGTCTTGCTTGCTCTGCTTCCTTGCCCTTGCCCACAAAACAGTGTAGAGCTCGATGATGATCAGTACAGCCCCGCCAATCTGAAATTCCAAAGGAAACAAAGAAATGCCAATGAATGCGTTATTGCCAATTTGCAGACAGTCCTCAGAAATTGTACAACTTCATGTCACATAGCACCTACCGCATTTCATATATCCTAACCTAACCTAACATGGTATAAAATGAATACATACGTTCCGACGTATAGTTTCTCGTGATGGAGAGCCTAGCTCAAAAGGTTCGACATAAGGAGCAGCAAAGGGCTGAAGACAGAGGTGTAGAGCCGGCCTTTTCTATTTATGCACCAAGCCACAATGCTGAAAGCGAGTGCTTGTCACGCCCCTACTCTCGAGGACGTAACATCCCTACCAAATTGTCACAAGTCATGAAGGACAACGTCCCGGACACTTTATCGACCTATTCATTTTATCTCTTATTACGCAAGCGGAAACGCATACAACGCCTGGACAAAATATCAAACAGGGATAGAAAAGCAGGAAAGCTACATAATCATTCCGCCAAAGGACATTTTTCATTTCATTACTATGAATAGATGATTGTTAACTCTGCAGAGCTACCGGCCTCCGCCTCGCTACGCCCTTCTCTCTTCTACATACCTATCAATCGCCCTTATTGAGGCCTTGCTCTACTCAAATGGATTTCGCTCTTAATGGATATATAAGCTTCTGCGATATTCAAATTCAGTTTGAGAAGTATTATAATCCATAAATTCACTACGAAGCAAGGCCGGAACCAAGCCCTAAATTGGAGAATTTGGAAAACTGCATAAACTTAAACTATGAATCATATTAATATTACATCCATCTCCACATAGAAGTGTTGGAAAAGAAACCTACCCAAGAGGCAGAGGTTGACTATCAACTTCATCTCTCTCTGTACCTAAGGGAGTTTTTCCAGAGCTAAATTGCGCGTGCACTTCTGCCAGAGTAGAATCACGTGTGTACTTGGTACCTCAGCAGTATCTTCCATCATAACCCCCAAATCGGCAACGAATATATACTTTAGACTTTGCTTCAAATAAACACTCACAAATAGGTGAAAAACTAGCTTAAGCTGGTTGTACTTCTCAGTTCATTCAATTCACACAGAGGGTCTCCTTCACAAAGCGGACCGAAGAGCTGGTCTCCGTCACGAAAGAACCAAGCTATGAAGAGATGGGCCACTATGTGACTCAACCCTTCGTCCACCTAGACCGGTCTTGACGTGGTGCTCCCGGACATGCTCCATGCCTATGATCGGATAGTGGATGACATAAAAAGACTGATCGGTAGAGACGCTGAATCGAACATGTCTCTCCATTATCCGGGACACGAAAGTGTTAAACAACGATATGAGAATAATCTCGGTAAGTCAACGCCTAAGTCCGACTAGGGGCGTTGATCCGCTCAAAGCATCCTATCAACCAATCACAGAATCACGGGGTCTACGTCAATCACATGCAAGCTTATCAGTCTTCAACCATACATAATGTAATGTATGACTTGACCCAACAGATCATATTAGACAATCAACTGGCAAGTCTTCACATCAACTTGCATGTATAGGACACCACACAAAGTCTATTTATTAATAGAGGACCCACGCAATCGGTGTGGTCGAGCACACGATTGGTGTGGCCTAACACTATGATTGACGGTGTCTACAAAGGCGGGACCATGCATCGTCTCTTACTTCTGGTGACGGCGACCGAAAATCATATATCCGGTGCGACCGGGCATGACATGACATGCATGTGCATTCCTGTAAGGGAGCGTCGATCCGTCACAAGTCGATGCTGGCATCCGACAATCCATGTGATCCGTAGGACTATCACGGGCATGGATTGACATGCATCCGACAAGTTATATGGTTCCGTACGATTGACACGATACGAACTTGTCAAGGATCTCATTACAATCTCATCATATGACCACTCGTGCACATCCGACAACCAATCAATTTTCATCTTTGCTTTTAGTCGGATGCTCACGCAGACGTGCTCAAAGACTCGGCCCAGGGCCATTTTCATGCTCAAATATGCGGTTTGATTTCACACGTGGTCATATGAATGCGCAGGTTTATCGACCGGACTTTGCATCTAATACATGATGACTAATACTCATAAATCCACCCAAGTCACTTAGCAATCAATCGAGCATCAAACCAAGCGTCGATCACAACGACCAGTTAAATTTAATTAATTAATCGAACTGCGTTCAATACTTCTAATTTCATAAAGCCTAGCCGATATAGTTGTAATCACCAAACAATAATCGTTCGCTTGACTCTAACCTTATCGGTCACTCGCGGTCAAATAATAACGATACCAATCAATTCGGTCTAAACATCAACTAGCCACAACCACTTAACTAATCGGTCTAACTTAATTAATTATGGTCATTTACCCTAAATCTAGTTTCTAACTAATGTCAACATAATTAGTCTACCTAAACACCCTATTACACTATTTAACCAACCATAAAAGCAATTAGCGTCCTAACCAAGAGTTAGGGGCTAACTCACTCTAATGGGGACGACGACGATGAGCGGCGGCGGCGATCCTTGGTGAGCGGTGGCAACTCACAATGGAACCGGCGACAAGGCTTGCCGATCCGGCGGGGTTCACGAGCAACCAAGAGTCCTCGGCTCCGACGGGTACGGGACGGCTCGGTATCGGGTGGTCGGCGGTGGTCGCGGCTGCTAGTGGGATCGCGAGCCAAACAACAATGAGCTAGGGACGACCGAGGGGACTCGCGGTGGTCTCGTCAAGGTGGCATCGGTCTTCGGTGGTTCACGATTTCGGGGGTGGCGAGAACGCCGTGCGAGACTGCCGATTAGAGGCTACAGTGTGGCCGGACGACGGCGATGACTACGGGCGCTATCGAGTGGTGAGCGAGGGTGGTGTGGTTGGCGAAAACCGAAGGGGAAGGAAAGGACGAGGGTGAGGCGTCGGGGTCACGGGTAACCAACGAGGGCGGCATGGGCGATTGATGGGCTAGCGATGGTTGGAGGAGACGGCAGCAACAGGGCGATAAGGGGTGGCAATGAAGGTGGTCGACGCAAAGTGAGAGAGAGGGTTAGGGGATGGGGAGTGAGGGAAGAGAGAGCGAAAGAAGAGGGAGAGAGAGAAGAGAGAGTTGACTTGAAAAGACATGAGGGGATGGGTTGGTGAGATGTGACCTTAGCGGTTGAAAAGGTGAGGTTGACAAGTGTCAAATCGCATTCGAATTTCTTAGCTTTTTGTTATGAATGCAAGGGCATTTTGGTCATTTCACATTTTAGGACTGGTCGGACGTTTGGCTAAACCAACAAGAGGGTATTTTGGTTTTTTTACAACTCGGGCTTGGTCGTGGTTAGGCTTAGATGCGAGGATCTCCGTCCTCACGCGCGACGACTAACTAAAGAAGCCTAATTTAGTCGACCGGCGTTTTAGAAGATATCTAACCTTTGTCACTTAAATCCTCAAAATCTAATTTTATAAAACAAGCTGGGATTCATAGTTGGACTTAAACCGAGTCCAGGTTATCTTACGTACGTCGAAAATCCGAGGTTTCACAATGCTAAACACACAAGACCCCGAAACGAAATAACCGTCAACATTACCTTTGCGCAAAACATTTCCCACACTATAGATGTTCGAAGAGCCGTAATGAGCTACTCCAAGTATTTGTTAAAGGTTCATTCAATGTGCAGGGTAACGTACCGCATAGACAATTACGATGAGCCCGACCCTAGATCCTAATGACCAAGCAGCAATGTTGTGCTCCGTAGAAGCACCGACGATCGCACATTCAATACGGCCATGAGACACATGAGCATCGTGGTCGTGTAAGAAGCCGGACATTTGGAGCTCAACTTCGCCTAAATTTGTTAGAAAACAAGTATTAAGGGATTGAAGCGAACTATCAAAGTACCTTTTTGATATAAATTTGGTCCCCCAGAAGAAAGATATAAAAAGAAATCATAGAAGCAAAATGAACGAAATGTTAAACTTACTTGTAAGATGAACCAGAGTGCCCAGTCAAAAATGCCATAGAGTAGAAGGCAAGGTCCCAAGAAAGAAAGGCTTTCGTGGTTGGACCATTTATTAGCCATGATCGTTGTGTACAAACAATGAGTGGGAGATATACTACCTGCTGCAATAGTGTGGCCATGATAAATCGAGAGCAGCATCGCTCCGCCCATACATAGCAACGTTCCTATCACTTTGGCTCACCCCATCTTCATCGTGATACGGAGCGCTTCTTGCCTATCCAAAAATATTTTACAGATTATACTAAAATAAATTATAGTCGGAACCATAAGAACTTTATTCAATTTTGCCTAATATTTCCCAACGGGTTTGAATGAATAGAGAGCTTCTTGCTCTATTTTTGTTCTTGCAAATGTATTAAACCAATTCGACGAAAGTCAGAAGTGGACCAAAATGTATTGACACATGCACACATAATATGAACAAATATGAACAGAGAGAAGACCATTTTTTTCAATTTAAAGATTGATTATCCCCGATTTGGCAATAATAAAAGGATTACTAGTAATTCTTGTCGCTCTTACTAAAGTACATTATAAATTTATGAGCATTTGGCAAGTGTTGATCGACTTATTTAGTTCTTTAGTCTTATCATAGGATCGTAATGATTCTCAATTTGATTCACTAGTGAAAATGGGCATGTTTAGTCATGAGATGCCATGGTAATTGTTTGCGCAATTGAGGCTCTTTCGGGAAAGTCGTAAATGAGTACAATCTAGGCTCAGCATGCTCTAAGTTGGGACGGCATGGTTTGTGCCCCAAAGCCCAAGAATTGGCCTTTGAAAGCCCATAATGTTTTTTTTTCTTATATTTATGTTTTTACACAACAAAATCAGTCTTATCTCGGAAGATAAGACTCGGTACGTAGTTAATGATGTTGATATTTATGTTTATACACTAAGGTCTACTAATTTGAAATTCAGTAGTTCAAGTCCCGAGTGGAGTCGCCAAGCCGTCTCGACCAAAAAATCAGATTTCTAGGTTAATAGATTACTAGATTAATTAAATTAACTAACCTATCTCGAGCCCTCCCAAACTCTACCAACTCACAACTCAAGGTTCAATTTCATGCAAAGATTTTATACTTGAAGTCGCCACTAATCATTTTATGATAGGCTGATTAGACACCCAAATAAAATATCGGGAGAAATACTTTTTTCATACGAACCGGAGATTCATTGAGTTCGGGGACTTGGTTACGCTAATATTTCTATTAATGCCCTTTCGGTACCTTTCATTTCAATGAAAAACCTTTAACCAGGCGACTTGCATTAATTTTAATCTAAAGTCCTAACATGTGAGGTGATCATGCGGGTGCGCAAATATTATTTAATACCCATTAATTAAAGTGTTAAATGAAGCGCAAGGGTAAGGAAAATGGAACACACACGAATGCTGCAACCTAAATCCTATCACTTATCTCATAAATGTAAGACTTAGTATAATGTAATATTTTTTACGATTTTTTCTTGTTTAAATGTAGAATGCAAATGAAATAAAATGCATATGCAATCTTAGACTAAATGACATGGAATGGGATGCAAGGCATTTATTTAAATGATCTGATTCTAATGAGGTGTGAAAATAAGGCTAATTACAACGACAATGCAATTCTAATTAAATACGATTGACTAAATTAACCTAGTCTAAATGGCATGCGAAAATGTTATGAGTTTAACCTAAGTGACTTGGAATTAGGCTAAATGACTTAAGCATGTAAATTAGATTCATCAATCTAGACGTGCAAACTATGTGAATGATGACATGGCATTCTAAATGATGTAGCAAATGACATGGCGTATATGTGGATGACATGGTAATTGTGTGACATGCGAAGGATGTGGCATGCAATTGGTGACATGGCAAAAGACATAGAAAATTATATGACATGATGATTATGGTTCTAACCTATATGACGTGCATATAAAATAAAATACATTATCTAGATGCATGACATAAAATATTCTAAATTATATGAATGCATATGCACAAGATATTTTTGGTATTTTTGAATGAATTTCGGAATTAATTATTAATGAAATTAAAACTATTCTAAATGAAGATTATCCTAAATATCTAGGAAAAATAATTTGAATTAAATCCTAAAATTATCTAGAAAATCTTGGATCCTAAATCTAAATGTTTTAAGATGAAAATATCTATCTAAATGGAGATGCAATCCTAATCTACATGAGGACATTTAAAATGTACCTGATCTATAAGATACGATTTCTAGTAAATCACATCTTTTCTAAATGCATGTCTATCCTACGAGGTAAGATTTTTAATAAATCTTATCTATTTAAAGCAATTGAATTTTTAAGATAATATTTCTAATAAACCTTATCTTTCTAAATCTTTTGAATTTTCAAATTAGGAAACCGATCAATCAAATATGCAATCGAAGATATGCATGATTTAGAAAATATTTTCCGATTAAAATTTGGTAACGGATTGAATCGAGGAATCAAATCTAGTGGTTATAGATTAGATATCTCGATTCCCGCACCATTGAGACAAATCTCGGGGTCGAAATTAGTTCGAATTTGCACGTTGTCGGTAGAAGATAATCCCCAATTTGAATTGGTTTTTCTAACCACTAGAAAAAGAAAAAAAATGCAATAAGATATTCTGTTAGTTCAAAAAAGGAAATAAAATCAGTGAATCGAAATTAGATATCATTTTACCTAATTCGAATGTGGACTGGAATTTTTACCGTTTGAACTAGCGGATCATAATCGATGACGCGGACACGGATGGCCAACGGCACAGTAGAGTCGTCAAGCTCGTTGGACTCGACGAGATGTTGGTCGTGAATAGTAGCCGCAAGAATACAACGTGATGATTGAGATGTCTTCGCTACTTTGAAGACCACGGCCGCTGACTTGCTACCTCAAATCTGGTCAAAATCACAAGAGAACAAATTAGCACTTTTGAGTTTCCCAAGATCACGTCTGTTCTTCTCTGATTTTTTTACTGTCCCAGTGGTCATAACCCACTCCCCACGTGAACATGGATGATCTGCAGCAGTGAACTCGACAATGGGACTTGGCATGAGTAAAGATAGCGATCCGGATAGGCTATTTTCATGGATAATCCATAGTAATGAAGCGAGGATCCTCTGAACGAAACAAAACAAGACCCTTCTCTCCTCTCTTTTACTTTCTTTCCAGTCTTCTGGATCTCGTCTTTTGGGCGTGTTGCTCCTCTACTTACACTTCTGAGGTATGGGAATGCTCGACCATGGAGGGACCCCGCCAAGCCTTTTCTCCCTTATCTCACGATGTGTTTTCTCTTTGTGTGTGCTTCAATGAATCGTCCCTCAGTTTCACTCTGCCGTGATTCAACGACTATAGAGCCTCTAAATGTGTCGTTTGTTATATGGTCTGGCCTCCGAAAATTCATGCCAAAAGCGAAAAGCTTAATGCGATTGATTGAATCGGGAAGAAGGAAAATCGGAGAGAAGAGAGAACTTAGCTTCAATAGTATTGCAGGAGTTTTGCCCGTGCCACTGTGAACTCGAGAATGTTTGTTGCGGCTGCCGAAAAAAGATTGCGTCCCTCTGCACTGTGTATTGTGTGGATGTCTTCTCTCTAAATTCCACCTTGTGGACAATGGACCCCAAAACCAGAGAGAGAAAGAGCGCTCCCTTCTCTGGCCTTGGACGTGAATGAATCAATCGAATTCCATTTGGCCGAAATTGTGTCCAACCCTCAGAACCTGCAAAATAGAACTCCTTTCTCTCATGCGATTTTTAATCCTGGCCGTGTATATCTGAACGCGAATGGCTTCATTCTCACGTTGTCTCTATTGTCTGGCCGTGTGTTTACAATGAAGTGGCCTCCCCCTTGAACGTTAATCAGAAAGGCCTTTTTATAAGCCAAGACCAGTGGGGTTTCTCTTCCTTTTGAATGTTTAAAATGTATTCTGTTTTTTTCCCTGCAGATATGGACACGTGAAGATCTTAACCGTATGTGCTCATCTTCTGTTTTTTTTTTATTTCTTTTATTCTCATGACCAAGAAAATCGGCTTTTGTTGATTCAACACTCCAAGAACCACGGCAATGTGACGAAAAATCTCAACAATGAATTTTTTCGAATTTCAATCAATAACTTAGGCCATTAAGAAAATAACAGACTTTTGCGAATCCTCTTTCTCCGCGCGCTTAGTCCAATTCATTTTATCTCGTCCATCGTCGGTCCAATGCAACTATATGCATGCTATATAATAAAAAAAATTAAAATGAACTAAGTGCAAACTATATGCAAGATTATTTAATTATTTTTTGTAAGGGCCAAAGTTAATCCCTAATTTTTATGCAAAAGTAAATGACTAAAAACAATGGCCAAAGTTTAGGTGTCAACAAGGATTAAATTGACACAAGTAAAAAGTTCAAGATTAAATCGACAAAGTATTAAAATATTTAGGACTAAATTGGCGACAATCAAGAGATTGAGAATTGAATTGGCTACCGTATAAATTTAAGACTTTTTGAATAATTTTTTCTGTCGGGCCCTACTCTAACTCTACGAGGAAAGAATAAGGAGGCAAAACCAGCAAAGATGGGAGCAGCATTATGCGGGCTCTTGTTTAGCTTTTGTGCAACAATTATTTATTAGCAAATATTGTGGACGAAAAAGGCTTTTCTAGAGAATAAAAGTGGTCTTCGTTTCCTTGAGTTCCATTCTAAATCTATGTACCATCATTAAGAGATGAAGAAAAACTGGTGCATATTTTTAGGAAGGCCAAATAATATAAATAGTCCTCAAACTTTGGCCTAATATTCTATTCCATTCTTTGGTTTTTAATGAATTCAATGTGCTTTTTTTAATTACTACCAAATATTTAATCTAGTCCCTAAACTTTTAATTTTTTCAATCTAGTCGCTCCAATTTTCATAATTTCCTTCTTTACCATCTCCAAGTTTTTTGTAATTATGTTATTGCCCAAATTTTATAATGTCATTTTATTTCAAGCCATTTCCCAAATCAACAACAAAAATGTCCTTGTGCATTGGCCGGAAGCACGTGCATTTCACGTGCAACTTCCGTGCATCTCATGTACCCCTTTCATTTATGATTATACGGTCGGGCGCGAAATTGAACTTTAAGGGAGTGAGGTGAGGATTTATTTGCGATATACTTAACTAGCCAGGACAAAAACATGAAAAGCTTATACTAGGTTGGACGGATTATGAAAATTTTATACTAACTAGCCGGGGCAATCCTATTCCATAGTTTTCTATGCTTCGTCCCGGTAAAAAAAAGCTTCCATCTCTTGATTTGGCATTGATTTGAAATTGATAGGAAGATCATGCTCTTTTCTACACCTAGAGAATTGAAATGCTTCAACTGAATTGTGTTGGGCTTTTATGAATCAAGCTTTCTTTTTTATGGCCCTAAACATTTCAAGTCCCGTGAGCTCGAGCGCCATGATGAACCTTTGTCACTTAAATCCTCAAAATCCAATTTTATAAAACAAAATGGAATTCATAGTTGGACTTAAAGCGAGTCCAGGTTATCTTACGTACGTCGAAAACCCGAGGCATCATAGTGCTGAACACACAACACCCCGAAATGGAATGACCATCAACATTACCTTTGCGCAAATCATTTCCCACACTATAGATGTTCGAAGAGCCGCAATAAGCTATTCTAGTATTTGTTAAAGGTTCATTCAATGTGCAAGGTACGTACCGCATAGATAACTGCGATGAGCCTGACCCTAGATCCTAATGACCAGGCAGCAATGTTGTGCTCCGTAGAAGCACTGACGATCGCACATTCAATATTGGCCATGAGACACATGAGCTTCATGGTGGTGTAAGAAGCCGGACATCTGGAGCTCAACTTCGCCTGAATTTGTTAGAAAACAAGTATTTGGGGATCGAAGCGAACTATCAAAGTACCTTTTTGATATAATTTGGTCCCCCAGAAGAAAGATATAAAAAGAAATTATAGAAGCAAAATAAACGAAATGTTAAACTTCCTTGTAAGATGAACCAAGGGGCCCAGCTAGAAATGCTACAGAGTAGAAGGTAAGGTCCAAGAAAGAGGGGCTTTTGTGGGTGGACCATTTATCTGTCATGATCGTTGTGTACAAATAATGAGTGGGAGAGATACCGCCTGCTGCAACAGTGTGGCCATGATAAATCAAAAGCAGCATCGCCCCGCCCACACATAGCAACGTTCCCATCAATTTGGCTCGACTCATTTTCATCTTGATACGGAGCACTTCTTGCCTATCCGAAAATATTTTACAGATTATACGAAAACAAATTATAGTCGGAACCATAAGAACCTTATTCAATTTTGCCTAATATTTCCCAACAAGTTTGAACGAATAGATTAAGGATAAGGGTGGTGTGGTATCTCGACAATCGGGCGAACACAAATGTCGGGCCGGGAGCGTATTCTTCATCACGCTCGAGATCACGAGACTTGAAATGTTGAGGTCTATGAAAAAGAAAGCTTGATTCACAAAAAGCGGGACTCGTAATTAGGACTTGTAAAAGCTTATACTTTTCCATTATGGAGCTATTGTGAAATCTAACCAGAGTCACGTATATATACAACGTTCTCTAAAATGAATAGAGCATCATACCAACTTTTGCAACATACCAATCAACCAAATGGGCCTTGGCCCTTAGCCCCCTGCTCACTTAAGAGCTTATTGTTTCGGTCCCCAATACATGGGCCCCATGGTAAGGCCCACTTTCTAGCCTTTTTTAACCTATTAAACCTCGCATGCTAAGCCCAGATTCCGTAAGAGCCCACATGCAGACTTCTTAAGCCTATGGGTCACAAGACTCAAAAGGCCCATAGTTGGGCCCAAGTAATTAAATTTCTAATATGGTCTCCATGGCGTCAAATACCGTAGGTCAATGGCTACAGACCACGCTTGACTACAACTTTGTCTTGGCCTCCATAATTTTTACACGAACACTTCTTCACCTAATGACTATATAGTCTGGTAAAAACAATGAGTAGAGTGTTCGTGAAATGATTGCCCCACTTCGACTCATAGTGAGACCACCAGCAAAAGATCTAAGATTTAGAAAGAAAGTCATATTGTAGCGGTGATCAGTAAAACAGGCTGTATAAAGATTTACCTAGTCACTGAGTCCCCTTGAGCTAATCAACTGACCTTGTTTCAAGTAAAATTAATTTTGAAGCTTCAATGGCTAGCTTTTCTATATAGATCAGTATAATCTGTGAATTGCACTAGAGAACTTTTATTGGCCATAATGCATCATAACTAAGCCTTACTCCATCATAAACCAATATCCTGCACCTAATTGTGTCTTAACAGGATAACCAAGTCGGATTAAGGATTCAAATCACTAAGAATTTTATCTTCCTTGGACAAATTTGTAGGTGAAACTCAGAAGAACGCAAATAGCCACTTCAAACTACCCAGTAACATTGCCTACCTTTACAGCAATTATTTTTGCCTTCGGGTTACATGAGCATTTCAATGCTGCTTATCATGTACCTGTGTCATACGAGTTGATATGGAGTCGAACCTCTCCTCCAGCAACTAGATGATCAAGCATTCCCAAAAATGTCGGTTTGACTTAGACTCCTCTTCCCAAACCAGAGATATTCCTGAACTTCCTTTTCAACATAGCCAGTCATGTGAACTCCATATGCCTACTATGGAAATAAATTTTATGTAACTACAAAGGTAAGTTAACTTCAATGAGATACAAGACAGAATAGATGTATATTATGACAAGCTCTCTTAACAATTTTGAGGTTGTTCTTTAGAAGATTGTTAATTTAGCTCATGGAATGTAGGTAAATGCATCACCCTTACCTACATCGAATTTAGCTTGCCAGTGCTCATTGAATGTTTTAGGTCGTGAAGCTTGCCAGTGCTCATCGAATTTTATATAATCGATGAGCACTCATTACCATTCTAAGAGAAGAGCGAACGGGGCGGTGGCGATGGTGGACACGATTTGATGGTAGGTGATGAGCACAAGCGGGTTTGCGTTGTCATCCATGGCCAATTTCGACAAGATACCCATTCCTGAGTATCCCAATTGAACGAGCATCATTGCGAAGATCGAGACGAGATCGACATGTGAAGATCGAGGCGAGATCGACATGTGCCATTTCTTCTTCTCCTCTTCTTGTTCTTGTTCTTGTTCTTGTTCTTGTTCTTCCGCCTCTCTCTCTTTCTCTCTCTCTGTCTGCGCGCGCGTGTGTGTCAACCTTCTCACGAATGAATATATATCAAGAAATAATTAGCTTTGAGAGATTAGGTCTACTTAGGGTTTGTCTAGATTGCAGGGCTTGTGTTTGTTCTTTCTTTGCATGGGAATGGAGTCGTCTTGAGAAAGATGGGTGCAAGTCTTGAACCTTTTTCATGCCCTAATAAATGAATGACCCCTTCATATCCCCATAGGAAAACCACTGTTTTCATGGGATTTGTTTTGCACGGCTATATATATATATATGTGTGTGTGTGTGTCCAAGCTCTATTTTTGTTCTTGCAAGTATATTAAATCAATTCGACGAAAGTCATAAGTGGACCAAAATGTATTGACACATGCACACATAATATGAACAGAGAGAAGACCATTTTTTTTAAATTTACAGATTGATTATCCCCCGATTTGGCAATAATAAAAGGATTACTAGTAATTCTTGTTGCTCTTACTAAAGTGCATTCTAAATTTATGAGCATTTGGTACTTGTCGATCGACTTATTTAGTTCTTTAGTCTTATCACGGGATCGTAACGGTTCTCAATTTTATTCACTAGTGAAAATGGGCATGTTTTAGGCACGAGATGTCATGGTAATGGTTTGCGCAGTTGGGGCTCTTTCGGAAAGTCGAAAACGAGTACAATCTAGGCTCAGCATGCTCTAAGTTGGGACAGCATGGTTTGTGCCCGAGGCCCAGGAATTGGCCTTTAAAAGCCCATAATGTTTTTTTTTCTCATATTTATGTTTATACATGACAAAATCAATCTTATTTTGGAAGATAAGACTGGTACGTAGTTAATGATGTTTATATTTATGTTTATATATGGTTTGGGCCACAGGCCCAAGATGGCATAAGCCCTTTTGTGCTGGTCACCTATTGCCAGATCGTCGTCACCATCATTACCAACCCGTTCACTCTTATCTTGGAGTGGTACATAGTTAATGATGTCCTTTTTAATTCTTTCTTATCACGAAAGTGGCATGTGATGTGCACAAGAAAGTGCCACGTGATATGCACGGAAGTGGCACATGAGTTGCATGTTTTCCCAACCGATGCAAGAAAGATAGCATAATTTTTTTTGTTGATCTAGGAAATGAATCAAAATGAAGTGATATTCTATAACTGAAAATGTCTAGGATTAAATTGACATGATCAAAAAGTTTAAGATTAAATTAACAATTTATTAAAATATTTAGGACTAAATTGGCACATTCAAAAGATTCAAAATTGAATTGGCATTTGTACAAATTTAAGACTTTTTGAATATTTTTTTTTGTTGAGCTCTACTCTAACTCTACGGGGAAAGGATAAGGAAGCAAAACCAGCAAAGATGAAAGCAGCATTATGCGGGCTCTTGTTTAGCTTTTGTACAACAATTATTTATTAGCAAATTTTGTGGATGAAAAAGGCTTTTCTAGAGAATAAAAGTGGTTTTCGTTTCCTTGAGTTCCATTCTAAATCTATGTACCATCATTAAGAGATGAAGAAAAACTGGTGCATATTTTTAGGAAGGCCAAATAATATAAATAGTCCTCAAACTTTGGCCTAATATTCTATTTCATTCTTTGGTTTTTAATGAATTCAATGTGCTTTTTTTAATTACTACCAAATGTTTAATCTAGTCCCTAAACTTTTAATTTTTTCAATCTAGTCTCTCCAATTTTCATAATTTCCTTCATTACCATCTCCAAGTTTTTTGTAATTATGTTATTGCCCAAATTTTATAATGTCATTTTATTTCAAGCCATTTCCCAAATCAACAACAAAAATGTACTTGTGCATTGGCCGGAAGCACGTGCATTTCACGTGCAACTTCCGTGCATCTCACGTACCCCTTTCATTTATGATTATACAGTTAGGGCGCGAAATTGAACTTTAAGGGAGTGAGGTGAGGATTTATTTGCGATATACTTAACTAGCCAGGACAAAAACATGAAAAGCTTATACTAGGTTGGACGGATTATGAAAATTTTATACTAACTAGCCGGGGCAATCCTATTCCATAGTTTTCTATGCTTCATCCTAGGTAAAAAAAGCTTCCATCTCTTAATTTGGCATTGATTTGAAATTGATAGGAAGATCACGCTCTTTTCTACACCTAGAGAATTGAAATGCTTCAACTGAATTGTGTAGGGCTTTCATGAATCAAGCTTTCTTTTTTATGGCCCTGAACATTTCAAGTCCCGTGAGCTCTCATGATGAATACGCTCCTAGCCCTAACATTTGTGTTTGCCTTGATCTTCGGGTACTTTACCGTCATTATCCTTAATCTATTCATTCAAATCCGGTCTCAACTATTAGGCAAAATGCAATAAGTTTCTTATGTTTTGACTATACTTTGTTTTCGTATGATATGTGAAATGATTTTGGATAGGCAAGAATCGCTTGGTATCAGGGGTGAGCCAAAGTGATTGGAACATTAATGTGCATGGATGGAGCGACACTACTCTTGTTTTATCATGGGCACACCGCTGTGATAGCTCTCACACTCACTGATGGTATGCAACGAACATGACAAGTAAATGGTGCACCGACCTAAGCCACTCTTTCTTGGGACCTTTCCTACACTTTGGTTCTTTACCCAAGTAAATGAAACATTTCATTCTTTTGCTTCTATGAATGTTTTTTCATATCCTTTTTGTGGGGTATCTAATTTATCTCAAAATGGAAATATGTGAGTTCGCTTCAATCTCCTAATACTTGTTTTATAATAAATACAAGCGAAGTTGACCCTAGATTTCTAGCTCATTACACCACCATAAGATTAATGTGTCTCCTGGCTAAAAATGTGATCGTCGATGTTGTTATGGAACACAATATTGCTGCCTGGTCACTGAGATCCGGGATCCAGCTCATTGTAGTTGTCTCTGCAGTATGTGTCATGCACATTGAATGAACTTTAGCAAATATGGGAGTGGCTTATTGTGGCTCTTTGAGCATCAATAGTGTGGGAAATGTTTGCACAAAAGTAGTGCTAATGGTTTTTCCATTACAGGGTGTTGTGTGTTTCACGCTTGCTTGGACATTATATCTTGGTGTGTAAACAGAAAAGGCCCGCTTTACGTCTTAAAAAGTTGTTATGAGAAAATCTTTTAAGCTTGTGGAAAGTGACGATCCTCCAAGCATTTCTCTTTAAGCTGAGGCACCAAATTGGATTACAAGATACTTTGGAGTGGTATGTAGTTAGTGTTTTCTTTTAATTCTTTTTTTATCATGAAAGTGGCACGTGACATGCATGAAAGTGACACGTGAGATGCAGTTTTCCTAGCTGATGCCCAAAAGGTAGCATAATTTTCTTTTTTTTTTTTTTGTTGATCTAGAAAATGAATTGAAAAAAGCGATATTCTAAAATTTAGGCAATAGCATAATTACAAGAATTTGTAAATATTAATTAATGATTTTATGGAAAGTTCCGATTCCCCGTTTAAAGCTGGTTCTAAATAGGATTTGAAGCTATGACCAAAAAAAAAAAAAAAGGATTTCAAGCCTCTTTTAAACTAAATTTCTTTTGCACCCATTGACAATTGAACTAGTTTTTAATATGAACAAACAACGTAATCACTTAACCAATAATTTTCATATAATGAAATTGAGCAACTTTTATGTTAGCAAATTTTATCTTTTATTAAAATTATAGGGATAAGTGTATTGAAAGTCTTAAACGAAAGTGTAATTAAGTCCTAAGACTTTTAAAAAATGAAATTAAGTTCTAAAACTTGTCAAATTGGTACGATCAAGTTCTTTGTTAATTCCGTCCAGTTAGGATAATGGAAAATGTAGGCATGTCTTATTTTATTACTTTTTAACTAGGGGCCCATGGCCATCCCTAACTTCAGGAAACAGGTCAGAAACTTATTTGTGGTAAACAAAGACAAAGTGCACCTCATTTTTAGTAAATCTTTTACGGTCAAATTTAAATAAAATTTCATGTAGTAGAGTATGGTTATTATGAGTGACTTCATCTATTTTGTGATGTACCACATTCATCAAGATCATAATGTGTGTCAACATCATTTGTTTGTAGGAAACTTTACTGATTCTATGATTCATGAAAAAATTTGTCAATTTTATTATGTAACTTCAGATAGTAATGAACCATAACTTCAGGTAGTAATGTACCGTTAGCAGTAAACTTTACTCTTTCGTAATCAAACTTATGTCGGCAAAATCTTTCGTTCGAATCATCATAAGTTAAATAACCATTTCATAAATAAATTATATTGGTTACTAATATTAGATTATTTTTCAAATGAGAAAAGGCAACTCAAAACTATATCTGGTATCTTCATTGGGGAAAAGTTTGGAAATCGCACCAATAAAGGTTTTTAATTTCATATAGTGGTTCGTAAATGTAATTCTTTGGTAAAACAAATAAAAGAATGGTGGCGCATGACAAGTCAAATTTGTTTTCCTCTCCAATAAGAGAAGTTGCCAATTGAAAAAGCTAAATGAAAATTGGTAGATAACTCAAAAAAGCGTTGGTAATGCGAAATTATATAGGAATTTAATCGAAGAAAAGTTGATAACCACTATTATTAATTGTCCTTGGTAATTTCTAGAAAGAGGTGAATTTGAGAGTAATTGAAGTAAATAGCATCGGCCGAATTGAATTGAAATGAACGAAAGAAAAGTAATTATCTATGGATGTAGTGTGTGGATCACTCAAGAAGAGCATCATATAGAACTCGGAATCTTTCATCTCATTGCAAATGCCAAGTATTGCACCTATGGAAATTGCAATATAGCAACGCCGAAAGGCAAAGCCGTAGCAACAGATCGATGTGTGCTCATTATTGTAGATGAATTCGTTGACCGGTTGACGATTTTGGCTTGAAGACATGGATTTTCTCTTTGAGCGTATAACCTCTATCCTTATTTTGATTATTCATCTTGTTATTTGCAGCTTATCTTGTTTTGAAATTGTAACAGCTTAGATTGCGATGTTTCGTCCGCTTTCTTGTAAAAATGAATGAAATGTTACTTTGAAAAGAAAAGAATATTCAATTTCTTCCTATTTTGATCACAAATACTGAATAAATTGGGATCGATATTAAATTTTAGCAATTAAAGAAGCATGTAAAGTATAACTAAGCCAAGGAAATGGTGCGGTAGTAAATGCTGAAGATACAGCCATATATTTGTGAAATTACCCCATATCCACTGTAAAAGAAAATTTGAAGAACGGAAAAATGGAATTATAAGGTATAGGTACGAATTTTAAGTGACCTTTTCCATCATTCACTCCATTTAGGACAAACACAATCGAGCAATGCTAAACTTATGGGAAAATTACCTAAAATCCTAAACTTATTGTACTTGTGCACTTGTAAAATTCATCGGATCCCTTGCATTGCATATGCATTGTATTTTATTTCTTTTGATTGCAACTATTTGTTTTCATATTTTTATTATCATAACCTGCGTAGATATAATACAACTCGCTATATATCTTGTTTATGAATTTGTGGACTTTTTTTATTATTATTACGATATTTCGATTTACGATCTCTTCCGTACATATTTTGATAACCATCCTTTTGAACATCGATAGTTTTCCGTTCTTCTCTCTCCAATATATATATATATATATATATATATATATATATATATATATATATATATATATATATATATAACTTCTCTCTCCAATAGAATGCTAGATCTTGCGTGCTTATGGTATTCGAGTCAAGGGGAAAAGATTTAGTTGTTCTTATTTGAATCATCTTTTATAAATTCCAAGTTATTCGCTCAAAAGGGGTACCTCATTTTAACCACTTGTGGTTCCAAGCAAAGGTGCGCAAGTCCGTTTGTTAGCAAAGCTTGTAACCCGAGGAACCAATTGTGCGAATAAAAGGTTTTTATATAAAATGAATCTTTTGAGAAGAGCTAACTTTTCTTCCAATAGTTCTATATCCGAGTTTTCTCGACTGATGTTCATTTGCATAGAGAAGAAATAACTATAGAAGATTTCAATAAATCTATAAAAAAAATTAGAAATTTCCAAAGATTAAATATGACCAAATTTATGCGAAATCGAAATTCCGAAAGATTTTTAAATCAAATTACTATAGTATTACAACGGAATAACGTGATATCCCTCTTTCTTTTTCATATTCTTTAATACCACTTTTAAATAAAGAATTTTTGAAAAAACATAGTCGAAGTATAATTATCTTCATTTTGGGATGGTTCAAATAGGGATAAAACCACTCTTAAAGGAAGGTTTAAATACTTCTATCCTTCTTATATATATATTCCCTTTTTCGTCAAGACACATCTCAATGTAAGTTCGCGGGGCTTGTGCGTTTTTCATTCCAAATATATTTGCAGACATATGAGGGTGTCAATGATTCAACTCAATTGGATTTTTTCAAGAAAATTTAACCGAACCATTAGGGTATCAACTTGAACTAAGCTAAATCTCATCCTGAACCGAATATGAACTTAACCAAAAATAGAGTTCGATTTTCGATTTTTTTTCGATTGTTATTTTTATTTTTCCTTTTTATTTCCTTTCTTTTCTTTTTTCTTTTTTGGTTCAGATGGAGCCACCGGGCGCACAGGCCGAGGGGCCCGCGGGGCCACGAAGCCCTCGCCGGCCATGGATAAGGGATCACGGTCACTCATTGGGGCTGGCGAGGGCGTTGCGGCCTCGCCCACCCTCCCCGTGGCCTGCTAGGGCGAGCGAGGGCCGCGACCCCTCGACAAGCAGCCCCACCGGCCCTTTGCCCTAAAAAGGAAAAAAGAAAGAAAAAAAAAAAGAATGGTGATTCTGAAGATTTTTAATGCTTTTTCGTTAACACTCGATCGGGAAAAAAAATGGTCATTTTTCAATTATCCGAACCGAATATCGAATCAAACTGAAATGCATAAACTTTCAACTGGGTTCGGTTGGCGGGTTCGATTCGGTTTTTTAGTTCGGTTTTGCCACCTATGCAGATATCCCTATCAATTTGAATGGACGATGTTACCCTAAAATATACCATCAGTAAGAGAACTTTACTTATTAACGTACTATTGGATTGCCTTTCACTATTACTAAAAGAACAAAATGCCCTTACTCCTCTCAAAAGTCTTTTTTTCACCCTAGCGCTTCTTCCACACACTCTAAAACAAACTTCTACTCCGTTGTCCAAGAGTTCGCCTTCTGAGTATTTTCAGTGTACTTAACTCTATCATATTGTGATTTTTTTTAACAAAAATGATATTAAAAGATCGTGCAGTGATGACATAAACGTAATAATAAAAATTAGACTATTACATTTACCAAAAAATTCGATTAAAAAAACCAGAGAGATAGAAGAGGAGAGGGAAAGAGAGGAGGGGCTGGGCTTTTCCTTTCGATCGAATTTCATGGGTGCGGGCGTGGTGGGTTTATTTTTTTTTGGTTTTTTTTTTTTTTTTTTTTTTTGATTTTTTTTTAAGGCATTGATGGATTTCCTCAGCTTCTAGGTTAAAAACAAACCCCAAACAAACCCTTTTTTTTTTTAAAAAAAAAAAAAAAAAAAAAAAAAAAAAAAAAAAAAAAAAAAAAAAAAAAAAAAAAATGCAGTTTTTTGATTTCACATTATGTGCGTCTAAGAAAAAGGAAAGAGATGTTTTAATTGGAGAGAGAGAATATGTTTGCAGACTAGCTTTGGAAATAAATTCAAATGGCGATATAATGAAAGAAATTTAAGCGTGATTTTGAAATATGAGGTATTTCTTGTTTGGAGGTGGTTGACATTAATTATTAGGGATAAGTACATTTGAAATCCTAAAACTTACCGCGAAAGTGCAATTGGATCCTAAAACTTGAAAAAACTGAAATTAAGTCCCAAATCTTATCGAACCGGTAAAATCGAGTCATTTTGTTAATTCCGTCCAACTTAACTAACGAAAAATGCTGATGTTGCTTTTTAAAAAAAAATATTTTCCCTATGCTATACTTGCTGACGTCGCTTCGTCGTTTTGAGTCTAAATCTGATTTTTAATACAAATCTTATTTAAGTTCTATTTAAAAAAAAGTCAAATTCCAAAATAAAAGGAATACACAGGCGAGTGCTTGCAGCCATCACCACCGTCGTCCCACTATCGCAGGGAGGAGCCAACAACAGTGAAGGAATGGTTGGCTGGGGCCCGCGTCACTCAGATCTCGGCAAGGATTGTGGCCCTCAATCGGATCGAGCAAGGATCGTCGGCTCTCACCCAAGTCTGACCGAGCACCACCACTATCGACCGACCCCCGCCATTGGTGGCCTTCAGCAAGACCTGGGCATGGGCCGATTCGCCCAGGTCGTCGGCTTTTGCGCGCCGACCATTTTCCCACAATCACCGGCCCTTCCCGGTGATGGTGGGGCGGCAGCGGCGGCAACGATGAGGGCCCTCGACTGCATCTTTTTTTGTTGTTGTAAATTTTACTTATTTTAATATAACATAAAGGAATTATGTATCAAAAAACTAATTTTCGGACCAAAACGGTATCGTTTTTAGCCTTATATTTCATGTTTTAGCCATGTCGAGTGAGAAAATAACAAAACAAACCACATCCGCATTTTTCTCTAGCCAAATTGAATAGAGTTAATGGAATTACTCGTCGATTGCATCAATTTGGCAAGTTTTAGGATTTGATTGCACTTTATGTAAGTTTGAGGACTCGATTGCATTTTCGCGATAAGTTTTAGGACTTCCGGTGCATTTACCCCTAATTATTATGATCGCTCAAATTATGATTTCGTCTATTTTATTAGAAGAGTCACTGAAATAATAAAAATTCGGCGTAAAGTTTGAACTTAAAAAGTGCCGATGGGTTTACTTCTCATTCTGTGTATAAATAAGTAAATTGTCTTTTTTTTCCCCTATCTTTTTAGTAACATAGTAACTCAATTCACTACAAAAAAACAAGGTTTTAGCCACGAAATTTGCAACGAAAATTTGGGAAAAATTCGTGGCAAATCGATTTTGCCACGAAATTTGCAACGAAAAAAATTTCGTCGCGAATCAAGGCGTCGCAAATTTTGCCACGACAATTTTTATGTTTCGTTGCAAATTTGCCACGAATGTTGCAACGAAACTGTATTCGTCGGGAATTTGCAACGAAAGCATGTTCGTGGTACATCCGCGACGAAATAAATCTTCGTCGCAACTTTGCCACGACCATTTTATTTCGTGGAAAATTTACGACGAAATAACATTCGTCGTACATTTGTGACGACCACTTATTTCGTGGCACATTTACGACGATAATGTTCGTGGCAAATTTGCGACAAAAAATTGTTCGTCATGGCAGGTTTACGACGGTCATAGTTTCGTCGCAAAAACGGCGTTGCAAAGTTTGCGATGGACATTTTGTATTCGTGGCAAATTTGCGACGAATATATGTTCGTCGTAAATTTGCAACGAATATTTTGGTCGTGGCAAATCTTTGACAAATGTTGTTCGTAGCAAATTTCGTGGTACATTTGCGACAAAAACATGAGCTTTCGTCGCAAAATCTGCTAACACCGTAGTTACC
Organism: Rhodamnia rubescens; assembly: GCA_021437795.1. Lineage (NCBI taxonomy): Eukaryota > Viridiplantae > Streptophyta > Magnoliopsida > Myrtales > Myrtaceae > Rhodamnia > Rhodamnia rubescens. The sequence continues at coordinate 8,848,719 of JAILYA010000003.1, forward strand.
CACGAATTATTTTTTTCGTCGCAAATTTCGTAGCAAAATAGATTAGCGACATATTTTGCCAAAATTTGCATCGCAAATTTCGTGGCTCAAATCTTTTTTTTTTGGACGAAACAATGTTCGTCGCTAATTAGCGATGGAGCCTTTTTTTGGGCCAATTTATTATTTATATACTTTAGCGATGGCAACATCAGGAAATTTAGCGACAATTTTTTTTTGCCACGAACATTTTTGGGATTGTGAATAATACATTCAGACCACAAAGCACTCAGCATATCAATTCGGCACACACATTTAGACCATCTAAGGGTTGTGAATCCCTCAGAGGAATTGGGGAATCAAATGCTCGGACCAACGGCTTCATTCCCTACGTACAACATGCAATCTGGGGTTCAATCTACCAGAAGCAACAACACAACGAAACAAAGCCCATTGATCAAAGAGTTCACACCGCCCTGGACCTGAAAATTCTGGGCACAGGTTCTTGCTTTCAATGGAGAAACTTCAATTCCATTGTCTAGTCGATGCCAACTCGCACGGAAGGAAATCATTCAAACTTTCTCAGATTTGGGCCAATAGCTACCTTGAGAAATATGGTCACATGTGCTGGTCGAACCACTCGAAATCGCAAAGCATAGGCTATTGCCATCTCCTGACCTGTCACAATGGAAAAAAGCAAGTATCAGACATGGAGGTTACAAGAATCGGGAAGCTCAGTCTCCACCGTATACATGGGCATGTTGTGAACTTGTATTTCTATGTTTCTTCAGTCCAGTCGTAAATCACCAGCAAGGGTAACATTCAAGCCAAGCCATGAAGATTGAAGTTGAACAACTTCCTCGGTGATTTCACAAGCTAAGAAAAGCATCGGGAACATAATTATCCACGGTCAAACCACAAATTGAACCAAGCTAGACGCAGCAGAGATGGCCAACTTTCAGTCATAAGGCACGTAACAGCTGACATCTAGTCCTTCCTTCGAACACTACACCTCGAAGACGGAAGGACTCACCAACGAGATTTTCCCTCGAAATCAGCTTGCAGTGGCCGTAGAAGGAAGGCGAGGGAGGTCCGGGGATGCTGCTCCCTCCGATCCATAGCCTCACCAGCTTGACCACTTTCCCGACCAGATAAGCAGTGATCGCGATGAGAGAGATCCACAGGAAGGCGTTGAGGTCCCTCGCGGCGCACTCTCTAATCAGCTCCAGAGTGTACTCGCCGGAACCGCAGGAACGGGAGCTGAGCTTCGATCGGAGGAGAAACCCCAGGAGAGTCTCCGACGACGACGACCCCGACGATGCGCAGGAGTCCACCCTGTTTTCGACATTGGTATCCTTCGCCAGCGACACCCCCACCGTCCCTCGCTCGTCCTCCTTCTGGTTCACGCAACGCTAGTTCCAGTCATCCGCCCCCGGTGCGATGCGGCAACGGAGCCTCGTGGAGCATCAATGGCCTCCACCATGATCTCAGCCACCATCAAAATCCCCCACCTTGCCCTCCTTCCCTCCGCCTCTCTCTCTCTCTCTCTCTCTCTCTCTAGGAACCCAGATCAGAGCTGCGACCATTATCTCAGCCACCATCAAAATCCCCCGCCCTCTCCCTCCCTCCCTCCCTCCCTCTCTCTCTCTCTAGGAACCCGGATCAGAGCTGCGACCAGAGAGCGGACCAGCCTTATATAAACAAGAATGGGAAGGAAAAATTCTAAAAGAAGCGCCATTTTTCAGCGGGAAGGCAAAGATAAAAGTGCGCCAAATGAAAGTGATATTAGCGACAAATATTGGCCTGTTCGTCGCTGACTCTTGCGACGAAAAATGGCCTTCTTCGCTAGTTAGTCGCAAATTGCTAACATAATTTAAATAAACAGAAAAAAAAATTGCGACGAAAATAGGATTTCGTCGCATATTTTCAGAAAAATTAAAATAGTTTGCGACGAATGATGACATTCGTCCCAAATTTTAGACGAAACCAACTACTCGTCGCAAATGGCTAATATAATTTAAATTAAAAATTCATGCGACGAACGAATATTTACGTCGCAAATTTCCATAAAAAATTAAATTCATTTGTGACGAAAGGTATATTTCGTGGAAAATTTTGCGACGAACTTCACCTTTCGTCGAAAAATGCTAATATAGGTTAAAAACAATTTTAAAAAAAATTGGCGATGAAAACATTATTTCGTCGCAAAATATCAGAAAAAATTAATTAATTTGCTACGAAAGGTTAAATGCGTCGCAAATTTTGCGATAAAAGGCACCTTCCGTCGCAAATTGCTTATACAATTAAAATAGAAAATAAAAATATATTTGGGACGAAAAGTGATTTCGTCGCAAAGTTTCAGAAAAATTTAATTAATTCTCAATATTTTTGTGACGAATTCTTTAATTCGTCACAAACTAATAACTTTGCGACAAACAAATTTATTCGTCACAAATTCCATTAATGATATTAGATTAGATTCGTTTAATGTTATCTTCAATAATTCTGATTCCTAAATGAGTCCTATTTATATATATATGGAGGTTCACTGTAATCTTTAAATTTTTATCAATTGAATTCAAAATTATTTTGGAAAATTTTTAAAATGACTTATGGGTTTGTAAGGTTATAAATCGCTTATTTATGTTTTTTTTATTTATCTTTTCACGTTTTAGTATGAAATGAAAGATGTGGTTGAAAATTTATTTACACATTCCGCACTTTCAAACTCGCATAAGAAATTTTTTTTTTAGGGGAAAATTGTAAGCATATTTTAATTTTTTATTCACTTGCTGTGAAATTGAATCTACAATCATTATTAATTCATTTCCTTATATGAAGAGCTTTTTTGTCGAATATATCAAGAGTTGAACATCAAAAAATTTCATGTTTTCCCCTATTATTCGTATTTGTAAATACATATCTGAATATAAGTATGTTCGACACTTTAATATGCTTTTGATAAATTAATCATTAGCAAGAAGTAAAGTATTTCGTGCTCATTTAGATACGAAATAGGCTTTCCGTCGCAATTTTTTTTTTTTTTTAATTTAGTCGATTTAGCGACAAATTAATACTTTTTCGCTAAATAATTTTTTATTTAATTTATATCAGTGACGATATAAGATTTTGTCGCTAATTAGTTTTTTATTTTAATTAAATTAGCGACGAAAATTCTTTTGGTCGCTAAATTAAGAAATTAAAAATACTTTAATTAGTTAGATACGAAATAGGTATTTCGTCGCTAATTTAGCTACGAAATAGCCTTTTTGTCGCTAATTTTTTCGTTTTTATTTAGATTTAGTCGATTTAGCAACGATTTAAATTAGCTACGAAATAGCCTCTTTCCACAAATGAAATTGCTGCCCACAAACTGTAACTCCATCCCATATGGAATTTGATCCACATTTAAAGCCAAGTGAATTACGAAGAGCCGTAGACACAAATAATAATAGGATTTTGTAAGGCAAAGTGCATGGCCACTACATATTTTAGGGGTGTCAATGGTTCGGTTAGGTTCAGTTATTCAAATAACCGAACCGAATCGAACAAAGAGAGAATATGCTTGAACCGAACCAAAACCCGTCCGAACTAATACATCCCGAATTAAAAAACTCGGTTCGGTTTGGTTCGGTTTTCGGTTCGATCTAGTTTTTTTTTAATCCTCCACGGCTATATGGCATCACTACGCCAATTTGAATCCTTTTATTATCTTGTCGTTCGATTACTAAGTATTAAAATCAGGAAAATATTATTCTTCAATGTAAGTTCTACTAATATAGATATATAAATAAGCCAGTCATTTTATCATACACAGACGCAAATTCAAACGAACCCTACTACAAAGTTCAGCAAAGTAACATTCACTTTCGTAGGGTTCCCACGATCTTAACCATGTTTGCAAACCTTTTTCGAGCTCCATTAGCAAAATTTGTGAAAAAAGTTGTCGCAACAAGAGTCCCACAACAAAAACCAGATTCGTTGTGCTACAATTCCATTGCCTGTATTAATAAAATATCAACTAACGGGATGGAACTTAAGCATTTTACTATTCCGTCTCAATGACTAAAGAACGCGCATACTTGAGAATCTCACGTTTCGAGTGAAATAAACCCTCTTCAAGCAACAAAGCCTCATCAACAAGACTTAAGTATGTACATATAGTGAAGAATTTGATTAAGTGGAGTAGTGAGCACAAGCACAATTATTTACCAAACTCTTTACATCTCGTAGTCTCCGATTTAACCAAGCTCTCATATGAGGAGGCCGTTACTTGCGTGCCTCTTCTTCATCATCCGCGGCAAGGTTTTGCATGCTAAGTTGGTCTCCTTGTGTCTCTATCCAACTGCCCTTGATCGGTGAAACAGGAGAGAAAAACCATCAAAGGAAAAACCAAAGAGAGAGACTACCAAATCGATCGGGGGAAGTTTGGAATGTTCATCCGAACAGTGTCACTAAGGGGAAATGATGGCATCGGTCATTACAATTTGAGTTCGTTTGTACTCTTTGTTTATCGATTTTCGTCGCACCCTTTGCTACCAAGGAACCCTTTTCGTTGCTAACTCTCACCACGAGCCCGAGATCCTTTATGAACGTTTTTGCAGAAAAATATGCAAATATTATCGCTAATCTTGCTAATCTACACATACACCTTGACTTATGAGCACAACTTTACTTGAAATTAATAAGTTACAATGTCAACAAGGCTTACCGAATTTTAGTCCGAATATTTTGCAATTTGATGAAAATCACAAGATTCACTTGTATTGCGAAATCTGCAAAAGGACGTGTACCTAAAAAAAAAAAAAAAATTAATCAACATTCATGAAGCTTATGGCATTTGATAGAAAAAATGATGAACTAAAATAATAATTTATTCTATGATTACTTACCATAAAAATGGAGAAGGGAGAAGATAGAAGGCGGAATAGAAAGACGAGGGTGCGGCTCTGCAGAGAGAGACCGAGAGGGAGGAGGGCGGAGAGAGAGAAGAGGTAAAGAGATTTTAAAGAGGGGATCTTTAATCAGCCACGAAATTACCCACGAAAAAATGTCATTGCAAACTGTCGGTGGAATTTCGCGCAATTTTAGCCACAAACGTTTGTGGCAAATAAATTTGCGACAAAGAAACAATATTCGTGGTCATATTGCGACAAATATAGCATTCGTTGCAAATTTTGCGTTAAAAATATCTCATGTTAAATATTGCGACAAAACAATGATTGTGGCAACCATTGCGACAAAAAGAAATGTTTGTCCCAAACTTTGCCACAAAATAGTCTTCGTCGCCAAACATGCGGCGGCCACAAATATTTCATTGCAAATTAGATGCTATAATTTTGCGACGAAACACAATTTTGTCGCAAAATAAGACTAAGGGCTTTCGACGAAATAAAGACATCGTTGCAAATTTTACGAGCAAAAATATTTTTCGTGGTCATATTGCGACGAAAGATTTCTCATGGCAAATTTTGCCACGAATCTCTATTTTCGTTGCAAAAAAATTGCGACGAAAATACCATTTCGTCCCAACGTAAGGAAACGAAACCTAATTTGTCTCCATTTGCGACGGAAAATTACTTTTGTGGCAAATTTTGATACGAAACTTTCCCTTCGTGGCAAATGTTGCGACGAAAATTTGCTTTCGTAGCAAATTTTGCGACGAGTTTTTTTCGTTGCAAATTTGCGATGAAATTGTTTTGTCGCAAGATTTGTCGCAAATTAGTGACGAAATTGGTTTTCGTCGCAATTTGCGTCACAAATTGGCCACGAAATGTTTTCGTTGCAAATATTTCGTGGCAAAAGCCTGTTTTTTTGTAGTGATTGTTTAGTTGTGTGAATCCAAAGGCCTCTTTCGGCTACCGAGAATAGTTAGTCGAACGAAAATGAGATCCCAATATTGACATATAACTGCGCACCTATTGACAACTTTCTACGGGAAGAAAAATGTGAAGTTGTAAATGCATTTTCATAAGTAGATAATATGCTTAGCTTTGTAATAATCTACGAACAGATAAAAAAAAAGTCCAAAACATAATGAACAAGAATTTACAGATGCGTGATTCACAATTTGGGTGCGTTAATGATCTCGGTTGGAGAGAATCATACCAAATTGGAAAAGTTTAACCCCATCTGTGGACATGCGTGTACCCGTAAATTGGGCCACTACGTAAAATGTAGAAACTCTAAAACGTTGCATGAAAGTGTACCGAGCTTAATAAACGTCAATAGAAGATTAATGCGGTTATTAATAGGGGAAATTATCTAAAAAAACTTAAATCTATTGCGCTTTTACTAATTCAATCCTAAACTTTCAATTTACTAAATGAGTCATAAACATTTTGACAATTTGTCAATTGAGTCAACCTGGTCAATTTACCCTAAAAGATGCTTACGTGAATACCCAGTCGGAGCCGGTCTAGCCAATAACGTGAGTGAGCAACTGATTTGGGCAAGAAGAGCTTTCCATTGATTTAGGGCAAAAGATGCGAAAGGTCAAGAGGCTTTTTCTACTTTAAAAAAGAAAAAAAAGAAACCCATTGTCAATTTGATATTCAGCGTTCACATCAACGTCGGTCCGACCACATATGACGGTCGGCCCTAACTGGGTACCCACTAGGGGTGAGAAAAAAAATTGAGACCCACCCAAATTGAATCGAGACCGTACCAACCACTGATTTTGGACGGTAACCGGCGGTACCAGTCCGGCTCCCGGTTCTAATCTACTGGAACCGGCAGGTACATGTTCGGTTCTGGATTTCAAGTGAAAATTATCCAACCGGACCAACCCTATGTATATAATATAGATATGTATTTTTTTTTTTAATGGAAGATATCTCCCTCAAATTTTGATTCACGTGACTTCGAGGACTGCTGGAGCAACAATTTTACTTCTACAGCTTGGAATATTCTCAGTTTTTTTGTACTTTATAGATTCAATGATTTTTCGTTAGATCTTGCACCCAAAAATATCCCAATCTCTCAAGTATTTTGATCTATCAAGGCCCTGAATTTTGACTAGGCTCTCGTAGTTTTACTTCTACTAGATCTTGGTTCACTCATATATCTTTTTTAATTGATGTCGGTTTGCTCGGTAGGATGGGTACCATGGATCCATCCGGGAATCATACAGACTGGTGGTTTGTTCCTCGGGTGGATCCATGAAACGAGCGGATGAATCACGATTTGCATTTTGCGGGAGCGGTCTTTAGCAGGATGTTCTTGATTTTTGGGTGGGAATCACCCATTTTGTAACCAATCACCCCTAGTATTCACGTAACCATTTTTCGAGAGTAATTGGTTAGATGAACTCAGTTGGCAAATTGTTAAAAGATTTATGATTCAATTGACAAAATTAAAAATTTAGAACTGAATTGACAAAAATGGAATAGGTTTAAAGCTTTCCGGACAATTTCACTGTTATTCTTATTATAATCCAACTATTTTCTCGTCAAATCAATTTCACTTGTGCTTCCAAAGCACGGATTATCACCTTCTTCGCCTCTATATCTTCTTTTCCCTCTCTCCCTCTCGTACTCTTGCTTCCAGTAGAAAACGCAAGCCCAAAGTTAAAAGGGAAAACCTAGGAGTCACTTCCTGTTCTGGTTCCTAACTCATGTTTATTCCCGATTTTGTTCCCCTAAAATTCAGTCTCATCGTTTCCTTTCTTCTTTCCTAAACCAAACTTGCACGTCAGATATTGATTTCCAGGGGAAATCAGGGAGACTGATGGATCAGGAGGGGGGAGACGAATGACGAACCGTAACCATGAATGGGACTTCGAATTGCGACTTAGGGTTCGGTGAACTTTGTCTTTTAGCCAGGTTTCGAGAGACCCAATGAGGAGGAGGTTCCATTAATGATGAGCCGGAATACCAAATGTAGTAATTATAAGGTTGGATTGAGGTTGGATTGCTTAATCAAGAGTGTTTTGTTTTTTCCCGAAATCTGGAGCAGATGGATATTTAAGCGAACCATGTAGGGCATTGGTTCTTTCCTTTGGCCATCCAGGTAGGCATGGGTGTTCAAGACTTCAAACTTGTGCACCCTCTGTTTTCTTCTTTCTTTTCTTGCAAGCATAAAATGAGGTCGATAGCAACGAAAACCCAAACCGGCGCCTTATGACATGTTTATCCCATACTGATTTTAGTTTTCGCAAGAGATTTCAAGCGGGTGCCCCACGACTCATTCACACTGAATTAATCTTTTGTCTGATGAAAAATTCCAAAACGGCCGCACCCAAATTTACCATCCAACAACAGTCTAGGATCTAATGTGGAGGGTGGAGACAAGGGGCACCGGTTTGGGATTATTATAAGATCGGAAAATTAGTTTGGATGAAGCACGTTTAGGGTTACCTGTCTCTAACATTTTTTTGCTCGATGCAATGTGGCATGAGGGTGCGATTTTTAAGTTTTAGTGGTATTTCCATTTGTCTAGTCTATATAGGAGCTGTGGTTTCTTAATCCGTCCCCATTACAACTGCATTCAGCTAAATGGATCACTAATTCGACCCCCAAAAAAAAAAAAAATGGACCACTAATCATGTGAGTTAATAACCACGAACCACATTTATGTCATAATCGAAAAACTTAATGCAAGTCAAAAGATGGAAAGCCACTAATTGTGTTTCTTCACATAAATGAATTTATTCATGCTCACACGACTCCGGCACTTGTAGCCAACGCAATGCATAACCGATTCACGTGAAATTCGCCCTAAAGGAGATCACCACGAACCCACTATTTTTTCATGAACTGAAAGGATTCTTATCATCAAAGCTTGTCTAAGCTATGTGAAATGACAACGCATGCATGGAAAAGGACACGAGGATAAGCAGATTTTTGGGGCACATCATTGTTTTTGCCACACCTTCCTATGCACTCAAGGGCTTGAAAATGTGAGGAGAGAGAGGGAAGGAGAGAGACGGCCACAAATGGAAAAAGAACGAGTGCGCCGATGCTGATTAATGAATTTGAAACCTATAAGATGATGTAACTGTATTTTTATTGAGGGGATGAGATAGATCGAATAATGATACGACAATGCATTATACTGGTCAACTTTGTATGGAGGTCTAATCACATTCGATCGTAGGGCTTAATGCGGCGATCTTTCCGGATACGCAGCATTAATAAGACAATGGGAATTATGACTGAAAGGCGGGACAGGTTTTAGTAAGTTAACAGTGGCAGTCCTAGTCCCATGCATGCGCCCAAGTGTTGCAAGTCATCTCTATCTCAATCGCTTCTTTCCCACGAAACTCGAAAAGAGCTATAGCTTTCTCTCCCTCCCCTTTATGTTGAACCTCTCTCTTCCCTCTTTCCCCCCCCTCTTTTTCTCTCTCTCTCTCTCTCTCTCTCTCTCTCTCTCTCTCTCTCTCTCTCTGGAATCTGTCCAAAGAAGATCATTGTACAAGCTAAGAAGGAGAGAGAGAGAGAACCAGGAGAAACAAAGGAAATGTCAAATGTAGATTTCTTGCCCCTCCTGGCCATGGTGATCGTGCAGGTGGGTTTCGCGGGAATGACCATAACGTCGAAGCTGGCCATGGATAGCGGCATGAGCCCCTTTGTGCTCGTCACCTACCGCCAGATCTTCGCCACCCTCGCCACCTTCCCCTTTGCTCATTTCCTGGAGAGGTATCTCTAAACAACTCCATCAAGAAAGCTCTTGTTTGCCAATCGTCAATGCACACAGCTTCCTCTGCGATGAAAGATGAATAAATCCCGGGCTTGCGACGAAAATGATGTTCTTCTTCATCGTTTTTTCCAACATGCACGCACGCATTGTTAGCTAGGATAGCGCAAAATTTCTTGAGTGCTCATTTAGGTCGTGCATGTGCTCTTTCCTTTTCTTTTAAACTAACGATGGCAAGGTTGTTTGCAAAAAACAGAAAATTAGAGAGAATGTTCAAATGGATCTGCAAATATTTAAGTCCGCTAGTCCCTTTTTTTTTCCCTGTTACTGGGTAAGTGTAAGCTGTAGGGCTTGAATGGGGCCGAAACCCTAAGCAAGCTAAGTTAATTAGAGGCTTAACTACTGGACCAATTGAACTGCTGGATTACGTGGGGCTGCATGGCTACCACGTCACCTCCCTTTGTACGAGGAAGTTTTTTGTCTGGACTTGAATTGTGCTGTAGTAGGACAAGATCAATATGAGTGCCATTGTTGACAAAAGTTGTCTCATATGATAACCATAGATTTCTGAAAATTGGAAAACAGTACCGATAATTTTAAAAGAAAAATATATCAATTGAAACCATTCGCGTTCGTGAGGATGTTGTTAACTTTGTCAAAATGAGTTTTCTTGAAAAATAGAAAAACCTAGGATAGAGTTTCATCTCGAAAATTTTCATTTGATCTTAATTCTCTAACATCATCGAGAGGATGATTCGAGTTTATTCACATTCTCGAGATTCCATTACAGGAAGACAAGACCCAAAATCACTGCCCAAATTCTGCTCCAGATCTTTCTATGTTCTGTCACTGGGTGAGTAAGAATTAAGATCGTATGAAAATTTAATGAACGAAGTCTTCTATTTGGATTTAATCATGAGCTGGGGTTCCACACAAAAAATGTGCAGGGTGTTCATGAACCAAGTGTTCTATTTCGTCGGCCTGAACAATTCCACGCCCACGATCGCGTGCGCACTGAGCAATATCCTCCCGGCCATTACGTTCCTGTTTGCACTGATCTTCAGGTGCCTCCGTTTGCGCTACTTCGTCCCATCCCTTTTTTTTCCTTAAGTTAGTTGTTCGAATGCTGCATTTGGAACTACTAGTACAATCTGGAATCCGTATTCAACAATCTGTTCACATATGCCGTGATTTATACAGGCAAGAAACGCTTGCAATCAAGTCGAAGGCGGGGCAGGCAAAAGTGATCGGGACGCTCGTTTGCGTGGGCGGAGCGATGCTACTTTCTTTTTACCACGGACCCTACATCGGCATTGGTCACTCGAGGATTCACTTGACATACGCGGAGGAAATGACAGACAGACATTCCGCCCACAAGAGCAACTTCTTGCTGGGACCCGTTTTGATTTTCGCTAGCTCTGCTGCCTGGGCACTCTGGTTCAACATCCAAGTGAGGAATACATTCATTTGAATTCTGTCACAGTATTATCTGAAATCATTCCTATCATCAGTTCATGAAAGGAACTAATCCATGGCCAAAGTTGCTAGAACAAGTGTTGCACTTGTCAAATTTCGTAGTGTTGAGCATTGTCATCGAAGAGAGAGTCTGAGAGTTCAATTTCCTGATGCGTGTTTCATGGTGCATTCAGGCGAAACTGAATACTAAGTTTCCGGCTCCTTACACTACCACAACATTAATGTGTCTCATGGCCAGCATCGAGTGTGCGGCAGTTGGTGCAGCTGTTGAACACCGTGTCGCAGGATGGTCGCTGAGGTCCGAATCCGGCTGATCTCAACTATTTATGCGGTAAAGTGTCGTGGGACATTGATCGAACTATGGCAACTAATGGAGGGCTGTCCTTTAGTATTTATGCAGCAATAATCTATTAGGCAATTTTGTGGACAAAAAGTAACGCTAATTGGATTTGAGCACAGGGTTTCGTATGTTCGGCCCTGGCGATTTGCGTTATGTCCTGGTGCATCGAGAGAAAGGGTCCCCTGTACACCTCGGTCTTCAGTCCTTTGATGCTAGTCATCACGGCCATCCTAAGCTGGGCGCTTCTTCAAGAGAAATTGTTTGTCGGGATGTGCGTATTCGAAAGTGCCACGGTCTTGGCTTTCGCAATCCCATTTGATGCTAGATCTGTCTACAAATTTGCAACGAATCATTCACCGAGAGTTCTTCATTTCGTCATGTCTTTTGATTTCAGATTGGTGGGGTCTGCATTGATCGTTGCCGGGCTCTACTCTGTCCTATGGGGAAAGGATATGGAGGAAAAACAAGCGAACAACGCAAATAAAGCAAAGATCGCTGCGGAGATGGAAGCAGCAGTGGAGTGTAGGGAAAAAGAAGACTTGGAGTTGCAGCTTCCGGCACCCAGAAACGGCAGCAACGTTCGACATGATCACAATTGAGTATAATCCTTACAAGAAGACGGTCCAACATATATTCTTTTCGGACGAAGAAAGACCATGCTCAAGCGGAGGCTTATTTACTTATGTTTTCTCATATTGAGAAATAGCACGCTATGAACTTTATGGAAGAATCAACTCTAGTTGCTGCAATGTGCTTTTCCCTTCTAAAACCACTCAAAGCTCTTCCATTTCTGATTACTGTCAGGATCGATGACGATCACTCGCTACCACAGATCGTGTAAATCCATAGTCATTTGGCAAGGAAATGCCAATCAGGATTGCATCAGACTGAACAGCAGACGGGAGTTCACAAAGCAGCGCAATCGAAACACCTTCGAATGCATAATCAAGCCTTTCTTTAGTTTCCAGCAATAGACAAGTTGGTACAATTCATCCCAGGTGCCAAATTAGGACTAGTCGAATAGGAAGATGTCTGATACAACTTGCAAAGCCCATCATATGGAAAAATATAGCTAACAAATGAAAAGAATAAGAAACCGAAATATCTCCAAATAAAAGAGCAAGATGCTTCTGAATGCTTTCTTCAGCCGAAAAGGGAAGACAGTACTGAATGCTTTCCCCCTTTTGGATGGTTTTTCCTTGACTATCAAATCAGCATATAAACCAAGGCAAAACCAGCGAAACCTCTGAAGCTATCCTTCATCAACCAGATTATTATGCTTGAAATGTTTCGAGGATGTTTGTGTTTGACTACTGTCTGAGAACTCTGTTTGAGCTGAAGAAGCAACTTTCTTCACCAGCAATGGTAGAGTGCAACCTTCCACCAGCCCAACCGTTATTCAACGGCCGTCCAGCAATGCGAGCCGGATCACCGGCAACCCGGCTACCATTGATTTGCTGTTCGTACTCAGGGAGACCTTTTGCCCTCCTCTCTTTCCTTCTCAGCCGTTCCTCATCTCTTTCTCTCCTCAGCCAACTCTCAACCGTCCTCTGCAAAGGTAGTTGTCATGATAAATCAAACATCTTTGTCGACCAAGTAAAGTTTAAAAAAACAAAAACACAAAACCACTGTGAATGGAAAATTTACCATCAGAGACAGTTTGCTAATCTCCTTAACCTTATCAATCGGCATTGCTAACTGCAACTTTCCATGAGCCACATACACCTGAGTAAAAGGAGCGAAAAATTTGCTTTGACAAGGAATATGACATACAAACTTTTATAGTTTATCCCAGCACTGATATAGAGAAAGCGAAATGATCAACTTAAGTGGAGAAGTAGATAACTACATACAAGATGTGTGGGCCAATCATCTAGGCCATCAAAGATATGGGTGGCATAGATAATTGCTGAACTTCTCTCTTCACATTCCTTTCTGAGAAACTTTAAAAGATCAGCCCTTGCTAACACATCGAGGTCCACTGTTATCTCATCAAGAAGAAGCACCTACTTTTGGAAGGATATAATCCATAAGTACTCAAAAGGGCAAAACTTGTAAAAGTAAACAACAAGAAATTCCAAAATCCGAAACTGTAATAACAGGGCATCGTCTCTAAACGTAAAGAAGTCTTCGGGCTCTGCGCTTGCATGGATTAAAAGGTGCAGGTACCTTGAATGGCTTGAGAAGTCCCATACAGATTTGCACTCGCCTTCTCTGTCCATCAGAAACCTTATGCATTCTCCAGGATAAATCAATGTCTAGCACCTAAACAATCAAATGACCAAGTCATCTACTTTCTCATAAATAACAAAAGCATACATACTTTTTGCATAAGGTTTATTAAAGTCCAGCATATACATTTGGTATATACTTTAAATTCAGCGAATTTTTTTTTGAAAAAAAATATCTGTTTCTGAATCATTTTATCTACTGAATGTTATTGTTTCACCTTGATTAGCTCAGCTCTTCTTTGTGGATCTATGCCTGCCACCCCAAATATCATTTTCTCAGCAGAGATATCCATCTGTATAGGAACTTCAAAGCCTGCAAAAGCAACTTCTCGTCTCCACTGTGGATGAAACGGAAAAAGGAAACAAGAAACAATTATATCAGGAATTGTATAGCTTACTGGAGAAGGAAACTAATCACATCAAAATTAATCTCTCCCTCTAATCACCAATCGCAGAAGAGAAGGGATATTACAATCCCACGCAACAACTTTTCGGAGTCCCCATCAGCGCAAATGCAGTATCAAAACGAAGTGGGCGGTCCAACAACAAGATCAGGAGAGAAGAGAATTCACCTCTCCTCCAAGGTAACAGAGATCCCCTGAAGATGTCAACGCTGTGTCATGGAATGAGGATCTCCCGAGCACGCGGACCATGTGAGGCTCCACCATATGCTTCCCTCCTAATATCTTCAATATGGTAGTCTTACCTGTTATAAGCATCATCGAGGACGAATATGCACTAAGAATTCACATAAATGACTGGGAGCATATCCCATATTCATGGTTACAACAGATTTACCACTGCTTCAAAATGAGGATGCCAGCCATGGGGTTCTTAGATTCTTACATCACTATTCTCGAACGAGAAACTGCATGTGCCCATTGCCAAATTATTTACTCTCTCCCAATTACCATTTCAGAACCCTTGCCCCAATCTTCCAATGTCCCAACGCATATCATGTCGATAAACATTCGCAATTCACTAGTTCGTCCCAGCACCGAACGCGATCAGAAGAGAGACATCATTTTGCATGAGAATTCGTTCATTCACCCCTCTTGCAAAATTAAACCCTATTTTCATCTTAAATCAAATCGCTATCTCCAACAACCGAAATTCGAATACTTCTACCACCAAACTCAAGTTCAACATGATCAACCAGCTTCGCCAATGAGCCAATTCAACAGGGACACCGAGATCCACATCTCCCACAAGCTGCGATCCGCGCGCACTTGTCCATTACAAAAACAGAGACACCCAGAACAAAAATTGGGGAGCTGCAGTAGACATGCTTGAGCTGAAACGAACCTGCGCCGTTGGATCCGACGAGGAGACAGCGGTCGCCGGAATCGAGGGTGAGAGAGAAGTCGTCGATGAGAGGTTTGGACCCAGGCGGAGGATGGCCGTCGATCCCCGGGTACGTGAAACTAAGGCGGTTGATTTCCACTGTCGGCGCCATTTTCTCCTCCGTAACCACCACCCGCAGCAGCATCGGTAAACGGTTTTAAATGGGGGTGTTGCTGAGTTAGGTGGGTCGGAGCGGAGGTGACGTGGCACAGGGTCGGTCACTAATCAGGAAAACAGAAAATTTTGGCGGCTCAAGGAGGTGACGTGGCTAACTTGACTTTTTTTGCTGACCAGAAAACTGCCCATTGAGCCTAAACTCCAACTACCCACTTTAAATGCGAATCGCTACTATACATGCTTACTCGATAATAGCCATTTTAAATGATATGAAGTCTCCCTTTTTCATCGAAGAGATTATTTTTCTTCATACATCCTGACTTTAGACAAAGTAATTTAAGGGCATACTATTGGTTGTCGGAGAATGCAGCTTAAGAGTAATGCCACAAGATTTTCGAGTAAATAGAGCAAGCTACCCCTTAATTAATTGGCGACATTACCTTCCCGTGACTTTAGTTTTGTCAACATCGGCAATTAGATCATGTGCTGTGTCAACCGTCCGATCAAAAGCTTGTCTCATGTAAAGTGCACTTTTCAGTTGAAGGCAATGGAGATCGTGAGTTCTACTACATGTGAATTACGGTTGTTGGTACGATAAATTGTAGCTAGAGAGACCATCGTTATATATCGATCTCGATTCACAAACTTTGAAGACCGAGTTACATTATGCGATTGCACACTGCGTGAAAAAGCATCCTTAAAACCCTAATAAGTCGAATCCATTAATGATCAACTCATTTATACAATAGTCCCTTTTTATAAACGCGAAAAGTTTTTTTTTTCTTACCTAAGCAATCTCTTTATATAGGCCTAATTCCCTCTAAAAAAAATCATAAATTTAGGTCCGGTCCTGATTATGTTCCGAATTTTTCTTTGTCTAGAATGAGTGAATGGTCGCTCAATCTCTCACATAGATTTGCTCGCTCTCACACACACTTGACCCGCTCGAAGACATGTTTTCCTTCTAGAAGTTTGGGCTCGAAGGATCTGTGCTTGCTCAAGGGTCGAAGCGACGGAGCATTGAAGGCATTGAGGAGAAGGTATTCTTCATGTTCATTCTTCATCCCATGCTACGGCACATAGGGAACATAAGTAATTCAGAGCTCTTGTGGACAAACCATCAAGCCCATGGTGACGGGGAAATGAAAATGTCCAATCCACTAATGTGTTTAATACCAAATGTTGAAAAAAAGAAAAAAAAAAACTAATCCCACATTTCAATTCACCAACATAAATTTGAAATTGGAAGTTACAAATGAATTTGCCACGGTAACATCAAAATTTGCTGAATCAAATGTCAAGTCTAGATATGTAACCATGAAATTAAAATTCTTTTTCTCCATGACATTACTGGATCGCCATACTTTAATAGGTTGAAGATGACTTAGACATCGAGATACGTGACGCGGACAGAGTTAGAGTGACTAACATGCGATGCGATTGAGCCAAATTTCATGACAATTGGAGTTGAATTGGTCAATCTTTGTTCGGGGTCGGGGGGTGTTGTTTGGCTACAGGCGCAAGTTAGGTCGGGATACGGATGGTCCTCCTCCTCCAAGAAACTGGAAAATGCGTCCTTGTACAACAAGTCCAAGGCTTGCTTACATTTTTCATCAAAAACTTGCCTATTCTCTACATATATGAAATCGAATTGAATTTTGGGACTGAGAACAGTATTACTGTTTTCAAGAGAGAACCAATAAAGGAAAAACAAAAAAATCTCGACCTTTCGCTTACCTTTACAAAGTTCTTTTTGTCCTTTACGAAGGGAGAGGCAAATTATACTCTTCAAAAACTAAATTTTTGACGTAAAACCAAGTAGAAATTCATGGATTACAATTGCCCAAAAAGTATGTCATTAGATAAATATCGTATATGCTTAAACGAAGTGAAGGCAAATTGTGGTCAATCAACTCAAAAGGTGTGGTTATCCACAAAAAAAAAAAAGAGGTGTGAAACCCAACCCAACCCCCCCCGCCTTCTCCTTATAATTATAGCTAGCTTAATTTTTGAAGCACTCGATTCGTAAAGTTAGCGCCCGAAAAATATAAATTTCCTTTAAGTGAATAATTACGGGTAATTGATATAAATGATATCTGAACTTTGCCTAATGCAATGTAGTCCTTGAACTTTAGCCCAATGTTCAATGTTGTCCATGAACTTCACTTAATATTCAATGTCGTCCATGAACTTGTAATTTGTTCAATAGGATCCTTCGACCGCGATAGATGTTCGATTTAATCCCCGCACCGTATGGAAATATTTAATAATGCCCTTGCATTAGTTCAAGTTCAAGGGCAACAATGAATATTTTCATACAATCCGATGGTTAAATTGAACATTTACTAAAAATCCAATGACCGAAATGAATAAATTACAAGTTCATAGACGATATCGCACATTGGGCTAAAATTCACGAACGACATTGAACAAATTCAAAACTTATGGACTATATTGCACATCGAGCTAGATTTCAGCGACCGTTTATTTCATCACCCCAATATTGAACTAGTGGCCACTGAGGCACCACTTCACATTTTTTTTTAATAAAAGGAAAATGAACATTATGCGTAATGAGACGGGTGCTGCGCTTGGAGCTAGGAATGAAGCCATGCACTAGAACTTTGCTATACGAGAGAGATGATCAACTCACCCACGTTAAGCCACCATTAAGCTTGGACAATCCGCCGATATATGTCGTCGCTTCAATGCTTCTAAATGCAAATCCGAGCCAGAAGAAGATGCCAAAACCCAAAGAAAAACTCAAAACTGAAAGTCGATAACATCAGTTTTAATTTTCAGAATCTGGTGACCCTCGTCCAATGCACGCCAACAAGTGTTGCAGCACACATCTCTCTCTCTCTCTCTCTCTCTCTCTCTAACCTCCATTTATAGTGGAACGGAATTCAATGGAACTCAAAAACAGGAGGAGCTAGTAGCTACCTTCCTGCTGCGTTGTGCATCTCTCCCGCTCTTCTTCGGATTGAGGATCTCTTTCCACATTCTTCTCTCTCTCTCTCTCTCTCTCTCTCTGATCTCTGAGATCAGTTCAGAGAGGATCTATATAGAGAGAGAGAAGAAATGGCAAATTTCGATCCGATGCCATTCTTGGCCATGGTGATTGTGCAAGTGGGATACGCAGGAATGAGCTTCATATCGAAGCTGGCAATGGACGATGGGATACACCCTTTTGTGCTCGTCACCTACCGCCAGATCATCGCCACCATCGCCACCACCCCTTTCGCTCTTCTCTTGGAGAGGTAAATAATCAATATTATCAAGCAACTCCATTCCATTTGGATCATATTTTCTTTTTGAGTTCACTACTATAATGTGATGTGCGATTGTGCATGGTCTCCAGATTGCTTGTTGACTTGTGCTCAAACTTGATTAAAGCATGGATTAGAGCTTTGCTTAGTAGTAGTAGTAGTAGTACGAGGTCATTTAAGGAATAGTGAAGGAGTTCTTAATTACTTGCTTCATTTTTTGGTTTGGCCGAACTTACGGACTCGAATTGAAACGGCTGGTGAAGGTGGCCATGCATGGGTGCCAACTGCTACGCCGCACCTTTAGCTGGCCAAGCTGGTGTGGGATTCGCATTATAAATAACGTGTGGGACCAAATTTTTTTAAAAAAATCACAAATAAAAAAAAGTGTACTATTTATTTATTTGTCCATTGAAAAAAAAAATTGTCTCACAAAATTGTTGTAGATTTCTTATATTTGAAAACCAAGTGGGAAAATTCCAAAAAGTTCATCAACTTGTTGCCAATTGAATCTTAAATCTTTTGTATTTATGTTAATTCAATCCATTCGGCTAAGTTTTAATCGAACATCGCCGACGTGGACACCGACCATCCTAACGTGGACAATTTTTAAAATTTTATATCTATTTTTTTCTTTTTGTCTTCGCTTCCTTCTTCCTCTAACCGATCGCCGGACCTAGAGGAAAAAGGAAGGAAAAACAAAGAAAAGAAAAATATATATATATAAATTAAAAAATTATTAAAATTGTCCACGTGAAGACCATTTCCGATCAAAATTGATTAAATAGACTAAATTGACACATGAATGAGTGCCAACTGCCACGCCACATCTCACTTTAGAGGAAAAGTTGGTGTGGGAATCGCATTATAAATAAGGTGTGGAACCAAAATAATTAAAAAAATACAAATAAAAGAAGAGTACTATTTATTTATTTGTCCATTGAAAAAAAAATGTCTTACAAAGTCATTATAGATTTCTTATATTTGAAAACCAATGGGAAAATTCCAAAAAATTTATAAATCTATTGCATTTGTGTCAATTCAATCCTAAACTTTTTTTTTTGTCAATTGAGCCATAAAATTTTTGCATTTGTGCCAATTCAATCCCTCCGATCAATTTTTGGTTGGACATCGCCGACCCGCAAGGGCATCCTACATGGCACTAATGTAGACATATTTAATTACATTTTAATATTTTTTAAATATTAGTCTTTCCCTTTCTTTTTTTGGTCTTCCCTTCCTTCTTCCTCTGAGCGATCACCAAACCTAGAGGAAAAAAGAAGGAAAAACAAAGGAAAGAAAGAAAAAAAATAAGAAATTACTAAAATTATCAACGTCAGGGCCGACTACTCATGTTAGCAATTTCTGGCCAAAGTTGATCAAATAGACTAAATTGGCACAAATACAAAATATTTAGGGCTAAATTGACAAAAAAAAAAGTTTTAAACCGAATCGGTATAATTACAATAGATTTGTGACTTATTTGGCAATTCTTCCAAAAATCAGTACACCAAACTTGAAGTGATTATAGATTTCCTAGATTTGGCAACCAATATACCAATTAAAACCATCTTTGTTTATGAAAATTTTGTTTACCACATATGGATAATTGGTTTGTCTTGTTAATGGTGCATCCAATTGGACAAACTCATCCAAGCTAAATCTCTCGTTTTTTACTTCCTTCTTTTGTTGGGCAATGGAAAGAACAAAATGCTATTTAGACAATTTATCTATCTGAGAAAAAGGGTTTTCTAAGAAATGAAAAATGGTGTTCATTTCCTCGAGTTTCATTTTATATTCATTTTGTCCATTATTAAGAAACGAGATAGACCGGTTTACCTATTCGAAGAAAAATGCATTACCAAAGTGAAAATCTATGCATGTGTATGTCCTAGGGTTCTTTCCTTAAGCAAAAGAGTTCTGAAAGTAGCAATTGCAATACGTGCCTTTGCCGTAGAATCATACCAGTTTCTTCAATACATAAACTTTGTCTCTCTTTGGAAAATTCAATACATGAATACCCTTCCTTATACAGATTATCGTTAACGTAGTCGATTTTCAGACTCCGAGGTTATTCAATATTCCTGGTATTGTCCATTACAGGAAGACAAGGCCGAAGATTACAGTGCCAATCCTGTTCCATATATTTTTATGTTCCATCACTGGGTAAGTAAGCATCCATAACTATGTCCTAGGAATCACGAGTTCCACCTAATTTGCCAATGCTTATTGCATCGTTTGCTGCAATACAAACACAAACACAAATGCAGACACGTAGCGTTCTGATGCGCTAGAAGATCAATGCTCTTCTCTACCCCTGAAGAGTTTAGAGAGGGAAATAGAAAAGATGTTTGTGGAATTGAGGGTTCAACCGAATTGTGCAGGGCTTTCATGAACCAAGTTTTCTTTTTTATGGGCCTGAACAATTCAAGTCCCATGATCGCAGGCGCAATGACCAATACCCTCTTACCTGTGACATTTGTGTTCGCCCTGATCTTCGGGTACTGTGCCGACCTATTTTTTCAAAGCTGTTCCGAACTCCTCGGCAAAATGCAATGGGGTTCTTCTGTTCTGACTCTTTAGCATGTTTTTGGCATACACTGTTAATGTTTTTGGATAGACAAGAGTCTTTTGGTATCAAGACAAAGTCAGGGGCAGCGAAAGTGGTCGGAACACTGCTATGCGTGGGCGGAGCGATGCTGCTCTCATTTTACCATGGCCACACCGTTGCAGGTGGCAACTCTGGCATTCATTGGAAATATGCCGAGGAAATGACAAATAAACGCTCCATCCACAAAAGCCACTCTTTCTTGGGACCTTGCCTTCTCCTTTTGCAGCACTTCTAGCTGGGCACTTTGGTTCATCATCCAAGTAAGTGAAACATTTCTTCTTTTTTCTTTTTCTGACTCTTTTGAGTGTTTCCTACATCTTTCTTCTTGGGGAACAAACTTATCTCAAAGAGGAAGTTTGACAGTGTGCTTCAATCTCCTGATGCTTGTTTTGTAACAAATTTAGGCGAAATTGAGTCCTAAATTTCCAGCTCCGTACACTACCACAACGCTGATGTGTCTAATGGCCAGCATCGAATGTTCGATCGTTAGTGCTGCTAGTGAGCACAATGTTGCTGCCTGGTCACTGAGATCTGTTATCCGCCTCATTGCAGTTTTCTACGCGGTACGCTTCTTGGATATTGAATGAACTTCAGCAAATATTCGAGTGGCTTTATTGTGACTCTTCATGCATCAATAGTATGGGAAATAGGTTTGTACAAAGGTAATACTGACAGTCATTCAATTTTAGGGTGTCGTGTGTTCTGCGGTCGCCTTCTGTGTTATGAGCTGGTGTGTCCACAGAAAAGGCCCGCTCTATACCTCCGTCTTCAGCCCTTTGTTGCTCGTTATGTCGACCCTACTGAGCTGGGCACTCCTTCGTGAGAAATTATATGCCGGAACGTAGGTATCCCTTCTATGGCAACGTTAAGTTAGGATATATAAACTGCGAAGTTGTACGGTCTCCGAGGATCTGCAAATTGGCAATGATGCAGTAACTGAGATTTGTTTGTTTCCTTCTGAATTTCAGATTGGTGGGGGCTGTGTTCATCATTGTCGGGCTCTACTCTGTTCTGTGGGGAAAAGGCAAGGAAGCAGAGGAAGCAAGAATCAACGACGCGGTGGAAGCATCAGCCAAGCACCGCGAGAAAGAAGACTCGGAGTCACAGCTTCATCTGCACACAAACGGTGAAAGCCGGCAAGATCCCAACCGATGTTCGTGAGTTGCTTAAATAACGATCCAAATAAGATTCGACTTCCCAGGTCCGCGTTTTCTCATATTCTATCCGATTGCACATGTTGACACCTCAAGAGTTAGTAATCCCAGCATAATTGGAGAGCAGTCCTTCATTGAAGGTCATCTACCTGAAAGACACCCGTTTGAGATCTCATTTCTTTGCATATTTAGTTGGGCATGAGCATCATATGAATGTACTCCATTTCGTTCGTAACATGATTTGGTCTTACTAAGCCAGGCGGGCTTAAATGAGCGGGCTCAGGCCTGAGTGCCCAATAATCCATCAAGCTTATGATCAGATCTATTGATAGGATAGAACTGGATAAAAGCCTCTCAGAAACTGAATAAAAAACTATTAAGTATAGGGCCCCTAATGATTGCCCTCTCTGAATCTCAATGGCCCGACATTCTTTCAGTCAAAGGAAACATCAAAGTAATGGTCACTCGTCAGACAACGGTAACTGCCATTGTGGTAAGGAATGATTTGTTGGGATAAGGGTAGGGATGATATGTTTTAGGATGAGTTGGCCCCAAATCAAAGACTCGAAACTTACCTCATTAGAGTCGGTTCTCTTAGGAACCAGCTTGAAACCCGAACTGGCCGGTTTTTCCTTGGTTGACCCGGAAATCAGGGCTAACTTTAACTCATACAACTATTGTTTTTGGATACATGCCGTGGGAGCAATATGTGGCATAGTGATTAAGGCGTTGATGGATTTCGGAACTTCCTACATTTGAAACCATCTTCAACGTATGTATCATCTTTTTAACAAAGAAAGGAAAACAGATGAAGAGAAAAAACCGTTCTACTCAAGAAAAACCGGTTCTCGATTCGGCTCCTGGGTTGAATTGTTTCCATTTGAGACCACCACGCGTTAGAAAGAGAGACTTTCATCTCCATCATGGCTTCTCAGCTGTCACCATTGCGATGGAGTCCAAATCACACGTCGACTTCGTTTGTTTCCAGAAAAATTGAGTGATTTCGAAAAATGGCCGCTCATATCGCTGACAAAAAACAACGAACAAAAAAGTACTTCCAGCTTTTATGCAAATGTTTGGACATAAATTGTTTATGTAATGAACTTAATTTTTCGAGAAACAAACAGAGCCATAATATGATAAATTTTTACGCAGTGCACAATTACAGACCCACTATGGCGGAAAAAGAAGAGCTTCGCTTTGCCCTCACCAAAGATGCTTCTCAATGTGTTTTTTTTTTTCATCCTTTCCCAATTGTACACTGATTTTAGCTTCATTGCTCAGCATTTTTTGTCTGAAGTCCGTCAATACAATCTAATGGGACTCACAGCAAGGAATGAATAGTCATCGCCAAGCTTGAATTTGAAATAGGATGTACTTCTTGAGTGGAGTCGGTTGATGTTTTATTAGGACCGCTTGAATTATGACTTCGTCTATGTTGTTAGAGATATTATTGCAAGAATTAGAATTTGTGGTCAAGTTCGAGCTTAAAAAAATGTCAAAGGATTTATCTTGTGCGGAGTACATAGGTAAGTAACTTGCCTAATTTTCTGTTAATATGATACTTCTATTGTGTAGTTGTATGAATTCTTAGGCCGGTTTTGGTTATTTAGAATAGAGCTAGAGAAAATGGAAACGATATCCTCATTTTATATATAAAGCATACTGTTATTCTCACGGTCATCCAAAAACCGTTGTGCCAGCAAAGTCCATTTTTTGTTAGTGAATTGTAGCACGAGATGAAGAGGGGTAATATCAAATCTTAAAATGAAAAATACTATGTAATCCCTGTTGTGCCCATGGACATATAGCCATGCACCGATTGACAACTTTTTATTACAAGAAAAAATTTTATGGGCTTGTGTTTGCCTTGGTTTGTAATAATCTACAGGTACATAACTCAATAATAGATTCGTTACAAATGAAATTAGTATTCATTGAAGGGAGTGGCCTGTTGAGCCCTACTTTCAAGAATGGGACAGATGGGTCATGAGGAAGAGAGATCCATGAACGGGACTTGAATTGTGATATGGGTTCGGTCGACTTTGTTTTCCAGCCAGGTTTTGAGAGACTCGATGTGGAGGATGTTCCATTAATGAAGAAGCACCAGAATCCCAAAACGTAGTAATTATAAGGTTCGATTCATCAATTAAGGCTGTTTTGTTTTGTTTTGTTTTGTTTTCAAAATTCATAGTAGATGGGTGTTTAAGCGAACCGTGTAGGGTATTAGTTCTTTTCTTTGGCCAACCGGGTAGGTTTTAGTTCAAAAATTCAAATTTGTTCACCCTCTTCTGGATTAGCAAATATTTAGGAAATACGATTATTATTATGTTTTGGCCATGCATACATAACAAATTAGGTTGATGCCATTAAAAATCCTAAACTGGCATGCCATGACGCATTTATATCCGAACTAATTTTCCCTTCGCGAAAAATTTCAAACTAATGTGCCCAAGTCAAATCTACTCTCCGTCGCCAGCATCTGCGATCTAACATGGAGAGTACATTTGAGCCAAGTGGTACTAGTTAAGGATTTTTCGTGAGACACAAATTAATTTGAAACAAAGGCGTTTATGGGGTACCGGTTTTGAATTTTTTTTTTTATGAGGTGATAATTAATTTGGAATAAATTTATCATGAGAATACCATTCTGAAATTTGGTACATATTCAGACAAATAAACTCTCTTGATTTTTCATTTGCCAATATCTTGTCTCTATGCTGGAGCTGTAGCGCATTAAACGCACCCCCCCCATCACAATTGCGTCGAGCAACCCCTTACAAATTACAATGAGCTAAATCAAGCCACCAATCATGAGAGTTAATGCCTTGGAAACCTCGTGATTATTTTTCATATTAGCAATGGACTTTATTGTCAAGCGCACTATCTTATACGACAACTCGTAGCAAACGCAATGAGTAATCGATTCCCGTGAAATTCGCTACGAGAGAGAGATCACCACAAGCCCACGGATTTTCACGAGATAAAAGACTTCCATCATCAGCCTTTCTTAGCTACATATTTTGCTACGCACTCAAGCCTTGTTTGGTTGCGTGAAGGCTTGTGTGGAGGACAAGCCTGATTAGCACAAATTTGTCCCGAATTTTGGCCCAACATGCAATATCGTATCTGGACTTTCAATTTGTTCAATGTGGCCCCCGATTTTTTTATGAATACTCAATCTAGTCATGACCTATATGAAACTGTTCAATACTTGTCCTTCGTGACAATATTGAACCTTTTTTACAATCGAGGAACTAGATTGAATATGTACTCAAAAAGTTCAAAACTCATATTAAACAACTCGAAAGTTAAGGGACGACATTGTGCATTGGGGCTAAAATCCATGGACCACATTGCATATCTAACCAAAGTTGAGGGACCATTTGTGTCATTTTTCTATAATAATAAAAAAGTGGTGAGTGTGCTAAGATTGACTAATGAAATCGATACATATGTATATATATATATATATATATATATATATATATATATATATATATAGAGCATGGCAGAGTGTTGTTGAGAATATGATATAACTGATTGAGGATGTGACAATCTATTATGAGAATCGACTAGTTTGAAGGCCTAATCAGTATCGCTCAAATGACTTTAGTATACCAGATTTTCAGACCATCGGATGTTAGGATAGCAAGGGAATTCTAACTGAAAGGCGCAATAGCTTTTATTAGGTTGTAGTGGCAGCCCCTTGTCTCTTGCATGCGCCCAGGTGTTGCAAGTCATCTTTCTTGGACCCTCTCTCTCTCTCTCTCTCTCTCTCTCTCTTTCATCTTCATTTATGATGGACCCATCTCGTTTTTCCCCCATAAAACTCAAAAAGAGCTACCTTTCTGTTGCACTTGCATCTTCTCTCTCTGTCTCTCTCCTTTAAATTGAAGCTCTCTCTCTCTCTCTGGAATCTGTCCAAAGAAGATCAGCATATAGGCTAAGAAGAAGAAGAAGAAGAAGGAGAGAGAGAGAGAGAGAAGAAATGGGAAGTGTAGATTTCATGCCATTGCTGGCCATGGTCATGGTGCAAGTTGGCTACGCGGGGATGAACATAACGTCGAAGCTGGCCATGGACGGAGGGATGAACCCTTTCGTGCTCGTCACCTATCGCCAAATTTTCGCCACCCTCGCCACCATCCCTTTTGCTCTTATCCTGGAGAGGTAACCTCAAACGACTTCCATCGAGAGAAAACTTTCATTGTTTTTTTCCATCTTCGATGCATACCGTCTTCCGCGACAAAAGGATGACTAAAATCTTGATGTCGTGTGGAATATGACGTTCTTCTCAATCATTCTTGCATGCATTGTTTAGCTTCCATGGTAATTTCTCGGGTGCTCATCTGGTAGTGCATGGCTTCTGGTTTGGGTCTCCAAGACTAACGTAAGCGTCGCACAAGCTCTAGGGAGAGAAAGAAAGGGAGAGAGAGAGAGAGAGCTTCTAATTTCTGCTCAAATTGATTAATGCACACAGATTTTGTTTTGTCTATTAACCCCAAAAAGTTAAGAAAGGTTGATTTGCTTTTGTTCTTTTGTCTATTAACCCCCAAAAACAGGATTCTCTTTCCACTTCTTTTAAGGTGATGATGGTACAGTGGTCTGCAAAACGAAGAAAAATAATAAATGAACCGATAAATTATACAATTTTGATAGCATAACGGTCTTTGACCGATTATAAGAACAACAAGATATTGCAAGCCACTCACTCTCGAAAGAGTGAACCTCATCATAATTTATAATTATTTATTATATTTTTTTTAGCTCAAAATAGGCTATTATTCTCACAAGTAAATTAAAGATCATTAGAGTTTATTTATAAGGAATAGTGAGAAAATTCAGGTTAATTTTAAATGGATCTAAATGTTTCTAAGTACAACTTCTCGTGTGTTGTTTTTTAATCTTTTTCATTTTTTCTCGCTATAGAGCTTAAGTGAGACCCGAAACCCTAAGCAAAGTTAATTAGAGGCCGTCATCCATGACAAGTCGAGCTCATTAAGGAGGAGTGGGACGAGCTCTTTTAATGACTTGACCCATTTCGAAACGGCTTGATTGGGTGTGCCTGCATGGCTGCCACGTCACCTCCCACTTCACGAGGAAATCTCCCGTACACGACACTTGAAGTTTTGTACCACAGGACAAAACCAATTGTGACGCGGAAAATGGTGAAAGTTGCGCGCAAATTGTCTACCAAAAATTCCCTCAATTAATAATATGATAAGACTTCTTCCAGGATTTGAAAATTGATAGATACCCAGATGAAATTACTATGAGCTTCCCCGTAATTTGAACACCAGCATATCAAACGGAACCATTCATGAAAGTGAAAATTTCGTTACCTCTTTCGAAAAGAGTTCTCTTTAAAATTGAAAATCCAGTGCGGTGTTTTATCATGTCCAAGAGCTTCATTTTAGTTTGGATCCTCTAACGTCATTTGAGAATATGGAGAGTGATTGTGGCTTGGTAAAATTGAATGAATGAATTCGAGAATATTGACATTGCTGATGGTCCATTACAGGAAGACAAGACCCAAAATCACAGCCCCGATTCTCGCTCCCGATCTTTATGTGTTCTCTCACCGGGTATATAAGACATCCCTCGAATCTTAATCTTGCATACTTATTTTGGAGTTAATCCTGTGATCTTTATTCAGCGATTTCCGGCCAAAATGATTAAATCGGTAAAAGTTGAAAATATTTATGACCGAATTGACAAATATAAAAAGATTATGACTGAATTGGCGGAAGTGCAAAAGGTTCAAGATTTTTTTTTTTTTTTACTGTTTTCCCCGATATTGCACTAGGACTCACCCTCTGCCATTATTTATCATCATGATTCAGATGCGAAAAAACTATAGCTCATGACCTGGAGGTTCCCTGAAAAATGTGCAGGGCTTTCATGAATCCAGTTTTCTATTTCGTCGGCCTGAACAATTCCACGCCCACGATCGCGTGCGCGCTGGGCAACATCCTCCCGGCCGTGACGTTCTTGTTTGCACTGATCTTCAGGTGCGTCTGACAGCGCCACCTCGTCCCATAGTCCTTTTAGTTCCTTAACTTAGTTGTTCGAATGCCGCATTTGGAACTACTAGCCCATATGCAATCGCCCTCAAACCAATCTGTTCACTGTTTTCGTGATTTGTCTTGGATAGACAAGAATCGCTTGGAATTAAGTCGAAGGCGGGGCAGGCGAAAGTGATCGGGACGCTTGTCTGCGTGGGCGGAGCGATGCTTCTCTCGTTTTACCATGGACCCGAGATCGGAACCGGTAGCTCGGCCATCCACTGGAAGTACGCGGAGAAAATGACAGACGAACACCCTACCAAGAAGGGCAACTTCTTCTTGGGACCTTTCCTTCTCTTCGCTAGCTCTGCTGCCTGGGCACTGTGGTTCATCATCCAAGTGAGGAAAAACATTAATACTGAATATTCATATTGAAATTTTAAGTTAGTTCCATTGAAAAGACTTATTTTGCTTCTATCCCAGATTTATATTTTGCAATTATGCTTTTCATCGAAGTATATAAATAATGGATAAGTGCATTGAAAGTCTTAAAACTTGTCACGAAAGTGCAATTGAGTCCTAAAACTTTTAAAAAGTGCAATTAAGTCCTATAACTTGTCCAATGAATGATGTCAAGTCCTTCAATTGATTGCGTTTTTTGAAAGTTTTCGGACTCGAGCATATTTTCATGACAAGTTTTAGGACTTGATTGCACATTTTACAAGTTTAAGACTCGATTTCACTTTCGTGATAAGTTTTAGGATTTGATTGCATTTTTTTGAAAATTTTAGGATTTAATTGCACTTTCGTTACAAGTTTTAGGACTTCCAATGCACTTATCCCTATAAATAACTAATTCATGTCCAAATTTGCTAGAACAAGTGTTGCACTTCACTTAACGGCAACCGATTCGAGTATCGAGCATTGTCGTGGAAGAGAGAGTTTAAGAGTGCGCTTCTCTTTTCTGATGCTTGTTTCGTGTACATTTAGGCGAAACTGAGTACTAAGTTTCCAGCTCCTTACACCACCACAACATTGATGTGTCTCATGGCCAGCGTCGAGTGTGCAGCCGTCGGTGCAGCTGTGGAACACAGTGTTGCCGCATGGTCACTGAGATCTGGAATCCGGCTCATCTCAGCTGTTTATGCGGTACCGTGTCGTGGATATTGAACGAACTTTAGCAAATAATGGAGGGCTCTCGTTTAGCTTTTGTGCGACAGTGACTTATTAG
Source organism: Rhodamnia rubescens (assembly GCA_021437795.1). Lineage (NCBI taxonomy): Eukaryota > Viridiplantae > Streptophyta > Magnoliopsida > Myrtales > Myrtaceae > Rhodamnia > Rhodamnia rubescens. Next base: position 8,878,106 of record JAILYA010000003.1, read on the forward strand.
GAAATTCTGTGGACAAAAATCATGCTGATTTGAATTCAAATTCAGGGTTTCATATGTTCGGCCGTGGCATTCTGCGTTATGACCTGGTGCGTCCAAAGGAAGGGTCCTTTGTACACCTCCGTCTTCAGCCCTTTGCTGCTCGTCATCACGGCTATCCTGAGTTGGGCACTTCTTCGCGAGAAATTGTTCGCCGGAACGTACGCATCCGACCGTGCTACCTGTACAAAATTCTACTATTTTAGAGCCGTCTATAAATTGCAGTAAAGTATTCACCTAGGGTAACTTGATTTCTTTTGATTGTAGATTGGTGGGGTCTGTATTGATCATTGCCGGCCTCTACTCTGTTCTCTGGGGAAAGGATCAGGAGGTGAAACAAGCAAACATCGCCGAGGAGATGGAAGCAGCAGCGAAGAATAGAGAGAAAGAAGACTTGGAGTTGCAGTTTCAGGCACACGGAAATGGCGGCGACGGTCAACATGGTCACAATTGAGTATTTTGCACACAAGAAGACGATTTGATCTGACTTCTTGTTCGGGTATCAACAAAGTTTTGATGCAGTTTCGCAGTTCTCAGGCTTCTGATCATGTTCATGCATCTTCTCTGTCTTTTAGGTTTCCGGTCTCTGTCGAGCTTATAGCTCTGATGAAAATGCCAGGAGCTTAATCGATGTATCATGCATTAAGAATTTTATGGAAGAATCAAACTTAGTTTGCTGCAATGTGCTCTTCACTTCTGAAACCACTCAAGGCTCTTCCTTTCTGATTCATGATCAATGACGGTCACTCACTACAGATAAAAAGGAACAACCGGTGAAACCCCGAAAGCCGGCCTTCCATCAATGTGGGGATAATTCTGCGTGAAAAGTTTCAGAGATATCTGTGCTTGACTACCGTCTGAGAACCTTGCTTGAGCCGAAGAAGTAATTTTCTTCACCAGCAATGGTAGAGTGCAACCTTCCACCAGCGCAACCATTATTCAATGGCCGGGCAGCAACACAAGCCGGATCATCGGTGACCCGGCTTCCATCGATTTGCTGTTCGTACTCAGGGAGACCTTTTGCCTTCCTCTCTTTCCTTCTCTGCCGTTCCTCATCTCTTGCATGAATTAAAAGGTGCAGGCACCATGAATGGCTCGAGGAGTCCCGTACAAATTTGCACTCAGCCTTCTCTGGCCATCAGAAACCTTATGCATTCTCCAGGATAAATCAATGTCTAGCACCTAAGAAAGTAAATGTTTTTAGTCCTAAGAAGTAAATGACCAAGTCAGCCTCTTTCTCGTAAATGGTAGAACTCCTAGCATATATAGCTTTCGGTGTAAGCTTCATGAATGCCCATCATATACATTTGGCAGATGCTTCAAAATTTCATCTGAGTTTCTTTCCCTTTTGTCTGTCGGAATTTTTTGAATCATTTGCTGTCCTGAAAGTTATCGTTTCACCTTGATTAGCTCAGCTCTTCTTTGTGGATCTATACCTACGACCCGGAATATCATTTTCTCAGCAGAGACATCCATCCGTATCGGAACTTCAAAGACCGCAAAAGCAACTTCTCGTCTCCACTGCAGAATGAAATGGGAAACAAGAAAGGAATAATTATATCAGGAGATGCACAGTTCACTAGATAAGTATAGTAATCAAATCAGAATTAATCTCTCCCTCCAATCACCGGTCGCAGAATGCAAAGCTGTAGCATACAACTTATGGAAAAAAAAAAAGCAGAAGAGAATAGATATTACCATCAGCTCAAATGCAGTATCACAAGGAACCGCAGTCCGACAACAAGATCAGGAGAGAAGAGAACTTACCTCTTCTTCAAGGTAACAGAGATCCCCGGAAGATGCCAAAGCCGTGTCATGGAATGCCGATCTCCCGAGCACGCGGACCATGTGAGGCTCCCACCAAATGCTTCCCTCCTAATATCTTCAATATGGTAGTCTTACCTGTCATGAGCATCACCGAGGAAAGCATGCACTAAGAATTTGTTGAGTCACGTGGACCATGTTTATTTATCATATTATTTTATTTTAGTAAAATGGTCAGTTGTTTAGTGTCCTAGTTATTAGGAGTTTGTTTTAGTGGTGATGAACATGGCTTTGTGTTTTACCAAGTCAATAGGAGGTTTCTGCACGTTGCTGTTTTTTAGGAGTTAGTGGATGCACTTTCTTTGTTTCATGCTATACTGTTGGGTCACTACAAAAAAACAAGCATTTAGCCACGAAATTTGCAACGAATATTTCAGAAAAATTCGTCGCTAAACGATTTTGCGACGAAATCTGCGACGACAAAATATTCGTCGCAAAACGGCGTCGCAAAATTTAGCGACGACAATTTTATCATTCGTCGCTAATTTGCGACGAATTTTGTGACGAAAAAAGTTCCGTCGCTAATTTGCGACGAACATATTAGTCGCAAATCGGCGACGATTGTTTGCGACGGAAAAGTTCCGTGGCATATTAGCGACGACAAATTATTGTCGTCGCTAATATAGCGACGAATTTTACGACGACATGTCTTCGTAGCAAATTAGCGATGAACAATGTGGCGACGAATGTTGCGACGACTTTGGCCATCGCACATTATAACTTTGCGACGAACATATCTCCGTAGCACATTAGCAACGAACTTGGTGACGAATTTTTTGTTCGTCGCCAAATAGTCGTCGTCAAAATATAGCGACGAAATTTTTGTGGTCGCTAATTTGGGACGATCTTTGCGATCAATTACTTTCGTGCTTTAGCGACGAAAATAAAATTGTCGTACGCTAAATTTGGTCGACGAACGTGTAGCATTTGTGACGAAAAGTTTCGTGGCTATAGTTGTTTGCAACGAATAAAGTGGGCCGTTATTTTTTTCTCACTACGAATTTTGCTTAATTCTTTTACGCTGAATTTAGCGACAAAATTTGCGACTGACGAGACACGGAAAAGCAAAATTAATTTCTAGAATTAATATTTACCATTGAGCAAGTACTAAGACAAATATTCAACAACGAGATGTTATAGTCACCAAAAGAAGAAATTATAACATCTTAATCCAAAGTGAATACTAGGCGATACAATAGGAAATCGATACATTAGATTTTCCCGATAGAAATCCTGAAAGTAATGAAGAAAACACACTCATGATTGCACATGACGAACAATATATCTTTACATTTTACCCTTGGTTACTCCATGTTAACTTGGTACTTATAACTTCTCGGACAATTTGATATCCGCAGCTAGTTTCGTCGAAGTCTTTCAGCTCGATCCTGTGAAAAAAAAAAAAACAAGGAAACGAGAAAAAGGTAAAGAAGAGGGAAGAATCAAAAGTTGTCACCGCATCCCAACACGGTGATCTCAATGTACTCAACGACATGAGAAATTGCAGCAGTACATGCAGATAAATTATTAATAATGGATCAAAGAAGTTTCCATCACTTTAGCTACTCCAAAGTAGAAACTTACCGTCATTAAATTATTTGATACTTCATTCATCTTTGCAAAAAAAAAAAAAGGACAATTCCAAACGTGGATGTGCTATAATCATCACCCAATATCAAGACAAGATTCTTATTCAAAAGCAAATGCAATCCCCCCCCACCACCACCCCCCGCCCCCCAAAGTCTGTTTCGTCCACGAAGCATAAAGTATTGAGGCTTTGGAAATCACCTCGCCTCCCACAAATGTACGGTGGCGAGTTATAACCGCAGACAAACTAAGAGAGTTACATTCATAATTTAACAGCAAGTACAAAGAATTTTCACTAAACCTACGAAGTCACCATTTGGTGCCACTTTGAAGATGCTTCACCTTGCGACCCACAATATATAGTACATGGTAAACTAAACCTATGAAGTCACCATTTGAAAAGTTTGAGCACTCATCCAAGTGTCACATGGAAACAACCTATTCAACTTGAAATCTCCCCTCAAAAGTAGGATATAAGAAATCACTAACCGATTGTCTTTAGACCAGAGTTGCCTTGTGTGCTCTTCAATTGGAATAAGAAGCGGGTTGATTCTGTTTTCAAGCTATTCAATCGCATCATTCAGCTTGGCCAGCAATACCACCAATTCTACCAGTGCGAGCAAGACTCCAAGAAGATAAAGCGTAACAACCATAAAAAACATTACTAATAAAAATCAATAAAGCTATAGACAATTTGCAAAAACTGCCCTAACCTAATCGCCAAACAAAAAGGGTATGATGACGTCGGCAAACAAGTTGTTTATGGAATTAAATCACGGAGAAGATCCTCGGCATCTATGTCATCATCATTGCGCCGCTCATCATTCCTCTGCCTATTTGATTAGCCGGAGGTATCGGAGGAACCCGAGCTGGATTTATGTTGAGAGTTTGCAATACCATTGCCATTTGAGCCTGCAGAGATCCGATTTGGTCATCTTTTTGTGACAT